>JALGQZ010000011.1:23075974-24275974 GCA_023105745.1 Austropuccinia psidii
ATTGATTATGCTATGGTCTCTTTTTGAATTTTGATGCTTCTTTCCTGGGTTACTTCTGACCAATTTTGCCATATTGCATAAATCCATTCCTCTAGGTGGTCCAGTTTGCCATCCAAGTGCTTGAGTTTTGCATATTGGCATGCATAATCTTCTTCCATGAGGTTCTTGATAGCTTAGTATTTCACCTTGTTTATGGGAGAATTCTAGTCTGATATTGTTGTCTGCCAAGAAAGGTCTTCCAAGTACTGTATGGACAGATCCTTTTGCAATGAAGAAGTGAATTAGAGTTTCTTCACCTGAAGCCAAGATGATTGGAGTAAATTCTGAAAGTGCCACCAATGAAGTAGTATGGCATTCAATTCCCCTAAGGTTCATGTTAAGTTTTCTTGTTGTGAGTGAGGCTTTGATTGCTATTTCTTCTGGTATAATGTTGAGTTCTTCCCCAGTGTCCACTAATGCTCTGATAGGATATTCTTCCTTTCCACAGAAGATTTCCATAAATACCAAAGGACAAGCATAATGAATCTTGGGCTTTGGTATTTCTTTGAATCCAAATGTTAATAGTCTCTCTTGAAGATCCATTGAGCTGAGTGAGATAATTTTTTCCTTGTCTTTTTCTGATAATTGTTGTAATTAATGGACAAAATTGGGTGACATCCTTAAAATTTCTTCAATGGTGAGGTTGATCTTTTGTTGCCTAATTTTTTTAATAATTTTGTCAATTTCCAATTTAGTTTCAACTGGTTTCTTTTGAGGTTCTCTGAACTTTTTTTCTTCTTTGGGAATTTCTTCATCTTCATTATTATTAGAAATATTTCCAATTTCCTCCTCAGGTTGGTCTGGTTTTGGAATATTTGAATTTTGGAATTTGGTGGGAATTATTATTCTTTCTTCATCTTTTCCTTCTTCAATGTAAGCTCCTGGAATAGCTGCTTTCTTCTTTGGCTCTTGGCTTTGGGATTGTCTTTCCATTCTTTGCTTGGTCTGCCTTAGTCCAATGTGTGATTCAAAGGGATCATTGGCTGAGGAAATGGTAGGTGGTTAACAATTTGACCACTCTTCAACATAAGCAATTAAGGTTGTTTTATCATCTGATTTCTTTTCAGTGGGTTTAACTTCTTCTTCTGGTTTTGGATTGACAGTAGGTTTTTCCATAAATTTCTTGTTTAGTTCTGCTTGTTCTTTTGCAAAAGCCCTGACTATGTCTTTGGCACTTTCATTTCCTTCCATACGTACTCTGCGATAATTGGGGAAGAGGTAAGATGCTCCTTGAGTTGTGAAAATTCTTTTGTCCAAATATTCAGCAAGGTGAGTGCATCTAGTTGCTATATGACCTTCCTCCTTGCAGTAAGCGCACTTCAATGGTGGTCTTGGACCCATTTGAGCTGGTATGTATGGTTGGTAACTGGATGAAAATGGTGGTAAAGGATTCCTTGGCCTATATGGCTGGTTATTTTGAGGGAATCTTTGCTCTTGATTGTTGTTCCAGTTCCTTCTTCGTGGACTCACTGCTTCTGAAAGGTTTTTAAGTTGATTTAAAGCTTCTTTAATTGATTCTTTTCCCTCAGTTCTTGGCTGAGGTTCTGGTTGTGGAGGATTTTTGATCTTTTGGGTGAGTTCTTTTACTTGTTTTAAAGCTTCATCCCAGCTTTCATCCTCAAATCTTGTTTTCTTTTCTGGAGGTTTTGGTTTAGAAAATTCCTTTTGTTGAATCAAAACCTTGGCCTCCAAGTCCTGTTCAATGTATAACTTCAAAATATCCAATCTTGGTATGATGTAACCTCCATCCAAGGCTTGAACCATAGCTCTGTCTTTGATCATTTCTTTGTAAATTGATTTTTGAACACTAGCGGAAAGGCTGGCCAATATTTCCTGGTTATGATTGATCTCACATTGGATATATTGGTATCTTTTGAGGTAAGTGATGATTGCTTCATATTCCCCAGTGAATTTTCTGTATTGAGGCATGTTTCTTATTCCACCTTCTTGTTGAGGTTTTGTGAATAAATCAGGGATTGAGGATAATCTGTATCCTCTTTCAGGTGAGACTGTTCCCCATCTTCTTTTCATATCCACTTTCAATTGATCCCAATCAGCTGTTTCATATCCTGGCATTCCTTCAATATGGTAGCTGATTTCTTCATCTTTTGTCCAAAATGCTATTTGTCTTGCAATGTCTCTTCCACTTTCTCCTTCAATTTCTGCAATATTTTCAACTTTCTTGATGAATCTTTCCACATCCTTTCCATCAAACCACAGATTATAGTCCTTGGCTGTGATTTTTACTATTGGAGTAGTATTTCTTGGAATTTCTTGATGTGAGGGAGTTGGTATTTGTGCAGAAATGTTGACTCGTCTTGGTAAAGTTCTTGGTGTTTGTTCTGTATAAGCGTGGATGTGGCCATGGGTCTTGGGTAAGGTGAAGGTGATCCATGATGCCTGAATGATCTTGGAAGGGTGGTCTGTTCCTCAAGTGGACTATTTTGTGGAGTATAACTTGATGATTTATTTTTTCCTTCCTTTTTGATTAGTGCTAGTAATTCTGCTTGCATCTCTAGCATCTTCTGCTGAAGTCTCTCTGTTGAAGACATTTCTTCCTGTCCTTCAACAGTTTCTTCATTGAGGTTTTCTTCCTGTATTTCTCCAATACTGGCTGGTAATTTTGATGATGAAGGTTTATCCATTTTTTATTTATTTATTTCTTCCTTTGAGTTTGGTGTTGAGTTATTGACTTTATTTCTTTCAAGGAGATCAAGGAAGAATTTCTCCACAACCTTCAAGTCCCTTTTATTGGTTCTTGGGGTTGCAATTGGGAAATTTGAATATTTATTTGATTCCTCCCCTAGTTCTGTTTCTTGTTTGGGTGGATAATAGTAATGGTCAGAGTGAGTTGATGATTCAGATTCCTGAGATGATGATTTTGGCTGATTTTGATTATTTGACTCCAGTTTTTGTTATAAAAAAGTATTCTGGAAGTAGTTAAGAGTTTTATAATTGATTGTAATTTAATTGATTTTTTATTGAAGTTGAGGTTGTCAAAGCCACTGTTGGGACACCAGATGTGGGAACTCCTCTTGTGTGGGATCAAAATGAGGCAGTACCTGGAGGGGGAAATCACAGGTAACTAGTTTTGAATTGCTAATAACTCCTGTAACCAAGGGTGGCAAGGGTGTATTGCCTGCCCCTCCTAAAATATTGAAAAAATCTTCCTTGGAGCTCATAAACCAAAATAAAATTAGTAAGTGGCTTTACAACTGCAGAAGCCAAAATTCAGCAGTCTCAGATCAGACCTATTCAATAAATAATATGAAAAATAATGTCAGTTATTTTTGTTTAAATTTGAGATTTTAATGAAATACTTGTCTGTTTAATCTTAATATCTTTTTTTAGTGAAATTGAGGCGGGTTGTTTCTTATTGGTGATAATTCCTTGGTAGGATGGGTTATTTAAGGCTTTCTGGAAAATTTGATTGGTGTTTATAAAGGTAATTTTGTCAAGGTATAGTTATAATAGAGTAAAATAATTCTTGAAAGGTTTGTTATTTATTTATTTTTTCAAGAGGGTTAAATAATAAGATAAAATAGTATTTGTTAAATTTGAGAGGTAAGATTCTTTGATATTTAATATTTTTTTTCTAAAGGGGTAAGTGAATTTTAAATCTTGATAAATGGTGTCAATTTTACTAGGTGAAATATTTTAATAGAGTAGCAACCCTGATTCTGGGTACTGGATAATTTTTCTTTTCTTTTTTTTAATAATAATAAGATTCCACTGAGCTTAGCTACTGGGTAATTTTCAACACTATACTTCCACTGAGCTTAGCTACTGGACAAGTAATTTTTACTATAATATACTGGACTACCTCCCAGGTGAGGGATGATTTATTCCTATGCTTGCAATGTGCAGGGGATATAATTTGCATGGGGGAATTTGAAATTTGGGGGAGAGAGCCCCTCTATTTATACCTTTTGGGAGCCCAGGGGGCCCTCCATGGGAGCTGTCTTTTTCCACTTTAATTCCTCTTGATTTTACCATGTGACTCCATTTTTGGTGAGGACCTTTCTTGCATGGGTCAGGTGATTTAAGATTGGGTGATGATTTTTTCTCTGCACAGCCTCCATTCATCACATGATGGTCTTTTGGTGAGCTAATTATGATGTGATTTTCTTGGATTTTCTGTTGCATGCATGAGGTGATTTCATTTTGGCTGAGGATTTTTCTTGTGCACTACCTTTTTTCTATCACATGATATGCTGTTGGTGGATTCAGTATCACATGATGAATTTGTATTTCCTTTGCATATGTCAAATTTTAGGCTTGGTAGAAGTGGCTGTGTAGTTTATGCAGGCGTAATGGTTGTTTTCTTCTTTTTGAACTTTAAAATGAAGTCAGGTGATAATTTCTTGCACTGGTGAGTTTACTGTTATGTATGATATGATGTGATTTTTGAGTTTGACACATGTTGTGCATAGTCATGTGGTTGAGATTTAATTAAAATTGTGTACTGCATGCAGCCTGTTGTAACTAGTTTGGTTTGCATGAGGTGATGAGTGGCGTAAATAAATCTGATTCTGTTTTAAGGTTTCAAGTGGGGATACTGTTGATATAAGATAAGGTACTCCTGTGGCTGTGTTGTAAATGAGCTTCAGGAATTCCAAGGGGCTGGGCTTTGCACCATGTGACTTTGAATGCAAGTTGGCTGTGTAACTAATGCATGTATCATTTTCTTGCTGCATGAGTCCTGTGGCTATAACGGGGTGTAAGGCTGTGTGGGGTGTGTAATTTAAAGGGTGGTACGTTATTTGTTGTAACTAGCTTGCTATGTGTAACTTGATTTTTTAAATATGCATAATGAAATTGAATGATTTATTTAAACACATACACTTCCTTTTGGTGCCTGTGCAATGGTTTTATGTGTTAAATCCAGCTTCTTGCTGTAAAATTGACCTTTTGGTGTAATATCTGAGTGTAAGTCTGCCTGTAGGCTAGATTTACCGCTGTTTTGGGTTACTATGAGCTTGAGCCTGGTGAAAAAAAATGGTATGGAATACCACAATATCAATGAACTCCTGGATATGGATGTCATCAGGAAGATTGGACATAATGAAATAGTGGAAATCACAACCCCTGTCCTAATCACCTGGCATGATGGCAAGTCTAGACTGTGTGGATATTTCCAAGCTCTGAATAACTACGCAAAAGCAGACAGGTACCCTATACCCAGGATAACTCATGCCTTGGATAAACTGGCAAAAGCCAAGTATATCACCAAAATGGATTGTATGAAAGGCTTCCACCAAAATGGAGTTAAACCAAACTCCATGAAACTACTCAGAATAATATGCCATATGGGCATATATGAGTATACCAGGATGCCATTTGGCATCAAAAATGCACCAGCTCATTTCCAAAGGATGATGGACACCATATTTCAAGATGAAATATTGGAAGGCTGGATGGTAGTATATGTTGATGATACCATTATATACTCAGAGACATGGGAAGACCATGTACAATACATAGACAGAGTGCTAAGAAAATGTACACCCATCAATCTGAAAATTTCACTTAAAAAGTGTAATTTTGGCCAGCAAGAGCTACTAGCCCTAGGATACAAAGTCTCAGGTCTTAGTCTGGCAATGGACCTGAATAGAGTAGCAGCAGTGCTGCAAAAGCCAGTACCAAAGAGCATTGAAGAGATGCAATCTTTCCTTGGGTTTGCTAGCTATTATAGAAACCACATCAAGAATTTTGCCCATATAACTAGTAGTTTATACAAGTTGTGTTCAAAAGATGTAGTTTTTGAAATCACCAAGGAAAGGAGGGATGCATATGAGAGGATCAAATATGAACTCACTAAGGCACCTGTGCTCATCTTGCCTGACTTTGAACTACCATTCAAGTTATATATAGATGCAGCATGTAGCAAAGGCTTAGGAGCAGCCCTTCACCAAAGACAAATTGTGGATGGTTAACCAAGAGAGGGAGTAATTTGCTACATCTCTAGGAAACTGAAAGATTCAGAAGCCAGGTATGGGGCCACCCAGACTGAATGCCTATGTCTAGTCTGGTCTCTAGAAAAACTCCATTATTATTTGGAGGGTGCAGTCTTTGGAGTCTACACAGACTGCACAGCCTTGAAGTCTTTAATAAACATGAAGACTACTAATAGACACATGCTGAGATGGCAAATAGCCATCCAGGAGTATAGAGGGAACATGACCATCATATACAAGGAAGGTAAAAGCCATACCAATGCAGATGGCCTTAGCAGATGGCCACTGGACAATGTCAAAAGCAATCCAGCTTATGACCCTGAAGTTGCAGCTAAAATCCCCATCCATTCCATGGAAATAGATAGGAGGAAAAACTTCATATTCTCTGAATGGGCACCAGAAAGTGGTACCCTTGACAGTGGAAACACTGATTCAGAAGGAACAGAGACTCCCATACTGGGAATAAGCTCCTCAGAACTGCACAATGAATTCTTTAGTGCAGTACAGAAGTCTTATGCCAAACAAAAACAGTGTAGCATACTACTCCAACTCCTTCAACAAAAGTACAGGAGTCCAGAACTGGAAGCCCAGCTGGAAGAGCCCTGGTTAAGGGCCTATAAGGATAACAAGTTTTTCCTTATAGATGGCCTGCTCTACCACAGAGAAAAGCACACAAGTTCACTCACAGTGGTAGACAGAGACCACATTTCATTGATCCTGCAAGAATGCCATGACTGCCCCTATATGGGACACATGAGTGAGGACAGAACAAAAGAGAGGGTAGCAAGCACAGCTTGGTGGCCCCAGTGGGAACAAGAGTTGAGTGAATACATCAACACTTGTGAAAGATGCCAAAAGGCAAACAGGAAACATGTGAAGAAGTATGGGTTACTTCAACATATAGAAGAACCCAAGCACCCATGGGAAACCATCAAAATGGACTGGATTCCAGGACTTTTTCCAGGAGGAAAAGAAAACTACAATGCCTGTTTGATCATAGTTGATAGGTTCAGCAAGAGCATGAGGTGCCTGCCATGCCATAAAGAGGACACAGCAATGGATACTGCCCTGTTATTTTGGAATAACATCACATCTACCTGTGGAGTGCCTAAGATCATCATTAGTGATAGAGACCCAAAATTCACATCTGAATTTTGGACCAAATTATATGAGATACTTGGTACCAAGCTTTCTTTTTCCACAGCTTACCATCCACAAACAGATGGCCTAGCTGAGAGGATGATCCAAACAATGGAGGACATCCTCAGGAGATTCTGTGCCTATGGCATGGAATACAAGGACCATGAGGGATACACCCATGATTGGGTCACCCTCTTACCAGCAGTCCAACTGGCTTATAATACAAGCCAGCACTCCACCACAGGAAAAACACCTGCACTGGTAGAGAAAGGGTGGAATCCCCTGTTGCCTGTGGATCACTTGAAGAAAAATCTTCTGACTATCCACCCCACAGCCAAAGACTTCCATGATATGTGGAAGAGGGCCTGTGACACAGCTTCCAAATGCATAGCTGAGGCAAAAGAGTACAATAAGCAGAGATGGGACAAATCACATATGGAACCTGACTTGAAGGAAGGGGACCAGGTGTTGGTCTCTACACCAAACTTCAACAATCTCAAAGGACCTAAAAAGATGAGGGACTCATTTTTAGGACCTTTCACTATCATTAAGTTGATAGGAAGAAATGCAGTGGAGGTCAAACTCACTGTGGAGGTTTCCAGGAAACACCCAGTCTTTCCAGTGAGTTTGGTTAAACCATACTTCCAAACAGAGGAAGACAAATTCCCCTCCAGTAAGAAGAACCCCACACCACCTGATATAGTGGAAGTGGAGGATTCCCCAGGACCTGTGAGTAAAATAATCAGAGCCAGGAAGATCAGACTTAATGGAAAGGATCAAAGACAATACTTAGTCATATTCAAGCACCAAACAGCTGATAAAGACAAATGGTTGGCAGAAGATGCCATACCAGATGGGAACCTTCATCTAATGAGATTCAGGGCCTCTAGGAGAACTGAACAGTCTCATCAATGATGAGCCTTTTTTAGAGGGAGGGTATGTCAGCCTGTGACTCAAAACCAGAGCACAAGCACGACAGCCAAAATACCATAAAACAATGGTATAGCCAAGATACCACCAAAACATGGAGCTGAGCCAAATCAGCTCAAAAGGTATCGAAGAAAAGAGGCAGCTCACCTCTTTCTGAAAATATAAGTCCCATCACCATAGGACTAAGAAGAACAAAGTTGTTGCTGAGCATAAACCTTATTTTTCACCTCTCATCTAAAATCTAGAAGAAGAGGCTTCACCCCATCAAATGGGTATTCAAAATGAAGCTCTAAGCCAGGGCTATCCAATGGTACTAGCCAAACTGAGCTAGCACCAGTATTACTTGAGTTATGGTCAAATTCAGGCCAAATAAGGGTGAACAAAACATTAACCTCCATCTAACTTCCACAGTTTTAGTGTGAGATACCTGAAGTGGGGTCTTTTTGGAAAGAGCACAATCAGGGCTATCTGATGGTGCCATCAACTTCCTCATATCTCAACTATAACAGAAGCTATGAGGTAAACAAGCTCAATACAGCTTTTTTGCCCAATCCACGCCTATGCACAAAGACCTTGTACATGGGATACCTTTGTCAAATTTAATGATAACCATACCAAATTGTGTATCATCGTATAGAGCTCATACAGGGCTATCCAATGAACCAACTTTGAGCATTATATCTCAAACACCAACAGAGTTATGGCCATTTGAATGTTATAATCCCACAATATGGCCAATACAGCTGTATTATGACAGGATACAGTTGTACTCTGATTATGAGGTGTCAAGCAGGCAAAGAAGCATGTTAACACTTCCATACCTCATAAGTCAGTCAATACTGGGGTCCCATACAGTTTCTGTACAGCATTCTACGCGTCATACATGTCAGAATCAGGCTGTGAGGTCCCCAGATGAATATTTTCACCCTGTATTGGTGAAAACTGCCCAGATGTGGTTAAAACCACATCTGAGCCCAATACAGGGTATACAGGCTGTTTGCAAGCCACAAGTCAGTCCTGGAGGGTGAAAAATCTTCACTTCCTCTATGTGGAAAGGTCTAGCACCCTTTCCACCCCATTTCAGGATAAAAAGGAGGCTTTTCACAGCCAGAATTGTCTCCTCATCTTGCTCTTGAATACCCTATGTAGTAAAATGTCAAAAACAGTTTTACTCTTGGGTAATAATCAGGTATTCTCTTAATTCAAAGTATTGTAGTCTTTATTATTGTAACCCAGCAGGTAAAGCTGCATCCAGGGATTTCAACAGTGCTCACCACCACTATATTCCTTATAGTAAAGCCTTCTTATTATTAAATTAAACCATTCTTAACTCTTATAATAGTCTTTTGAATCTTTATTTACCGTGTAAGAGTCATAGTTAAGAGTTGTAAATACTTTTTAATACTCTCATAATAGACTCAGCCTGACACCCTGGCTCTCTTTGATGCCTTTTGTCCCCCTGGGCTATTTTTTATCCAAAAGTAGTAATTCATCCTTCAAGACAGATATCCACTATGGGTGTATTGAAACTGTATGCAAGAAGACAGTAATATTAAGTGCTAAAAACATGCATAACACTACTCTTAGTGTATATCTAACACAATATTTCTCACATTCCCATCATTTTGACGTCAAATGGAGAATAACAAAAAAAAACACAATTATTTTAGGGTATTGGTAAAAACACATAAGCAAATTGGTAAAAACACATAAGGGGTGCCCTGGGCCCATTTTTAATTGAAAATGAAACACAACCATGCCTGTATTGGGCCAAAACATGCCCCA
The DNA here is from genome assembly GCA_023105745.1 of Austropuccinia psidii. Taxonomy (NCBI): domain Eukaryota; kingdom Fungi; phylum Basidiomycota; class Pucciniomycetes; order Pucciniales; family Sphaerophragmiaceae; genus Austropuccinia; species Austropuccinia psidii. Next base: position 23,085,826 of record JALGQZ010000011.1, read on the forward strand.
AAGAGCTTTTTTTCCCACAAAACCTCTCTAACTCCCAATTGTTTCAGATTTTTTTGCCCAGCCCCCCCAAAAAAAGGCCAAACACCCAGATAATCCACATTATCCCCACCCCAAACCAATCTTTTTTTTTGGAAAAACAGCATTACCAAAGCCATTTTGCAAAGCTTTTCACACTTTTTTTCTTTTTTTCCCCCAAAGACTGCATTTTCCACCACAACAACCTGCTTTCAAGCCTTTCAATTTTCAATGTTTTACCTTCCCTCATCCATTAATATCACATTTAAACCACAGTTTTTCACTCTTAACCACTCCTGTTCAATTTTAACACCTTTTGTCACTTCTTTTTCACATTTCCAAAGGTTCTTACCCCATTCCAAATCCCCAAATCCCCCTTTTTTTCACTTTTGTACATATTTTCCCTTCAAAAATGCTTCAACCCCCCACTGAAGATAAATTTCAGACCCTTGGGCTTCTTTGGCAACATGTGCATAATGTTTCCAGCACTCAGGGGTATGCTGTGTCCACCTTGAGGTCCAATATAACCCACAACCAAATTGAAATAGGTTGTGACAGGTCTGGGACCCCAAATGCCAACAAAAACCCCTTCAAAACAGTCACCTCAAGAAAGTTTGACTTTTCTTTTAGACCTTATTCCAGAAAATATTCCAAGAGTACCACTTGGACTCTTAAAGTCAAGAATCCTGAAAATAGCCATGATGCCACTGAAAATATCATGGAACATCCTGCTTTCAGGAAATTCAATGAGCAAGAAACATCCCAAATTGCTCAAATGTCTAAATCACTGCTCATGCCAAGGCAAATTCAGACCCGATTATGCATCCAGAGGAAGTCTGACAGGCCTGTAATCCTTCAAGACATTTACAACCAAGTCAAGAAAATACAGAAAGACAAACTGCAAGGCAGAAGGCCCATTGATTCTCTTATTGACCCTCTCAAACAAGAAACTTTTGTTTGGTCCTCTGCAAGGGATTCTGAGGGACACATTACCTCCTTGTTTTTCACTCACCCCCTGGCCATAAAACTCCTTCATGGCTTTCCTCATGTCATTCTTATGGATTGTACTTATAAAACCAATAGGTACAAAATGCCCCTCTTTCATATTAATGAATTCAGCTCAACCAAGATGACCTTTTCTGGGGATTTTTGTTTGATGAAGAATGAAACTGAACCCTCATATACTTGGGAATTAAATCAATACATAGAAAAGGTCCTCAAAAACACCAATCTTGTTCCCCCTCCAGTTATTGTTATCAACAGGGATCTGGCCTTGAAAAACCTCTTAAGAAGCTCTTCCCAGGCTTCAAAGTCATGCTACGCATTTGGCACATCAAGAAAGATGTATCCGCTCATTTCATGAAGAGAATTGGTCATGGAACTGATTTTGAAAATTATATGGGCCTTTGGAATCAAGTAATATACTTTTATCTTTCACTTCAGTTCACTTTATTACACCTTTTTTCTTATTTTTGTTTTTATTAATGAGTTTGGGATTCATTTCCCGGGTTATGTATTTATCCACTGAAAAGTCTTTCAAAGACAACTGGAAGAAGCTTCAAAAGAAAGTCAAAAATCCTGAAGTCTTTCAGTATTTGGAAAATACCTGGCTTCCTCTAAAGGGGTATTATGTGCCAGCCTGGACCAGCCACCATTGCCACCTGGGTGTGAGCTTCACCTCCAGAGCTGAATGTGCCCATGCCATGGTGAAACTTTGGCTCCAAAAGTCCACTGGTACTCTCCTGGAGGTAGTTAGGGCTCTCCACATGGAATTCAGAAAGTATTTTATTGAGATTATCAACAGAATCTCCAAAGAAATGATTTTCCATGTCAAGAATTTTCCTCCACACATCTGTGCCCTCAATGGAAAGGTGTCTCATTATGCTCTTCAGATGGCCTTTGCCAATTTCAAAACCAAACTTCCTCCAAATGAAAAATGTACCAAAAAATACAAAAACTATCAAGGCATTCCTTGCAAACATAAGACCCAAAAGGCATTTTCCAAGCCCCAAAGGCTTGTAATATCAGACTTCTATCCTCAATTGCATTTGAATCTGCCTGTTAGGGTTTGTTAATTTCTTATTCTTATTTCTTTTCTTATTAACTGATTTTATTTGTCATATTCTTCTCAGGCTAGTTTTCAAGGTGATGATCAAAGTTTTGAAAAAGAAAGAAAGAATGAAGCCCAGAAAATATTTGAAGCTATTGGGGAACACCTTTTTCAAAGACCAATGGCAGAAATAACCCCAGGTCTTCAACATTTCAAAGATGTTTTGACTGGAAAATTCCCATTTGATCAAATTCCCAAGAGTCAAGAGGATGATCAATATTATGAAGACCCTCCAGAATGCAATAATATCTGTGGAAGACTTTAAGGAGCCAAGAATAAAAACAAAAATCCAAAAAAAAGAGAACATTCAAGATTTGAAATAATTGAAAGTCAATCCAAGAGAAGAGGAAGAACCCCATCAAAAGTGAGCAGAACAACAACATCAAGATCACAGTAAAATTTCCCCTCTCCAATTATGGAAGTGGACTCATCTGAAGATTCTGAAGATTCTGAGGACTCATTATCTAAATCCATCACTTCATCAGATTAACTACCCTCAGCAACTGAATTAAATAAATCAGTAGTCACCCATAGAAGGTCCAGAAGATTGGCAATTGGAAGCAAAATATCACAAAGAAAATCACACAAGCCTGCAACCAGTTTGAAGATATATGATTCAATTTACTTTCCCTGTGAGCATTGTAAAAGCAATTATCACACAAGTGATGAACAATCCAACCTTTTTGTGAGTTTCTGATTCTTTTTAATGTATATTTCTCTTGTTTATTTTCATATTTATTCATTTTTTGACTGAATTTTATCAGATAACTGGCTCAGAAGAATTGCCCAAGCTGATATTTAAATACACCTTCAAGGCCATCAATGTCCAGGGTGATGGAAACTGTGGCTACAGAACAGTGTCCCTGTCAGCCTGTGACTTAAAACCAGAGCACAAGCATGACAGCCAAAATACCATAAACCAATGGTATAGCCAAAATACCACCAAAACATGGAACTGAGCCAAATTAGCTCAAAAGGTATCAAAGGAAAGGGGAAACTCACCTCTTCCTGAAAATATAAGTCCCATCACCATAGGACAAGAAATAACAAAGTTATTGCTGAGCATAAACCTTAATTTTCACCTCTCATCTAAAATCTAGAAGGAGAGGCTTAACCCCATCAAATGGGTATTCAAAATGAAGCTCTAAGCCAGGGCTATCCAATGGTACTAGCCAAACTGAGCTAGCACCAGTATTACTTGAGTTATGGTCAAATTCAGGCCAAATAAGGGTGAACAAAACATTCACCTCTCATCTAACTTTTACAGTTTTAGTGTGAGATACCTAAAGTGGGGTCTTTTTGGAAAGAGAACAATCAGGGCTATCTGATGGTGTCATCCATTTCCTCATATCTCAACTAGAACAGAAGTTATTGGCCAAACAAGCTTAATACAGCTTTTGCCCAAAACACGCCAATGTATAAAAACACTTGTACATGGGATAACTTTGCCATATTTAAGGATAACCTTGTCAAGTTGGGTACCATTGTATAGAGCTCATACAGGGCTATTCAATGAACCAACGTTGAGCTTGATATCTCAAAAACTGACAGAGTTATGACAATTTTAAGGTAAAAATCCCACCTGCTGTCATATACAGCCTTACCATGGGATAATACCCTATAACCATGAATATGAGGTGTCAAATAGACGAAGAAGCTTGTTTTTACTTCAATACCTCATATGTCAGTCAATACTGGGGTCCCATACAGTTTCTGTACAGCATTCTACGCGTCATACACGTCAGAATCAGGCTGTGAGGTCCCCAGATGAAAATTTTCACCCTGTATTGGTGAAAACTGCCCAGATGTGGTTTCAAAACCACATCTGAGCCCAATACAGGGTATACAGGCTGTTTGCAAACCACAAGCCTGTCATGAGGAGTGAAAAATCTTCACTTCCTCTACGTGAAAAGGTCTAATAACCTTTTCACCTCAATTTCAGGATAAAAGGAGGGCTTTTCACAGCCAAAACCCTTTCCTCATCCTGCTCTTGAATACCCTACGTAGTAAACTGTCAAAAACAGTTTTACTCTTGGGTAATAAACAGGTATAATTATATATTTAATTATTGTAACTCTTATTATAGTAACCCAACTGGTAAGATTGCACCCTGGGTTCTCAATAGCGCTCACCACCACTATTTTTCAATAGTAGAACCCCTTAATTACATTATAAATCATCTTTTAAATCAAAAACTCTTATTATAAATCAATTTTCTACGTGTCACAGTCATAATTCTAGTTGTAAATACTCTTATTACTACTTCAATATAGACTCAGCCTGACATTTTGGGGGCCTGGCCGTGTTTTTAACTTATTTTGGACCTTTACAAGTAAGTTTTTTTCTCTTTTTTATGATTTATTGACACCTGTTTTATCTTTTTAGGCGTCATTTTCTTTTATAAAATATATTTTATATATATTTCTTTTTAAAAATCTAATAATACTCATATATTTAAGAGTATTTGTCTAGTGGCTAATAACCATAAGACCAGTATTTTTGGCGTGTTTTTGCATATTAAAACACATTGAGCCACTAATACAGTCCTGATTCTTAATTGAATTGAGACAACTCATACTGATAAACCAACAGTTGAGGCGTGTTTGGGCACATTGTTAACTCAATTACCCTGTAATACACCATCTTTTGACAGATTATACTTGCTGATAACAAGTATTCTGTAAGATATTGGTATACAAAAGAGTATACCACTTATCAATAAGCTGTATTTTTGACGTGGAATTGTTAATTCAATTACACTGTCACTATACAAGGGCATATTGTAGTAAAATACAAGCCCAGAGGCCATTCTTAGACGTGCAAAATCAGCCTTTTAAGAAGTCTTAACTGACATAAGCCCTCTTTTTCCTGTTTGATTCAGTGGAAGAAAACTACATACCACTTGAGACCCAGTCACAGGCCAACATACCAGTGACACCCTCTGAACCAGAGGGCAGCAAGGGCAAAGGAAAAAGGCTTATTGAAGGCCTGATTACAGCCAAGAAGTGGACACCAATAGCCACTCAGAGAAGTAGAAAACCACGAAACTCTGCATCAATACAAGGTAAACCAACCTTAACCACTTGTACAGGGAAGATTACAATTATTAACCCAGTTGTAACTTCCAAAGGCAAACTGCCCAAATCAGTAGATAACAAATTTGTACAAGGCACAGTCAAAGGTAAATAACCTAAGAACATAAAGTTTTTGACTGCTTGCAAACACTGATATGTCCCCTGCATACCTCAGAGACCTTGGCTTCCAAAGGAACCAGCCAGAGGACAGAGCAGGAATGTCTAGAACCAGAAGACCTGAAAGAAGACACATTGGACACAGTGGTGGATGGCAAAACAATGAGGGAGATAATATCAACCTTGCCATTCACACTCCAATTCAACAGAAACCTCAAACCAGAGGACTGGAAGGATATGGATCAAGTTCTTCAAATCCACCAACTCCTCAAAGATTTGTTTCAATGGAGCATGGACAACAAGAGGTTCAACCTAGCAACTCACTGGGCAGAACTGGGATCAAGTTGCCAGAAGATCTGTCTCAAAGAGATAGACTTCAAAGACCTTATGGTAATCACCAAGGGTTGGAATCCTACCAGGCAGCACAGACTCCTGGAGGCAAGGGCACAGAGGATAAGGGAGAATCAAGCCACTATCCAAGCTATAGAAGAACAGTTAACCCAGACAGGGCCTACTCAGATTCCTTCAGGTTCACAAGGAGCAAGCCAAATCAGCTCTCCAGTGGCTTCACACCATTCAGAAACCAGCAGATCAGTGGCCAAGAGGCACCATTCTTCACAATTCCAGGAAGTTTCCAGGAAAAGACAAGGCAACAAGGGCAAGAACAAAGCCTCCTTCAACCAGAGGAGGAAAGAGTCAGACCCCATGATCCAGAAGCTGTTAGATTTAGTAAAAGAAGTACACAAGAACCAGAAGTAGTTATAAACCACTCTAGAATCAGTAGTCCTAGTAATAGAAACATTACCCCCACTCAGACTGAAAATAACATTATCACATCTGAGAGCAACATCAACAGTGACACACTGTGGTTGCAAATGTCCCAATATGCTGAGCAATCTGCAAAGCAGGCTGCAGAATTTGCAGCTGCCCAAGAGAGGATGAGACAAACTCAAGCCTCATTGGAGCAGATAGTTAAAAACCTTCAGGAAGGATATGCTCAACTGAGCAAAGCCTCTGAAGAAACCAACAAGAGACTGAATCAAGTCTCTGAAGAACAACACCATAGCAGCAGGGACAGGGAGTGTCTGAACCAAGACATCAACAAATTGTTTGATGCCTACCATAGCTTGAAGCCCCAACCACAAGGCCAAGCTATGGAGAATCCATATCAACCAAATGACATCAAACCAGATGCCATGTTGTTGAATAAGGCAAGATCTCCATCACAATACCAGGATGGAGATGGCTTGTCTTATTCAGAGAAGGAAGCCTTGAAACAGCTTTCTGAGGCCTCAAGCTGGCCCAAATTCTCTGGATCAGGAGAATATGATCATATGGAACTCATAGATTATATTGATGGACTCTTCATTGATGTACCAAGCATACCAGATTACTGGATTACTGCTAGACTGAACACTGCATTCAAAGGTCATGCAAGTATATGGTACACTGAAATGAAAGAAATCCATGGCAGAAGAAATTGGCCATGGTGGAAGAGTCAAATAATCCAAAAGTACAGTAATGGAACTTGGATATGGCAAAAGACCATGTCATTTGAAAATGACAAATACTCTGTGGACAAAGATCCATATGAGTGGTGTCTTAGACAGTCTAAAAGACTTAAAGCCATTGATCCTCAAATGAACATTCAAATGAGGAATCATAAACTTCTGACACAACTGCCAGGAGAACTAGAGCATGCAGTAAAGTGCAGATGCAACCAAAATTGCACTCTAGATGATATAGCCAATACCTTACAAGACATAAGGAAAAGGACTAATATAGGGAAATTCACCCTATATAGGAGCAATAATTTCAAAGAGAAACAACCTTTCAGGGTAGAGTTTAAAGACAAACCCAGAGAAAGAGTGGCAGAAGTGGCAAAGAAGAAGAATTCTTGTCACAATTGTGGTTCAACAGACCACTATGCCAACAACTGTCCAAAAGCAAAGAAAAAAGTCTATGCTATAGAAAAAGTCCCTGAAGAAGAACCCCCAACAGAGGATTCTGAATCAGACTCTATGGGTGATGCCATCAGAGAACCATCTGATGAGGATCAAGACCCAAGAGAGGAATTTCTAGTGGAATACCAAGAGGAAACCCCACTAGAAATCCAGGATATACAGTTGGAAGCAGGCATGCCACAAGACACTGCCAACAAGAACTTGTGTAAACACACACAAGATGCACAAACATTCCTGGTTACACCAACCAAAGGAATGGCATATATACATGGAACAGCCACAAAAATGACTGTATGTATTGACAATGCTCAGCACCCACTGATCATTGACAGTGGAGCACACTGCTCCATAGTGGCCAGAAATTATCTGGATAACCACTTCCCAAACTGGAAAAAAGAACTCTTGCCCACCAGGGCAAAAAACTTTAAGAGTGCATCTGGAAAGATGACCTCTATTGGGACAATTATCAAAGAGATAATTATACCCCACAGAAAAGGTAATATCAGACTCAACCCAGAGTTTGTAGTGCTTGAAGATGCCCATATCCAAGGGTTTTTACTGGGAACAGATTACCAGAGGATGTATGGCATAGATATTTACAATAGTAAAAATAGGCATATTACCATTGGTACTAACAAGGAAAAGAAATTTTCTCTTGATATATACCAGATATCTTCTCAGGACCCACTGGAAGAACTTCTGAAAGAATTCAGAGAGGGACAGTTTAGCACTACCCTCACCAGTAAACAAAAGCTAAGTTTACTGAAGATGCTGAGGAAGAATAGACCAGCATTTGCCATTGGTGAAGAACCATTAGGCAACATCAAAGGCCATGATATAGAACTATATCTGGATGTAGAAAGGCCTTATCCACCCATGTTAAGGAGACCTCCTTACCCAGCAAGTCTGGAGACCAGGAAAGAGATTGAGAAACATATCAATGAACTCCTGGACATGGATGTCATTAGGAAGATTGGACATAATGAAATAGTGGAAATCACCACTCCTGTCCTAATCACCTGGCATGATGGCAAGTCTAGACTGTGTGGAGACTTCAGAGCCCTGAACAACTACACAAAAGCAGACAGGTATCCTATACCAAGGATACCTCATGCCTTGGATAAATTGGCCAAAGCCAAATACATAACTAAGATGGATTGTATGAAGGGCTTCCACCAAAATGGAGTTAAACACAACTCCATGAAATTACTCAGAATTATATGCCATATGGGCATATATGAGTACACCAGGATGCCATTTGGCATCAAGAATGCACCAGCCCACTTCCAAAGGATGATGGACACCATATTTCAAGAAGAAATAATGGAAGGCTGGATGGTAGTATACATTGATGATATCATTATATACTCAGAGACATGGGAAGACCATGTACAATACATAGACAGAGTGCTAAGTAAATGTACACCCATCAATCTGAAAATTTCACTCAAAAAGTGTAATTTTGGCCAACAAGAGCTACTAGCTCTAGGACACAAAGTCTCAGGCCTCAGTCTGGCAATTGACCAGAACAAAGTAGCAGCAGTACTGCAAAAGCCAGTACCAAAAAACATCAAAGAGATGCAATCTTTCCTTGGATTTGCTAGCTACTATAGAAACCACATCAAAAACTTTGCCCACATAACCAGTAGTTTATACAAGTTATGCTCAAAGGATGTAGTTTTTGAAATAACCAAGGAAAGGAGGGATGCATATGAGAGGATCAAATATGAACTCACTAATGCACCTGTACTCATCTTGCCTGACTTTGAACTACCATTCAAGTTATATATAGATGCAGCATGCAGCCAAGGCTTGGGAGCAGCCCTTCACCAAAGACAGATTGTGGATGGTGAACCAAGGGAAGGTGTAATATGTTACATCTCCAGGCAGCTGGAAGATTCAGAAGCCAGGTATGGGGCCACCCAGACAGAATGTTTATGTCCAGTCTGGGCTCTAGAAAAACTCCATTACTATTTGGAGGGTGCAGTCTTTGAAGTCTACACAGACTGCACAGCCTTGAAGTCTTTACTAAACATGAAGACTACTAATAGACACATGCTGAGATGGCAAATAGCCATCCAGGAGTATAGAGGGAACATGACCATCATATACAAGGAAGGTAAAAGCCATACCAATGCAGATGGCCTTAGCAGATGGCCACTGGACAATGTCAAAAGCAATCCAGCTTATGACCCTGAAGTTGCTGCAAAAATTCCTATCCATTTTATGGAAATAGATAGGAAGAAGAACTTCAGATTCTCTGAATGGGCACCAGGGAGTGGTACCCTTGACAGTGGAAACACTGATTCAGAAGGGACAGAAACCCCCATACTGGGGATAAGTTCCTCAGAACTGCATAATGAATTCTTCAATGCAGTACTGAAATCTTATGCTAAACACAAACAGTGTAGCATACTACTCCAACTCCTTCAACAAAAATACAGGAGCCCAGAACTGGAAACCCAGCTGGAGGAACCCTGGTTGAGGGCCTATAAGGACAATAAATTCTTCCTTATAGATGGCCTGATTTATCACAGAGACAAGCACACCAGTGCACTCACAGTGATAGACAGAGACCACATCTCTTTAATCCTGCAGGAATGCCATGACTGCCCCTACATGGGACACATGAGTGAGGACAGGACTAAGGAGAGGGTAGCAAGCACAGCTTGGTGGCCCAAGTGGGAGCAAGAGTTGAGTGAATACATCAACACTTGTGAAAGATGCCAAAAGGCAAATAGAAAACATGGGAAGAAATATGGGTTGCTTCAACACATAGAAGAACCCAAACACCCATGGGAAACCATCAACATGGACTGGGTCACAGGACTTGTCCCAGGAGTCAAATAAAACTACAATGCCTGCTTAATCATAGTTGATAGGTTCAGCAAGAGCATGAGATGTCTACCATGCCATAAAGAGGACACAGCCATGGACACTGCTCTGTTATTTTGGAATAACATCATATCCACCTGTGGAGTCCCTAAGATCATCATTAGTGATAGGGACCCAAAATTTACATCTGAATTTTGGACCAATTTATATGACATGCTTGGCACCAAGCTTGCTTTTTCCACAGCTTACCATCCACAAACAGATGGCCTAGCTGAGAGGATGATCCAAACAATGGAGGACATCCTCAGGAGGTTCTGTGCCTATGGCATGGAATACAAGGACCATGAGGGATATACCCATGATTGGGTCACCCTCTTACCAGCAGTCCAACTGGCTTATAATACAAGCCAGCACTCTACCACAGGAAAAACACCTGCACTAGTAGAGAAAGGGTGGAATCCCCTGTTACCTGTGGATCACTTGAAGAAAAATCTTCTGACCATCCACCCCACAGCCAAAGACTTCCATGATATGTGGAAGAAAGCCTGTGATACTCCTGCCAAATGCATAGCTGAGGCCAAAGAGTACAACAAGCAAAGGTGGGACAAGTCACATATGGAACCTGACTTCAAGGAAGGGGACCAGGTGTTAGTGTCTACACTGAACTTTAACAACCTCAAAGGACCTAAGAAAATGAGAGACTCATTTGTAGGGCCCTTCACTATCATTAAGTTGATAGGGAGGAATGCAATAGAGGTCAAGCTCACTGAGGAGTTTTCTAGGAAACACCCAGTCTTTCCAGTGAGCCTGGTCAAACCATACTTCCAAACAGAGGAGGATAAATTCCCCTCCAGGAAGAAAAACATTACTCCACCAGAAATAGTGGAAGTAGAAGACTCTCCTGGACCTGTGAGTAAAATCATCAGGGCCAGAAAAATCAGACTTAATGGGAAGGATCAGAGACAATATCTAGTCAGATTCAAGAACCAGACAGCTGACAAAGACAAATGGTTGGCAGAGGATGCCATACCAGATGGGAACCTTCATTTAAGGAGATTCAGAGCCTCTAGGAGGACTGAACAGTCTCATCAATGATGAGCCCTTTTTAGAGGGAGGGTATGTCAGCCTGTGACTCAAAACCAGAGCACAAGCATGACAGCCAAAATACCATAAACCAATGGTATAGCCAAAATACCACCAAAACATGGAGCTGAGCCAAATTAGCTCAAAAGGTATCAAAAGAAAGAGGAAACTCACCTCTTCCTGAAAATATAAGTCCCATCACCATAGGACAAGAAATAACAAAGTTATTCCTACTCAAAGTTATTGCTGAGCATAAACCTTAATTTTCACCTCTCATCTAAAATCTAGAAGGAGAGGCTTAACCCCATCAAATGGGTATTCAAAATGAAGCTCTAAGCCAGGGCTATCCAATGGTACTAGCCAAACTGAGCTAGCACCAGTATTACTTGAGTTATGGTCAAATTCAGGCCAAATAAGGGTGAACAAAACATTCACCTCTCATCTAACTCTTACAGTTTTAGTGTGAGATACCTAAAGTGGGGTCTTTTTGGAAAGAGCACAATCAGGGCTATCTGATGGTGTCATCCATTTCCTCATATCTCAACTAGAACAGAAGTTATTGGCCAAACAAGCTTAATACAGCTTTTGCCCAAAACACGCCAATGTATAAAAACACTTGTACATGGGATAACTTTGCCATATTTAAGGATAACCTTGTCAAGTTGGGTACCATTGTATAGAGCTCATACAGGGCTATTCAATGAACCAACGTTGAGCTTGATATCTCAAAAACTGACAGAGTTATGACAATTTTAAGGTAAAAATCCCACCTGCTGTCATATACAGCCTTACCATGGGATAATACCCTATAACCATGAATATGAGGTGTCAAATAGACAAAGAAGCTTGTTTTTACTTCAATACCTCATATGTCAGTCAATACTGGGGTCCCATACAGTTTCTGTACAGCATTCTACGCGTCATACACGTCAGAATCAGGCTGTGAGGTCCCCAGATGAAAATTTTCACCCTGTATTGGTGAAAACTGCCCAGATGTGGTTTCAAAACCACATCTGAGCCCAATACAGGGTATACAGGCTGTTTGCAAACCACAAGCCTGTCATGAGGAGTGAAAAATCTTCACTTCCTCTACGTGAAAAGGTCTAATAACCTTTTCACCTCAATTTCAGGATAAAAGGAGGGCTTTTCACAGCCAAAACCCTTTCCTCATCCTGCTCTTGAATACCCTACGTAGTAAACTGTCAAAAACAGTTTTACTCTTGGGTAATAAACAGGTATAATTATATATTTAATTATTGTAACTCTTATTATAGTAACCCAACTGGTAAGATTGCACCCTGGGTTCTCAATAGCGCTCACCACCACTATTTTTCAATAGTAGAACCCCTTAATTACATTATAAATCATCTTTTAAATCAAAAACTCTTATTATAAATCAATTTTCTACGTGTCACAGTCATAATTCTAGTTGTAAATACTCTTATTACTACTTCAATATAGACTCAGCCTGACAGTCCCACTACATTTACAAGACTCGAGATCAATGAGTTGATTTGAGGTGACTTGGCTGATGAAACTCAACAAAATAAAGACCTTTATTAATCCATGAACACCTTAATTCCCTCAGTATCCTCTGATTTGGACAGAATTGAATGGTATGAAGATGTTGGCCCGGCTCCAAGAAGCAAGTGGATGTCCATGCCTGACATGGGGGATCCAATTGCAAATAAGTATAAAAGACCAGTTTTATTTTATTCCACAGTCCAATCTTTCCTTTTTTCCCTTATTTATGTCCTCCAAATGATAATCCCCCATTTTCATCTGCTTCTTTTATAGCTGTGCTCATTTTGTTCCTTTGGACATAATCATTTCAAAAATTTATCCAGTCCCCCCCATTACTGTGAATTGGGAGATTAATACCCAACCACAAGCCCTGGGGTGGGCTGATAAATTTAAGAAACACAGAATGTTGTATTTGTCCAATATTCCCCCCCTCTCAGAAAAAACCCACCCTTTTGGAAGTTTATTTTGATTGATTGATTTTTGTATATACAATTTCTTCCAATTATCCCCCTCCTCAGTCATATTTATTGTTTAAATCCCACCTCAGTCTCCTTTTCTATCAAACATGTGAAACCTTTGTACTTGGAAATACTCATATTAAAAACATGGGAAAAAAATGAAAAAATACACTTATTGCCCCTGCACTTGCTGTCACACCAAAAAAATTCCCCAAAATCATGGGCTTCTGGTTCTTTATTTTCCAGATAGAACCCTTCAATTTGAAAAAAAGAAGGAATGTCATAAGTGGGAAGTTATTAAATTAACTTTTCAAAAAGAGGCATATTACAATGACAGGAAAATACATTTGCAAAGAAACCCTTTTTGCGCCTTCACTTGTCCCACCAAAATAAATTCCCAAAATTATGGCCTTCTGGTGCTTTCTTATTCAGATTGGACCCTTCATTTCAAAAAAGAAATTAAGGAAATTAATAAGTGGGAAGATTTTAAATTAATTTTTGAAAAATATCCCATTTTGGCATATTGGCCAAATTTGTGAAGCTTGGCAAAAAAAAATTGAAAAAATTTGTGCATATTAACATGACAAGTCAAGAAAAATATGTCAAAAAAAATTAAAAGAAATCCTCAAAACTGAGCCTGAGGAATTTGTTTTGAAAAATAAGGTCACTTACATGTTTTTACCATAAACCTACATGTTTTTACCATAAATTGGTAAAAACCTGTAAGGGCTTACGTGTGTTTACCAACACCCTTATTTTATGTGCTGGTGAAGTGTTTTCCATATTACCACCTCATAAATTTAATTTAAGCTTAATCTAGGTGAACAGTTGTGTAGAGTCCAAATCTGGCCTTAAATCCATGGATTTACTTACTCACAAAAACATGATTCATCTTTTGTAGAAAAAAAACTCAAAATTTTGAATATATGAATGACTTATGGGTTATGCATAGTTCAGAATTCATTTTAATATTAATGGTGGCTTATTTAGGTATGTAAAAAATACCTCAAGGCTCACATTTCTTTTATTAGGAAAGGCCTTATTTTAGTCTTTTCGGGTACTTTGAAGGGCTATTCAGCTCTTAAAAAAGATTCATAGCAAAGATTATCACTATGGAGGCGGAATTGTGGCTATATACTATCAATTGTGACACCAGTATAGTCAGAATTGTGGTTCTATACCATCAATTCAGACGTCTGTATAGTCATAAATGTGGTTTTGTGACCCCAAATTATCATTCTTTATCAATACACAGTAAATAAGATCTTCAAATGCCACATAATATTAGTCATTCAGGGAAGGATGAAGATTTAAACTACCATTAATTCAAGTATCAAACCTGGCCCAAAGGGTACAGGTTTGTTACAGACAAATATTGGTAAAAAAATTCAATCCAGATATTGCAGTCAATATTTGGAAGAAAAGGATCCAACAACACAAAATTGAAGAGGTTTACAAGCTTCTCACTTTGGTATGATTTATGATTACCCTTATCAAAAATAGCAGAATCTAAAAGGGTTTCAACTATCTTAATATATATTTTCAGTACCTGGCTTCAAAACTGTAAGGCTTGACTATGAAAAATAAAGTAAATATTATTAATATCTTACTTATTATAATCTTAATCTCCTCATTGAAAAAGCCATAAGATTAAGAATGATTATAATAATAAATAAATGTTATAATTATGGCATAGAAATATTTATATTGTTTGAATAAAAAAAATAATATAATAAATATAAATATATTAATATTTGATAGTTAATATATTTATGGCAAATTATTATTTTTACCAGAAAAAAATCAATGTGTAAGAAATCTTTATTTAATAATAAAAAACAATTTATAACAATAATATTACTAATATCAAAGCTATATATTCATATAAATAAAGTTTATATTAATAAAAGAATTATTCAAACTTTTTCTGTCAAAATTTGCTATTTCAGACTTCAAACCATGATTTCAAGGGTTTATAACTTAAATATTATGATGGAAATTACATCATTATTCACATATAAACTAGTAGAATTTGACTATCCACTACTTTATAAGTTTGTATCACTTTCACAACAAAGTGGTGAACAGATATTGTGATTTTTCTCAATAAACCCTTGTATGTTATAACCTTGCTTATAACCTGTAAAATGAATTTCATATTTGTATTTTAAAACTTATTGTGTGGTAGCTTTGTTTTTGGTTCAAATCTTTATCATGCATATTTCAAGGAATATGAGCTCAAAACCATGAACATATTTTCTGATCATAAAAGTGAATATATTCAGGTTATCTCAGTGAGTACTAACTTCAAAAATATGAAATAAAAATTTTATATGTGTAGTTTTCAAATGGGAATCTAATGATGTAATTTATTGCATTTGTTAATTCATTGGGGTCTGATATAATCAAGATTTTATGCATTTTGATGGCATTTTTACTTATTCTAAGATAATAATTTCAATTCTTATCATTAAAGTAAGTATTGTAAAGTTATTTTGTGAAATGTTTGGATATTTGGTCATATCTCAAAGGCTCACAAAAACCTTTCACTCCTGCTATTTCTGTCAATTTATAAGATATCAGAAGATCAATGATACATTTTTTTAGGTATTGATGAGCTCTGAAGTTTTATATACTTTCCCATGGATCTGTATTAATATATTTTAAAGATACATTTTTTCTAAAAACTATTATGTTCAGCAATACTGTCTTTTGTTCAAAAATATTTAAACCAAGGTATCTCACCCAATTTTGGATATAAAGCTGTCTCATTTATCTAAAATTAATCTCTCCCTCAGATATCCGATTTGGTAGTACCTCTGTACATTTTTGTACAAACCTGCTTATAATTCCTGTATTTGTTGAAGTAGAGCTGCTATGGGAAAACAGATGTCACTGTTCTATAGCTCCAACTGAGAGCTGAAAAAAGCTATACCATTTTTATGAAGTTTGAATTTTACATGAAGATATCATATGAGAGTTTAAAATAAGTTTTTCACTTCTGCCCTGTTTATCAAAGACAGATTAGCTATATATTTGCTAATTATTACCCCACTTCTATAAGAATGGTATACTCTTGAAGGAGACATTTTGCATTTTATAATTATATCCATTGTGGAACTCCTTTTAGTGTGGGATTGATTAAGGCAGTCCTTGAGAATGGAAAAAAAGGTAAAATGTGATCTTTTTAGATATGACCAAATATCCAAAAAGGTCACAGAAAAAGTTCTGTGATAATTTTACTTATCATAATTATCTCAAAAATTAGTAAAATACCATAAATAAGTACAGAATCTAAATTAACTCAGAATCTAATGAATAAAAATGTGAAAGAAATTTAAACATTAGATTCCTCATGGTAAAATACACATATTTTATTTTTATGGAAAATCTGAAAAGTCAATAATTACTGAAGTATAAGTAATAATACCTTAAAAAAGGTACAAAACCTCATTTATCTCAGAAAACAATGGAACAACATGTGAAATATATTGTACCATTGGATTGTAAATAAAAAGCTACACATAAAACAATTATAAAGCTAATCTCTAAAATCAATACTTAAGGAATTAAGGTGAATATATGCACTTTTTTGGTCAATGCATATATTCATGGTTTTTAGCTAATATCTCTTGAAATATACAAGATAAAGAGATAAACCAAAAATGAAGTCACCATGTAATTACTGTATGTATACAGATATGAACTTCATTTCACAAGCTATAAACAAGGTTAAAACCTTTAATGGATTATTGAATAAAATCAATAGAGCTCTTGCCCACTTTGTTGTGAAGGTGGTCCAAACTTAGAAATAAGTAGAAAGTTAGATTCTACTAGTTCATTAGTGAAGAATGAGGTAATTTTCATTACAATATTCAAGGGATAACCCCTTGAAATCATGGTTTGAAGTTTAAAATATTAAATTTCAACAGAAACAATGAGTTACAAGAAAAATTATCAAAAATAGAGTTTTGATGATGTAATGAAATTCTCTGGGGCGTTTAATAAGGACATTCCAAGCTATCAGAATCCACTCTCAGAATAGCTGTAGCGTGTATAAATCAAAAGTTATTAATGATCAAAGTTTAAGCTTAAATTTGATCATTTATGATCACTCAATGTAATCTTATTTTAAGTTTAACAGTCATATAGGTGATAAAACTGATGAATACTAATAAAATACAAGAATTTTAGGCTTCTTCAAGCCTATGACGTCATCAAACTTAAAGTTACAGTGATAACTCTAAATAATGGCGTAATAATGAGGTAAGATGGTTTTATCATGATGTAATCATCACTTAACCTTAAAATATTGATCAATTCTAGTAGAAAGCATTAGTACACGTCTACTAGAAGCCTTCTGGACTCTAGAAGGGAGTTATTTACTATAAATAGAGCTCTTTTTACTCTATTTTCCCCTCAGACCCTTACAAAACACTAAATAATTAAAACAAAAAGGTAATTTCTTTATTCTTTATATATAAAACTCTTATATTATTAAAGACCAAATATTATCCTTATTATAATCATCATTCTTGACATGATTACTTCAATTATTCAATTTTTTTGTTTAAAACTCTCTTAAAAGCCTCAAATCCACATAAAATCAAGATAAATTGTAATTTCTCTTAATTTTCATTGTAAATACAATTTAAATAAGTTGTATTTCTATTATTTGGCATATAATCATTCAAAATTATTATATTGAGTATTAAAAGTAGGTTATTTCTCCTTATTATAATAATTTTCTCTCTATTATTACTTCAATAATTACTTAATATAAATAGTATTTATATTAATTTATAGCTTTAATATTAGTAATATTATTGTTATTAATTGTTTTTTATTAATAAAAAAAATTTTTTACGCCTTTATTATTTGTTGGTAACAATAATAAAGTGCTTTTGAATATATGAATTATCTTATATTAATATATTTATTTATTATATTATTTTTTTTAATATAAATTGTATTATTATATTTATTTAATGATATAATTAGTTTTACACCATAATTATAATAAATATTTATTATTATAATTATTTTTTATCTTATTTATTCTATTCATAAGGAAATTCATAGTACAATAAGTAAAATATTAGTAATTTTTACTTATTGTTTCATAGTCAAACCTTACATAAACAGTTTTGAATTGCTGAATTGTCCTGTAACCAAGTGTGCTAAGGTTTACTAGCTTACCCTTGGAATATACTAAATAATCTCCCTATATAACTCACAAATCAATGTTTAAAATTGTGGCTTTACAGCTAGAGAAGAATCTCAGCAGTCTCTATCAGACCTACTCAATTATTACATAAATCATTTTAATGAGTACTATATGTATATAAATGGCTTAATACCACATTTGTAGAGGCTATAGGTAATATTTAGATATAAATTGAAGTATTAATAGAATATAATAATTTAGATTTATGATATTCTGAGGTATAGATGTTGATTTACATTTTCACGTTAATGATATTGACTATGAGGCTCATTAATATAATAATATGTAGAATATAATAGAGATACTACTATAATATTTTTCTTTTATAATAGAACAGTGAAGTTTTATATATATTAATTTATTTTACAAGGGATATTATGACAAATATAGCTGATAATACCTATTTGATTAGAATTAATATTAGTTGATAGACTCAGTATTTGGGAATGATAAGGTTCAGATAGCTATTGATGTTAACTATAATAATAATTACTTCTTTGAGATGTACCTTATGACTAATACTGATATTTCTGCTGATAATACTTTTTATTCAATATTAAACTCTTTTGTTAATACTGTAAATACTTTCCTTTATCAGTAATTCCTGAATACAACTATTTATTATTATAATACTATTTATTCAATATTAAACACTTTCATCAATAATGTAAATACTTTGTTTTATCACCAATTTATGACTACTAATATTTGCTTCTGAGCTGTGCTACTGAGCTTTATAATTTTATTTTTCTGGTTATCCTACTAGAATAGGGATGAATGAATCCTTTAGATTGAGGACTAGATTTACATCTATTGGGGAAATACTTCACAAGAATGGGGGGAAATGGGGGAGAGAGGCCCTCTATTTCTATTCTTTTGGCCCTCCATAGAGGCACTCAAAAACAGGGGACTTGAATATTTCTTACCTTGAGGTATTTGAGCTGGCGAGTGTTTTTCAAATGGTGTGATTTGATAAACATATTG
Source organism: Austropuccinia psidii (assembly GCA_023105745.1). Taxonomy (NCBI): domain Eukaryota; kingdom Fungi; phylum Basidiomycota; class Pucciniomycetes; order Pucciniales; family Sphaerophragmiaceae; genus Austropuccinia; species Austropuccinia psidii. The sequence goes on from JALGQZ010000011.1 coordinate 23,105,217, forward strand.
TGCCATATTTTTGGAATATTGAATCATTCTGAACTTTGTTGATTTTTATGCACATCCTTGAGCTAATTTTGCTGGTGAGTAATTTTGAGATGGTGTCATTGGATCAAGATATGGCACCATATGTTTGGTATATTGAAACATATTTTGAAACTATATTTTCAGTTAATTAAAATCTAATATTATTATGCACAGCCTTGAGCTAATTTTTCTTGTGAGTAGTGCTGAGAGGGTTTCATTGGGTAGAGATATTGCACCATTTGTTTTATAAATCACATCATTTCCTGAGTAAGTATGTAATCTGAGGTGTTTTCTCTTGTGATCATTGTGTTGGATGATGTCATTTGACTTTATTATTGCACAGTTTATCTGGTCAATTGCACCAATCTAAATTCTTTTGATTATGTAGTACTCTTAAGACTTATTTGGTGTTGATTTGGATATGAGTTGATTGAGTCAAATTATCACTTAATTTGTTTGTATTATGATTGGGGATTTTTGCAATTCCTTCAAGCCTATATGGAAATTTCTATTCATTAAGTTAATTAGAGTTTTATTAGATTCAATCATTTTATACCATGGATGTGTATTCATTCCTATTTTTGCTCATCTCATTACATAAAATCTATTTTGGTTACTGTAATGCTTAGTAATCAAATACTATTAGTGGGTTTAGGATGTAGATAATGCTACATTACTACCTTTTAGATGTAGCTTTGTGTTTTCTTTGTGTATAAAAATGAATTATTTCTCAAAGCCTATGTGTAAGTTTTTTTGCATAAGTGCATACGATTTGATCAATTTTTTATTCATTGAGTTATGAAAATATTTAGGCTATTTCTATAATTAATTTCAAAATCTTCCTTTATTTAATACTATCCATGCTACTCTTTGACTTATGTGATTGTGAAAGTGTCTTTTGAGCTGAAATATCCTAAATTGACCATCTGAATTTTGATATTTTGAAATTTTTACCCTCAACGTGCTTGAAGCTGGCTCAGAAAGGTATGGAATACCACATCACTCTCTCTATTGAATGCTGTCCCCAGAATTCTAGGTTAAAGCACATTTGAACGTTATTTTATTCTTTGATAATTATTGAATCATTTTAAATGTCTTATATTTTCAGCACTTTTACAATTTTTTATAGATTTTAATATTTCATACTTGTTTATTTGTATCAATATTGATATCAATGAGCTTCATATAAAGCTCATGAAAACTTCCCTGATTTTCAAAATGTTCAGTATTCAGCTATTGCAATTCCTTTTATAATTAAGTATGTTGAGATCTTGTTTATTTTTCCAATGAGTATTGTAGATTCATCTTATTTTTTATCTTGAGAAATAATATCAACAAAAAGCTCTTATTTACTACTTCTTTTGCCTTAATTATTTCTTTAAGGTTAGTCAATCCTGTCTTTTAATGTCATACAACAACAGTCCTTTGTCATTTATGAGAAAAGTATGCAGCTTAAGGTTATGCTTAAGACCCTCCTGAGTCCTGTTTGTTGGATATAATGGTTTGGGGGCTATTTATTTTTATTATTCAATTATTTGTCTTTGAGAAAAAAGAATTTTTGTGATGATAAAAAGGTTTAATAAACTTTCTTCCTTCAAATTGGTATGATCTTGGATTTATTCAATTGAAACAAAATTTGTAAATTGTGTGAGCTACCTTCATGAGAATTCTTAGTTATTTTTATGTATTTATTTCTTCAAGTAACCATTAATTTATGATAAATCTGTATTTATGGGGGCTACAGCCCCCTCTCCATTCTTCTTTATCTAAATCTTTTCTTTTGTGATGATTTTTTATCAATGAAGTTTTGATTTTTTGATGATTGTTCATTTATTATTATTGATGTTTTTTTTAAGTTGATTATTTTTATTGAATACTTTTCAGTCTAAGTTACATATATGAATACTTGCTTTGTCATATATTTCCAAGTATAAATTTGGAGTTGTGGATAAAATTATTCTTTTTAGGTTAATATTGAGATATTTAAGATATAATATTCCAGGTTAAGGTTATGGTGGACTTATTTGCCTTAAGATTCTACTATAATGGATCTTATAATAAAACTTATAGCTTATGTGGTGATGAATATTTTCAAGGAGTATTATATGATTATGATTAGAAATTAAGTATTAATTGAAATGATTCAAAGTAGAGGAATAATCTTCCAGTTTTATGCCATGGGGGACCACCTTGTTTTGAAGGTCCTACTTTTAGCATAGCACCTATTTGATAAAGAGCATGGAAACAATAAAAAAATATTATTTAATTTATTTTAACATATAATAATTCAATTTAGTTAGTGATAAATATATTTTTATTCAAATGAATTATAAAGAGAATTTCGGGTTTTATGTCATAGAGGACTATATCCAAATTAACATATAGATTATCTTGAAAATATCAATAAGCCAAAGATTAAAGGCACTTTCTAGTCTACCTGAGGATCTTATGAGTCTAAATCAGAAAAGATAGTAATACCAAAATGGTAATAAGTCATAAAAAAGAACTTTAAGGTCTTGCTGAGGACCTTATGAGCTCAAATCATCACTGATAACAGTAAAAAGCTTTGAAGTAAGCAAAGAAACCAGAAATTTATACTCTAGCCAAAGGCCTTCTTTCTTGTTTACGTTGAGGGTGTGCTGATTTTATATCTAGCTTGGCCAATATTCCCAAATATTCCTAAATTATCTGGAAATTCCTAAAAATTCTGAGATCTTCTGAACTCTTCTAAGTTCAGCCAATTGCAATTTAAGAAAAATAACGATTCTTTGAGCAATCATAAGCAAGGAATATTTAAGCTCTGACAAATCACATCATTCTACTGAATCCCCCCTTTTTTCTTTCAGCCAAGTTGTGGTTTCATATATTTTTAATTTCTCTACAAGCTAGTTTTAATGAAAGGTATCAAAGGAGGTCTTCTCCCAAGAGCCTAGCTTTTTTTCTGAACTTCTTGATTTTTTTGAAGATATATAGGTCTATACCTATATTGTACTTCTGTGTAAAGTAAATAGTATTTAAAATATAGCTATATGGGATCAATTTGACCAGTTTTCCCTTGAAATGCATCTAGATATTATGATACCTCCATAATGTTATCATTTTGATTATTGTACCATTTCATTTGATTATAATAATATAATGGCATTATAGTATTATGAGTTTTTCTTTCCATTTTTATATATTATATTGATAAGGTATCTTATTATAATTTCATCCTTCTTATTATAGTTACTTTTTCTGTATTATGGCTTTTACTCTCTTCTCTTGCTCTTTGAAGCAAGAAGGGATTCCCAGTGTCTTTTTTTTATTTTTTTAGAGAAATAAAAAAACTTGAAGGATTAAAAAATATCAACTATTAAAAACCAAAAAAAAACTAAATTCAAAATCTGGTAACCCTTCCTCACAAGTTGGATTATTTATTTTCTTGTGGGTGAAAATGTTTTAATTATGTGTATGATATTTAATGTTTTTTTCTTCCCTCCTTTCAATATTCCTGTATACTAAAAGGAATGTTTTCTTCTTGGAAAACCATTGGATATTTACATTCTCTAGATATACCTAATCTTTTAATTTTATTCTTTGTGATTTTTTTATTATTATAATACTTCTTTTAAAATTTCCATTTACTTATTTGTCTGTAAAATCTTGATATCCTAGATATAATACTCAAAAATTAAAATGATTAAACAAGAAAAAATACAGCTTGAGGACATTCTGGGCTAATTATGTATCTTGGGTCCTTGCATGTGTCAATATTTTTTGATGTCTTGATTTAAAATGAAATAAGAGAAATGAAGGAACTAAAGATATAGGTTGCAGTTTAAGGCCATTTTGGGAAACTTTTAATTGTTTTTAATTTATTTATATTTTCATTCATTTTGATTATTAGAAATCATGAATTGAAGTAAAGAGTAATTAATATAGGAAAATTGGATTTCATTTGAAGGCCATGCAGGGCCAATTCTGTATTATTTGTCCTTGCATGTAGTAATTTATTATTTTTTTGATTTCTTGATATAAAATAGAATAAGAGAAAGAGTAACTAAATAGCTAAATTTCAGTTCAAGGCCATTCTAGGCCTAGTATGTATCAATGTTTATTATTATTATTATTATTATTGTTATTATTATTATTATTATTATTATTATTTTATGTATATATATTTTTCGATTCTTGTACATTGCAGAGATGAGACCAAGACCTTTGTTTCAAAACTCTCTTTTTTTGTATTTTATATTGTAATTTTTTTTTTGATTTTTATAATACCACTCTTCATGAAATAGGAAATATATTGAAAATCATATAGTGAATTTTTGGAAATCTCAGTGGATTATCTTCAGGTTTCTCCCTGAATTTAGATTTTGCTTCATAAAGTTGTTTTTTGTGCTTAATATTGGAGTTCTCATTTTTTCCTTTATCATATGTCCTGTACAGTTATTAATTTGGGTTAAACATTTATATCGCTGTTCCAGCTGGTTTTTTGCACTTTGTCTTATTTTCTTATTCTTGGTCATCCAAAGATGCTTTATTTCTTCTTGACTGTGTTTATCCTTTGTTTTTTTGATTTTTTTGTTTTAGTTGTACTCAAACTTTGAGCCAATTGGTATTCTTGGGTAAGAATTGATTTTCTTGACTTAAAACCCTATTTTTGTATATTCCAATCAAAATTACTGAGAGGCTTCAGAGTGATGTAGCCTTCCCAAGGGAATTCCTGTTAAGTAAGTAAGCCTTTTTTTTAATATTATTTCTCTTTTGGCTCATTACATTCTTCATGCTTTGAAACTCCACAAACTTTCAATCCTTTTTCTGGGTTTTCTCTCCATCCAACCTTTTGTGGTGAACAAATTGGGAAACAAAGTCTTCTACCATCTGGCTTGATGTAGCTGAATATTTTCCCCTTCTGTTAAGAACAGTCTATTCTAATATCATTATCTGAAAGGCATGGTATTCCAAGTACTGTATTCATTTCTACACTTGCTACAAAAAGATTTATACTTCCTTCCTCCCAATTAGCCATAGTAATTGAGATAAGCTCTACTAATCCGACTATTGAATTATAATTCCCACCAATTCCCCTCATGTTCATGTTGAGACATCTTTTTGTTATCCCTCATTTTACTGCTATATCTTCTGGTATTGTATTTAATTCAGAGCTTGTATTAGCTAAAGCCATGATTTCATATCCTTCTTCTTCATAATGGACTTGTATGCAACCCAATTGGCAGGAATAATATAATTTAGGTGCTTCATATTCTTTCAAGTGATGATTTATGAGCTTCACTTGAATATCTTTTGTGTCAATTGAGTTTATTTAATTCTTTTCTTCATCTGACAAATTAAGTAATTTATTTATGAATTGAGGTTATATGGCCAAGAATTTCTCCAAAGTAAGTTTAATATTCTGTTCTAAGACTTTCTTTATGATTTTGGTCATTATTCCTTGGATATATTTCTTCTCTTCTTTATAACCTTTTTCTCTGGTTCAATCTTAATTGGCTCTGTGATACTTTCAGTATTATCATTTTGAATTCTCTGAACAAGTCCTTCCTCTTCATCTTGGACTTGAGGTTTCTTGTATTTGGTTGGGATAATTGTCTTGTTTTCTGTTTTTTCCTAATCCTCAATATATGCTCCAAGTATGTTTTTCTTTTTATTAATAGGTGTTTTTACTTCTTTTGAGTTTGATCTTATATTTTCTTGAATGGGAGTCTCTTGCCTTTTACATCTTCTTTTACTATTTCTTAGCCCAGAATTGCTTGAAAAGGGATTATTTACTGAAGATATTATAGGTGGTTTTGAGTTTCACCAATCTTCAGCTTTGGCTATCACTGTTTCATCCTCTTACTTATTCAACTTTTTAATATTTGGTTTTTCTCTCTTTGGATTTGAAGCTTCAGCTGATTTTTCCATTGATTTTTTGGTTAGTTATGCCTGTTTCTTGGCAAATTCTCTGACTAATTCCCTAGGACATACTGAGTTTTCATATGGTATTATTTGGAAATTTGGAAAAGAAAAGGAATTTCCTTTTTTTACTTAAAATTATTTTCTCCATATCTTCATTGAAGTATGAACAGCTTTCTAATTTATGTGTATTTAAGGAGCAATAATAACATCCCATTGGGAGCCTTGGAAATAATTGGGAAGATTGATAAGGTATATGGCTTGAAGAAACTGGTGGTAAGTTATCTCTTTTCCTGTATTTTTGATTAAAAGGCTGGTAACTTTGCTTTTGGGGTTTCTAGGACTCTGTTATGCCTTTAAGCTTATCTGATACTTTTTTAGTGGCTCTTTATACTTGTACATCTCCTTTTGAGGTTGTGCCTCACTTGGTGTATTGATTTTTTTGGAAAGCTCCTTAGCCTTTTATAAGACCTCCCCTAAGGTATATTCTTCAAATCTAACTTTCTCTTTGAAATCTTTTTTGGAAAATTCTTTTCCTTAGATTAAGACTTTGGCTTTCAAATCTTGTTCAATATATTCTCCTAAAACTTTAAATTTTGGTATGATGTATCCACCATCTCTGGCTTGAACCATTCCTTTATCTTTTATCATTTCTTTGTAAATAAAACCTTCAACTTCTAGCGAAAGGCTGGCCAAAATTGCCTGATTGTGGTTTACTTCCCCTTCAATGTATTAATATATTCTGAGATATGTTATCATTGATTCATATTCTGCAATGACTTTCATTTAATGAGTAATATTACTAATTCCACCTCTCTTATTTGTTCTCTCAAAAATGGAATTGATTGAGGAACTCCTGTATCTTCTTCCAGGTTCAAGTTAACCCCACTTTCTTATCATATAAATCTTTAGCTTCTCCCAATCACCATTCTTATATCCAGGCATTCCTTCAATATGGTATCTTATTTCTTCATATCTTAGCCAAAATACCATTTGTCTTGCTATGTCTCTTTCAATGGAACTTTCGTTTTAAGCTATACTTTCTACTTTTTTAAGAATATTTCTACTCTGTTTCCTTAAAACTAAAGGTTATAATCCTTGGACTTTATTTTGACTATGGGTCTTATTTATCTGGATGATTTTTTCGGTAATGGGCTTGGGTAAGCTTGTGTGGATAAAAATACTCATCTTGAAGAATTCTGTGCTCCTTTTTATGTTACTGAGGTAGAGGTTGCTCTAGGAACAGGTTTTGGGGATAATAGTGGCTATTCAGATCTGCTATGTCTTGGTAATGTGAATTCAATTAGACTACCTCCAGGTGTAAAGGTTGTTGACTGTTTTCTCTTTCCTTTCTTTTTAATTTAAGCTAACAAGAAGTCCTGCATTTGATTCATCAAAATTTGTATCTGTACAGTTTTATCCTTTTCATCACTTCCCTCTGCATAATTATCTTCAACAGTATCTTAAGCCAATGGTGGTAAATCAGATGTTGATGGTTGATTCATTTCTAATTGATAAAGTATGCCTTCAAGTAATGTTTTAGAATATCCTTTCTTCTTTGATTCTTGAATAAGCTTGATGAAGAACTTTGTTACTTCTTCTTTGTCTTTTTTCTGTGTTCTTGGGGTTGAAATCAGTAGTCTGTTCTTTGTGGGTGTTTTATTTACAGGTGTCCTGTTTCCTTTGATTGGGTAATAATAATGGTATGATTGAATAGAAGATTTTGATGTTCATGATGTTGGTGATTGTTTTGGATCAGTTCCATTTTCTGTATCTACGTTGGTTAAGCTTTTTTACTATCTTCATTTTGTATTTTTTTGTTTGACTGTTTAGCTTTAGTACTTCTTTTATTTGGATTTTTTTCTTTAATATTGATTGAGGGTTGAAGTAGTTGACAAGAAAACTTTTGGGACACCAGATGTGGAGCTCCTTTTAATGTGGGATTGGATAAGGCAGTTCTTGAGGGGGAAGTCACAGGTTAACAATTTTGAAGTGCTTAATTATCCTTCAACCAAGGGTGCTAAGGTGTATTACCTTGCCCTCTGAATATACTAAATAATCTCCCTGTATAGCTCAAAAATAAATATTGAAAATTGTGGCTTTACAACTACAGGAGACATTCAGAAGTCTCTATTGGACCTTCTCAATCATTTGATACATAGCTTTTATTATTACTATATATGTAAAGATGGCTTGAGACCACTATTATATAGGCTATAGGTAATATTAAGATATAAATTGAAGTATTGATAAGGTCTAATAATATACATGTATGATATTTTGAAGTATAGTTGCTTATTTATACTTTTAGGTGAATTATATTGAATATAAAGCTAATTAATAATATAATATGTGTAATATAATGGAGATAATACTATGATATTTCTCTTTTGTAATAGAAGGGTGGAGGTTTATATATATTAACTTATTTTACAAGGGATCTTATGACAAATATAGCTTATAATACCTATTCGATAAGGATATATATTCCTTCATAGATTCAGTATCTAATAATAAGGATAATATAGCTATTAATTTTATTTCTAATAATAATTACTTCTTTGGGGAGTACCTTATGACTAATACTGATATTTCTGCTGATAATACTATTTATTCCATATTAAACTCTTTTTTTAATACTGTAAATACCTTCCTTTATCAGTAATTTCTGAATACAAATATTTATGATTATAATACTATTTATTCAATATTAAACACTTTCATCAATACTGTAAATACTTTCTTTTATCAATAATTTATGACTACTAATATTTGCTTCTGAGCTTTGCTACTGAGCTTTATGATTGTATTTTTCTAGCTATCCTACTAGAATAGGGATTGATGGATACTTTATATTGAGGAATAGATTTCCATTTATTGGGGAAATACTTCCATAAGAATGAGGGGAAATGAGGGAGAGAGGCCCTCTATTTATAGTCTTTGAGCCCTCCATAGAGGCACTCAAAAACAGGGGAGTTAGAAGATTTCTTACCTTGAGGTATTTTAGCTAGTGAGAATTTTTGATATAGTGTTGTTTGATAAAGATATTGCACCATATGTTTGGAATATTGCATCATTCTGAAATTTGTTGATGCTTATGCACAGCCATGAGCTAATTTTTCTGGTGAGTAATTTTGAGATGGTTTCATTGGATCAAGATATGGTACCATATGTTTGGTATATTGTGCTACATTTTGAAACTTCATTTCTAACTAATTAAGCTTTGATATTATTTCTCACAGCCTTGAGCTAGCTTTTCTGGTGAGTAACTTTGAGATGGTGTCATCAGGTAGATATATTGCACCATTTGTTTATTAAATCACATCATTTCTTGAGTGATTATGCAATACAAGGTGTTTTTTCTTGTGAGAATTGTGTTGGATGATGTCATTTGACTTGATTATTGCACAATTTGTTTTCTTAATTCCACCATTTTCTATTATTTTGATTATGTAATATTGTTAGAATTTATTTGGTGTTATTTTGGATATGAGTTTATTTAGTACAATTATTGCTTCATTTTTTTGTATTCTGATTGGGAATTCTTGGAATTGTTTCAAGCCTATATGGATTCCCTATGCATAAATTGAATTAAAGTTTGAGTAAATTTTATATTTTGATACCATGGATGTGTATTCATTATTTTTTGCTCATCTCATTACATAAAATCTATTTTGGTGACTGTGATGCTTAGTAATCAAATATTATTAGTGGTTTTAGGGTGGAGCTAATGCTATATTCCTACCTTTTATATTTAACTTTGTGTTTTCTGTCTGTATTAAACTGAATTATTTGTTTCTGTAAAGCTTATATGTAATTTATTTTTTATAACTGTATAAAAGTCAATCACTCTTTTATTTATTGAGTTATGACAATATTTAGGATATTTCTATAATGAATTCTAAACTCTTCCTTCATTTAATACTATCTAGGTTACTATTTCACTTATGTGATTGCTAAAGTGTCTTTTGAGCTGAGATAGCCTGAATTCACCATTTAAATTTTGATACTTTGAAATTTTCACCCTCAATGTGCTTGAAGCTGGCTCATACAGGTATGGAATACCACACCGTATGAGCTTTGTTTTTTCAATATTCTCTTTACCATTATTTATGTTATGTGGATATCATTCTGGTGCTATGTTTGGCATCACAGGCTGAAAGGCCTCATGAGGTACTTAAAATAGTTGCAAAACAAAACTAAATTTAAATGTTTTGAAAAATGATAAGGTTAGGTATTTTCCGAACAAAAATGCTTTTAATTGATGTAAATTATCAAACAATAAAATATGAATACAATTAAAAGAATCAAATTTTTTCTCTTATGAAAAATGAAGCTATTTTAATATAACAGTTATTTCAAATCTTTGGAAGTGCCAGATTGAATAAATTTTATAATTTGTATCAAGTAGAAAATGATAAAGAAAAAACTTGTTTTTTCAAATAAAAGACTTATTCTATTTCAGCTTAATCTCAGTCATGCCTCTATATCTCTCAAAAAAAGAAAATTTGTATTCCTAAGAAAAGTACTTAATTTTTGAAAAGAAATAAATAAAACAAATTTCAACAGATTTGAAAGTATAAATTGTTTTCTTATTAGAAAATTCAAAAGAAAATTTTCTGTCAAATATATTTTCAATTGAAGCTTCAAAAATGTATTTCTCAATCAATTTTTTCCCTCCTTTTGTGAAATAAGAAGAACTGAAACTTTTGCTTCTGCATCATTGATATTGAAGTCTATTTTGAAGCGTTAGTTATTTAAATGAGCATTAATGATGGTTACGTTTGGTATATTAAACAAGAAAATAGACTTGAATTATTGAGTTCATGAAATATCTGGAGTTTATCTAATTGTAAAAATGTGAACTTTAACATTCATTCCAATCATAAATTATTATTGAATATTTCAAAAGGATAACCTGAATATTTGACTCAGTAATTTAATATATCACACGTTCAGAGATTTGGTATCTAACGTCTTGTAAAATAACCTTGGTATTGAATTGAAATATTCTCACCATATCTTATGAAAGGTCTTCCTATATCTAGAGCCATGTATCATGCTGACAAACTAAAAATGAGCTTAGCTAACAGTATTTTTTAGAATATTGAGGGTATTAAAATTAACAAGTACCCAGTTTAAATTGACACTAGAAGTTAATTATTGTGATAAAGATACAATCACAATAGTTATTCATACTTAATAGAAAAAAATATACTGACCTGAAAATAAAATAAGCTTCCCTAAACTCACAAATGTCTTTGTTCCCTTCAGAGAAAGAATGTAATAATATCAATATAATATTATTATACACAGTTTGATTCCAAATATGTAAAGATCAGCTAAATTGGATATTTTATTGTCAAAAATTTATTTCAAAATGTTTTGAGACTTTAATAGGCTCAATGAAAAAGATAATTGAAATATTCCACAAAATAGAAAGCTCTAATGAGCTTTTAATTTTCACAAGCCCCTTGTAAATAAGTTTTTGATTTTGATGAAACAAGTCAAACTATGAAGAATCCCTGGGACCCAATATTATTTCTATCAATATAATTTATCTCAAAAATTAATTCTTAACTTCAGAGAAAAGGACATCCATCTTTAGAGAGTTTTCTCAAGTTCCAAATGACATATTTTTCAATTTTTCAATATGTTTTACAAGGGGGGGCTTGAAGGATACCCAACTCTGGAAAACTGTTCTAACAAAAGATTTTCAAAAATTGGAAAGTAAGCCTATAGATAAGCCTATCAACTATAATTTAGTAGATAGATACCACTAAAATTATTTCTCAATAAAAGAGGGTCCCAAAATATTTGGAGTGTAATATTTTGGAGAATTAATCTTTTAATACCAAGAAGAAGAGAATAATACTTTTTCCATTGTTTGTTCCTGTATATGGAATAAATAGGTAAGCTCCCTACAGTAATTCTAGCTTTGAATACCCTTTTTCTGAAAGATTATGGGAATTAAAATACATCTTTCAAGAAACTCTTTGAAAATAAAGCTCTCAAAAGGACATATTTCAATCATAATTGAAGGAGTTAAGCTCTAAAAATCTGTCACAGGGGCTCTTGGACCAAAAACCAAGAGTGGCCTGGCACTCAGCAATCAGGGAACTCACTTGGAAGACTCCAAAAGAATAAAGAAAATAAAAATAAGGAATTGAATTTCTCTATGAAGAATGCAAGTACAAAGATGAGATGCAATAAGAGAAATGGGAAGCCAAATGGCCAAAGAGCCAACCAAGTAATTCCTTAATCACTGTTTCAACCTGCCAAAATAAACAATGGAATTAGTAAGGATATGACCACCAAATATCCATTTACAGGTGAAGAAAGAAAAGAGAAAAGGTGCTAAATGACTGACTTGATAATATCAGTATTCACTTAACAAAAATGGTAAGATAAATAAAGATAAAATAAAATCAAAATATATTAATTAGCTGGGGAAAAACACCCTATGGTCAAAGGAGGCTGGTATATGTGAAACGTTGAGAGCTTGACTCCTTCAGGCTAGCAGTGGTCCTGTATTTAATACTGGAAACTGTATTGATTGTCTGATGGAGTTTACACCTTGCAAGGTTGGGAAATGAACTGTGTTGAATGATTTTCCCATGATGTATGATTGAAATACAGGTCTTGATGAATCCAGACTGTATTGAAATGAATGTGGTTGCCAAGTAGGATTGATGGAGCCATGACACTTGACAACTGGTTTTGGAACTGCTTCTTGAATATCCCTTGAGAATGAACAGCCAGTATTCCCTGAGAGGAATACTGTGAGTGAGAATAATCATTGATTGCTAGATGGCGTCATTGGTATTTGAGCTTATGACACTTTCCCTTGAGCCTTGATGAATCCTCTGGAAGGTGTGCCTTGATGAACTTTTGAAAAGTTGAAATAACCATTTGAAATTGCCGCCATTGGATTTCTGCTGAAAAAATATGCATAATTTTGTATAACACCATATATGGCATTTTTGGTTACTGAAGGTCAAATGTGGCCAAAGGTCTTTTGGAATGATGCCAGGAGTATAAGAGTGAAACTTGGGTTTTGGAGTCTTCATAGTTGATAAAGTGTAAGGTGTGTATATGAAACTTTGATACAAAATCAAGTACTTTTCCTGTCCTCAAAATTTGTATAAGGTGAAAATCAATTAAAAATAGTAAGAAATATCATTTTTAAGAGAAAACACGCCAAATTTATTGTTTATAACTTTATTAGTATAAAACAATAATATTATAAAGATTTATTGTTTTACCAACAATAAAAGTTTATCCAAAAATACTCTACAAGAGATATGCAAGGCTACAAAAGAAATTTCTTCAAGAGCAATTTCAATTGGAATTAATTGATCAAAGAACTGCAAGCAATTAATTAAAGAACAAAGTCTTCAAAAAGAATATTAAATAAAAAACATGCCCAAAAGTGACCAGAGTGAATTTGGAAACAAAGTGACAAAGTTTACAGTGATGAAAGATGCTTCAATTCAATTTTGGGGTGGTTCAGGGGTAAAATGATTATAAGAGTTACAAACAATGATTATGTTGATTTTTTCACGTGGTTAAAAGGTTCAAAAATATTTAAAAAATGTGGTTGGAATCTTTTATTGATTGGTTTAACAGTGTTTAAACTAATTAATAAAAAGAAAAGATTCTAACATGAAGAGAAAAGTGGGGCAAAGAAGACATTCTTTTATAGCCATCAATTTTCTTACTCCAAAAGTAAAATTGACTCTTGTCAGTCGCAAAAAACAGTCCGACAACAGAAAAGCCAATTATGGCATCATTGAACCCTGGTTCAGACTAAAAAAGGGCTGGTTTAAGCCATTTTTGGCCATTTTAGACCCTTAAATCAGCCATTACTATAGCAATACCTGGTCTAGAGCCTTCAAAACACATAAGAATGTGTGTAAGAGATGTAGAAACCAGTTAAAACTGTTTTTACTATGATTCTTTTAACTTAAGGGTAGTTTTACCCTCTTGGCAACAGCTAAAACTACCCCAGTTTGTATCAAAACCTCATCATCAATTGAGTCCACAGACCCTGTAACTCAATTCCAGGCCAAAAGTGATGAACCTTTGTGTGAATTTTGACATCCCATGCCTGTCAGAAAGGATTTTGGGGGTCTAGCTCCCCCTTAGAGCTGGAGTTCCTTTTCCCCCAAATTTAATCTTTCCAATTTATTTTTCCTTTAATTCCTCATCATGTATTATACTTATAATTTACATATGTAATTCAATTGAGTTGTACAGTTCAATAAAGTAATAATTGATACCTCATATGTAAATCAAAGCTCACTTATGTGATACACGCGCACATTTTGACATTTCAATTGAATTCAATTGAAAATACTTTAATTCCTCATAACTTCTAAAATGTACACAACACCTCAATTTTAACACAAATTTTGGTGATGAACACTAAATTTGATGTGAGTTCAATTAAAGTTTTGAGGATTTTCAATTTTCATACAGAAAATACTAAAAACTTAATTTAAGCTTATTTAGAGTTGAATTACAAAATTTTCACCCAGAGGTGACCCCACGTGATTTTTTATGAGGAATCCAATGGTGAAATAATTTTTATATATTTATTTATTGGATAAAAATTTATAATAATTCTTATTTAACTTTTTTCCAAATTTGTTTATTTTTTTACAATTTTGTTAAAGATTCATTTTTACTTAATTTTTTCAAGTATAAATGTAATTTTACAATTTAAAAATTTAATGTAATTTTATTTTTAAATTGTAATTAAATTCTTAATTGTGAACATAATTTTGTATTTATATTTTGATTTTCATTTTAATAATATAAATAAATTTGTTTTATTTATATTTATATGATAATTTTGTATTTGTGGTCTTTTGGGTATATGAAATCACCTCTAAGGCTCACGTAAAGTGTCTTTCGGGGTATTTGGCCATTTTTGGGTTTTTGGCTAAATACAGCTAATACAGCTTAATAACTGTATTTGCGCAAAGTGAGCAAAAAATTTGCAAAATGTGCAAAAGTGCGCAAAATGCACAAAACTGGCAATTAAGCCCCAAAAGGCCTGACATGGCCTCTTGGGCATATTTCACATACTTCATGAGAAATGTGGCCTAAAGGCTAAATACAGCCAAATGTGAAAAAAGTGCGCAAACTGTATTTAAAGCTTAAAGAGCCAAATACAGGCTTTTGGGCTGTATTTTCCCTGTTGTATGGAAAATACCCAAGATGCCCAAAAGCACATACACAGCCTAGAATGGCTTGATGATTGTGAAGGGGCCAGGTTGGCCCCAGGTGATAAAATGACAATGGCCAATTCGGCCAATGATTATGGATATGGCATGGATATACCATATTGAGGTCCAAGAGGGTGGATCTCAATGGTTGTGACAGTACCCCCCCCCCCACCTTGAAATGGTGAGCTCCTGAGCACCAATACAAGGTGAAGCCTGTTGAGACTTTTGGAAAGAGTTTTGAGAGAGGGAGAATGAGGAATTCTTTTCAGAAAAATGAATTTGATACTGATATTAAAATGTTGGCATATGACTTGGGACTTGCTTGATCTTCTTTTGACATGGGCTTCAAGATTTGATGATGAATGAAATGAATGATAATCTTGAAGTGAAATTTGACATGATAAGAGAAAATTTAAGATGAAAATAAAAATGAAAATAAAAGAAGGAAAATGAAAATTTGAAAAGAAAAATTAAAAAATACAAGAGGAATGAATCTTGAGGAGGTTCCAATATTCATCACAGGGGTTGGTAATTGATTTTGAAATTGGCCAAGGACCTGGAAAGAGAAATTTGATTCCAGGTGCTCACAAGGTGGCCAAGGTGATGCTTTGACAAATTGTTGAGCCCTCAGGGAAGTGTACACCAGGAGAGGAACTTACTTTTGGTAGTTAACACTCCCGCCAGTGCCATAAAGAAAATAAAATTGTTGAAGGAATGACTTGGAAGGGAAATTAAAAAATGAATGGTCCATTTGCCCAAGTGAAAAATGGCCATACTTTTGGAATTGATGTTGAAAGCCAGGCCAACAATCTGTGTCCAAAATTTGCAAAGTGCTCACAGAGTGTCCAAGGTGATGCTTACAACAAAATAGAGTAGAATACCCCCAAAGGTGCATACCAGGAGTGGGACTTACTTTTGGTAATTCCTCTCCTCACCAAGCACCATTAAAAAATCAAGCTCTTGAATAATTGGGTCCTGGCTTGTCAGGATATAAAAAAGGATAATCCTTAACCAGTTCAGGGAAATTCTTGAGGATTTCAGTTGGTTCCCAAGTGGATCTTTCTGAGTCTTGAATGAAACCTTTCCATTCCACCAAATACCATAATTTTCCTCTCTTAAGCTTTGAGTCCAGTATTTGAGAGACTTCCCATTCCTCTTCTTCTTCAATGATGATTGGAGGAGGAGGCTATTGATGCCTATTTTGGATTGTTGCTGTCTTGACTGGTTCTAAGAGTGAAATATGGAAGACTGGGTGGATGGACTTCCATTTAGATGGGAGCTTGAGGTGGTAGGCATGACTTCTGACTTTCTTCAAGATTGGAAAAGGACCCAACCATATTTCAGACAGTTTTTTGGCGTGTCCAGTTGTTTTGATGTTCTTGGAGGAAAGCCATACCATGTCACCAGGATTGAAAACAGGTGGACTTGCTCTACTTTTATCTGCATACCTCTTAAACCTGTTTATGGTAACTTCAAGTTCTCCCTTGACATCTTCCTGTACTGATTGAATTTTTGTTGATAATTTTCCAGAAGGAGTATCTTGAGTAAGGTGAACTGAGTCAAAATGTGGATCTCTTCCATAAACAGTGAAAAATGGTGATTGTTTTGTTGAAGAGTGGTCAGATTTATTGTAGGAAAATTCAGCCAGAGGGGGCCAGGTGTTCCAATCATCTTGATGATAACTGACATAAATCCAGAGGTACTGTTCTAGTATCTGATTTACCCTCTCTGTCTGTCCATCAATTTCTGGATGATAAGCAGTTTAAAGATCTCTTGAAATCTTGAGCTGCTGACAAAGATTGGTCCAAAAGGAAGAAAGAAAAAGTGAACCTCTATCACTAACAATGCTTGAAGGAAGGCCTTTGTGGTATTCCATACCATTTTTTCCCCCAGGCTCAAGCTCATAGTACCCTATAACAGCAGTAAATCCAGCCTACAGGCAGACTTACACTCCAATTTTACACCTAAAGGTCAATTCTACAGCAAGAAGCTGGATTTGACTCATAAATCCATTGCACAGGCACCAAAGGGCAGTGTATGTGTTTAAATAAATTATTCAATTTCATTATGCATATGTAAAAATCAAGTTACTTATAGTAAACTAGTAACAACAAATAAGGTACCACCCTTTAAGTTACACACCCCACCCAGCTTTACCCACCTTAAAGCCACAGTACTCATGCAGCAAGAAAAGGAAACCTGCATGAATTACACAGCAACCTACAACACAACATAGAAAAGTCACATGATGCAAAGCTCAACTCCATGGAATTCCTGCAAGTCATTTACAACACAGCCACGGGAGTACCTTATCTTATATCCCCAGTAGCCCCATGTAAGACCTTAAAACAGAATCATAATTATTTACACCACTCATCACCTCATGCAAACCAAAGCCAGTTACAACAGGCTGCATGCAGCACACAATTCTCATTAAATCCAAACCACATGACTATGCACAACATGTGTCAAACTCAAAAATCACATCATCTCATACATAACAGTAAAATCATCAGTGCAAGAAATTATCACCTGACCTCATTTTAAAGTTCAAAAAGAAGAAAAACAACCATAGCACTTGCATAAATTACACAGCCACTTCTACCAAGCCCAAAATATGACATATGCAAAGGAATTTAAAGTTCATCATGTGATACTCCATCCACCAACAGAATATCATGTGACAGAAAAGAGGCTGTGCACAACAAAAATCCTCAGCCAAAATGAAATACCCTCATGCATGCAAGTAAAATCCAAGAATATCACATCATAATTAGTTCACCAAAAACCCATCATGTGATGAATGGAGGCTGTGCAGAGAAATTATTTTCACCAAACCTTAAATCACCTGACCCATGGAAGAAAGGTCCTCACCAAAAATGGAGTCACATGATGAAATCAAGAGGAAGTAAAGTGGAAAAAGACAGCTCCCATGGAGGCCCCCCTGGCCTCCCAAAAGGTATAAATAGAGGGGCTCTCTCCCTCCAAATTTCCAATTCCCCCCCATGCACATTATATCCCCTGAACATCATAAGCACAGGAATAAGTCATCCCTCTCCTGGGAGGTAGTCCAGTATATTATAGTAAATTTACTTTCCCAGTAGCTAAGCTCAGTGGAAGTATAGTGTTGAAGATTACCCAGTAGCTACGCTCAGGGGAATCTTATTATTATTAAAAAATAAAAACATATCATTAAATTATTCAGAACCCAAGAATAGGGTTACTACTCTATTAAAATATTTTGTCCAGTGAAATTAACACCATTTCTCAAGACTTAAGAATAACTTACCCCTTTAAAAATCCAATATCAAAGAATCTTACCTCTTAAATTTAACAAATACTATTTTATCTTATGATTAAACACTCTTAAAAAACATAAAAAACCTTTAAAAAATTATTTTACTCTATTATAACTTCAACTTAAGAAAATTACCTTTATCAAAACTCATCAAATTTTCCAGAAAACCTTAAATAACCCATCTTACCAAGGATTTATCACCAAGAAGAAACCACTCACCCCAATTTCACTCAAAAAAATAAATTATACATACAAGTATTTCATTAAAATCACAATTCAACCAAAATTACTGACATTATTATTTTCCATATTATATATTGAATAGGTCTGATCTGAGACTGCTTAATTTTGTCTTCTGCAGTTATAAAGCTACTTACTAATTTTATTTTGGTTTGTGAGCTCCAAGGAAGATTTTGTTCAGTATCTTAGGACGGGCAGGCAGTACACCCTTGCCACCCTTGGTTACAGGAGTTATTAGCAATTCAAAACTAGTTACCTGTGATTTCCCCCTCCAGGTACTGCCTCATCTTAATCCCACACAAGAGGAGTTCCCACATCTGGTGTCCCAAAAGTGGCAGATAACCTCAACTTCAATAAAAAAATCAATTAAATTACAATCAATTACAAAATTCTTAACTACTCCAGAATACTTTTCTTATAACAAAAACTGGAGTCAAATAATGAAAATCAGCCAAAATCATCATCTCAAAAATCTGAATCATCAACTCACTCTGATCATTACTATTATCCACCAAAGCAAGAAACAAAACTAGGGGAGGAACCAAATAAATATTCCAATTTCCCAATTGCAACACCAAGAACCAATAAAAGGGACTTGAATGTTGTGGAGAAATTCTTCCTTGATCTCCTTGAAAGAAATAAAATCAATAACTCAACACCAAAATCAAAAGAAGAAATAAATAAATCAAAAATGGATAAACCTTCATCATCAAAATTACCTGGTAGTATTGATGAAATCCAGGAAGAAAACCTTAATGAAGAAACTGTTGAAGGACAGGAAGAAATGTCTTCAACATAGAGACTTCATCAGAAGATTCTCGAAATGCAAGCAGAATTACTAGCACTAATCAAAAAGGAAGGCAAAAATAAATCATCAAGTTATACTCCAAAAAATAGTCCACTTGAAGAACAAACCACCCTTCCAAGAACATTCAGGCAACATGGATCACCTTCACCTTATCCAAGACCCATGGCCACATCAACACCTTATACAGAACCAAGACAAAATACCTTACCAAGAAGAGTCAACATTCCTTCCCAAATACAAACTCCATCACATCAAGAAATTCCAAGAAACACTACTCCAATAGTAAAAATCAGAGCCAAGGACTACAACTTGTGGTTTATTGGAAAGGAAGCTGAAAGATTCATCCAAAAAGTTGAAAATATTGCAGAAATTGAAAGAGCAAGTGGAAGAGACATTCCAAGACAAATAGCATTTTGGACAAAAGATGAAGAAATCAGCTATCATATTGAGGCAATGCCAGGATATGAAACAGCTGATTGGGATCAATTGAAAGTGGATATGAAAAGAAGATGGGTAACAGTCTCACCTGAAAGAAGATACAGATTATCCTCAATCACTGATTTATTCACAAAACCTCAACAAGAAGGTGGAATACAAAACATGACTCAATACAGAAATTTCATTGGGGAATAAGAAGAAATCATCACTTACCTCAAAAGATACCAATATATCCAAGGTGAGATCAATCATAACTAGGAAATATTGGCCAGCCTTTCCACTAGTGTTCAAGAATCAATTTACAAAGAAATGATTAAAGACAGAGCTATGGTTCAAGCCTTGGATGGAGGTTACATCATTCCAAGATTGGATATTTTGAAATTATACATTGAACAGGACTTGGAGGCCAAGGTTCTGATTCAACACAAAGAATTTTCAAAACCAAAACCTCCATAAAAGAAAACAAGATTTGAGGATGAAAGCTGGGATGAAGTTTCAAAACAAGTAAAAGAACTCACCCACAAGATCAAAAATCCTCCACAACCAGAACCTCAACCAAGAAATGAAGGAAAAGAATCAGTTAAAGAAGTCTTAAATCAACTCAAAACCCTTTCAGAAGCAGTTAATACACCAAGAAGGAACTGTAACAACAATCAAGAGCAAAGATTCCCTCAAAATAACCCGCCATATAGGTCAAGGAATCCTTTACCACCATTTTCATCCAGTTATCAACCTTACATACCAGCTCAAATGGCTCCAAGACCACCATTAAAATGTGCTTACTGCAAAGAAGAAGGCCTTTGAGCAACTAGATGCACTCACCTTGCTGAAGATTTGGACAAAAGAATTTTCAGAACTCAAGGAGAATCTTACTTATTTCCCAACTATCAGAGAGTACCTATGGAAGGGAATGAAAGTGTCAAATACATAGTCAGGGCTTTTGCAAAAGAACAAGCAGATCTCAACAAGAAATTTATGGAGAAACCTGTGGTAAAACAAAAACAAGAAGAAGAGGTTAAGCCTACTGAAACAAAATCAGAGGATAAATCAACCCCAATTGAACATGTTGAAGATTGATCAAATTGGAATCCACCTACCATTTCCTCAGCCAATGACCCTTTTTAATCACACATTGGACTAAGGCATACCAGGCAAAGAATGGAAAGACAATCACAAAATCAAGAGCCAAAGAAGAAAACAGCTATTCCAGGAACTTACATTGAAGAAGAAAAAGAGGAAGAAAGAGTAATAATTCTCACCAAATTCCAAAATTCAAATATTCCAAATCCAGACCAACCTGAGGAGGAAATTGAGGATATTGCCAATAAGACTGAAGATGAGGAGATTCCAAAAGAAGAAAAGCAGTTCATAAAATCCCAAAAGAAACAAGGAGAAGGAAAACTGGAAATTAACAAAATTATCAAGAAAATTATGCAACAAAAGATCAAACTCACCATTGAAGAAATTTTGAGGATGTCACCCAATTTTTACCAGAAATTAGAAGAATTATCACAAAAAGACAAGGATAAAATTAAATCACTCAACTCAATTGATCTTCAAGAAAGACTATTAACATTTGGATTCAAAGAAATACCAAAGCCCAAGATTCATTATGCTTGTCCTTTGGGATTTATGGAAATCTTCATTGGAAAGGAAGAATATCCTATCAGAGCATTAGTGAACACTGGTGAAGAACTCAACATTATACCAGAATAAATAGCAATCAAAACCTCACTCACAACAAGGAATCTTGACATGAGCCTTAGGGGAATTGGAGGCCATACCACTTCATTGGTTGCACTTTCAGAATTTACTCCAATCATTGTGGTTTCAGGTGAAGAAACTCTAATTCACTCCTTCATTGCAAAAGGATCTGTCCATATAGCACTTGAAAGACCTTTCTTGGCAGACAACAATATCAGACTGGAATTCTACCATAAACAAGGAGCAATACTCAGCTATCAAGAACCTGATGGAAGAAGTTTATGCATGCCAATATGCAAACCTCAAGCCCTTGGATGGGAAACTGGTCCACCTAGAGGAATGGATTTATGCAATATGGCAAAATTGGTCAGAAATAACCCAGGAAAGAAGGATCAAAATGCAAAAAGAGACAATACCATAATCAATTTGACCCAGAAAGCCCAACATTTATTTGTATCTCCAAAAAGGGATAAATTTGGCCAAGAATGCAAAAACACAAAGCCAAACAGCTTCAAAAGACAATTTGAAGACTCAACCTCTGAATATGAATTACCCAATATAGGTTACAAGCCAATTAACAATAATGAAGAAACATTCCAAATTTTGCTGAATGGAAATGAGAAAATACATGGAAACCCTTTCAAACCTAAACCCAAAAAGAAGAAAGTCAGATTTAGTGAACATCGTGAGCTTTCAGATGACGAAATTATAAATTAAATTTAAAAAGACCTCAGACTTATGGAAGAAAGAGACAAAAATTCAAAAAATACATACCATATCAACTTCTTGGACAGACCATTCAACAATCAAGAAGAACCTTATGAATGGCAACTGAAAAACCCTGAATTTATCCAGCACCCTCCCAATGAAGAGGACAAAACATAATCCATCTTAGAAAATGAATACAATTACATTTACCTTCCATACATCACCTTTGAAGACATTTATGGGGATGAAGCTCAAGAAATTCTATGTGAAGATAAATACTTATGTCAACTTCCAGGAGCAAACTTGAACAATATCCAATTCTTAGATTTATTAACTGAAGAGGGAATTAAAGGTAACGTTGAAAACAAATTTTGGGATGAAATATTTGAAATGGCCACACTACCAAAAAGAGGACTTTACTTCAATCAAATTTGGGCCCAGTGGTACTTTGGATTGAATGGATCAATATACCAAACTGGAAAATTGAAATGGGTTGGAGATGGATATATACTCATTGATGAAGACCTATGGTGGTCAGAATTTCTGGCAGAACCAGAAATTGAGGAAAGAAATAACTTGGTGGAAGCCCTCAAAGACCTGATTTTGGCCAGGTTACTCAACAGACACCCACCTTTCCCACTTGGGGGAGCTCAACTTGGAATAAAACAAATAAAATCAAGATTTTTTCTCTAAAATGTATTAGTATCATTAATCAAATGTATCATTAGTTTCCTTTATCAATTTTCTTCTCCCATTAAGGCAGTGACTTCCTGCCTTAACAAAGAAGAAATTCATCAACAAATTATCCCTCAAAAATCAAAAAAAACCTTACATCAAAAATTATATATCAATCGCCTCCACCATGGCCAATTCACCAGCTTTTTGGATCCTATGGGGAATAATTCATAAAAAGAGACTAAATCATCACTGAATATTCAATTTTGAAACCAGAATATAAATATATCAATAAAGAAAACCCTTTTGAAACTTTAAGGATACTCACTCGACAACTAACCATAAAATCACTATGCAGTGACCTCCTGCCTTATCAAAGAGGAAAAAAATTCTTATCAAGCAAAATCACCAATTTCACTCACCCAGAATCAAGAATCACTAGGCAGTGACCTCCTGCCTTATCAAAGAGGAATATCCAAATTATTACCAAAAATTATCATCCAATCAAACTATTTTTAAAAATAAACTTGATAAAATTTTCAATTCTTATTACCTTTTGACAGTTTCAAACCCACCAAATCTTACAAATTGGAGAAATGGAAATTACTTGAGGAAAATCCCTTTCCAATGGACACAGATATCAGCTGGATAGAAGAAAAAGAATTCTGGGCCAATTAAATTAATTGACAAGAAATAGATGAAAATCCTGACTGGTTCTTTAAAATAAAACCAGAACCCTGTCCTGATCTTTCCACCATATTCCTTCCATACATTGAGTTTGAGGACATCTTTGAAAAAGAAAACCAAACATTAGAAACTGTCATATCCCATCCATGGAAAGAGCTACCTGGATTCAACCTCACAAAGTTTTAATTCTTAGATTTACTGACCTGGGATGGAATTGATGGCAACCTTGAAAACCAATACTGGAATGAAATATTCCACATGGATAACACCTAAGAAAATCACTGTTTTGGAGGACCTGGGAATGCCAAGAATGGTTTAACCTTCAGTATTTTGAAAGTAAAAATGGAAAAATAAGCAATATCTCAAGAGTCTATATGGTAAAAAATGCCATATGGGATTGTCATTGGGAAGAAACACTTATACCAGGAATACTCAATCTTAGAGGTGGTGAAACTAAAATGATTACAGAAGATTGGACATACTTCTGCCAAGAATACTTTTTCAAAACTTCCAAAAGAGAAAAATGGAGGGGAGGGAAATTTATCAAACATGAATTAGTAAATAAAATACTTTGTCAAAGTAATTAATCAAAAGGAATCTCACCTGCTAAGTCCCTAATTCTTTGATTTATCATCCATCTTTTTTCCATCAACATTATTATTATTATTTATTTCTTCAATATTTATTTTTATTGTTTTTTGTCCTCTTTACAATGTCATTTTCTTTTCATACACAAAAAAAATTAACAAAAAATAAAAAAAATGAAAAAAAAAAACAAAGAATTCAGAAAATAAAATATTAAAAAAGCTTCAATTAATATAAGCTTAGAAGGAAGAGATGAAATATTAAGCTTACTTGATATTGAAGATCTTTTATGATTATATTTCTTTTTTTTAAAAGATCAATATATATATATATATATATATATAATTATCATAATTAATTCTAAAAAAGAAAAAAAGAAGAAAAGGAAGTGATAGAAAGCTAATATTTATAAAAGCTTCAATAAATGATTGATATTTTTACCATAACTGTTTAATGAATGTAAAGATTTTAGCTAGCAGATCCTCTTATGAATATCATAAAAATATTAAATATACTTATAGGAACATCATAAAGAATCAATTGAAGACTATAATTTTGGATTCATTATTACTTCATCTTATTTGTTATTATTTTTTATTAATTCACCTTTTTATTTTATTTCATTTTATTACTTTATTATTTCCAGTATTTTAGCAAATTTACTTTGACTTTTATATTTTTTTTTTTATTTTTTTTATTTTTTTTTAAAAAAAAAATAAAGAAGAGAAAAATTAACTTTCTAGGTGATTGAATTTATTCTAGATAGTCAAGTTCTCCACTTGACTTTGGCTCAATTAGTTCTCTTTGGGTCTCCAAGCTCTCACTGTTTGACTAAAAGTCATTATCTCGAAATATAGGGATCAAAATGCTTCCAGAAAGCGGACATGCCTGACAAATGAATTTTGATTTTGATTGCATCAAGTGTCTCACAGAAGGGACTTGGTCTGGATTATACGACTCTGATTCATATCATTCAATGAATTATTTACATTGAATTAGATTATATCAAAGGGCGAGACCTAAATTCTTCAAGAACCGCAAATCACTGTAAGAACCATAGTCCATGATGATACAACAACAAATAGCAAAATCAACAATACTATACACATATATATATAATAAAATGAAATAAAGGAATGATCAGCTTTATTCCAACTTAGTCTTTAAGGAACAACAATCAAAAAAACAAAACTTTGGCTTATTTATCATTTGAAATGAAAAGTTATTGCACAACCATCTCGACCACAAGGTCGCAATGCATAATTATGCGTAGCAGGGTGCTTAGAACCTTGAGGGTTGGAAACAGGTCCACTTGAAAAGAAGATCGTGGGATCATCAACAAAAAGTTCCGGGAGGTAGTCACCATTTATGAAGGTGTATAAGGCTAAAGCCGCAGATGGAGGCTCTGGTGGAGCTGAATGAGTGATTAGCGAGAGCTGGGGTTGAAGGGGGAGTCATCAAGGCAACTCACTCCCATATAGATCATTTAATGGGTGTGTAGGGAGTACCAAAAACCAATTCCTCAAACTCTTCAATTGTAAAAGGCCCAATCGCCTTTAAGAAGGTGGACGAGTATACTGGGTTATCAGAGCTCATTTTGAAACAGGATGGGCTACTGTAAAAGAGAGGGGAAAGAGAAGTTCTCCAATCTCAGTAAGGGCTACTCAACACAATTAGATTAAATTAAGTTAGAACGAGATCATACCTCAAGTGTCAAGTCAACACAACAATCCAATAAAATCAACTGGTGGATTAGTGGGAATGGGGAAAATAGGAAGTTGGAGTCCTATTTAAAATATTTTGAAGGAATCCAAATCAGCTGGTATGGAAGGTACCCTTGAGACAGCAGCAACTCAAACAACCACTTTACCTCTTCCACCATACCCCAATAATACTGGGGTTCACTTCATCAAAAGCCCTCAAAAGCCCCACATCCACTGATACCAGCAAAAATTTGTCTTTACCTTGCCAAATCGTTAGCGGTGTTGGTTGAGTAGAGCACAGATCCAATGGCCAAGCTACACTGAAAAAAAATATTTGTTACCTGCAACTCATTTGGAATGATACCAGTATAGCGGAAATAGAATACATAAGCATCAACCTGAAAAGCCTTTAGTAATGAAATGGGACTTAACAACGGCCATAATGCAACAAGAGAAAAGGTAGCAAAAACAGTAATTGACCAATCCAATAACAAATACGATTTTGGGTCCAAGGGAGGGTGTTAATGCACAATCTCACCTAATAAATAAATAAATAAATAATATAAAAAATATATATAAATAGTAAAAAAATAAAAAATAAAAAAAAGAAAGAAAGAAAGAAAAAAATTGCTGAAGGATCACAACAGCAGTGGGCTTTGGAAGCAAATGCACCTATAGGGAAATATAGGACCTACAACGCCATAACAGATGGGTGGTGTTAGTTTGGGTGGATTTAGCTTGCTTGGCTGAGTGTTACCTCAAAAGGATAAGATCACTGAATCTGTAAGAAACAAGATTTATTAGAGTCACGTGTTCACAGGGTAAAGTAATAAATGGAAGTAGCCGAGCAAATGACAGCTGTACTATCATCAAGAATAAGCCACACTCCAGAAGCGGTATTAACTAGGAAAAGTCCTTACACTGCTTGTCATTACCTAACCTGACATCTCCAGGGACCTAGTAATTAAACCTTCCGACTACCAAAACACCCTACTCAAACCAATTGCAGTTTCTGGGAGGGAGCGATTGCTTGAGAAATTTTGCTTTATAACACAAAAACAAATCACCTGAATTGGTTCAAACCACAAGGAAGCATTTTTTCAAAGAAATTAGAATCAAAAAATAAGCCACCCAATCCAAATAAAAAAATATAAAAAAATAAATAAAGAAAATAATAAAAAAAAAAAGATAATATAATAAAAAATTTTGGATGCAGGAGTTGCAGCGAGGCTAGGAATCGGACCTCCAACAGCCAGTACCGGGCTGTACGACCCGATTAGCCAGCTAGGACTAAATGAATGAAGTCCTGGAATAAAAAACAGACTTTACAATAATATAAAAAAAAAATAAAATTAAAAAAGCCCTCAGCATGGCTATAAACTGCTTATTTTTTATTTTTTTTCAAAAAAAAAATTAAATTAATTGACTGACCATTGTGATTTATTTTTTATTTTTTAGTCTTTTCTACAGATAAAGTAACAATAAAATAACAAAAAAGTCCTCAAAACGACTTTAAACTGTTGAATTTTTTCTTTTATTTATGTTTTGGGAAATTGCTACAGGACTATAAATAATAAGAGCCCTCATCAAGGCCTAAAACAGATGAATTCCTTGATTTTAACATTATTTTATTCTTTATAACTGGATCCATTTAAAAACTTTTGATTATTGATTACTACTGGAACTCAAAAAAGGAAAAACAATGCAAAAAGGGGGCTTTAAAAAAAATAAAAATAAATAAATAATATGTCCTCAGCAAGAAATTAAACTGCTGGACTTTTTTAATTTTCTTCTTGATAGTAAATGAAGCTTACCTATTTCATTTTTGATGTGCTACAGGGCTATAAACAACAATAAATGTCCTCAGCAAGACATTAAGCTGCTTTTTTCTACTTTTCCTTTTATATTTTGACTTCTTTTATTCTACTTAACTGAAAATGATTCTTCAGTTTTAACAGGGCTTTACAATAAATTAAAAAAAATGCCCTGAGCAAGGCATGAAATTAAGCAATTTCATTTTTTTTATGTTTATTTATCAAATTACTGATTATTTGTTTGAAATCTCAGTATTTTTGAGGAAACAAAATAAAAAGAGCCCTCAGCCTGGCTTTAAACTGCTGGGTTTGCTTATTTTAATAAAATTATTTTTTATTAATTTCTTATGCTACAGGACTACAAATAACAGAAAATCCCTCATCAAGGCTTTAAACAGGGCTTAAAAAAAACAAAACAATTAAAAAAAGCCTTGGGCAAGGATTTAAACTTCTCAGTTTTCTATTATTTAATTATTTTATTGACTTGATTATTTTACTGACAATTCTATTGTTATTTTGTTTTTTTTATTTTATTTTTTACAGTTTCTTTTATGAATCAATATATATATAATAACAAAATAAATATCAATATATAAAACAGAATGGCTTTAAAATAAACAAAAAAAGAGAGGAAATTTATAAAAAAAATAATAAGAAGAAAATTACTGTAAAAGCAGACAACATAAAATATATTTTTTATATGAATCAATATATAGAACAGAATGGGAGTTTAAAATAGAAAAAAGGGCCCTCAGCATGGCTTTAAACTACTATTTGATCTTTTATGCTTTTTTATGATGAATAATAGCTATACTAACATATTTGATTTGGCTTTTATAGGTATTCAACATTAAAAAACACTTTCAGGATCTTATAAGCTTAAGAAAATGATTTTAAAATGAAAATAGTCCTAAATAAGACTATAAATTGTTTTATTCAATGTTCAAATTAGCTTTGAAGATAAATAAAAGCAAAAAGTATCAAAAAGAAATCAAGCAGTTATCAACAAAACAATAAAACAATGGTCCCTGGCAAGATCATAAACTGCCCACCATTAGAATTCTCAACAAGGACTCAAAATGCAAATCAATCAACCAATGGTCCCTGGAAAGACCATAAACTGCCTATTTGTAGTATTCAAAAGAAAAAAAGATTGAGCAAGGAATATAAAAAACAGGATACGTCCTAGGCAAGAATATAAACTACCTGAGGTTTCATTTCTTATTTCTCTTAATTTCTAATTTTATGTCATTATAAAGAAGAATTAGAAAGATTTACTAACTTGAACTTTTTGAATTATTTATTTATTTATTTATTTTTTATTTTTTTTATTTCAAATTAATTTATTTCTTTTACCAAGAATTAAGGTCATATCCCATTCATGAGCTCAATAATATTCTATTTATTTATTATCTTTATTATACTTTTCCCACTATTTCAACAAGAGCCATTAAATTGGCTTAATTTTTCAACTCAAAAAATGATAATAATTATTAAAAAAAAGAAAAAAGAAAAAAAAAAGAAAGATCAATTTATTTGAAATATTTCTGAAATTACAAGAAAGTGATTGGAACTTGTTTAAAAGAAGAAGTATTTGTGCCATGAAGCATCAATTGAGCTCTGAAGGAGTTATTTATATCAAAAACTCATAAGTTGATGATATAATTTGGAGATTTTACATATTAATAACACCTCAATGTGCTATTTATTCCAAATGGAATTTAAAAAGCCCCCCAAAAGCCGACAAGAAGTTTTTTTATTTGCACAAATTCTCTTTTTCACTGTTTATACTTTTTTTAATAACTCAAATGCATTTATGGGTAACAGAAAATCTGAACCATAAAGGGGTTGGACTTGAAATAAAGTCTGAGTCACAATGATGATTCCAAAAGGAAGAGTTGTGGCATCATAAGGGTCATTATATGAGTAAAGAACCCAAATTATGATCATTCAGCTATGTAATATTAATCATAAATACTCTCAAGAGCACTAATTTTTACTGATTGGCACAAATTACCACCTTCAACCAAACAGCTCCATGATCTTAATTGTGATTCAGGTTTATTTCATTTTAAATTGTGATTTTTTACTCAGATATCTCAGTTAATGAAAAGAAAAAATTTGGTATTTAACCATCATTAAAAGAAATTATTTAAATTCTCTGTATCATTATTTATCCTTATCAAAATCACTATAAAAAATAAGGGGTGGGTAAACTTATTTCTTACACTATGCCTTATAGTAGAGGTTTTGGGGGAACGAGAACATATCCTCTCAAAATTTGAAAACCAACTCAAGATTTTTAAATGGAGAGGGGGTCCCTCATCCAAACAAATATTATTAAAAAAAATATCAATAAATTAATATTAAAATCAATTTTAAATCACCTGATTATTACAATTTTTTATTTTTCATTTCTTTATAACAGTAATATTTTAGAAATACAGGAGAACCAAAGAAAGTAAATTATTTTGAAAAAAATATCAATATAATTTGGAAACATTATATCACATACCAATTATCACAATACTGAAAAAAAAGAAGATTGTTTATAAAGAAAAGCAGGAGTTCCTTATGGATTGACCTTTGGACAACACCAGACCTTGGAAATTCCTTTGATTCTGGATTGAAACTCATGTGGAATTCAAGAATCACTTGCCAGGATTTATGGACTGAAGGATGACTCACTGGATTAACTATTAAGTCAGGACTCACTCAACATGATGGACCAACAAGATGATGTAAAACACTCAACTCAAATTTCCCTTGAGATTTTAAAGATTGAAGACTCAGGAGGTCTTCAGCATGACACTAAACTGCTTCCCCTGTAGAATTGGGCAGGGAAACTTATAATAAATAACAGCCAAGAAGCTTGAGGGAATTGTCCTAGTCAGGAGAAGTGCTGAAGGACCAATTTTGTCCTCAGCATGACAATAAACTGCTCCCTTTGTGTAACAGGAACAAGGGGTTTCACAGGTGTTTAGCATTATCAAATTTTCCAAAATGAACAAAGTGGAGTCCTAAGCCATCAATTAAGACAAGAAAATTCCTTATCAAGAAATAAAACAACCAGAAGAATCCTTCATCAAGTGGGAATCATGAAGATTGAAGAATAAAACAAGAGTCAAGTGGAATCCAAAGTCAAGCCCAAAGGAGCTCAAGAATCAAGATAAGCCCTTGGATTAGGCCAGGAGGTCCTTGCATGACTTAAACAGCAGGACTTGTATACCTAATATACAGGGGTTACACACCTAGTTGTAGGTCCTGTATGACCTTAAACTACATTTTTTATGGAAGAAAGAAGAAAAGAAGAATTGTGAAGACCTCAATATTTCAGGACACTAACAAATTCTTAGAAATAATTAAAAGAAAGAAGAAAAAACAAAATAACTAATTGAATATGGATCACCAAATTTTAGCAGCCAAATACAAATTAGTCCTGAAGGTGAGACCAGTCAATGAGCCAATGCCTCAAGACCTTAACCCACCTTTGTCAAGAGAACCTTATGAAACACCCTTATCACCAAACCCACCTATATTTCAAGAAACCTTCAAGGTCACCCATGAAAGACTGCAAGCAGTCAATTTTGGCCCACCAGGATGGTTATCAAATGAAGAAATCAATTTACTCAAGAATGTCATTACCTTAAGGGAAAAAGCAATAGCTTTCTGTGAAGAAGAAAGAGTATTACTCAAACACTCATATGGAAAACCTTACAAGATACCAGTAATACCTCATGAACCTTGGCAGAAGAAACCTATTCCCATACCCAAATCCATTTTACCTCAGTTTACTGAATTAATTAGAGAAAGAACCAGGACTGGACTCTATGAGCAATCCACCTCAAGCTAAACAAGCCCAATCTGTTTTGTGTCCAAATCCAATGGGAAACTCAGAATTGTCCATGACCTTCAAGAACTCAACAAAGTCACCATCCAAGATGCTGGCTTACCACCTCATATTGAAGAATTTGTAGATGAATTTGCAGGAAGAGCATGCTATGGACTAGGAGACATCATGGGAGGATATGATGAAAGAGAATTAGATGTCACAACAAGACCCCTCACTACTTTTGAAACACCCCTTGGAAGGATGTAGCTCACAAGACTACCCCAAGAAGCCACCAACTCAGTAGCAGTATACCAAGCCCAAATGACCTGGATACTTCAAGAAGAAATACCAGAAAGTGTAGGAGTTTTTATTGACGATGGAGGAATAAAAGGACCAAGATCCCTTTACAACCAAGAAACACTACCAGAAAACCCCTCAATCAGAAGATTTATATGGGAATATGCCATAATCTTAGAAAGAGTTTTATTCAGGATTGAAGAAGCAGGACTTACTATATCAGGATCAAAGTTTTCATGCTGTGTTCCAGCTTTGGACATAGTAGGGAATGTTTTATCATTTAAAGGAAGAACAATTTCAAAACAAAAGATCAACAAAATTCCAAATTGGCCAACACATGTAACAAGAAGGAAATCAGGAAATTTCTTGGACTTTGTGCCTATGTAAGGATGTTCATTGAAAACTTCTCACAAGTTGCATCACCACTCAGAAGGCTCACCAGAGAAGATGTTGACTGGGACTGGGGTCAAAAAAGTGAATAAGCTTTCCATAAGCTCAGAAGAATAGTTGGAGAAGAAATAACCCTCAAGAAATTGGATTATGACAAAGAAGCAGGAAAAATTAAGCTAGCAGTAGATTCAAGCTACATTGCTGCAGGAGCAGTACTCACTCAAGAAGATAAAGAAGGAAAAGATAGACCAGTATTATATGAATCAATAACCTTCTCAAAATTAGAATCAAAATACTCACAACCCAAACTGGAACTCTGTGGAGTTGCAAGAATTCTCAAGAAGCTCCAGACAATACTTTGGGGACAACATTTTGAATTATAAGTTGATGCCAAGGCTTTAATTGAAATGATCAACACCCCTTGCTTACCCAATGCCCCCATGACAAGATGGGTGGCTTTCATTCAGCTATTTTCCTTTGATTTAGTACACAAACCAGGGGAAACTCTCACTATGTTAGATGGGCTATCCAGAAGAACAAAGAACTTAGAAGAAGGAGAAGAAGAAGCACCAGAATTTGATGAAGAAGAAGATTGGATCAAGCCACACCCAGTATTTGGGGCTAAGAATGTAAATTCACTCCATTTTTCAGGCATACAAGTACCAACCAAACAAGAAGGATTTTGGAAGAGAATGCAAGAATACTTAAGTACAATGAAAAAACCACAATCAAGTAAAGATGAAGAATTTAGAGGGATAAAAAGAAGGTCATCCAACTTTTTCTTGGAAGATGGCCATCTCAAAAGAAGAAATAATCCAAACCCTCAATTGGTGATATCAAGTTGAGAAGCTCAAAGCTACATTTTAAAGTCACTTCATGAAGACATGGGCCACAGAGGGGAAAATGAAACTTACAGAATAATTAAAGCAAGATTTTGGTGGGAAGGAATGAAGAAATCAGTCAAGAAATGGGTTCAATCTTGCCTAGCCTGCCAAAAGAGAAGTCAAAACTTACAAAGGGAACAAGGAAAATCTACAGCAACATCAACAATCTTTGAAAGGGTCAGTATGGATGCAGTCCATATCAAATCTGGAAGATGGAAGTATATGGTTGTTGCCAGAGATGATTTTTCAGGATGGCCAGAAACAGTTGGGCTAGTCAAATTAACAGCAAAAGCAGTTGCAGAGTGGTTCACCTCAGAATGGATATGCAGGTATGGCTCACCAAAAGAAGTAACTTTTGATAGGGGCCCAGAGTTTGGGAAAGAATCGCAAGATGCAGTAAAGAAAGCAGGATTAAGGATTAGAGTCACCACACCCTATTACCCAGAGTCTCAAGGAATGGTTGAAAGGGGCCATAAGCAACTTAAAGATGCACTAGTCAAGATGTGTGGAGAAAATGGAGGACAATGGAAAAAATATCTGCCTTTGGTTACTTTGGCTGACAGAATTTCAACAAAAAGGACAACTAATTTCTCACCATTTGAACTCCAATTTTGACAACTACCAGTACTACCAATTGACATTGAAACAAAAACCTTTTTAGCAGAAGCATGGCACAAAATATCCCCAACTCAGGAATTATTGGAAGCCAGAGCTAAAAAATTAGAAGGAAAATAAGAAATAAGAAGGAAAGCAGCAGAAAAACTCAAAAAATCAAGGGAGGAATCAATGAAATATTGGGATAGAAGAATGGCAAACGAACTGAGATCACCTCTTAATCCAGGAGATTTGGTCCTGGTTTACAACAAAGCAATAGAAACTAATTGGGGACTACTTTTTAAAAACAAATGGAATGGACCTTAAAGAGTAATCAGAAAAATAAACAATGGACCATATAAGCTTGAGGAACTGGATGGAACAGAACTAGCAAGAAGATTGCCAGCATCTCAAGTCAAAAGGTTCTACCCATGAGGAAAGTTGATAACCACAAAAGAAGACACAGAGGAAGAGCAAAGTGAAGAAGGTGAATCAATAAATGAGGAAGAGGTATTTGAGGAAACAACAGAATCAGATGAAGAATAGAGAGCTCTCACCTGGAATGCTGGGGACAGCATTAAATGGAGAGGGGGATGTGGTATTCCATACAATTTGTTTCACCAGGCTCAAGCTCATAGTACCCTATAACAGCAGTAAATCCAGCCTACAGGCTGACTTACACTCCAGTTTTACACCAAAAGGTCAATTCTACAGAAGAAGGTGGATTTAACTCATAAACCCATTGCACAGGCACCAAAGGGCAGTGTATGTGTTTGAATAAATTATTCAATTTCATTATGCATATGTAAAAATCAAGTTACATATAGTAAACTAGTTACAACAAATAAGGTACCACCCTTTAAATTACACACCCCACGCAGCTTTACACCCCCTTATAGCCACATTACTCATGCAGCAAGAAAAAGACACCTGCATGAATTACACAGCAACCTAGAAATAAACATAGAAAATTCACATGATGCAAAGCTCAACTCCATGGAATTCCTGCAAGTCATTTACAACACAGCTGCAGGAGTACCTTATCTTATATCCACAGTAGCCCCACTTAAAACCTTAAAACAGAATCATAATCATTTACACCACTCATCACCTCATGCAAACCAAAGCTAGTTACAACAGGCTGCATGCAGCACACAATTCTAATTAAATCTAAACCACATGACTATGCACAACATGTGTCAAACTCAAAAATCACATCATCTCATACATAACAGTAAAATCATCAGTGCAAGAAATTATCACCTGACCTCATTTTAAAGTTCAAAAAGAAGAAAAACAACCATGGCACTTGCATAAATTACACAGCCACTTCTACCAAGCCTAAAATATGACATATGCAAAGGAATTTCAAGTTCATCATGTGATACTCCATCCACCAACAGAATATCATGTGACAGAAAAGAGGCTGTGCACAACAAAAATCCTCAGCCAAAATGAGATAACCTCATTCATGCAATTAAAATCCAAGAATATCACATCATAATTAGTTCACCAAAAACCCATCATGTGATGAAAGAAGGCTGTGCAGAGAAGAATTATCACCAAACCTTAAATCACCTGACCTATGGAAGAAAGGTCCTCACCAAAAATGGAGTCACATGATGAAATCAAGAGGAATTAAAGTGGAAAAAGACAGCTCCCATGGAGGCCCCCCTGGCCTCCCAAAAGGTATAAATAGAGGGGCTCTCTCCCTCCAAATTTCCAATTCCCCCCCATGCACATTATATCCCCTGAACATCATAAGCACAGGTATGAGTCATCCTTCTCCTGGGAGGTAGTCCAGTATATTATAGTAAACTTACTTTCCCAGTAGCTAAGCTCAGTGGAAGTATAGTGTTGAAGATTACCCAGTAGCTAAGCTCAGTAGAATCTTATTATTATTCAAAAATAAGAAATCAATATTAAATTATCCAGAACCCAAGAATAGGGTTACTACTCTATTAAAATATTTTATCCAGTAAAATTAACACCATTTATCAAGACTTAAAAATAACTTACCCCTTTAAAAATCCAATATCAAAGAATCTTACCTCTTAAATTTGACAAATACTATTTTATCTT
The DNA here is from genome assembly GCA_023105745.1 of Austropuccinia psidii. NCBI lineage: Eukaryota > Fungi > Basidiomycota > Pucciniomycetes > Pucciniales > Sphaerophragmiaceae > Austropuccinia > Austropuccinia psidii. The sequence continues at coordinate 23,141,108 of JALGQZ010000011.1, forward strand.
ATTATTAAACACTCTCAAAAAACATAAGCACCTTTAACAAATTATTTTACTCTATTATAACTTTAACTTAAGAAAATTAGCTTTATCAAAACTCCTCAAATTTTCCAGAAAACCTTAAATAACCCATCTTACCAAGGATTTATCATCAAGAAGAAACCACTCACCCCAATCTCACTAAAAATAAATAAATTATACAGACAAGTATTTCATTAAAATCACAATTTAACCAAAATTACTGACATTATTATTTTTCATATTATATATTGAATAGGTCTGATCTGAGACTGCTTAATTCTGTCTTCTGCAGCTGTAAAGCCACTTACTAATTTTATTTTGGTTTTTGAGCTCCAAGGAAGATTTTGCTCAGTATTTTAGGAGGGCCAGGTAATACACCCTTGCCACCCTTGGTTACAGGAGTTATTAGTAATTCAAAATTAGTTACCTGTAAATTCCCCCTCCACGTACTTCCTCATTTTAATCGCACACAAGAGGAGTTACACACCATGCTTTGAGAAAATATTCATTATGAATGAATGGGCCAAATCTAATGAAGTTATTGAAGACATTGTTGGAATGAAAACTGCCATTTTTGAGAATCTGTACACTATGACAAGTATTGAGTCAAAGGAATTAGACAGTGGCAATTGAGCGATGAAATCCATTGAAAGACAAATCCAAGGACCATTTGTAATCAGAAGAGGTTTGAGGAGTCCAAAATTCTTGTGCTGAATATTTTTGTTTCTTGAACACTGTTGACAGGATGATACATAATCCTTGATTAATTGAGTCATTCCAGGCCAGTGAAAATCCCTCTTGAAAAGTTTGAGAGTCTTCTCTTGGCCAGGGTGTCCAGCTAGAGGAGAGTCATGCCTTTTTTGAAGTATGTTGAGTTGAATTTTGGGGTCTTTTGGGACAACCACCTGATCTTTGAACAGGAGAAGTTGGGAAGAGGCATGAAGAGAATAATCTTGAACAGATTTACCTTTACCAAAATCTTGAAGAATACTTCTATATTGATAATCTTGCCGTAATGCCTTCTGAATTGATTCAATAAAATTTGAAAATGCTTCCACCTTGACTGCAAAGGATTTTGAGGCTTGAATTTCATCTTCCTTGATTATTTTTTGATAATTCATTGGATTCTTTCTGATGAAATCTTCCCCCCTCTCTGGGTAAACGTTGTCCCAACGTGACAATTCATCTGGAAGGGTGGCCCAGTAGCCAGGGTGGTAGGTGATTGAAAAATGGAATTCAGAGAGAAATTCAGCCCAGCGGGCTTGAAACCAAGTGAGAATCTTGATTGACATAAAATATTAAAGTGAGGAATGATCGGTGAGAACTTCAAAAGAGGAAGAAAGTGAAATGAGAAAAGCTCTCCAGCGTTTGAGAGCCCAGACAATGCCAAGGAGTTCCTAGTCATGAATCTCATAATTGAGCTCAGCTGGGAGAAGCCTGTGGCTATCAAATTCAATGGGATGTTTTCCTGACTCAGAAATCTGGCTCAGTACAGCACCCAAGGCATAATCTGATGCATCAGTCTCTACAATGGTGGGTAGAGAAAGATCAAAGCAACTAAGGATTGGAGCAATGGTGAATGCCTCTTTGAGTTGATGAAACTGTCTAAGAGCTTCCTCATTGAGGGGAAAACGGGAATCTTTCTTGAGGAAACTTGTGAGTGAACAAATCTTCTTTGAATAATTCTTGATGAAATGGCAATAAAAGTTGGCAAAGCAGAGGAATGATTGAAGAGCCTTGAGGTTTCTTGGAGGTGGCCAATTGAGAATTTGCTTGACTTTTTCTTGGTCCATCTTGAGGCCTTCAGAAGAAACAACATAACCCAAATACTCTACACTAGAAACATGAAACAGGCACTTGAAGGCCTTAGCAAAGAGGTTATTGGCTCTGAGTCTGGAAAGCACAGTGGACACATGAGTGACATGTTCTTCTTCAGATTTGGAAAAGACCATAATGTCATCCAAATAAACCACAACATCAATATAAAGAAGATCATAAAAAATATCATTGAAAAGGTTTTGGAAAGAAGCAGGAGCATTGGTGAGCCCAAATGGTATAACCAAATACTCATAGCTGCCATATTTAGTTCTAAAACATGTCAAATGTTCATCACCTTCCTTGATTCTGAGCAGGTTACATGCACCACGCAAATCAATCTTGGATAAGATAGAAGAACCATTTAAAACAGCAAGAAGCTGATTCATAGGAGGAACAGGATACTTGTTCTTCCTAGTAACAGCATTGAGTTTGCGGTAATCAACACACAAATGGAGGCCACCATCTTTCTTATTAACAAAGAGTACAGGTGCTCCTGTTGAAGAGGAGCATGGCCGGATGAAACCTTTCTCTACATTCTCTGAAATGTAGGCCCTGAGTGTATCTGACTCTTGGTTTGATAAAGATTAGATCACCCCAGCTGGAGGTAGAGACCCCTCCAGCTCAATATGATGATCACAGGAATGGTGAGGAGGAAGTTTCTCTGCTTTCACCTTGGATAATACATCCAAGTACTGGTGATAAACAGAAGAAACAACCTTCATCACAGTTTCTATTTCTTCTGGCTCTTCCTCTTCATCCCACAACTCCTCCAGGGAGGAATGATAAGATGGAGGAGGAAGGTCCATATTCCCAAAGAAGAGATGAAGTGAAGATGCAGAATTATCTTCGCGAACATCTTGAATCTCTTTTAGCACTGCATCTCTAGAGGATAGTAATGAATGATGAGAATTAAGGGAAGGAATATGGACAGAAGATGGAAATGATGGGTTTCTAGAATCACCAACCAGAGCTGCACATGATTTTGCAGAAGAAAAGTCATTACTGACAGATTTCGAAGGATCGTGATAGTCCTTATGATCAGATTTAAAGGTGATAAGCCCTGGCCTCCAATCAATAGATGGATTAAAATGATTGAGAAAGTCAAAGCCCAATATGAGGTCTTCTCCCTTGGGAGTATCAATGACTAAAAAGTCCCATTTAAAGCTTCTGAAAGAAGGGAGCTCAACCATATATTTGGTATGGTGAGTCACAAATAGGGAAGGGGACTCAGAGGAGTCCAAGATCATAAGAGGAATATTCTCTGGAAGTTCTGATGTAGTCAATGAGTACTTGTGAACAAACCTCTTTGAAATAACTGAGTGTGTAGCACCAGAATCAATGAGAATACTGTAAAACAAATCAGAGAGAGAATAAAAAACAAAGAATTTAAGAGAATTCTTGACACCAGTATTCAGAATGCACAATTGTGCTCTGGATGGAAAACGGTGAAGACCATTGAACAAAACATGATCTTCACTCAGGCTTTTCCCTGGCTGGGAAATTTGCCTGACAGTTGGGTAAGCTTGTTCTGAGGCCTTTTGAAACAGGACTCAAGACTATGCTTCCAACCACAATAGGTACATAGACCCTACTTGATTCTTCTTTCTTTTTTGGAATTAATCTACTTGAAATCTTTATTCAATAAAGAAGAATGGGGCTTGTCCCTCTTCTAAAAATTCTTCTTCTTCTTTTGACTTGAGCCTTAAGAACTTTGAGGCTTCTAGCTTGTTCTCTTGATGGTGACTCTTTTCATTTTGCCTCTCATGATACCTGGAATCAAGCTCCAAGGTAATTTCCATTAAGTCTTGAATAGAGTCAATTCTTGAAGGATGGGAGGCCAATTGATCCAAAATCCTGGATGGCAATCCCTTCCTAAAATTATGGATAAGAGCCCTTTCACCCCAATCTCCAATTCTTGAGACAGGACTTCTGAAATCAGCAATGTATAAAGATAAATGCCCACCTTCTTTCATTCTTAAAGAATCCAATTCTGCTTCAGCTTTTCTGACTTCATTTGGGTCCCCAAATAAGGTGAAGAGTTGAGATTCAAATAACTTCCATGAATTGAGAAGGTAATTTGGATCTTGATTGGTGAGATTGGAAAGATAAGTCTCAATCAATTTTGTAGCCCTGCCAATGAGAAATGAAGTGGCATAAAGGACCTTCTTTCTGTCTTGAGAGAAGTTTGCCGGATCATTATGAAAAATCAGTTGACAAGACTGAATAAAGCTTCTAACTTTAAAGGGTTGAGTCCCATCAAAGCATTCTGGTGCCTTCATAGATGGAGTCTTGAAGGCTGGTGGTCTTGATGCTTCAGAGGATGAATCTGCTTAAATATTGGCCATAATTTGAGTCATTTGCTGCATGATGGCCAATAATGATGGTTCAGACTGATGATAGACAGGCTTATTAGACTGGGCTAGAGTTCGCCCTCCAGTACCTTGTGATGCCTCCACAGGAGCAGGGACACCTTCAGTACCATCAGACTCCTCCTCTTCACCATCTTTCCCAGGAACTATGAAAATGGTTCTTGAAGTTCCTGAAAATACTCCAGCTACTCCTGAAAATGAACTTGATCTTCTTGGCACTCTTCCTTCCTTCCAGGATGGTGCTGCTCCTTCCACATTTGGTCCTCTGTCTAAATGGGCCCTCAGCTGAGAAACTGCTTGGGTACAATCAAGAGGAGCCCTTGGAGTTGGAGTGAGAACAGCTTGAGTTCTGGCCTGATATCTTGTCTGCCTTGCAGGATGTGAGTGTTGGATGGACATGATTTAAGGATAAAAAATGAATCAAAATGAACAATGATCAATATTCGAAGATGAAAAACTTGAGGAAATTTGAAATAAAGCTTGAAGTCAACAGTCAAAAATCACCATCTTGAAGAAAAATCATTAAATCAAAATGAGATCTTCAGGTAAATCAATCAATTAAATATCAAATGAAAACTTGAAGCCAACAAATCAAATAAGTCAAGACAAAAACTTCAGGAAAATCAATCAATCAATTTCAAATGAATCTTGAAGTCAATAAATCAATAAGTCAAATCAATCAAAATCAAAATCTTGAAAAATCAATCAATCAAATAAATAAATTCTTGAGGAAAACTCAATTTATGTCAAAATTCTTGATGTGAAAAATCAGAAAAATCAATGAAATCTTTGGGTAAATCAATTTTCTTGAGGTCAATATCAATTTATGTCAAATCAATCAATAAAATCAATAAATCAAATCAAAATCAAGTGAGTTCTTCCTTAAAAATCATAATTCTTGAAGAATGAATCAAATATAAATTTTGATGTGAAGAATGTGTCTGAATAACTTGATGAAAAATTTGAAAATCAAATGAAAATTAAGATGACGCCTGAATTATGAATGAATTAAAATTGATGATTTGACATAAGATTTAAAAAGGCAAGACAAAAATAAAATTGGGTCAGCTTTAAATTTTCAGAATGAAGCATAAGTGAGAGAAAATTGAGAGGTGACTACAAATCATAAAGCTCATAAGCCTTAGAGAGTCATACTTTCAGTCAAATGAGTGCATGAAATTATAAAGAACAAATGAACAGAATGAAAAGAAATTATTAGTTAATTAATATAATGTCACAGGAGCTCTTGGACAGAAAAACGAGAGTGGCCTGGCACTCAGCAATCAGGAAACTGACTTGGAATACTCCAAAATAATAAAGAAAATAAAAAATAAAGAATTGAATTTCTCTATGAAGAATGCAAGTACAAAGATGAGATGCAATAAGAGAAATGGGAAGCCAAATCACCAAAGAGCCAACCAAGTAAGTCCTTAATCACTGTTTCAACCTGAAAAATGAACAATGGAATTATTAAGGATATGACCACCAAATATCCCTTGACAGGTGAAGAAAGAAAAGAGAAAAGGTGCTAAATGACTGACTTGATAATATCAGTATTCACTTGACAAAAATGGTAAGATAAAGAAAGATATAATGAAATCAAATTATATTAAGTAGCTGCGGAAAAAACCCCCAGGGTCAAAGGAGGCTGGTATATGTGAAAGGTTGAGAGCTTGACTCATTCAGGCTAGCAGTGGTCCTGTATTGATTGTCTGATGGAGAGTATACCTTGCCAGATTGGGAAATGAACTGTGTTGAATGATTTTCCAATGATGTATTCTTGAAATATAGGTCTTGTTGAATCCAGACTGTATTGAAATGAATGTGGTTTCCAAGTAGGATTGATGGAGCATTGAAGCTTGACAACTGGTTTTGGAACCGCCTCTTGAATATCCCTTGAGAATGAACAGACAGTATTCCCTTGGAGGAATACTGTTGTGGAACGCCTTTTAATATGGGATTGGATAAGGCAGTCCTTGAGGGGGAAATCACAGGTAAACAGTTTTGAATTGCTGAAATAATCCTGTAACCAAGGGTGCTAATGGTGGTTTAGCTGCCCCTCTGAATATACTAAACAATCCCCCTACAGAGCTCACAAATCAATATTTAAGATTGTGGCTTTACAGCTAGAGAAGACTTTTGAGCAGTCTCTATCAGACATATTCAATAATAAGATAAGTAGTTTATATGTTAAAACAGTATAAAATAGAATTTTCAAATAATAATCTAAGATAATTTGGAGGGTATGACCTTAATAGTATGAGAGATTAATTTGAGATAATAGTAATAATATATTTTTAAGGGGTAAGCTCAATTTTATTCTATATATGCTATAATACTTAATGGTTTGAGAGGGTAATTGTTAATATAATATAATAATAAGACCTTTAATAATTTATTGGTGAGATATTGTTCAATATAGCAAGTATGTTTGTTAAATATATAAAAGATATAATATAATATAAGGGTAGGGCTTTTTATATATAATAATATATAGTTGCAAGGTTGGTTTTTTTAATATGAAGATATAATAAGACTATTTTTCCTTTATGATGTAAAGGTTATGGGGATAAACTCAATATTATGAGTATTATTGATAGTTTTATAATTACAAGACTAATAACTTAAACATAGGGTGGATTAATAATATTAAGTAGACCTTCTTTTAACTACTATTAATTAGAAATCACTATGAATTAAACTTATAAGTCTATAATACTTTAATAAAATAACTAGATTATCCTACTAGTAAGAGATGAATAGTTATTCTCCTTCTTGGTATATAACTGATTGGATTCATGGGGAAAGGAGGAAGAAATGAGGGAGAGAAGTCCTCTATTTATATTCTTTGGGCCCTCCATAGAGGCACTCAAAAACAAGGGACTTAGTATTTTTCCACTTCTTTTGGCTGGGATAACTTCTTTATAGTGATGAGTTACCATTTGTTTGGTTTGTTGCACCAATTTATGTATGATTATGTAATCTGACATGTTTTTGCTGGTGAAGAATTTTGAGATGGTGTCATTTGATCAAGATATTGCACCATATGTTTGGTATATTGCACCATTTCTGAAGCTTTATTTATATTTTAATTAAACTCTAATACTATTATGCACAGCCTTGAGGGAATTTAGCTGGTGAGTAATTTTTGAGAGGGTGTCATTTGGTCAAGATATTGCACCATATTTTTGGTTTGTTGCACCATTTCTGGGCGGATGAGGTGATTTTGTACAGCTATTGCACCATATGCCTGTGCACTGTTTGAGCTGTAGGTGGAGAATGCTGTGTATTGTGAGGATTCTATTTGTCCTTTATGAGTTTTAATTTTTCTTCATTCAAATTGAATTTTGTTTTTAATTTATATTTACTGGCTTATCAGGTGGCTGTTCTTGTATTTCCACAGATATGCTGTGTAGTTTAAGGTTCTGATGGATTTTCCTTGCATAAATTAATTGATTTCTTTTTATTTCTGTCTTGTTACTGTTGTTTAATACAGTTTTAATTTATTCCTTATTGAAGTTACCTCAGTTTAATAACTGCATTGCTGAGTAATCCAAAGGTTGAGCAGAGCCTGGGTAACTTTAGTGTTTCACTACCCCTCTTACTGGTAAGCTTAAAATTCTTGCTAGCTTGTCTTGTTCTTTTCCTTATTTTATTGTTTTTCTTGTAATCAAATGGACCATTCTTACAGTATTTTCTTATGCGATTATACATATTGATGAAGTTAAATCCATTATATTGCTGACTTCCTCTATTGTAATTGATTAATTATTGATTTTTCTTTCTTCAGTCTTCAAATTATAGTCCTATAAATGAAATTCCACTTGAAACTGGGCCATTAAGGTATGGAATACCACACTGTGCGTGAGAATAACCATTGATTTCTGGATGGCATCATTGGTATTTGAGATTATGACACTTGCCCTTGAGCCTTGATGAATCCTCTGGAAGGTGTGCCTTGATGACCTGTTGAAAAGTTTAAATACCTATTTCAAATTGCCACCATTGGATTGCTTCTGAAAAAAGATGCATAATGGTGTATAACGCCATATATGGCACTTTTGGTTATTGAAGGTTGAAATGGGCCAAAGGTCTTTTGAGGTGATGTCAGGAGGGTATGAATGAAATTTGGGTTTTGGAAGGCTTCAGAGGTGAGAAAGTGTCTTTTGAGTGATTTGGCCATTTTTGGGTTTTTGGCTAAATACAGCTAATACAGATTTAAAACTGTATTTTCATCAAAGTGCACAAAACGCACAAATCTGGCAGTTAAGCACCAAAAGGCCTGATATGGCCGTTTGGGAATATTTTACATACTACATGAGAAATATGGCCTAAATGGCTTAATACAGCCAAATGCGCAAATGTGCACAAACTGTATTTAAAGCTTAAAAAGCCAAATACAGGATTTTGGGCTTTATTTTCCCTGTTGTATGGAAAATACCTGAGATTCCCAAAAGCAAAGAGACAGCCTAGAATGGCCTGGTTGGCCCCAGATGATAAAATGACCATTAAGGCCAAAAAACATGATAATGGCCGATTTGGCCAATGATTATGGATATGGCCAAATTGCCATATATTGGATATGGAATGGATATTCCATAATGAGGTCCAAGAGGGTGGATTTCCATTGTTGTGACAAAATCTTGATCAAGGGGAATTTTTAAATGAAGGAATATCATGAAGTAGACACAATTTGTTTTATGTTTTCATTGAGGATAATTAAATTTTGCCTTCAAAATATAATTATTTTCACAAACTTGTGATGATTTGTCAAAATATCTCCACAAAAATTGGGTGAATTATATAAGCTTTATTCAGACATCTGAAGTTGTGCTTTTGAGATTAAAAAGTGTAAGATATAGATACCAGAAATTGATTCAAAACCAAACACATTTCCAATACTCAAAGGGGTTTTAGAGTAACACTAATCAGGATTAGTAATTTAAGATTTTCTTAAAAAAACAAAAAAATGCTATTTTTAACTTCATTAGTATAAAAAATATTATTATATATATCTATCTCTTTATCAACAATACTATAGTAGATATTTCTCGCCCAAAAAAATAATATTGTAAATATCTATCTTTTAACAATAATCATACTATAAATATTCAATGTTTCACCAAAAATAATATTATAAATATCTATTGTTTCACCAAAAATGAAAATTTATCCAACAAATACTCCAAAAGAGATATTCAAGGCTAAAAAATAATCTGTCCCAAAAAGATTCTTTTGTATTTCTTGAGAGAAATACTATAATTAATTATATTCGAACAGAGTCTCTAAAGATATATTTTGAGATATTTCTTTTAAAAAGTGAGTAGAGTCAGTATATTTACTGAGCAAAATAACTTGAAGTGATGAAAGATGCTTTTTTAAATTTTGTTATAGCTCAATGATTCAAATAATTATAAAGGACACACAAAGCCCTTATAATCTTATTTGGGTTCTCAAAGGTGATTATTAGAATCGGTACTGATCAAATTAATGGTAATTAGCCTTAATTTGAATGCAACAATTCATCTCATTTGGAAATAAAACATAGAAACATGAATGCATACTTTAATTACCTCTAGTTTTCTTCACAGAGGAAAAAATTGCCCAATGTAATATTGAAGTAATATTGTAATATTGAAAGCCAACTATTCTATTATTATACCCTGATTTAGTGTAAAAATCACCAGTTTCTTTTTCTATTTCTAGCTCATTAATTCTGTTGTTTGTATCATGAAATATTTGTATTAGGTGTAAAAATAAACTATAATGTGTATAAGATCCCTTTAAAAGAGGAAAAGCTATTGTGTTCCTATTGTAAACCTAAAGAGTACTCTTAAACTTTTGGTAGTGGTTAGGCTGACTATACAATAGATATTAAATAACCATTAGAAGAGAAAATTGATAGTGAAATATTTAAAAACTAGAGGAAATACTTTGGGAATCGTTTCTGTTTAACTTGAGTCTACTGAACTAAACCAACGTAGTAGCCTTAAGGGATTCACAAACAGGTAACAACCATTTTTCTCCAATGTAAAATACAAGATTTTGTAATTTAATAAGGCTCTATTACTATAAACAGTGCTAATTAATATTCCAAGATCCTCTTTTAAAATGATTATCAGTTTTTGAGATATAATAATTTTCAAAATAATTGGATCTATAGTCATATCATGTCTAATACAAGGGTTGTAATTCCATAATATGGCTCTACTACATACTTTTAGGTGGATAAGAGATGAGAAGGCTGTTTCCTGATGGAAAAGTCTCCTTTTACCCTCTTTGAAGACTTCAGGAAGCTCCTAGTAGCTTCTAAACTTATAATTAGTTGGATCTTTCACTTTTGGAGGCTTGCTTGTGGTCCTGGGGGCTTATACAGGATTATGTTTGAGGTTCTGGCACCACAAATCTGTCATTTTAACCTATAAAGGGGGAAAGCACTTTTAGAGGTCACATAAGAAGACTTGGAAAGAGAATTATGCATAATAATCAATACCCAATGGCTTATTTGAGTAATTATAAATCATTATAGGAGTACTTTAGTCATCCTGGACTTTTGGTTTAGCTATAGCTATAGTGCAGCTTGGTACAGATCTTGTACACGCAATTGTGGCTGGGAGATCTTCCAGCCCAGGTATATCTTTCAGTATTTGAGATGAAGGTAGAAGAATAATATAGACCTATAGGGACTTATGAGATCTTCAATTCTGTATGCCTCATGTCACTCCTTCCCTTCTGGTACAAAGGCTATCAGGGTTAGAATTTGTTTGCTTTTTATATCTTCTGTATTGAGGGTAGAGTAAATTACATCCAAGATATCTCATTTTTTGATTATATTAATATTTCAATAGGCTAGAGTCACAATTATTAGTTTAAAATGCAATTTTTTACCATGAAATACATACTTTTTATTGAATATGGCAAAGCTAAAGGGGTTTTTAGCATGTCAGAACTATGTTTTTGACCAGAAAACTTCAAATCAATATATCTCAGTCAGGCTTTGAGATAAAGGGTTTTGAAGTGGCCATAAATAAAGGACTCACTGAGGTATTGAAACAGCATGCAAATTTTAGGGTTTCTTCCCTATCCTCCCAAATAATTTGAGGTGCTTTTTCCTTAAAGATCTATATGTAGTTTGAAATGCTTTTATCTCAGTAATTTCTTGGTCAATTTGGCTTAGGATTACTTCCAAATTTAGGGGTATTTCTCCTCTTTTTTCAAGTCATCATTAGTGCCATTTCCTCATTATCTCCTTACAATTTTTTTGCTTTGATACCATTACTTATGGTATCTGATATAATTCTTGTGCTCTTTTTTTCGGTCACAGGTTGAAAGTAGATAGATAAAGCTAACCTTGTTGATATCAAAAACAATTATCCAATTTATTAACATACCCTGTGATTAGTTTCAGGAAAAATTCATAAAACTTGATTTGACTGGTGACACTCAACTCCTGGAGAAAAGGAACTTTGGTGGAGTCTTTCACCCTTCGAGCCATAATTATTTTCCCCCTAAATTTAATTTCTCCAGTTTACTATTGTCTTATTAATCCATTATCAATACTTAAATTCATACCAGAGCTCAAATTAAAGAAATTAAAAAATTCATATCTCAAATGTATATTAAAACTTAGCTTTGCAACACATGTGCACAGTTTAAGTCAATATAATCTAATTTCTACTTAAATTCCAACTAAAAGCCCCAGCACATTTTTCAAAAGAAAAAATCATGGTTGAAGACACATGTGGTATTAATCAGTTTAAGATTTGATATTATATATATTAATTAAGGGTTATTTGTACTGATATACAGAAACTCCACCCAGAACGGAACTAAGTTGATAGTTCATGACCAATGAAATGGTGAAATTGAATTTATATTTCTATCAATAGTAATATTTTTTCTATCTTTAAAACCAATTTGCTCAAAAATTCTCAGTTTTTTATATATTGTAGTTTCTCCTTATTATTTATAAGATGAATTCTATTTTTTAATTCTTCTTATTTTTGCTCATCATTTTTTTAAAATGATGAGTTGATTAGTTCTTTTAATTTCAATACTATTTTTAAAAAAGAATCAATCTTTACATTAATTGTATACTTCTGGTCTTGTGAGAATCTGTAAGCCTTGAAGATTTTTTTTATATACCCAGAAGACTGCAAGAAATTAAAATGAGCTATAATTCAAAATTATACATTTATTTTTAAATGGAAAGAAAATTAAATACAAATATAACAATAAGAAACAAAGCTTAAATCTGAACAAAAAGTGTAAAGAAATATCTTTACTTGAAATAATGAAGTAGAAAATAAAGTTTAACAAAAATGTTCAAAAGAAATCATTTTTTGAACAAATTTAATAAATATTATTATAGATTTTTCCAATTGAATAAGAATATAAAAATCATTTCACCACTTTATTCCTCATGAAAATTTAGTTGTGGTCACCTCCTAGTGGAAATTGCGTAACTCAACTCTAAATAAGCTTAAAGTAAGTTTTTAGTATTTGATTAATGAAAATATGAAAATCCTCAAAGCAACATATTAATTCACACCAAAAGTGTTGTTAGCAATCAGTTTTTTTGTAGGAATTGAGGCTTGCTGCATAGTTTAGAAGCTATGAGGAATTGAGCCATTTTCAATTTGAATGTCAAAATGTGAATGTGTATTACATAACCAAGCTTAAACTTGAATATGAGGAATTTGTAATTAACATTGTGTACTGTAATTCTATCATTGAATTACATGTGTATAATTTGAAATATAATACATGATTAGGAATTGAAGAAAAATAAATTGGAAAGATTATAATTTTTGTGGAAAAGAAATCCTGCCTCCAAGCGTGCCAGACTCACCCAAACTCCTTGCTGATGGGCATTAGATTTCAAAATTCACATAAAATTTCATTTAATTCAGCCTAAAATTAAATCACAGGGTTTGTGACTCAATATATGATGAGGTTTTGATAGCAACCAGGGAAGTTCTAACTGTTTCAAAGAGGGTAAAGCGGCCATCAAATTAAAACAAACTAATAAGAACAGTTTTAAATTTTATTAATGTCTCTTACAGATATTCTGTCATGTTTTGGAGGTTTAAAACTAACAATTACTATAGAAATGGCTGGTTTAAGGGACTAAAATGGCTAAAACCAGTTCTTTTGGGGTCCAACCCAGGGTTCAATGATACCATAATTTACTATTCTGTTTTCATTGTTTATTTCACAACTTATTAGAGAAAATTATACTTTTGAAGGAAGAGAATTGATGGCTATAAAAGAATTTCTTCTTTGCCCTTCTTTTTGCTTCATGTTATGATTTTTCCCTTTTATAATTAACTTAAACATTGTTGAACCCATAAATAAAATATTCCAACAAACATTTTTAAATAATTCTGACTCTTTGAACCACATTCAAAAATCATTATAATCATTCTTACCCTTGAACCATCCCATAAGTGAATCAAAGCATCTTTTATCACCATAAATGTTACCAATTTGTTTCCCAATTAGAGCTAGTAACTCTTTTGAGTGTTTTTCTCCTTTTTATTCTGTTCAATTAATTTGTTATCATATTAAATGTCTGCAGTTCTTTTCTCAATTAATTCCAATTCAAATTTCTCTTGTAGATTGTTTTTGCATAAAGCTTTATAAAAATATTGTTTCATACATATAGATTGGAAACCAATACCATTGATTTTTTTAATAAAACTCTCAAAAATTACTATTCTTGCTTAATTTTAACCTTATAAAGATTTTGACTACAGGAAAATTACTTGAGGTTTAGACATAGCTTCATATCCACACCTTACAGTATCTGAACATACCTTCAAGGCTCACAGAAATTGTGTTTTTGAAAGTTATTTAGGTCCCAAAAAAGGGAATTGTGACATTAATAACATTCCAGAGGGCTAATTAATTTCAAAATGGTCCTTCAAATGTGACAGAACGTTTTTAGCAGAAGATTACTTCAATTGGAGAATGAATAAGCCAATTGCAATTGAGGTTACTTGGAAGGCCATAAAAATGGCTTCATGTTGCTTTTTAGATTCTCAAAGCCTTTTTCAGAGATGATGTTGCTTGAATAAATCATCAAGGGAAGTATTTTATGATCAATATGTTATCAATGATAGGAATATGAAGGAAATAGTTTTCTCTACTTATAAATTCCCATTCTAGGTTCATCTTTATATTTAGCGGTGTTGTTTTGAGCCAAAAAATTCCTTCTCTTGGCAATAGATTACAGTATTTAAGGCCATTCAAAACTCAAAATCAATAAAAATATTTCTTTTGTTTTGCCCGAGTAGTCTTTAACTGTGCTTATTTGATATACTATGTAACCTTTATTTCTCAAAATTAAGAGTTTATTACAAATCTTCAAGTGGAATGCCTCATAATTGTGAACAAAGAATGGCTATAGTACTTAAAACTGCTATTATGTTGAAAAACGAATGTTAGTCTCAAAGTTCATTTTACATCCTTTTTTTGGCAATATTGAGATATTTTCTATGAAGTAATATGAGGGAAGCTCTTTTTCCATGCATTAGTATTCAGCTTTTTACCATATGAGCTTCTTGATAAATTTTTTTGAAAAAGGCTGTTGATTCAAATGGTCATATATTTTGGAAAGGAAAGATATTTTTTTGAAAAACACAAAATTTCATTCCTTCATATATTTTTTTGTGAGAAAGATTTTTTGTATTATAATATCTTATTTTTTCCAAGGATGTATTTTTAATATTTTTGCACAAGATGAAGCTATTGTCATAGGATCTTGACCTAAGAAATGAAAAATGTTTGGGGGAAACTTGGATCTTAATTTGACAAGATTCAAGCACATTTACCATTTCTTATTGAAAAATTCACTTAAACATATGCTAAACCTACACATGTAGAAATTTAAATTTCAAAAAACAAATTGATGTGTCCAAAAATCTCCAAATTAGTATTTGAAAAAACTTTGATTTTTTTATTAATAGTAACACATAAAAAATATTCTACATTTTTGCATTCCAAGTGCCAGATATCAAAGGATGTGTCATTTCAAAGTGAAAAATGAATTTCATAATTAAAAACTGCTAAGAATCCTAGCTATAATATTGACAATAACTTGAATAAATCAAAGGATATTTGAAATAATTAAAATTTACTAGTCTATAATTACTTATAGATCATAATTGAAAGAAGGGTTTGATTTATTAACATCAGATTTCCTTGAATATATCATGAAACCTCTTACTGATTGTGGCGCTTAGTGATAATAATCCGAAAGGGAATTAAGTTCTTTCAATGATATGATGAATAGAATAAAATATTATAGAGCCTATACAGGCTCTCCAGCTGTGAAAACCAAATAAAATTTTATATCGATTTATCAGTTGTTCCACTTTACACAAAGTATATAATTCCAAAAATTTCACTTCCCAAATAACAATACCTCAAATGGAAACAAAATGATGAGCTTGTGGGGTTAACTGAAAAAATGAAAGATGAATTAGTTCCTTCCCTGATTGGATTCATTCTCTACATAACACAAAAATGAAGCATAATTCCATTTCATTTCAAATAATAGCTGTAAGGTTTCTCTATGAAACTCTTTATAATAGTAACAAATATCAAGAGTACTATGACTGTCCTCAATAGAAAATTTAACATACTTAAATAATATAACCAAGATTTCAAATAACTAAAAAAAATAAACTATTATCAAATAGTCTAATAATGATAAAATTTTGATAACTATAATAACCTATAATTATTCTATTATTATTATAGTCACTGGCAGTTATAATGGTAAGAAATATAAAATCTCTACATGAGACAATCATATGTGGAAAATAAGAATATTGACCACTAAACACTAATAAAGATATTATTTATAAAAGAAATTGTCACACACACTTTTCAGAGATAATTATTATAGACCAATTCCATATGAAATAACTAATACTAGATAAATTATATAAAGAAATTTAGAGAAAGCTTACTTATAATATTTATTTAATACAATAAGTCAAAACAGCCACAGCTATATTATGAAATAATGTTTATAGGTCAAACCCATGCCAAAGAATGAATATTTCAAAGAAATAAAATATGATTTTGAGAGTTTTAGAGGAAACTTATGGAGGTAAAAGATATTTTCAAAGAATAATTTTATATAATAAAATTTATTATCATTAATTACAACAATATAATCTAAATTATATTATTTCAATTATTTGTTTATAATTTATGAATATTAAAATAACTTAAGGGTTAATTTAATAATATAAGATTTTATATGGAATAAAATATTACCTGTTTAAAATATCTTATTGATTGAATTACGATTGTTATTGACAAAATTAGTGATGCAGAGGCTATTTTTATTCCTTCAGATAATCTCTCATGATTTATAATGGATAGAGGGAGTGTACTAAGATCAAAACTGAAAAATCATACTTAGGAATCAGGTTCTTAACGTAAGATATTCATTTCAATTTAAAGTTAATAGTGTTATTCTTAACTCCAACTATATTTAATCCTCTATTGGGTTAATTATTTTGAGCTTAAATGTAAAATGAGGCTATTTATATTAAATTTGATCACATGAAAAACTTAAAGATGAAGTTTCAAGTTAAAATATCTCAAACTTAATTTTTAAGTAATTTTTAAAGAAATCTTGATTTTATTTAAGCATAATTAAAAGAGCTAATCTCAATGCTGACTGCCCAAGAATTGTGTTTTCAAAAATACTTAAAAATGTAATTTATGCAACAATAACATTGAACTGTAATCTGCGTCAAATTTTCAAGCAAATCCAACAAGAATTGGATTTTTGATGAATTTTTGAGGTTATCACTATTTTCCACGTAAAATAGAAATACACACTAAACCTTAACTTTTGATAAGGCTTTAATACTCATAAATTCAAATTTTAAGAGTATTTAAGATTTGAAATTTCTTAAAACCTTGATTACAAGTCTGCATATGGGGATTCACCCTTTGGCAGCTTGGAATTCCTGTTGAATAGAGGATAAACCAGTTTAAACTATAATTTTCAATCAAATTCTAATCTTAAAATTAAAATAAGGTTTAAAACCCTCCAATACAGGTGGAAAACATTAATTGAGTTCTTGCAGATCCCAAAATCTGAGTACCCTGGCTCTATTTGCCTTTTTTTCTTTGTCCCTCCCTCTTGTGTGGCTTTTTCCCTTTTATTTGGTTAAAGCCATACAATGGCTTTAAACCAATTTAAATTGAGCTCACATGGGATTTACAGAGTTTATGGAAAATCCTTAGCCAATTCAGAAAATATACACCACACCTTAATTTTAACTAAATTTTTGTAAGTTTTCATAAGCCTTATGAAATTTTAAATTTAAGCTTTAAATTAAAAATTTAAAAATTTGAATCAAAATTAGAAAAAAAAATATATATTTACTTTGAGATTCTTAAACCTTCCAATAACATAAGAAATAGCCATTTTTGGGTATAACACCCCATAGATCAACCCTAGGCTTTTTTGGGTTTAGAATCCAAAAATGAGATATCATTTATAACTTTTCTTATCAAAAATAAATTTATACTTATTTCTTGTTGTTTTTTGTTTTTAATTCATTTGATAAGTCTGCTTAAGACTGAATCAACTTTATAAAACTTTATTTTTGGCCTCATGGGTATGTAATACATACCTTACAGGCTCACAATAATTATCTTATAAAAGATTTCATATTCATCAATATTTCAATGGTACATTTCTCTCTTTGTGTACTTCTTCAATTAAAATACCAATAATTTTTGGTACAAATTAATTCTTTTTCTAAGTACATGTGGAGCTCCAAGATGTGTAAATAACTAAATAATGTATCACAATATTAGTATTGATAAGATTAAAGATGCATAATTATCAAGAAAGAAATATTTATTTCATATTTTATTTACCCAAGTTCAATTTTCATTGTTCCAAAATCTGAGAGAATCTTTTCTCATTATTTCAATGATAAAAAAACTTCATTTATTCTCTTCATGCCATTCATAAAACCTTCAAAAATTAATGAAAGCCTTTTGAATGAAACAATGAAAAATTCAAGAAATAGTATTTAGAAATTGAATTTTTTTGTTTCCATTATGGACTAAATTCTCCAATGTGGCTTTTGTTTATATTATTTTTTTATGAAATCATTCATTTACCATTAAGCTTGTAATAATGTATAAGATGGTAATTTTTATCATAGCTCACTATTACCTTTGCAGATATTACTAATAGAAGAAAAAACTATGAAGTTATTCTCCGGTTTTGGTTAATCATGGTAGGAGCCCAAGAGGAATTGATTAGTAAATCTTTAAATAGGAATAAGATAAAAAAATTCCGGAGTAATCCTTTTTGATCTTCCTTGAATTATGAGTTTGGAATTAAAAGCAAGGGATTATTTCACATATTTCGATAGCCCTATAGCACATTAACACATTTGATATTCTGATAAGATAAGCCTTATGAGCTCTAACTACCACAAACTGAATCAATTCTATTATTTAATCAAACTTTATTTCAGTTCATGGACCACTAATTTGTAGGAAATTTTTGATATATATCAGAATAAATAACAATCATATTGGAGAAGAAATTCCATTAACATTACGCTAATAATAATAAATATCCCTGTTTTCAGAACCTCAACCAAATATATTCTCTAAAAAATATCAAAAATAGAATTTATTGAGTTAAAAATACATTCATCCATCAATTCACAGAAAATAGCTCCAAATTTATGGTAATTAATGTTTTATACTATTTAATTTAATTAAAATTAGGTCTTTCTTGAAAAACTTTTGAACTCCCATAATTAAGGTTTTCACTTTTCCAGAAAAGATTGAAGGGTAAAATTGAATAAATCAAATTACCTTTATACCAAAGAAGCTTTTAATATCAGTTCTCATTAAAATTGAAGCTCCCTCAGTATCATCGAAGCCTTTTGGTCGGTAAAAAAGAAGGAAAATAGCATGATATCATTATATTTCATGTATCTCAAATAAATACCTAGAATAATATTAACTATTTGAATAATTTTGCAATAAGATTTCTAATAATTGGTCATCATATTTTGATTTTTTTTTATTTCCGATGGGCAGCATTATTTGGGAAGAAATATAAGCATCTTCAATTGAATAAGATGAGCTTACTTTATAACACTTGAGGTGAATATTTCACAATTAATGATTTTTATTTATTGGTCACACTTTCTGAAAGGGGATTTTTCAGTAATATTCACATAGATTCTGATTAATCAGTATTTGAAATAAGATTCCTTATTAAATTTTTTCTTAATTAACTTATATAATGTGCATGGGAAACTAAAAAATTCTTTTTCAGTCAGTTATTCAAGAACTGTAGAGACTTAATTAGTGGTAGAGCCAAAGACTATTCGCACCATGGTGGGAGCTTTATCAATAGTTTTATCAATAATTTCATCCTAATTTCTGAAAATAACTCCAAAACCTAAATATTCTTTGGGTTCAAAGGATACACTTGCTGACAATAGTCATAAAAGTAACCTTTTTGTTTGATATTTCTGTTCCTCCTAGTATTTATATATGAAGTAAAAAAAGAATGGATATCAAGATGTTTCATTTACATAAATAGATTCATAAATAAAATCAAACAGACCCTACCTATAAAAGATAAGCATAATTCCAGAATTCAGTACTAATTTTGAATCATTACAAGAATTAATTTCATTTACTTGGGTAATGAATTAAAAATAATATATTTCTGTTTCTAAATAAAAGACATAATTTATTATCTATAAGATTAAGGATAGATTCATAATAGATTTTTGAAAGTGAAGTAAAAATATAGCAATATTCAGGCCAATTTTTCTCTCAAGTATATTGTCAATCGAGTTACACTTCTACTTTCCTCTCTGCATAATCAGTTTGATTGTCAAATAACTTCTTCCTGAAGAATATTTACTTTCATCTCTTTAATTTTGAAATGAGATTTCAACCCAAATTTGAGTGTCAACCTGCTTCATTAATCCAATTTCCACATCTTTTTAATCTTAAAATTTGAATTTTGGGCAACAGAAGCTTTTCAGTTAATGGGAAACTCATAATATAATTCAATATTTATTTTTAAAACGTTTATTCTCACTTTCAGTATTTACATTGGTAACCCTCTTGATAAGAATCTAATAAACCTGGAAATTATGCTATAATATTACTTTCATAAGACCACTGGTCAAGGAAGTTAAAATGATTCCTTTATTAAATTATACCATTTTCAATTCATGAATAAATATATAATCATTAATATACACTATTATAGTAAGCTAAGTGTGATATTTAATTTTTTTAACAAGATATTTCCTTTATTTTTTTGTTTAATGAATAAATTGATACTATATAAATGTGACCTTGAGGTAATGTACTAACATTATTATCATTATTTTAATTCATAATTCTATTTTGAAATATTATTCTTATAGCTTAAATTCATTTTTAATAATTTAACCATAAAAATGAGATTTTCTGAAGGTTGGTCTATGATCCATAGGAGAAATGTTATTTTATTTATTTATGAAATAAATATCTATAGTATACCTCATGATTTCTGAAATATCATCTTCTTTAAGCTAGACCAACTGAAGTATTATCCAAAAATTCAAATCCTACCAATAGATGAATATATTCCTTATGACCAAATAATTAAGGTATCTTTTTATAACATGGGAAAATATTTTTAATTTTCAATAATCATATAGATACTATTATTGATGTGAGCCTTTGAGGTATGTATGAAATACCCATGGGGTCACAAATATTCTTTCATACATTTGATTTAGTCAAAAACTGACTTTTGAAATGTTTTTAAAATAAAAAATATTGATAAATGAATATAGCTTCCTTTTGGATAAGCAAAGTGATAATTATTATTTCATTTTTGTATTGTACACCAAAATAACCTAGGGTAGACCCATAGAGTGTTATACCCAAACATGGTTACTTTGGCTGTTGTTGGAACATTTAAGAATCTCCCAATAAATTTAAACAATTTAATAAAAGTTCTGAAATTTTGTTTTAATTTCAACTTACATAAGGTTTATGTAAGCTTACAAAAAAAATATTTTTAAATTAAGGTGTAGTGTTTATTTACTTAATTAGATCAGTATTTGCTATACTTGCTGTAAATAATTCATGAGCTCAATTAAAATTGTTTTAAAGCCATGTTATGGCTTTAACTAAATAAATGGGCACAATCCATGCAAAAGGTGAGAGAAGCAGAACAATAACAAAAGGTGCCAGGGTGCCCAACCTTTGGGATCTGAAAGAGCCCAAATAAGGCTTTGCTCCTGTATTGAAGGATTTTTACTATTAGAATTGAATTGAGAAGTAAAGTTTAAAGATCTTTATCCTGAATTTTGACAGGAATTAAAAGCTGCCAAATGGTAAATCCCCATATGCAGGCTTGAGATCAAGGTTTTAAGAACTTTCAAAGGTTAAATAACCATCAAATTGAAGTTAAAATATTTAAAACCTTATCATAAGTTAAGTTTTACTTTTTATTGCTATTTTTACATGGAAAAGTAGCAATAAATTCAAAAATTCATAGAAAATTCATTTCCTGATAGATTTTCTTGGAATTTCACCCAGCTTAACAGCTAATTTTATTTGTGAATAAATCAAATTTTAAGCATCTTTTATAAGTAAAATTCATTGGTATTTTGCCTTGAAAATACCTCTTCATTATTATTGATAAAAATTGAGATTTCTTTAAAAATTAATTATAAATCTCTTTGAGGATATTTTCCCTTGAATCTTTATTTTAGTATTCTCTATATCAAGAGCTTTAATTAAGATACCAAAATATGAAGAATAAGTTTATAATCAATATTAATAAATGAGGATTAAAGTTTCTTTTAGTTAAGAATAACATTGGTAACTATAAAATAAGATTGAAAAGCAGTGAACTTATGTTAAGAGCCTTATTTTCAGGTATGCTCTTTGAGTTTTGATCTTAGAATGCCCTCTATAACAATTATTGATCATGATAGCTGCTTTTAAGACATAAAGAAAGACTTTTCATCACTGTTTTTGTCCATAATCACAATCAATCAATAAGACATTTTAAAGCAGCTAATATTTTGTTATATATAAAGTCTTATATTATTAATTGATTCTTCAGTTATTTCATTCTTAATAAGATTTTAAAAAAAGATTTGGAATCACAGAATTCAGATTATATTGTTGTGCTCACCAATAATTCATTTTATGATAAAAATTGTTGTCTTAAAATTTCTTTTAAAATACCTATCTTTCCTCTAAGAGCCCTTTAATCCTGTTTTATCATGTAAAATTGCTTTATTTCTTTAAAATATTGATTTTTTTTATCATGTTTTCGACTCTTAAACACTATTTCATACTATAATTGTTGTATTTGACTTATATTAAATAAATATTATAAGTAAGCCTTTCTCTGAAGTTCAATATTTTTTTATTTAGTATTAGTTCTTTTTATACAGAACTTCTCTATAAGAATTATCTCTTCAAAGTGTGTGTGATAATATTCTTTATAAATAATATTCTTATTATTTGTAAGTGATTGAATATTCTTCTTTTCCACCTATAATTGTCTCATTAGGATATTTTATACTTCTTCTTGTTATAACTTTCAGTGACTAAAACTATAATAGAATAATTATAATATATCATAATTATTAAGAATTTTATGATCATGAAATCATTTAACCATAATTGCTTCTTATTTATAATTATTTTTAATAATGATATTAATTTGTGGTTATATTAACTTCATTATATTTTCTAATGAGGAAAATCATAATACTCTTGATTTCTGTTAATATTATCAAGAGTTTTGCCTCTACTTCATATTCATATGGAATTTTCAAAATTTATAGAATTTTAATATAGATTTTATCATATTTTAATAAGTCATTCATATCGGGTCTTGTATAAGTTTTTAAATTTCTGGTTAAATTCATTTGAAATAAATCAGAAACCAATTTTATTTCATAATAGCAGATTTATGTAAAAATAGCCTTCCTTGAAGGGGAAGGGGCTTGAATGTATGCTACTCAAAAAGGTGAAATATAGTTTCTGAAGAAGGTGCTTGTGAAAAGTTATTGGGTATTCACTAGGGATATCTAGCTGAAGGGAAGAGAGGAAGGTCCAAGAAAGAATGTGGGATATAACCGTAAGACCTGTCAAAGAGGAATCGAAATTAGTGTATGTAAAATGAATACTAAGATCAGCTCTGAAGGAGGAACAATTCTCAGATTAATAAATTTGATTTTAAGATTAGATTAATAAGGTAATAAAAGGACTACAAAATCATCGAGCTGGGAAAAACACCAGTCAGATTCAAAGAGAGGAAAGTATATGCGAAAACCTGAGTACTGAGGACTGAAGCTCCAATGGACATCTTGGATTGAACTTGTGGAATTTTATGAGTATATTATCATGAGAAAGTGAAACACCTCCTTGATATATGTCTGTTTGTTTTCTGTGGGAAAAGACAGCCTCCTCTGAATTAGAAAATCCTTACACAGAAGGAAGAGTTTTAGTTGATAGAGGCAATAGGTCTTGAAAAAGATGGATTACAATCAATGTTTTTGCATGGTCTGTGCAAAGGAATGCCATGACTTGTCCACAGATTAGTATCCCTTGTGCAAAAAGGTTACCTGAGCTTGATTCTTGACTCAAGAATCTTTGTGAAGAATCTTCACTGATTACCTCTTGATATTGGATCCTGTGACAGAATTCAACAAAAGTCTTTATAGGAGATTCAAAACATTATTCAAATTCCTCTTAGCTTGGACCAATGTATTATTTCAAAATAGTCAGAAATTGTAAGATATTTTGAAAATTTGTAATCATCATTTTATTTTTTATTTGATATAAATTTAATTAAATAGGTATATAGGCATTTTTCAGACTCGGGTCATTCCATCAAACAAAATAAGAGTTGATGATAGGAGCGATGAAGACACATTTAAAAATATGAATTTTAAAAACTGGACTTACTACAGTCAGATTGTGAAATGCTTGTCAAGGCTTTTTGATGTGCTAGCAAAGTATTATTTGATGCTCGAAACCAAACAATATGATTTTCAAATTTTGATTTGAATTGGAGGTATGCATTTGATTTTACTTTGAAGAAATCTATGTTTTTTGATGTGTTTTTTTGATCAGAATGCCCTATTAAATTAACCTGATAGTTGGCGATTTCGAATGGGCCATTAATTGCGTATGATTTCAGTTAATCCAACCACACTACTGTACTCAGCTATTGCCACAAACACTTATGGTTCAAGCGTATGAAACCCTCAGCCAAAGCCAATGTAATGACAAATCCACCAGTAGATTGGAAGCTACTGGCATCAATTTAGGAATCAAATCAACTTAGACAAACCTAACTCTCATCAGTTAAAGCTTGGAATTTACATGGCTTAATTATTACCTCATCATAAATGGCTTCACTGAAGCTATTAATTAAGCTTTTAATTTCATTATTTTTATTGACGAGGGTTTCTAGTGAAGTCATCAACAAAGCAGCCGAAGTTATAAGCAAAAAAAGAATATTTTAACTTAAAGGCCTCAATTGACAAGAGAAGTGGCTATCACAGAGTGACCACTCATGTCAAAAAAAACCAGAAATCATACATCAGCCCATCAGAAATCAAGCCACTTCAAGTCAATCACGTCAGCCAGGCGAATGAAGACACCTGCCTTGATAACTGTGCTCAAATGCGCCAGGCAGATTTACCCGTGAAAGACATCACGTTGACTTTTGGTGAACAAAATAGAATGTTTTGCGACGGTGGATTGAAGCTCGGAGATAGTGTCATAATCAAGTCTGCATTAATTCCACTATGAATGCTGAGTTAATCAAAACACAAGCAATAGTAATGACTACAAAGCAAAATATGTCTAAAAACAATCAGGAACTTCAAGAGAGTTGGTCATGGCAGGTAAAGGTTTAGCCACCTTAGGGCTATTTTGATTCTCGCTCTCCACGAGGCAGACTCCACATACTGCAAAGCAAAGATATTTTAGCAAACAAGCAACCAATCACTACTTGAAATCTTTCAAAGCATAACGTACCATCCCAAAATCAGGTGATCGTATGGCAGACCATTGATTTTTTTCATGGCCCTTTCGGCTTCGGAGCGATCCTCAAAGCTTACAAACGCAAAACCCTTGCACAAACCAGTTTCTTGATCTTTTCCAACATAAATTCTTGAGATTCGCCCAAAGCGTCCGAAAAGGTCCCACAAATCACTTTCTTGCACATCTTCTGATAAGTTAGTAACTCGGAGTGTCGGTAGATCATCCCGATTGGGTTTCTGCATCGAGTCTCCGGCGCCTCGTTTGCCACCGTCCATGCGTTGAGAGGGTGGGATATACTTTCCTGTGCCACTACTCGGCTGATTACTTGTCTGAGCAGGAGGTCCGTCTTGTGATTCTGGATCAGCTGATTGAAAAACCAAGAATTATGGAATTAGGATAAGTATATTGATGCTTCAGATAAGTTACCAAAACCCTAACGAGGATTGAAATCAGATAAAAAATACGCACCGGCATCAGCTCCCAAAACACCACCAAGGGTTTCCTTGTAAGGACAACTGGCAGTAAAGTGATCACCCTGACAAAGTCGACAAGTAATACGCCTTGCACCGACTACAGCTGCTTTGGTAACGGGTTCGGCTGCAGGTTCTTTGGCACTACCTGCCACGATCTTAATCTTGATCGCCTCGCCCAAGGTGGTAGTTGCTAAATCGGGACCTTGAGGACGTCCGGCTTCAGCACCAAACTTAGGCCAAGCTTTTCTTGCAGCTACAGCAGGTGATACCCTGGTAGTAATCAAAGTACGCTTAATTTTGCGGACAGTTTTAATCTTCTTCTCTCCTGTTTCATCAAGTTTATATTCAACAATTGTTTTAATACCAGTTGCCGGATCGATAGTTTCTGAGATTGGTGGCAATTCATCTTCTTCTGAATTGATTATTTTGAGATGAAGACCAAAAAAAAAGAAAAAAAATTACGATTTAAATCAATTTTAAAATTTAATGGTTCAAAAATAATGAAATCAATATTTTTTAGAAGGAATTGTTTGCGCACCTAATTCATCGGCCCAAGAAGTTTTAGCTTGAGGTGCTGGACTATTAGAAAGAAATTATTAAAAAATAAATACATAAATAAATATCAATCCACCACCAAAAAAACAACCAAACAGTTAATTCTAGATATAAACCAAACTCACAGCTGAGGAGGGGCAAGTGAAGTCGCCATATTGGATTGTTGAAAATGTTGACAAAAAAAAGTCAAGTTTGTTGTAAAAGTTGAAATTTCTTGTTGAGAAATCAATCATTGTTTAACAAATATTTTTTGGCGCAGAATCGATTAACTGCGTAATTGGGCACGCGCGCAGCAACTTGTAAGAAAACCCCTGCTTAATTAAAGCATCAATTTTTACACCAACAAATGAGAATAAAATGAGACTTCCTTCAAGATCTTTTCAAAATTAAACGAGTTTTTAATTTTTTTAGATTGAAAAAACATACATAAATGAAAGAATTTTCTGTGTCATAAGAAGTAGCTTCAAAAGCCAAAAAAAACCTTGTGATGGTTTCCTTCTTTTTGCAAAAGGTAATATTAGTATGATACCGCATTTTCCAATATGTATTACTACTTAATCAAGTTTTTTTTGAAACAAAAAGTAGAATTTTTTAAAATAGAGCTGATTCCTTTCAGTTGATTCAATGCAAAGTACATAATGGGGAGAATTATGAGCATATCATTCAGCCCTGAATTCATTTAATTTGGGATTATGACAGGAAATTGAATATTATTCATGTTTTTATGGAGCCAATGGGTATTTGATGAAATTTAGTTTATGAATCTCCATAAGTTGAGGGTATGATTAGAGTTAAAATTTCATTCAGATAATAATGAATAAAATATGGTTTTGTATAGGTTTCCAGCTTTTCAAAAAAAAAACTATAAAATCAACACATTGCAAAAGAAGAAAATGATTATCAATTTTAAATCCTTTAAAAAAGGGATAAAAGGTATTAATAGATTTATTTTTGAAATAAGACTGTATTACTTCATAGATTGTTCATATTAAGTCAAAGAATTAACATATAATTTATACAATCCGTCTATGATAATTGAATCCAAATATAGCTTTATACACAGCTTATTCATCCATGCTATATTTATTGGCATTATAATTTGAGCTTCGATAAGTCCCGATTAAGATTTCAAATTCTATATCAGAATTTCGAAAATAAACTAATTCATCAGTTGAGATTTATAAAATAAACCAAAAGCCGTATTTTTGTTTATTATTCAGAAGTTTACTGTCAAAAACTTCTTTCAAGATAGGATTTAATACAAGTAGAAGTATATAGCACTTAAATTTATTACAGAAAGCTGTTTCTCAATAAATATAAAGGAATTTTTTTTTGAAAAATCTGAAATAAATCTATAAACCTCTTGAGACTTTGGGAATTAATCAAGCCTAGACCCAATAGAAACTATAGGCCTCAATAAGTATATAAGTAATTATGAGTTATTTTGTATTATTTGGATGTTAGATGTAACAATTAATGAAGCTCCTTTGAAGTCATTGTTGAATACTTCTTTCTTCATAGAGATTTAAAGTTAAATTCTTGCGCATAATTCTTGAAGAAAACAGCATTCAATAGCTATTAAGAACTTTATTCTTTATATATGGATATTTGTATTAATAAGATAATCTTAGTTTGATTCGATTTACTCTGAGCTTAATAATAAGATCACTTTATTATATCTTAATACTTCATATTTGAAGATTACAATAATGAAAAATAACTGTGGCATGTATAATTTCCTTATTAATTATAATAATAAAATATACAGCCCGGAGAGATCTCAATAAAGGTTGAGGTTTAAGCCAGGCGGTTGAGTTGTTAAAAAACTAATATTACTGAAGACGATCACTCTGAATACTTATAAAAAACTTTGAGAATACTGTTTTTTTGAGCTATATTTAGAATAGAACTTATGCTAAAAATTGAGTTCAAGAAGTTTGTTAATGAATAATCATTAATCATATTGAAGGAAAGAAATATCCCAGTGTATTTATCAGAGTTCTGTGTCACAGGGGCTCTTCTAAAGTGAAGAGGGCCTGGCACTCAGTGAACAGACTTACTTATGGAGGGCTCAGAAGAAAATACTCAAATGATGAGAGTAATGGAGTAAGAGGATAAATTCCTAGTCATAAAATAATAAGTATAAAAGATAAGAGAGACAAAGCAAAAGCAATAATAAAGAGCCAACCACAAATAATCCTGAGTCACTGTTTCAACCTGTTCAGAAAAGAGAAAAGGAATTAATAAGGATATGGCCACCAGGACTCTACTGAACAGGTGAGGGAAGGCTAAGACTAACTTAGTAAATAATAAAATAATATTCCAAAAGTGAGAATAAAATAATATTAAATAATAAATCAACTATTTTAATTAACTGGGGGAAAAACCCCCAGGTGGGTGAAGAGGGGCTGGTATATGTGAGAAATACCAGCCTTGGAGTTTGAGTGTTGAGATACTTGTCTGTATGCTGGAAGAAGTTGGATGTGGGATTGAATCCTGTATTGGTGAATCCAATACAGGTTATACAGTCAATACAGGTATTTGCGCCTGTATTGATTACAGGCCTGTATTTGGTGAATCCTGTATTTGGGTCTTGCCTGTATGAAAACTGTATTGAGGTTTGAAACTGTATTTGGATCTTGCCTGTATGAAAACTGTATTTGGAGAGTCTTGAATGAAACCCCCTTGCTGATTGGGTTTTGAAGGGTATCCATGATATAATGATTTGCTGATGATGATTGGAAATGCCCCTGCCTCCTTGGTTGTGACATTATCCCCCTCTTGAAAGTGGTGAGCTCTGAGCACCATAAGTATAGTGAGTCTTGATGAGCTTGCAATCAATTCAAACAGTTCTTTTCCCCAATTCCTTAAGATTTTCCCCTTAAAACTTCTTCTTCAATCAATACTCAAACCAATCTTCATTTAACTATTGTAGGTATTTTCCCCTTGATTTTGATTCTGAATTTCCTCTGTTTCATTCAAACTGCCTTCAATCTTCATAAAAATTCCTTTAATCTTGTCTTGAGTGTCTTCATCAACTGTTCTTGAGTCCTCATGGCTTTTGAAAAGGTGGTTGATTTGAGTTTTTTGTCCCAAGACCACTTGAAATCATCATAATTTTGAATTTAGAGTGTTGGCATAAGGTGGCCAACATTTGAAATTTTGGACTAAATGAGTAGTCCTGGCCAAAATCCCTGAAAATGTGAAAAAATGGGTTTTTGGCCAATTTGCGCAAAAATGCGCAAAATGCGCAAATGCGCAAATATGCCATATTTGCATAAATTGGTGAAAATGATGAAAAAATGGCCTAAAAGTGGTTTTTGGCCATTTTGCGCATTTTTGCGCAAAATGCGCAAAATGCGCAAATGCGCAAAGTGCGCAAATTTTGCGCAAAATGCGCAAATGCGCAAATATGCCATATGTGGCATAAATTGGTGAAAATGATGGAAAATTTGAATTATTGTGAAAAAATGGCCTAAAAGTGGTTTTTGGCCATTTTGCGCAAAATGCACAAATATGCACAAAATGCGCAAAAATACGCAAAATGCGCAAATGCGCAAATATGCCATATGTGGCATAACTGGTGAAAATGATGGAAAAACTGAATTTTTGTGAGAAAATGGCCTAAAAGTGGGTTTTGGCCATTTTGCGCATTTTTGCGCAAAATGCGCAAAAATGCGTAAATGCGCAAATTTTGCGCAAAGTGCGCAAATGCGCAATTATAATGATTTTGGCCAAAAAGGCCTTTTGAAGGCTTTTGACAAGAAAAAAGGCCCTTTTGCGCAAAAATGCGCAAAAGTGCGCAAATGCGCAAAATTGCGCAAAATGCGCAAATTACCCAATATGCACAAATAAGCATATTATGATAAGAATTGATGAAAAATGGCTGTTTTGATGTTTTGAGGTCTGATATGGCCAATTGTGCCAAGTGCATATCTTGATGAAACTGGCCAATTGGGCCATTTTGAAACAGTTTCTTCTATGAAATGGATTTTTTTCTTGAATATCTTCTTCTTATCCCCTCCTTGATTGGTCAATTGCCATAAACACCTTGCTGATTGGGTTTTGGCTTTCAATTTTGATCTTGAAGAATGAGTTCAAGGCTGACATTCATATTTGACTCCACTGCCTCTGGTTCCCCGCCTTTTGTGATTTGGAGATGCCTTGGTTATGAAAGTTTAAAAAAAACCCTTGAAGAAATTTTGATGAGGATTATCTGTAGCTGGTCTTTACCATTACTAGTGTTTGCTCTTGATTATTGAATAAATTCACTCCCCAAACAAGATATGGGAGTTATGATTGCTGCTTTTGAAACAAGAAATGAAAAAATAAATCATACAAATAAAAGAAAATGAAATAAAAAATAAAAAATAAAAAATAAAAATGAAAAAGAATTGAGAGAAAAAGAGAGTAAAGAAAGAAATAAAAAAATGCCTGAGGGTTGTCCTTCTTGTGGTGAGTTGCTTGATTTTTGGCCAAAAGATTCTGAAAGATGAAATCAAGCATTTGATGCTCACAGCGTGGCCAAGGTAATGTTTTTACAAGAATTAGACCCCTCAGGGATGCATACCAGGAGATGGAACTTACTTTCATAACTTCCACTCCCCACCAAGCACCATAAATGAAAAATGAAATATGCCATAAGATGAATTTGATAATGAATGTCTTGAAAGATAATTTATGGTATGATTAAAGAAAGAAGAGAAAATAAAAGAACAGATTGGGCCAAATCTTGATGAAAGGTCCAAATCTTGAGGGTATTATGTTGCAAGGCCTTCTGAATCTGTCCAAAAAATTGACAAGTGCTCACAAAGTGGCCAAGGTGATGCTTACAACAAATTTGGGTAGAATACCCCCTTAAAGGTGCATGCCAGGAGAGGAACTTACTTTCATAAACTCCAATCCCCACCAAGCACCATAAAATCAAACTCTTGAGGCATTTGGGCCAGGCTTGTCAGGATACAAAGTGTGAAAGTCCTTGACAAGGTCTGGAGAGTTGGTAAGGTTGGAAGCTGGTTCCCAAGTTGTTCTTTCTGGGTCTTCACTGAATCCTTTCCACTCAACTAAATACCATAATGAACCTCTCTTGAGTTTTGAGTCCAGAACCTGAGCCACTTCCCATTCTTCTTGCTCTTCCACTATTACTGGAGGTGGTGGCAATTGGTGTCGATTTGGGATAGTTGATTGCTTCACTGGTTCTAACAAGGACACATGGAAAACAGGGTGAACTGACTTCCATTGTTGAGGCAACTTGAGGTGATATGCATGGCTGCCAATCTTCTTGAGAACTTCAAAGGGTCCCAACCATCTTTCTGAAAGTTTCTTGGTGGGTCTTGTTGTCTTGATGTTCTTGGAAGCTAGCCATACTTTGTCCCCAGGTTGGAAATCAGGTGGAATTGCTCTATTTCTATCTGCATACTTCTTGAATCTTCTTATTGCTGACTCTAATTCTTCTTTGACAACTTGCTGTACTGATTGGAGTTTTGTTGATAACTTTCCAGCAGGTGAATCTTGAGAAACATGGATTGAGTCAAAGCTGGGATTTCTTCCATAAATGGTGAAAAAAGGTGATTGCTTTGTGGATGAATGTTCTGCATTATTATAGGCAAATTCAGCCAGAGGGAGCCAGGTGTGCCAGTCATCTTGATGGTAACTGACATACATCCGAAGATACTGTTCTAGAATCTGATTTACCCTCTCTGTCTGTCCATCTGTTTCAGGGTGAAATGCAGTTGAAAGATCTCTTGATATCTTGAGCTGCTGACATAACTGGGTCCAGAATGATGAAACAAATAAAGAACCTCTATCACTAACAATACTGATTGGAAGACCATGTTTGGAAAAGACATGATTAATGAATATTTGAGCTAAGTCCAAAGCAGTGATTGTTGAATAAGTTGGAATAAATATTGCCATTTTTGAAAATCTGTCTACAACTACTAAAATGGAATCAAAGTTGCTTGACAAGGGCAATTGAGTGATAAAGTCCATTGATAAAGAATTCCAAGGACCAGATGGAATTTGAAGAGGCTTGAGTAATCCAAACTTCTTATGGTGGATGTTCTTGTTTCTTGAACATTGCTGACATGAGGACACATAGTCCTTGATGATTTGATTCATGCCAGCCCAATAAAAATCCCTCTTGATGAGCTTGAGGGTCTGCTCCTGGCCAGGATGGCCAGCCAATGGTGAATCATGACGCCTTTGAAGAATATCCAATTGAACTTCATGATTGCTTGGAATAACTACTCTATCTTTGAACAATAACAAATTTGCTTGAGGTTCAAGAGAATAGTCTGGGACTGATTCTCCTCTTGCTAATTTCTTGAGGATCTCCTTATAGTCTTTGTCTTGCCATACTTGTCTTTGGATCTGATCAACTAAATCTGAAAACATTTCAACTTTTATGGAAAAGAATCTTGACTCTTGAATTTCATTCTGCTTGAGAACTTGATGAAAGTTTTGAGGATTCTTGCTGATGAAATCCACCCCCCTCTCTGGGTACACGTTGTCCCGACGTGACAAGGCATCTGGTAAAGTGGCCAGCCTGCCTGGGCGGTAAGTGATAACAAAGTGAAATTCAGACAAAAATTCAGCCCAACGGGCTTGACGAGGAGTAAGGACTTTAGAGGACATAAAATATTGGAGAGAACAATGGTCTGTCAAGACCTCAAAGGAATCAGAAAGAGAAAGGAGAAAGGCTCTCCAGCGCTTGAGAGCCCAAACTATGCCAAGGAGTTCCTTGTCATGAATTTCATAGTTGAGTTCAGCTGGTAAGAGCTTGCGACTATCAAATGCAATGGGATGCTTTCCTGAGTCATTCACCTGACTCAGTACAGCACCCAAGGCATAATCAGAGGCATCAGTCTCTACAATAGTTGGGAGAGAAGGATTAAAGTGAGAGAGGATAGGAGCAGTGGTGAAGGCTTCTTTGAGTATCTGAAACTGGCTAAGAGCTTCCTCATTGAAGATGAAGGGAGAATCTTTTTTGAGAAGGGAAGTGAGAGCAGAGATTTTTTTGGAATAATTTTTAATGAAACGACGATAAAAGTTGGCAAAGCCAAGGAAAGATTGGAGGGCCTTGATGTTCTTGGGCTGAGGCCAATTGAGGATTTGTTGAACTTTTGAAGAATCCATCTTGAGGCCATCACTTGAAACAACATAGCCCAAGTATTCCACACTTGAGGCATGGAATACACACTTGGAGGCTTTGGCAAACAGATTATT
Source organism: Austropuccinia psidii (assembly GCA_023105745.1). Taxonomy (NCBI): domain Eukaryota; kingdom Fungi; phylum Basidiomycota; class Pucciniomycetes; order Pucciniales; family Sphaerophragmiaceae; genus Austropuccinia; species Austropuccinia psidii. The sequence continues at coordinate 23,174,667 of JALGQZ010000011.1, forward strand.
GTCCCTCAGTCTTTGGAGGACAGAGGCCACATGTTTGACATGTTCCTCCTCAGAACTGGAAAAGACCATAATATCATCTAGATAAACCACAACAAACACATCCAAAAAATCTGCAAAGATATCATTTACTAGATTTTGGAAAGAAGCAGGAGCATTGGTCAAACCAAATGGCATGACCAAATACTCATAACTGCCATATTTGGTTCTAAAGGCAGTTAAGTGCTCATCCCCCTCTTTGATTCTCAGGAGGTTATATGCACCACGCAAATCTATCTTGGAGAAGATAGTGGAACCGTTGAATACGGTAAGAAGCTGGTTCATAGGAGGAACAGGGTATCTGTTCTTCCTAGTGACAGCATTGAGTTTGCGGTAGTCAACACACAAACGAAGACCTCCATCCTTTTTCTTGACAAAAAGGACAGGTGCTCCTGTTGAAGAGGAGCTTGGTCTAATGAAACCTTTCTCTACATTCTCTGAAATGTAGGCCCGCAGTGTTTCTGACTCTTGATTTGATAATGAGTAGATAACACCAATTGGAGGTAGAAGACCCTCCAATTCGATATGGTGATCACAGGCGCGGTGTGGAGGGAGTTTCTCTGCTTTCACCTTGGAGAATACATCCAAATATTGGTGATAAGCAGGAGGAACAACCTTCAACACAGTTTCAATTTCTTCTGGCTCTTCCTCCTCATCCCACTGCTCCTCCAGGGATGCATGAAAAGATAAGGGAGGAAGGTCCATATCCCCTTGGAAGAGATGAAGTGAAGATATGGCAACATCTTCTCCAACATCCTTTATCTCTTTGAAGACTTCATCTCTTGATGGAAGTAATGACTGAGAGGGAATTATGGAAGGGATATGGACAGAAGAAGGGATGGAAGGTGTCTTAAGTTCACCAGCCAGAGCAACACTGTTGACAGCAGTGGCTAAGTCATTACTAGTAGAAGGAATAATACCACTAGAATCCTTATGATTAGAATCATAGGTGATCAATCCATTTTTCCAATCAATAATGGGATTGAAATGGTAAAGGAAATCATAGCCCAATATCAGGTCTTCTCCTTTGGGTGAATCTATGATAAAGAAATCCCATTCAAAGCTTGGGAAGGAAGGCAAGTCAACTACCCACTTGGTATAATGGGTGATGAACAAGGCAGGGGATTCATTAGAATCCAAAATGAAAAGAGGAATCTTTTCAGGGAGCTCTGACAGAGTCAATGAGTACTTGAGAACAAAATTCTTTGCAATAAAAGAGTTTGTAGCACCAGAATCAATGAGAATACTATAAAAAATATCAGAGACAGAAGAGAAAATAAGAAATTTTAAAGATTTCTTGACACTAGTATTCAGAGTGCACAATTGTGCTCTTGAAGGAAATAAGTGAGAACCATTGAACACATCATGATTCCCACTCAGGCTTTTCCCTGCTTGCTAGGGAAGCCTTCTGATGATCCTTGCCTATTCTCAGGCCTCTTGAAGCATTTTTCAAATGGGTGTTTTCCACCACAATAATTGCACAAGCCTTCTTTAATCCTCCTCTCCTTTTCAGAACCAATTAATTTGTTGTCCTTATTGAGGAGAGCAGCATGAGGCTTGTCTTTGGACATTTGAAAATTCTTCCCCTTCTTATTCTTATTGTGATAAGGCTTCTTGGATGATGAACTTGGAGGAGGCTTGGAGGAATTGGATCCAATGATTGGAGGCTTCTTCTCTTGATGACTGCCCTTTTCCTTTTGCCTCTCATGATATCTTGTGTCTAATTCTAAAGTGACATCCATAAGTTCTTGAAGAGTATCAAAAGTTCCAGGGTGAGAAGCCAACTGATCCAATAATCTTGATGCCAATCCTCTTCTGTAAACATGGATATAAGCTCTTTCCCCCCAATCTCCAATTCTTGACATTAAGCTTCTGAATTCTGCTATGTACAAGGAAACATGACCACTTTCCTTCATCCTCAAATTGTCCAACTCTTGTTCAGCTTTCCTGACTTCATTGGGGTCACCAAACAGAGTGAATAATTGAGATTCAAACAATGGCCAATTATTGAGGAGGTAGGAAGGGTCTTCATTGGAAATATTTGAGAGGTAAGGTTCAATCCATTTGCCAGCTCTACCAGTAAGAAAAGAAGTTGAGTACAAAACCTTCTTCCTGTCAGAGAAGAAGTTTTCTGGATCATTATGGAAAATTAGTTGACAGGATTGGATAAATCCTCTCAACTTATGAGCTTGAGTACCATCAAAAGAATCAGGTGCCTTCATGGATGGAGTCTTGAAAGCAGGGGCTTTGGAATTGTCCCTGGGGGCAACTGCTTGAGTGAGTTGTCCCATGAATTGAGTCATCTGCTCCATCATCTTGAGGAGACTTGGATCAGTTTGAGAGACAAGAGGTTGACTAGAAAGGGCTAGATTAGAACCCTGAGGCACCTCTGGAGCATTTGCCAAGGCATCTGCCACTTCAGTTTCCCCAGAATCATCCTCTTCCACAGACTCTTCCCCCTCTTCATCTTCAACTTCCCCTAATCTTGCTCTTGCACCTTCAGACATGCCAGGGTAGCCACCCAAAAGTCCAGAAAAGGATCTTGATCTTCTAGATTTCATTCCACCTCTTCTGGAGGGTGCTGCTCCTTCCATTGGTGGTCCTCTGTCCAGATTTGCACTCAGTTGATGAACTGATGGTGTGCGGTCAAGAGGAGCCCTTGGTGTAGGAGTGAGAACAGCTTGATGTCTCTGGGATCTTGTATTCTTGGCTGGTGGGCTATGCTGAACTGGCATTATGAAAGAAGAATGAATAAAAACTTGATGATACTTTGAATAAATTAAGGCTTGACCAAAACAATCAAATGAGAATCTTGATGAACTTGAGAAATCAATCAATAGTCTTGAAGTGAATCAATATGAATAAATCTTGAAGAGTGAAGATGACAAAGTCAAATTCTTATGAATAATCAATTTCAATCAATAAGTCAAATCAAGTCAATCAAAATCAAATCAATTAAGTCTTGAGGAATTCAATCAATATCTTCAAAAATCAATTCAATTTTCTTGAGGAATCAAATTCAAATCAATAAATCAAATCAAATATTGAGGATAAATCAGGTATCTTGAAGAATCAAATCAAGTCAATCAAATCAAATCAATCAAAATTCAATCAATATCTTGAGGTGAAGTCAATGTCTTGAACAATCAATCAATCAATCAATAATCTTGAGAAATTTCAATCAAAACCACTGAATACCCCAAATCAAATAACCCTGAATGATGAATCAATTAACCCAACTAATTCCAAGCAATAAAACCTGAATAAACCTGAATTCAAACAAAAGAGAGATGAAGATGATAGAGAATAAAGTGAATTGGTCAGCAGAATAGAGAAATTAGAAAGAATAAATTTTCATGAGAATGAAATGAGAGAGATGAAAATTGATGAAAATCATAAAATCATTAAAGTTCATAATCATTAAAAGATCATAATAGAAGAATGAGAGAAATGAATAAAATGAATGAAAGGAAAGAAGCAATTATGAGTTAATTAAAATAATGTCACAGGGGCTCTTCTAAAGTGAAGAGGGCCTGGCACTCAGTGAACAGACTTACTTATGGAGGGCTCAGAAGAAAATACTCAAATGATGAGAGTAATGGAGTAAGAGGATAAATTCCTAGTCATAAAATAATAAGTATAAAAGATAAGAGAGACAAAGCAAAAGCAATAATAAAGAGCCAACCACAAATAATCCTGAGTCACTGTTTCAACCTGTTCAGAAAAGAGAAAAGGAATTAATAAGGATATGGCCACCAGGACTCTACTGAACAGGTGAGGGAAGGCTAAGACTAACTTAGTAAATAATAAAATAATATTCCAAAAGTGAGAATAAAATAATATTAAATAATAAATCAACTATTTTAATTAACTGGGGGAAAAACCCCCAGGTGGGTGAAGAGGGGCTGGTATATGTGAGAAATACCAGCCTTGGAGTTTGAGTGTTGAGATACTTGTCTGTATGCTGGAAGAAGTTGGATGTGGGATTGAATCCTGTATTGGTGAATCCAATACAGGTTATACAGTCAATACAGGTATTTGCGCCTGTATTGATTACAGGCCTGTATTTGGTGAATCCTGTATTTGGGTCTTGCCTGTATGAAAACTGTATTGAGGTTTGAAACTGTATTTGGATCTTGCCTGTATGAAAACTGTATTTAGAGAGTCTTGAATGAAACCCCCTTGCTGATTGGGTTTTGAAGGGTATCCATGATATAATGATTTGCTGATGATGATTGGAAATGCCCCTGCCTCCTTGGCTGTGACATTCTGTTGTGCTCAACAGTATTGATAAAATTAAAATTCTATTCCTAGCAGGAATTAGACCTATTTTCTTCAGAAAAAGATATATAACTGACTACTTTGGTATATAAGCTATTGTTTGATATATTATGTATTTTTATTTTGTTGTTGATTATTGCTGATATATATGAAAAAATTTCAAATCAATCAATTATGAGCTTATTTTGTATTCATTTTAAAACCTTTGATAAAGACGATATCGATCATTTATTAAAAATAAAGATAAATATATAGAGAATTCTTTTTAAATACCTATTTTTCAGATTTAAATCTAGATTGAAATGATGAAGAAGTGGGTTTAATTACTCTATTTTATGTTTAATTATGCTTATAATCTCAATATGTTTATTTTAGAATGAAATGATAATATTTTATAATGTAAGGCTAGTTAAATAAACATATAAGAGACCAAAGATATACCACAGTAAGTACTGAAGAGCTGATATTAGTAAATATACCTGAGTTATTGTATTATATCAATGATAAATTACATAATTGGTAAGATTAACAATAACAACTAGTAAAATAAAAAATTGTATCATTAAAAAATATTGATTAAATGAAGACTCATAATACTTTCAAGAGAATATTTGAGAAATACAACAAACAATACGTGATGAAGATGATTTTAGGTGGAAGATACTGAGAGGAACTTCAAAAAAGTCAATTCTTTCAACTGATATCACTAATTATGATGACATAACTCTTTACTTATATATGAAGTAAGGTAAAATAAACAGAAATCCTAGTCATTATATGAAGAATCAATTCAAATAGATGGAGAGTCTGTCCATATGGTTTCAATTGTTTGAGAGAAGCTAGAGTGAAAACATGGCGTAAGAATTTAAAGCACACATTTAATTTATCTGTTAAAACAATTGTGCTAATTATTGAATATAATTAATAAATCTTCTTCAAGATAGCTCAAAATAACGGATTTTATGGGATGATTTGATAAATTTTCTTTTTCAGAGGGAAAGTTGAAGGAATGAACGTCTTTTAATGGTAAAAATATCCTCTATTTCTATTATTCCTGTAATGATTGACTTTAAGGTGGTGATTAAATTGCATTGAGTTGACATTTTAAGTTTAGAATATAATTGCTTCATTCCTCAATCATTTATCTAAATTCATTTCCATGATTTGATAATGGAGACTTCATCAGATTGATATGTTTGTATTAAATAATCTGACAATATTGAGCTGTGAAATAGGTTTATTATTACCTGAAATTAAATTCTCTATAATGATTAAAATTCAAATAATCAGATTTTGGAGTTCTGAACAAGGGAATATAGATTATTTTGAAAAAATATCATAAGAAATTTTTTAATTAGTCATAAATATGGCACTGTAGTAGGTTACTCCTAAAAGGTATATCATTTTCCCAAATATGATAAATAAAACAGAAAAGAATCATTTGAGACATGAATTTCTAGTTTCTATTGTGAATAGATATACAATTATACTTATGAGCTTATGAGATTGAAGGACTAGCCTCTAATTATATCCTTGATAAGTCTTCACTAGCTGTGGTTAATTAATATTTCCAAGTAGTAGCGTCCAATATCAATATAGGGTCTTTATCAGTTTATTCAAAAATTCAAAGAGAATCAATGGCCCAGATGAAGAAATGAAAATCAGTCTTTAAGCTTTGAAGGTCCTGTGTATTTTTAAGCTCACCAAGGCTTCACACACCCCGTTATCTAGAACAACATTGGGTTTTCTGTAGTATTATCAAGGAAAACATTTACTTCACATTTTATTGGGAAAAAATTTTCTCATTAAAATGAAATCTTCACCTTAATTATTTATAAATTAAAGCCATTATCAAATATTCTTTATTCTTTCAGATGATAATGTATGAGCTCAATAATGAATAAAAACTGAATTTTAAAGATGAAAGATTTATAAAGATAATTCATTATGAGGGGGAATTATGTTTTATATGTTTTCAATTAGTTTAATGAAAAATAAATTTTCCAAAAGACTCCATTATTTTCTCATTATATATAGATACAAATACCTTAAATACTAATGATAGTTTCTTATGATCATCTGTCTTGGTTTATTCTAGATATAGCTTTGAGAAATATTATATTTATCCTTTGAGTTACTATAGATTAAGAATCAGAGTTAGCTAACATTGACTATAATCTCAGTGTAAAATTGTGAATGCTGTTGGATATTTTCCATATCTCGGAGGTAAAAATATATAAGGGTTTATCTCAAAGAAATATTCACTTATAAAAAGATAAAAATAATAATAAAGGGTATTTAAGAATACTTGAAATGAACGCTTCAAGGGAATATGATGCTTATTTTATTCGTTGGAGTTGATCAATATTTTATAATAACATAATTGTTATGTTTTTGTGCGTATACGTATAAGCATTATTCACAGATTCCAGAAAGCTAGTGTATCAATAAATCTTCCAACTTTCAGCTCAAAAAAATCTTCCATAAGTTTTTAACACTCAGATTCAGAAAAGGCGTAGCTATGTTGTCCAAAGTCCAACTGATTTTAAAGTGCATGAAGGTGTGAAGGTAATTTAATCTAAACTATTAAGGTTAATATTCAACTATTTTTCCCTTTCTATAAATAAGTGTATACAATATTTATTCATAGTTCAGATAAAAAGCCATTATCTGATTTTGATGCATTCATTAGCTGGTAGACCCTTCTGATTTCAGGGTTTCTTTAGGAGATTTTTAAAAAATAACTCAGCTACCAATAGTAATTATATTAGTTACTTTAGCTTTCATTTTTAGAAATTAGGTTCTGAAAAGATCTTCTTAAAAATCCGCTGTAACTAACTGCAATATTCTGGATTTTTGAGATATCAAAGTCTTATAATGGAAAGAAATAGGTGAAAATCAATTTCATTTGTGAATCCTCTGAAAAAGAATGTTGAATGTTAGCCATTAATAAAAGTTTTTCAATTGAAAGAAGGCCTGGAATATTCATACTTCCAACCTTGAAATTAAGAAAAGGAAATAAAAAATCCTGATCCGCATGAAATACAAAAAATTTATTATTATCAGGAAGAACATGCTCTAGTACCTCCTATCTGTTTTGAAAAGGAAGATTTTTTTCTTTTAAAGGGGGTAATATTTTTGAGATGGAATCAAAGCAAGAGGATACTGAAAAAAGATTAAGAATTAATCCCAAGGAAAGGGAAAATAGGGTTTAATTCCTAGGAAGAATGAGAAAAGTTAAGTTGAAAACAAGAAAATGAAAGGATTTGAGCTTGAGATTTCATAAAAGGGGAAAGGTTAGAGATTTAGGCTATGAAAAAAGAAATAATGCTATTAGGACTGAATTAATATCAGCAAATAGGCCAGTTTGATATTTGCAAAGGAGAAAAATTATCATTTAATCTTTAAAGTAATTTGAGTTTATTTTAAATGGTAAGGGGTATCAGAGATATTTGAAAATCCTTTTATACTTCATACTATTATTAGGATTGTTTTTCTGTTTCCAAATCTCACTTTATACCAGGCTGAGTCTATGATAAAGTGATTATAAATGTCTTTACAGCTTTAACTCTGACTGTGACACAGATAAGAATGATAATAAATGATTTAATAATAAGATTTGGGGCCGTACTATTGAAGAATAGTGGTGGTGAGCACTGTTGAAAACCCTGGGTGCAGATTTATCAATTGGATTCTAATAAATGCTACAATAACTATTATTATTGTTATAACAGGTTATTTTCCAAGAGTATGACTGTTGATAAATAGTTGTACTACATAGGAGTTCAAGAGAAGGAAGGGGATTCCTCTTTTGGGCAGAGAAAGGTCCCTTTTTATCCTGAAATTAGGTGAAAAGGCCCTCTAGACCATTTCATGTAGAGGAAGTGAATATGTTTCACTCCCAAGAGATGGATTGTGGCTTTCACAATACCTGTATAGCCTGTATTGGGCTCAGATGTTATTTTGAAGCCACATCTAGGCAGTTTTCACCAATGCAGGGTGAAAAGTTTCATCTGGGCCCCACACAGCCATCTTCTGACATGTATTCCCCCTAGAATTCTGTAAAGAACTTGTATGGTACCCCAGTATTGAACAAAATATGGGTTATTGAAGGAAAAAAAGGCTTCTTTGTCCAATTGACATCTCATATTAAACAATATGGGAAAGTATCTCAGGGTAAAGACCTATTGGCCCAACTATGGTATCTTATCCTTAAAGCTACAATAGCCTTGTGAGTTTTGAAGATATTAGGCTCACAGGTGCCTCATTGTGTAGCCCTGGATGATGTCTACACAATGGTACCCCATTTGATATGGGTATCATTAAATAAGGCAAAGCTATACCATGTTTAATTCTCATTATTCAAATATGTATTTTTCTCAAAACCTTTAAGAAACCTATTTTTCCCATAGATTTGGTTTCAGATGAGTTATAGGGAAGTGATTGACACCATCGGATAGGTCATATTGTTCTATTTCAAAAATGACCCCACTTTAGGTATCTCAAACTAAGACTGTAGAAGTTAGATGGGAGGTGGATATTTTATTCAATCTTATTTAGACTTACTTTGGCCATAACTTATGTAGTTTTGATTCTAGCTCAGTTTTGCTAGTAACATTGGATAGCTCTGTAGGAGAGCTTCAATTTGAGTACTCATTTGATGGGGTTCAACCTTATTCTCTAGATTTGAGATGAGAGGTGAAAATTAAGGTTTATGCTCAGCAACATTTTTGAGCCTGAATCACTTTGTTAATCTTTGCCCTATTATTATGGGACTTGTATATTTGAAAAGAGACAAGTTTTCTCTTTCTTTTGATACCTTTTGAGCTTACTTGTCTCAGCTCCATGTTTTGGTGGTATATAGACCTACAAGTGGTTATGGTATTTTGGCTTTCATGCTTGTGCTCTGGTTTTGAGTCACAGGATGAAATATCCTCCCTCTGAAAAAATATCATCATTGATGATACTGTTCAGCCCTCCTAGAGGCTCTGAATCTCCTCAGGAGAAGGTCACCGTCTGGTAGGGCATCTTTGGCCAACCATTTGTCTTTATCAGCTGTTTGGCCTTTAAGTCTGAACAAATATTTTATATGTTCTTTACCATTGATTCTGATCTTCCTAGCCTTCATGATCCTTTTCACTGGGCCAGAGAGTTCTCTACCTCAACTATATCCTGTGGAGTGTGGCTCTTTTTCCTGGAGGGGAACTTATCCTCTCCTGTTTGGTGGTTATGTTTGACCAAACTCCCTGGGAACACTGGGTGTTTCATAGATAATTCTTCTGTGAATATTACCTCCACTGCGTTTTCCTTATAAATCTAATGATAGTAAATTGTCTCACCAATGAGTCTCTCATTTTATTTGGGAATTTGAGGTTGTTGAAATTCAGAGTGGAAACTAACACTTGGTCCCCTTCTCTGAAGTTTGGTTGCTTATGGGTCTTGTCATACCTTTGTGTGTTATACTCTTCAGCCTCAGTTATGAACTTAGCAGCTGTATCACATGCCCTCTTCCACATATCATGGATGTCTTTGGCTGTGGGGTTGATAGTCAGAAGGTTTTTCTTCAAGTGATCCACAGGAATTAAGAAATCCCACCCTTTCTCTGCCAGTGAGGGTGAATTTCCTGTGGTAGAGTGCTCAATTTTATTAAAAGAAAGTTGTATTTCTGGAATGAGTGTAACCCAGTCACAGGTATACCCTTCATTATCCTTGTACTAAATGCCATATACACAAAATATTCTGATGATATCCTGAATTGTTTGGATCATTCTTTCAGCTAGTCCATCTGTCTGTGAATGGTAAGCTGAAGAAAATTAAAGTTTGGTTCCAAGAATATTATAGAGGTTAGTGTGAATTTATGATGTGAGCTTTGGGTCCCTTTCACTGATTATAATCTTAGGGACTCCACATGTAGCTATGATGCTGTTCCAGAATAACAAGGCTGTGACCACAGCTGTGTCCTCTTTGTGGCATGGTAGGAATATTACACTTCTACTGTACCTTTCTATGATGACTAGGAGAGAATTGAAGCTTTCTTTTTCTCCTGGGACAAGTCCTGTTACCCAGTCCATGTTAATGGTTTCCCATGGGTGTTTTGGTTTCTCTATGCATTGAAGTAGCCCATACTTCTTCCCATGTTTCATTTTTGCCTTCTTGAATCTTCCACAGGTGTTGATATGTTTAATCAACTATTTTTTCCATTGGGGCCACCAATATGTGCTTGCTACCCTCTCTTTTGTCATGTATTCACTCATGTGTCCCATTTAGGGAAAGTCATGGCATTCCTTCAGGGTCAGGGAGATATGGTCCCTGTTTATCACTGTGAGGGAACTAGTGTGCTTTTCTCTGTGATAAAGAAGCCAATCTGTAAGGAAGACTTTGTTTTCCTTATAGTCCCTCAACCAGGGCTCCTCTAACTGGGATGAAAGCTCTGGGCTCCTGTTTTTTTGTTGAAGGAGTTGTAAATGTATGCTACACTGTTTGTGTTTGGTATAAATTTTGATAACTGAATTAGAAAATCCATTGCAACGTTTAAAGGAGCTTATTCCCAGTATTAGAGTATCTGTCTCCTCTGGTTCACTTTGGTTATTATCTGAGGTATAACTTCCTGGTGCCCATTCAGAGGATCTGAAGTTTTTACACCTATCTCTCTCCATGAAGTGGATAGCAATTTTGGAAGCTGCTTCTGGGTCATAAGCTGGGTTTCTTTCAAAATTGTCCAAAGGCCATCTACTGAGGGCATTGGAATTAGTATGGCTTTTGACCTCCTTTTATATGATGTTCATGTTGCCTCTAAACTCTTGAATGGCTATTTTACAGGTCAACATTTGTCTATTGGTAGTATTAGTGTTGACAAAGGAATTAAGTGCTGTGCAGTCTGTGTAGACTTCAAATACTGCACCTTCCAGATAATAACAGAGTCTTTCTAGGGCCCAAACCAAAAATGAGCATTCAATGTGGGTTTCTCCATACCTGGCCTCTGGATCTTTCAGTTGCTTAGAGATGTAACATATTACCCCTCCCCTTGGTTCATCATCTACAATTTGTCTTTTGTGGAGGGCTGCCCCTAATCCTTGACTGCAAGCTGCATCTATGTACAATTTGAATGGTAGTTCAAAGTCAGGTAACAAGAAGACAGATGCATTAGTGAGTTTATGTTTGATTCTCTCATATGCGTCCCTCCTCTCCTTGGTAGTTTTAAAAACTACATATTTTGGAAATAACTTATATAAGCTACTAGCTATGTGGGAAAACCTTTTGAGGTGTTTTCTGTAGTAGCTAGCAAATCCAAGAAAAGATTTCATCTCTTTGATGTTGTTTTGTACTGGCTTTTGCAGTACTGATGATACTTTGTTATGATATATGGCCAGGCTAGGGCCCAAGACTTTATTCCCCAGTTCCAATAGTTCTTGTTGGCCAAAATTCAGCTTTTTAAGTGAACTTTTCTAATAGATGGGTGTGAATTTACTCAAGACTCTGTCTATGTACTGCACATGGTCTTCCCATGTCTCTGAGTATTTAATGAAACCACAAATATCTACTACCATCCAACCTTCCAATCTCTCTTGGAATATTGTGTCCACCATCCTTTAGAAGCAGGCTGGTGCATTTTTAATACCAAATGGCATCCTGGTATACTCATATATACCCATTTGGCATACAAGTATAATTAACTTCATGGAGTTTGATTCAACTCCATTTCGGTGAAAGCCTTTCATATAATCCATCTTTGTGATATATTTGGCTTTAGGCAGATTTTCTGGAGTATGGGGTACCTTTCAGCTTTGGTGTAGTTGTTGAGTGCTCTGAAGTCTCCACAAAATATAGACTCGCCATCATGCCAAATGATAAGGACAGGTGTGGTTACTTCCACTAATTCATTATATCCTATCTTTTTGCTTACATCCATTTCTAGGAGCTCATTGACATGTTTTTCAATTTCCTTCCTAGATTCCAGACTTTCTGGGTATGGAGGCCTTCTAAGGATGGATGGATAAGATATTTCCCCATCAGGATATAATTTATATCATGGCCTCTAATTTAAGCCAAGGGTCCTTCCCCTATGGCAATGGATGGTCTATTTATTCTCAGGGCTTTTTGTAAAATGAGTTTCTGCTTACTAGTGAGGTTGGCACTAAATTGTCCCTCTTTGAATGCATTAAGTAATTCTTCTAGGGGGTCTTGATAAGAAAACTGGTATATGTCAAGTGAAAATTTCTTTTCCTTGTTTTTACCTATGGTAATATGCCTGTTTTAATGTTGTAAATTTCAATGCCATACATCCTTTGGTAGTCTGTTCCCGGTAAAAAACCTTGGATGTGGGAATCTTCAAGCACTACAAATTCTGGGTTGAGTCTGATATTACCTTTCCTGAAGGGTATAATTATCTCTTTGATAATAGTCCCAATAGATGTCATCTTTCCTGATGCACTTTTGAATTTTTTTTCCTTAGTTGGAAAGAGTTTCGTTTCCCAGACTGGGAAGTTTTTGTCCAGATATTCTGTGGCCACTATTGAGAAGTGTGCACCACTGTTGATGCTCAATGGATGTTTATCATCTTCAATAAAAACAGTAATTTTAGTGGCTGTTCCATGAATGTATTCCATCCCTTTAGTTGGAATGACCAGGAATGTCTGTGCATCTTGTGTGTTTTTGCACAAATTATAATTTGTAGTGTCTTGTGGTAGACCTTCTTCCAACTTTATGTCCTGAATTTCTAGTTTTGATTAATCTTGGTACTCCACCAGGAATTCCTCTATTGGGTCTTGGTTCTCATCAGACTTTTCTCTGATGGCATCACCCATAGAGTCAGATTCAGAATCCTGTTCCTGGGTTTCTTCCTCTAAGCTTTCTGAATGGCATAGACCTTTGCATTTTCCTTTAGACTGTTGTTAACACAATGTTCTTCTTCTCCACAGTTGTGACAAGGCTTCTTCTTCTTAGTAACTTCTGCCATTTTCTAGCCGGGTCTGTCTTTCTTGGAAACCCTGAAAGGCTTTTTCTCTCTGAAAATATTGCCTTTATATAGGGAATACTCTCCTATACTAGTCCTTGTCCTTAAATCTTGCAAAATGTTGGAAATTTCATCTAGAGTGCAGTTCTGATTGCATCTGAATTTTACTGCATGCTCTGGTTCTCCTGGCATTTGTGTAAAGAGTTTGTAATTCCTCATTTGAATGAACATATGAGGAAAAATTGCCTTGAGCATTTTAGACTGTTAAAGACACCACTAATAAGGATCTTTGTCCACCTAGTATTTGTCATTTTGAAATGAAATAATATTTTTCCATATTCAAGTACCATTACTGTACTTCTGAGTTTTTTGACTCTTCCACCATGGCCAGTTTCTTCTGACATGAATTTCTTTCATTTCTGTGTAACAGATACTAGCATGTCCTTTGAATGCTGTATTTAGTCCGGCTGAAATCCAGTAATATAATATACTTGGAACATCAAAGAAGAGTCCATAAATATAATCAATGAGTTCCATATGATCATATTCCCCTAAACCAGAGAATTTTGGCCAACTTGAGGCCTATGGAAGATTTTTCAGTGATTGCTTCTCAGAATAAGTCATGTTATCTCCATCTTGGTATTGTGATGAAGATATTGCCTCATTCTCCAGCAAAGCATCTGGTTTGATGTACTCTTGGTGGTATGGAATCTCATCCAAAACATTGCCTTGTGGTTGGGATTGATTTTTTGGCAGAAATTGAACAATTTGTTCATGTCTTGATTCAGAAACTCCCTGTGCTTCTTTCAGTGGTATTTCTCCTCTAAGAATTTGCTTGGTATTCTGTTAGTCTCATATGAGGATTTGCTTAGCTTAGAATATCCCTCTTGAAGAGTTTGGATGGTTGTTTTTTATAAGGTTGTCCGTTCTTGAAGGCTTAAATTGTTTTCTTGGAGCATTGCAAACTTTTCTTGAGCTTTCTCTTCAAATTGGAACATTTGTAACCTCATTTCATTGCTTTTTATGTTACTCTCAGGTGTAACAACACTAAGTTCATTGTGAGTGAGGGTAATATTTCTCTCAGAAGGGATGCTGATTGTATTAGAAGTATTTACAACTATTTCTGGCTCTTTTATACTTCTTTCACCAAGTCCTAAAGCTTCTCAATAATAGTTTCTTACTCTTTCTTCCTCTGATTGAAAGAAGCCTTGCCTTTCCCTTTTTATCCTTTTCTTCTCCTGGAAAGTACCTGAGATTGTGATGAATGGTGATTCTTGGTTACTGATCTTCTGGTGCCTGAATGGTGTTAAGTTTCTGGAAAATGTGGTTGGTTTTCTCTTTGTGAGCCTGAAGGAATCAGATTATTCTCTATATGGTTCAGTTTTTATATGGCATTAATAGTGGCTTGATTCTCCCTTATTCTGGCTTCCCTTTCATCCAGGAGCTTGAAATTCCAGTTGGGATTGCATCCTTTGGTGATTATAATAAGATATTTGACTGGTATCTCTTTGAGACATATCCTCTGGAAGCCTGCTCCAACTTCTGCTCAGTGTGAAGCTATATTGAACCTCTTCTTGTTCATGATCCATTGGAATAATTCTTTGAGGAGTTGGTGGAGCTGAAGAACTTGATCCATATCCTTCCAGTTCTCTTGTTTGAGGCTCTTGCTGAATTGGAAGGTGAATGGAAGTGTAGGTATGATTTCCCTCAGTTTCCTTCAATCAGCTATGGTATCCATACCCTGGTCTTCTGGTTTTGAACCTTCCTTATCTCTCCTCTGGCTGGTTCCTTGGGATTCCGAGTTTCCTGAGGTGTACAGGGGATATTTTACTGTTTGAAAGAAGTCAAAAGATTTATGTTCTTATGGTATTTACCTTTGACTTTGGCTTGTACAAATTTTTTATCTACTTCTTTAGGGAATTTGCCTTGTATGGATGAAGATTTATGTGGCTTTCTACTTCTCTGAGTGGCAATTGGTGTCCACTTCTTGTTTGTTATGAGGCTTCCACTTTGCCTCTTCCCCTGGCCCTTCTAACTTTCTGTGTATGAGTGTGCCACAGGTGTGTTTCCTTGTTACTAGGCTGAAAGGGGTACAAAGGTTTTGTCCACTGAAAGAAAGGATGAGGGCTTATTCCAGTCAAGACTTCTTAAAATTCTATTTTCACATCTAAGAATGGCCTCTGATACAGTATATGTCTATAATATACAACTGTATTATGATTTATAATTGAAATTATTGATTACATGTCAAAAATACTGGATTGTGGATGTATGGTCTACTATTTGTATCCCAATATCTCACATATTAAATTTTAATTAACAAGTGTAATATTACAAGTGGTTCTTCAATGGAAAATTGAAATTATCAGTATGTCCAACCATGCCTCTGTGACTTTTATTTACAGTACAGGGGTCTTCTTCTTATGCAAAAAATGAGAATCTACAAGGAACTTAGTGTTTGATATCAAGAAATAACCAATTTTGCCAGTTGTGATTAAATTATAATTAAACCATGTCAAAAAATTCCTAAAAAAACACAGTGGTATCAATCATATACCACTGGAAATAATAATAATATATTAGATTTATGTAATATTATTTTTATTTTCAAGAGTATTTTGATGTTAAAAAATGGTATTAAGAGAGATATAAGAGAAAAAGTGAAGAAATACTCACTCTTTATGCCAAAAAATCCAAAAATCCAAAAAATATGGCCAGGACCCCAAAATTTCAGGCTGAGTCTATGATAAAGTGATTATAAATGTATTTAAAACTTAAACTCTGATGGTTACATGAATAATAATGACAATAGATAGTTTAAAAATAGGATTTAGGGCTTCAATATTGAAAAATAGTGGCTGTGAGTGCTGTTGAAAGCACCAGGTGCAGATTTTTCAATTGTATTATTATGATAAATCACCATGAAAAAAGATATACCTGTTGGAAGGGGTAGAAGGTCCAACCTAGGTCCAACCAATTTTTTAACTTTCTTCATACTGGGATCTAACTTTCTGTTAATATTTGGTCATCTTCCTAGCTGGATCTTCAAGATTCAGAAATAATTCAAAAATCCCATTTAATTATTTGAATTCTGGAAATCCAAAAGACCCTTTATTAGATGGAATTCTTTGAAAGAAAAATCAACAACTTTGAAATGAATATGAATACATTACACATGAATTTTTCCTTACAATTCTCAAAATTAGAATACCCACTTTCCTTATCTGCTATCATATACTTCTTTTCATGTATTTTTGTTCTCTGAAGGTTCATTTTTCAGACCTCAATATTTCTAATTTTGAAAATATTCACATCCAAATATATCTCTTTAAAAAATTATCTATCATCATTTTTTCTAACTCACTCAAAAAAAAACGGCAAAACTTATATGTTTCATTATTATGTTTTCTTAAAGGCTGAATTAATCTTGATTTCTGGAAATCAAAAGCAAATTGAGATATATCATGTCCTTCTTTATGCTTTGGGAATTACTTTGGAAAGTTTCTTGTGAATATCAGATTCAAAAGGAATTGCCCCAAAAAGACGTTTACCAAGTATTTTTCTCTCTCTTATCCTGGAAATACAACATATTTTTTCAAATTTTCAACCAAATATAATTCCACTTTTGCCAAAATTTAGCATTAAATAGATCTCACACATTTTTCCCATGATAGAAATGACTTCAGACCTCTTATGAGCAAAAATGTATTTCTCACCATATTACATAACATTAAATGTATCCAAAATCTTCAAAAAACAACTTGATAGAAATATATTATTAAATATTATGCAATTCATACAAAGGATATTATTCAAAGAGGAATGCATCATATCCTACTATTGTGGGTCAATAAAATTTAGCCAGGCTCTCAATATTTTCTTATTTTAAAGAGAAAGGTTTGCAACCCTATAAAGATTTTTTCAAATAAGTAAAATGCTAAATAATAACTCACTATCCATAAAAATGCCAATTCAAAAATTCAATTCCACACATAAAGATTGCAATTTTTCATATTAAAAAATAATTTTAATTGGCTTTAAGGTATGTCATAAGCTCACATAGTAAAAAAATAAGGAACCAAGAACCAAGGTTTTATTAAGCCTAAATCTCAAATAAGTGAAGTAAATATTTAAATAAAAATTATTCCTCATGATATGAGTCTTAAATCTTCACACACTTATCTTTTCTAGTAAAATATTTGTTTCAAAATACTACTTGGAACTAAGCTCTAAAGCTATGTAATAATTCCATTTCTGTGGTAATAATAAGTTCATTACCATGCTTATTATTCATAATGCACAACTATAATCCTCAATATTTTAAGAAAATTCATCAAGCTCCAAAATTTCTTGGAAAAATATATTTACATTTATATGAATATTTTTGTCTGAATGGGTAAAATAAAAAGTAATGCTCCTGATAAAATCAACTTAACATTATGAAAATTTAATAAATTTTATAAATGTTTATCACCAGATCAAGATCTTCATAATAATAATAAAATACAAATCTCACTTTTAGGTATGTGAATAATATAATTACTTTTAAAAATTCCCCTCAAATTCATTGATTTTTTATAGAAGATTAATGCATGATTTTAGTTTTCCAAAACCTGAAGTGACTATATTCAGATGAATAGAATAAACTCAAGTTTTTAGATCAACTGATATCTTCCAATAATTCCATTAAATTACTAAATTCCAAAGAGCTGTCACATGAAAGTTATTTCTGAAACCTGAAATCTTCAACATATTGTGCTTCCAAGAATACACCTCTCAAATACTTTGAAGGATTGAATCCCTTGAAGTGTAGCTGATAAGCAGACAGCGTCCAATATATTTTTCTCTTTCATTTGGAAAATAAACAATATATGTAAGCTTATCAATTCAAATATTAATATATTCTGATAGAATTTTTGGTCTCTAGAAAAGATGGTACTAAAGCTCTCAATCACCTGAATAGGGAATTGGAGGAGAATCTTCTAATGTGATATTCTTTTTGAATGTTTTGAATTCTTACTTTAAGCTAGTACTTCTATTCAGAATTGACAAACTGCACATGTATATAAGTTTGTACTAGCTTTTGATTTGAAATTTTTCCATAAAATATGGATTGAGCACATTAATATGCAAGACTTAAACATGTCAAAAATCCATATTGTTTTATTCCATAATTCAAACATTATTTCCATTAATATTTCCAAAAGTGGAAGAGTTGAAGCTGAAAAGTCAGATTTTCACCATTTACAACAGTTTCATACAAAATTGTGTTTCAAAACAGAGAATTCCTAACTTTCTCTTGAAAGGAATATTGATTTTTCAATATTTTGTTACTGAATCTGAAAAAAAGGCAAAGGAATTCCACAGTAATAGTATATGGCATTTTTTGTCTTTCTTCATTGAGAAGACCAATCCTCAAACCAATTCAAGTCAATTTTTAAACCCATTTTTTGGTTTTTCATCCCAGTAAAAATAGTTATCAAATTATGATCACTATCCTATCTAGAGTCAGAGATTAGAATAGAATTTATCAAAGGCAGCTTTGAAGTGGAAGATTTGAAGAAATTTGAGAAGTTAATATTGCATAAAATGTCTCTATGCAAGATTTTATAATCTGATAAAACTGTTTTATATGAATAAAGACATGTAGTATACATTCCTCAGATATCTGAGTCAAGTCAGATCAAATTATCCTTTTCAATTTTCTTAGAAATTGTTAAATAAACTGGGAAGTGGTTATAGTTTCCGTTAATTATTGAAATGAAAAATACCTTTAGAAGTGATCTTATTAGGAATGGGTTCTTACAGACCTTTTGATGGTGGGTTTTGGTGAAACTTATTCCTACCTTCATTCAAATCTGGCTAAAACCTTTGTCCAACCTATATTCACTTGCCAGGTTATAGTAAAGAAAGAGAAAAGTTGGATAATGGATTGTTTAACAATTCAATATTTTTATAAATTCCTGAATTGAAAAATACTGAGTGTATGTTTGAGGTTATTAATTAAAATCACTTACACATAAGTTTTTTTCAAATAATTTGTATACAAATCCCCTGTCAAATTGTAAATAATTTTTGAAATAGTGATATTCTTGGCCTTTGACAATGATGAGTTACAAATCTGAAATTTTGAGTCAATTTTAAATTCAATATAATTCAATATGCAGTAATTTATTACATCAAAATTCATTGTTTTTGATATATGTAAAAATTGATAAGAAGAAATTCTTCCCTGTCCTTATACACTATTTTTGTAAGGTGTGGATATGAAACTTTGATTAAAAATCAAGTACTTTTCCTGTCCCCAAAATTTGTATAAGGTAAAAATCAATTAAAAATAGTAAGAAATATTATTTTTAAGAGAAAACACACCAATTTTATTGTTTATAACTTTATTAGTATAAAACAATAATATTATAAAAATTTATCCAAAAAATACTCTACAAGAGATATTTTAAGGCTACAAAAGAAATTTCTTTAAGAGCAATTTCAATTGGAATTAATTGAGCAAAGAACTGCAAGCAATTAATTAAAGAACAGAGTCTTTAAAAATAATATTAAAGAGAAAACACACCCAAAAGTGACCAGAGTGAATTTGGAAACAAAGTGACAAAGTTTACAATTATGAAAGATGCTTTAATTCACTTTTGGGGTGGTTCAGGGGTAAAAATGATTATAAGAGTTACAAACAATGATTATAATGATTTTTTCACGTGGTTAAAAGGATTAAAATGATTGAAAAATGGTGGTTGGAATATTTTTTGATTGGTTTTACCAGTGTTTAAACTAATTAATAAAAGGAAAAGATTCTAACATGAAGAGAAAAGTGGGGCAAAGAAGACATTCTTTTATAGCCATCAATTTTCTTACTCCAAAAGTAAAATTTACTCTTGTCTGTCGTGAAAAAAAGTCTGACAACAGAAAAGCCAATTATGGCATCATTGAACCCTGGTCTTGACCAAGAAAGGGCTGGTTTAAGCCATTTTTAGCCATTTTAGACCCTTGAATCAGCCATTGCTATAGCAATACCTGGTCTAGGGCCTTCAAAACACATCAGAATGTGTGTAAGAGGCTTAGAAACCAGTTAAAACTGTTTTTACTATTATTGTTTTATCTTAAGAGTAGTTTTACCCTCTTGGCAACAGCTAAAACTACCCCAGTTGGTATCAAAACCTCATCATCAATTGAGTCCACAGACCCTGTAACTCAATTCCAGGCCAAAATGATGAACCTTTGCGTGAATTTTGACATCCCACGCCTGTCAACAAGGATTTTGGGTGTCTGGCTCCCCCTTAGAGCTAGAGTTCCTTTTTCCCCCCCAATTTTAATCTTTCCAATTTATTTTTTCCTTTAATTCCTCATCATGTATTATACTTATAATTTACATATGTAATTCAATTGAATTGTACAGTACAATACAGTAATAATTGACACCCCATATGTAAATAAAAGCTCACTTATGTAATACACGCGCACATTTTGACATTTCAAATGAATTTAATTGAAAATACTTCAATTCCTCATAACTTCTAAACTAAACACAACAGCTCAATTTTAACACAAAAATTGATGGTTAACACCATATGTGGTGTGAATTAAATTAGAGCTTTTAGGATTTTCAACTTTTGTATTGAAAATACTAAAAACTTAATTTAAGCTTATTTAGAGTTGAGTTACAGAAATTTCATCCAGAGGTGACCCCACCTGTTTTTTTTATGAGGAATCCAATGGTGTGATAATTTCTTCATGTTTATTTATTGGATAAAAAGCTATAATATATTTTATATAAATTTTTCACCAAAAATATTTTAATTTCACAATTTTTATTAAAAATTCATTTTTACTTGATTTTTACAAGTAAAAATATAATTTCATAATTTTAAATTTTATTGCAATTTTATTTTTAAATTATAATTGAATTTTGATTTTTAAATATAAATTTGTATTTATATTTCAATTTTTATTTTTATAATATAAATAATTTTATTTTATTTATATTTGTATCTTAATTTATCTTTTGTGGTCTTTTGGGTATATGAAAATACCTCTAAGGCTCACAATTTTCAACCAGTTTGGAATTCATTTCATCTTAATTCAAATTCTTTATTGAATTTTTATCCAATTTTATGTCACAATATTTCCATATTTCATCTGCACAATTGCAATCATATTGATGTTTGTGATTTGGGTGTGGTTATGAATATCTTTTTATCCTATACTTTTCTGGCTTGCTTTGATTCTTCATGTTACTTCATTCTCTCATAATTTTTAATTTATTTTATATAACCTTTTTTTATTTTTCAAAAATAATTCTATTCTTATTTTATTGTTTTTTCAATCACAATTTTTTTGAATTTTTAAACTTTACAACTTACACTTTCTATTTTGTATTTGATTTTCTTTGAAATTGTTATTTATTTTCAACTTTTTGAATTTTTATTTTCTCTTTTGCCAATGTAATTTTTTAAATTTTCTTTTTCAAATTGAATTGAATTGAGTTGAATTGTTTTTTTTTGTTTTTATTTTGATTATGTTTTTTTGCTTATTTTTTTGAGAGGTGTAGACACTCTAAATCAGTTCTTTGGAGTGTCTACATTGCTCAAAAAAATAAAGAAAATTACATCTCGTGATAGAAGGACTTTAAAGTAATAAAAACATTTGAAAAAGAAATCAAGAAGAAAAAATAAAAAAAATTACAGTAGGAAAAGTTGAAACAGAACAAAAAAGATTGAAGGAAGAAGTGAATGGATAAAAAAAAAAGAAAAACTAACTAAAAATGCGGTTTTTCCTGAAATACTAAACAGAAATTGTAAAATAAAGAAATAAAAAAATTCTGACACAATCACATAGAGTAAAGGAAAAATAGCAGAAAATGGAAAACATAAATTTGTTTTTTTCTAATTGCTGCAAAAAACATCAGTAAAATAATGAAAGGGAAAATTGAAACTTTGAAAAAATGTTATTTTTCCTTTTAATAAAAGTTGTGAAGGATATTTATTTGCATTTTTTTTCAAAGGAAGCATTATGATTAATAAGATTTCAACAACTAAGAAAAATTCAAAAGAAGAAATCAACACTTATGGAAATAAATATCTAATGTGAAAGATGAAAAAGGTTGAACCACAAATGGGAATTTCAAAAACTAAATACTTACATTATTTGCAAACTTGCACATAGGAGCTTCTGAGGGAATGGATTGAATTTTAATGATGGTGAGGTATTCAAAACAACATTCAAGAATTTCAGAAAAAAAGTAAGGTTGAATTTCATAAGTTTTATTCCAATTTACTTAAAAGATCCTTAAGCTAAACAAATTTGGACATTAAAATTGGAAAAGACACTTAATAATGGGAATTTATCAATAAGTTGAAAAAGATTTATGAAGCTGTAAGAATAGACTTGGATGGATATTTTCAATAATCAAAACAAGGATACAAAAATTTCAATTTTTTTTGACTAATACTGATTTAAAGGAAGTAATGGCTGGAAATTAAGCATCAAAAAATTGTGGAAACCATTTTTTCATGATAGATATTGGATATTAATAAGTAATAAGAAAAAAAATAATTTATCCAGAAAAAAAAATTAAACCTTGGGTTATACTATTTTAAACATATTGAAGGACTTTAAGACAATATAAAACCTGACATGCTGCAAGAGCTGGTTGGATAATCTTCCACTTATTTAAATATTTCTATTTATACATTGAAGTTTTCCATTCAAAAATATGCCAAAATGATGTTTTGAAAATGATAGCCCATGTAAAGTCAGTTGAGTATTTCAATTAGAAATGACAATGGAACTCATTTGAATATTCTACACAGATCTTAATCAGAGAAGATTCATTTAGGACCTCCTTGAAAAGATTAATAGTGAATATGATATGTATGAGGAGCCAAACAAAACTCATGGGAAATACATAATCTTGTATTTTAGTTGAGTAACATTTTTAATTTCCAAATCTGTGGCTGAAAGTATCTGAAAAAATATTTCAAGGTTAGAACCAAGGTTGGACCTGCTACCCCTGCCAGCAGGAATAGCTCCTTTTTTGTGGTGAAGGCTACAATAACTATTATTATGGTTATACCTGATTATTTTCCAAGAGTATAACTGTCCGTACACAGTTGTACTACATAGGAATTTAAGAGAAGGAGGGGGATTCCTCTTTTGGGAAGAGAAAAGTCCCTTTTTATCCTGAAATTGGGTGAAATGGTCCTCTAGACCATTTAAAATAAAGGAAGTGAGGATTTTTCCCCTCAAAGGACTGGCTTGTGGCTTTCAAAATTTCTGTTTAGCCTGTATTGCGCTTAGATGTGGTTTTGAAATCACATCTGGGCAGTCTTCACAAACAAAGGGTGAAATATTTCATCTGGGAACCACACAGCCCTCTTCTGATGTGCATATCACCTAGAATGCTGTATAGAACCTGTAAAGGACACTAGTATTAAGAAAAATATGAGGTATTGAAGGATAAACAGACTCTTTTGTCTAATTGACACCTAATATTCATAGATATGGGAAGGTATCCAACAGTAAAGGTGTATTGGCCCAACTGTGAGATTTTAAGCTTAAAACTGCCATAAATTTGTCATTTTTTGATATATTGAGCTCAAAATTGGTTCATTGTCTACTCCTTAATGCAGTCTACACAATGGTACCTCATTTGATATGGGAAGATATAAATATGGCAGAGTTATACCATGTTTAATTCCCATTCTCCAAATATGGGTTTCCTCAAAATCTGTATGAAACTTATTTTCTCCATAACTTTGGTTCTAGATGAGTTATGGGGAAATTGATAGAACAATAACATAGCCCTTGTTATAATTTGAAATATTACCACATATCCATAAGCTCACAAAATAACTTTACAACAATTATTTTAATAATAAGAATTAGAATTATTATCTTAAAATAAGTAAAAATGCCAATGATAGGCATAAATTCTTGATTAACTCAGAATAAAATGAATAGAAATGTGAAATAAACTCTACCATTAGATCCCCCATGGTGCAATAGACATATAAAATTTTTATTTCATATATATAAAGACAATACTTACTGTGTAATAAGTAAAAATGCCATAAAAAGGCATAAATTCCTGTTTATTTCAGAGGCCAATGAAAGAAATGTGAAATAAACTTTATTATTGGATTTATAATGAAAGAACACCAATATAGAATATTTATGTCATATTTTTAAATTAAAAACTTAAGGAAATAACCTGAATATATGCACTTTTATGATCAATGCATATATTCATGGTTTTTAGCTCATACCTCTTGAAATATACTTGATAGAGAGTTAAATCAATAATAAATTTAAAACGTAATTACTGTGGAAATACAGATATAAACTTCATTTGACAAGCTATACACAAGGTTATAACTTGTAAGGGTTTATTGAGAAAAATTGGTATAGCCATTGACCACTTTGTTGTGAATGTGGTCCAAGCTTAAGCCATAGTGAATATCTTAATTCTACTAGTTCATATGTGAAGGATTATGTAATTTATATCAGTATATTCATGGTATTACCTCTTGAAATTATGGTTTGAAGTTTAAAATAGGAAATCTTTACATAAAAGATGAGTTACAGGAAAAATCATCAAAAATAGATTTTTGATGATGTAATGTAATTCTATTTTCAGTTTTTGAATGAAATTACAAGATATCAGAGTTCACTCTTTAAATGGCTTCAGTGTGTATAGCTCAAAGATTAAGCTTAAAATTGATCATTTAAGATCACTCCCTATAATCTTAATTGAAGTTTAACAGTCATATAAGTGATAAATGTGGTGAGTACTAGTTTATTATGATTGAAAATAATAACATACACAAAGCTTAGTATTCTTCCAAGCCTATGATGTCAGCAGACCTAGAGCTACAGTGATAACTCTAAGTATGGTGTAATAATGAGATAAGATGGTTTAATTATGATGTAACTATCACTAAACCTTGAATTGATGATCAATTCCAGTGTATACCATCCGTACACATCTACCATAAGCCTTCTGGACTCTAGGAGGCAGGATTTTAATATACATAGAGCTCTTGTTCCTCTATTTCCCCCTCAGACACATCAAAAACATCAAATTATTAAAACCAAAGGTAAAAGATTTATTCCTTTTATATAAGACTGTTTTATATTCAAATACTCAAGCTTATCTTGATTATAATAATTCCTCTTGACGTGATTAAATCAATTTTCAATTGTTTTTCTTAAGTTTCTTTCTAAAATCTCTAAATCCACATAAAATTAAGAATATTTGTAATTCCTTCTATTTTCTATTGTAAATACAATTTAAATATACTTTATTTACATTTTTAGGCATAAATTTATTCAAAATTATTATACTAAGTGTCAAAAGTAGGTTATTTTCATCTCTTATAATGATTATCTCTTTAATATTACTTTAATAATTCTTCTATTGATATAAATAGTATTCATATAAATATATAGCTTTAATATTGGTAATATTATTGTTCTAAATATTTTTTATAGTTAAAAGAATAATTTTTACACCTTTATTATTTGTTTGTAACAATAATAAAGTGCCATAACTATATTGAAGATTATATATTAATTTTTTTAATAGAAATTATATTATTACATTTATTTAATAATATGAATATTCTAAGCCATAGTTATAATAATTATTTTTGATCTTATCCTTTAATTTCATAAGGACATTCATAGTACAATAAGTAAAATATTGGTAGTAGTTACTTATTGTTTCATAGTCAAACCATAAATTTGGGGGCCTGGTTGTGATATTTACTCAAAATGACTTATAAAGATATTCAAATTTGGTTCATCCAATAACGTTTATCTTTACAGTTATAGAATTATATAATAACCTTATAACTATTGATCTTAAAAGCTATTGAGGCATTTGGAAAGCAATTGTACTGTCTTACATGTGGTTTTTCACATCATTAGACTAACAAGAACTTTCTTTGAGTGACTCTAGTAATTAAAAAAGATATTCATAAATTAAAAATAAATTTATATTATTATATTATAATTTCAGACAATCGTATGAATTTGTATTTTATTCTTTAAAATAAAAAGAAAAAAAAAACATAATAAAAAGTAATTTTTGTTCCTTTTTATTCATTTCTTTTATTAATTTCTCTCATTTCAAAAGATATGGAAGCAAATTTCACATGGAAATTTCCATATCTTCTCAGAAATAGCACTTCTGATAAAAGAATTATACATATTTGTCTTATTTAGTGTTTGAAGACAACCCAACCGAAGAAAATCAGAACACTGTTGAGAGATTGGTGGAAGAAACTTGCAAAGGTTCCCCAACACCTGTTGTTAATAAAAAATGAAAGGCCGAGAAATTAGGTCTTCCAGGACCCACTGTTCAGGAATCTGAAGGTGAGTACCTTTCTTAAATTGCCATGAAAAGAGTTTTTAGTGTTCTGAAATATTTTGTATTTCTTATCTCTTAATTATGACTACTAGAAGAGGATCCCAATATTCCACCCAATAAGATTGAGCTGGACTCAGAAGTAGAATTGGTCCCTCAAAAGGGAAATGAAAGGGAAAAATACACACAAGCAAGTGCCATATCCCAAAGGAAAGTCTCAGAAATGCTCATAAAATCTGAACCAGAGTTGTAACTAAGTATAAGTAACTCCAACAGGTACAAGTCACATTCAGACGGCTCAAATAGACATATACATGAGTCAGTACAAGCAGTACTAAATGGTCTACAAGGACAAAGATTGGGAAATGTTGCCACGAATCCACCAAGGAGTGATGCACTCCTGGCATATCCTGAAAATATTTTTTTGAAGAGGGAGAAATAGTGAGATACTCCAATGGATGGAATCCACTATTATCCAAACCTAAAATTAACAAGATAAAGGAGTACCATGCAAAAAAGAGGCCCCAGTAGATTCTACCAGCAAGCCTCAAGTCAACCAAAATGCCCACAAAGGGAAGAAAAACAAGAAAAATAATTGGAGGAAACCATATTCCACAGGTTACAGGATCCCAAAAATCCAAAAAGATGCCATGGACACTGCCTTCAACATGGCGAGAAACTTGATGGACTTCAAGGACAAAGAGGAACAAGGAATGGGAAAACCCCATTTCCCAAAGAAACAAATTTGCCTCCTGATGTTGTAATGCCTTGAAAGAAATTAAAGACCATATTTTACCTCTAAGAGATATTCAAAATAGTTTATTATCTTTACAAGAAATAAATAATAGTTGTTTATATTTAAAAAAAAATTTACAAAAGAAAAAAGAAATTGAAAGCATTAAATTTATGGTTCAAAATAATAAACCAAGTGTCTTGATTGAAAATACTCACAAATTGATACAAGGACAACAGGAATTGTATAAATACATAAAAGATATCAAATAAAAGACTTTGAAAATCAATTATGACAGTAGTATTCCTAAAGGATCAGAAAAATTGAACAAATTAAGTATTTCTGTTGAAATATTTGGGGAAAAGACTTCATCACATCAAAAATTACTTCTAGACCATGTAGGAAAAAGTGATCAAGAAAGAACAAATCTTAAAGATGACATTGAAAGATAAATAAGGCTTATTACTGACAAAATGGATAAAATAAATTAGACCTACTTAAATATGCCAAAGTTATCAAACCCATTTTCTCACATAAAAAGTCCTGTTAAACCAAAATAGGAAATAACAAATCAATTTATTTCAGACTTGAGTCATCAAGACAACAATAAAGTCTTAATGCAGGAAGCACCTCAATTAGAAGAACATACAAAATTCACAGGTGAAGGTGAATAGGACCATATTTCATTTATCAAAGCAATTGACATGTTACAAGAGGATTATGCCATACCAAATGAATTGATCACTGAAAGATTACAATAATTATTTGAAAAATCTGCAAAAAGATGGTATCATGGTATAACACAAACAAATGTCAAAAACACCTGGTGTTGGTGGAAAAATGAAATAATCACCAAGTGGGAAAATGACGTCTGGAGGTACAAAATAGAAAATGAATTTAAAAATCCCTTCTTTGACCCGGATAAGGATAAACTTCTGACTTGGCTCCTAAAGCAAGTAAAAATATTAAATGAACTGTACCCAGAAATGTCACAGAAAATGGTACATATAAAAATACTCAAAAGATGTGCAGGAGAACTGGAGAGTTCCCCACAAAGCAGGTTCATAGAGCCATTTTCCACAGAAGGGTACACTAATGCATTAGAGGACATAGTGATAAGAAGCAAGATTGGCAGAATATGGAAAAATTGGGATATTAAAAGTGCAAATAAGCCATTTATTAAGAAAGATAAACCAGAGAGCATTTCAAAGCCAAAAAAGTAAGAGTAGATTTTTAGTAATGGAGAAATTTACTAGTAACAATTTTGTACTTGGAAATGACTAGCTGTCAATCTCTGGTATAGATATCTGTAACCAATAAGGCAGATTTTTCACCATAAGAGAGAATAAAAGACAGAAATTTGGTTTTTTAAGCAACAAAAACCAAATTACTGTTATGAAAAATGAATAAAAAAGCCCAGAAAAACATTTATTTATGAGTTACCAGCTTATAGAGGCATAATTAAATCAACAATAAACAGAAAAATTGATTAATCTGTTATAAAATTACAAAAGTGCCTTTTCAACTTACAAAGAACTACTAGGAGCTATAATTGAAAATGAGGTAGACATTATTCTAAATGGGAAAAAACCTTATACACCTCTGTTAAGAAGACAGGTTACCCACTTATCCGAAGAGCCAGAGAAGCCTTAGAGGTCTAAATAAAAGAATTAATGGACCTGGGGGTGTTAAAAAAAAGTAGGAAATAATGAACAGGTAGAGGTCACTACCCCTGTCATTATAAAAGATTGAAAATCAAGCATGGTAGATTACTGCAGAGCTTTAAATTGTATTTTTGCTGACGGATACCCAATATCCAGAATTGATGAGAGAATAACACAATTATCACAAGATAATTCAACACAGCCAAGGATTCCCCAAAGAGTTCTCACCAGAATTTCTCAACAGATAATTCCAGAAAACAACTAAGGCTAATAGTCCGTTTCAGAATATATGAGTACCTAAGAATGCCTTTTGGTATAAAAAATGGCCCTTCACATTATCAAAGAATTTCAAAAACCATATTTCGTGAAAAATTACCAGAAGGATGCTTAATGATCTACATTGATGATATTATAGTTTGATTAGAAACTTGTTAAAATCACCTAACAATACTAGGAAGAGTATTTTGAAAGATGGCACAAGTATATATGAAAATATCCCTGAAAAAATATCATGTTGCTTATAGTGAACTGAAAGCACTGGCAAATGTTGTATCTGTACTAAGCCTCAGCATAGATAAAAACAAAGTAGCAGCAGTATTATTGAAACCAATTCACCAAGCCAAAAAAAGAAATTCAATCATTTGTAGGATTTGCTGGATATCACAGACAGTATATAAAAGACTTTTCAATAATTGCCAAATCCTTGTATAAACTCTGCAATCAAAAGACATTATATGAAATGACTGAAGAAAGGGTCAAATTATATGAAGAACTAAAGAAATCCCTCACAACTGGCCAATCCCTTTTGATTCCAAATTGAAACTACCTCTCAAGCTGAACATTGATTCTTGTGTAGAAGAATGAGTGCTGCACTACATAAAACACAAATAATCAATGATAAACCTTTTGGAAGATGAATTTGTTTCATTTCAAGACGAATTAAGCCAAAAGAAGCAAGATATGGAGCAAGCCAAATGGAATGTCCTTTCATAGTGTGGGCTTTGGAAAAATTACATTATTACTTAATTGGAACAGTGTTTTATTTAATAAAAGAATTTAATGCTGTAAGATCTATATTAAACATGAACACACCAAATAGACATATGCTAAGGTGGGAGATTTCTATCCAAGAATATAGAGGAAATATTACCATAGCTCATAAATCTGGAATTTCATAAAAATGAATATGGGCTCTATCAGATACACTTGAAAGCCTAGCATAAGTACCATGGGAAGAAAATCATATAGAAGGAATATGTGTCACAGGAATTGGCACAGGATGTTTTAACCAAGCTAAAGAAAGCTATAACATGGACAATAATTGTCATATTTTGTGCCACCTCTTAATGAAAAACTATAAAGACCCATCTTTATCTACCAAAGTAGATGAAATATGGAAGAAAGCTTATGATGACGAAATATTTCACCTCCTTGATGGAATTATTTATCATAGAACCAGACATACATGTGTTATGCCCTTACACATAGATTTATAATAAAAAGTATACTGAATGAATGCCATTATAGTATTGTATCTGAACATCTCTCAGAAGATAGAACACTAGAAGGAGTAAAAAATGCTCTTGGTGGCCAAATTGGAGAAGGGATGTTGAAAAATATTTCCAGACTTGTAATGGATGACAGAAAGAAAATAGAGGCACAGGCAAGAAATTTGGAATGAGGATCAAAATCTAAGAGCCAAAATTCTTATGGGAAATAGCTCATATCAATTGGGTTACACCGCTACCCCCAGGAGAAGATATATGTTACAATGAATGTCTAGTGTTAGCTTTACATTCATGAAGATGACACAGCTATGGAAACAGCCACAATGATATGTAATAGATTAATTAGCCATAAAGGCCTATTTCAAAATATCATAAGTGAAAGAGATCCCAAATTCACTTCATAATTATGGACACACCTCCATAACTTTGCTAGAACAAAATTATCATTCTAAACATCTTATCTCCCTAGGACTGATGATTTAACAGAAAGGATGGTACAAAATGTGGAAGAAATGATCAGAATATTCTTTGCTTATAGACTAGTATTCAAAGACTCTGATGGCTTTACCCATTATTGGTGTAATTTAATAAAAGCTCTTGAACTGAAATTCAAGAAATTAATTTATGCTTCAGCAGGTAAAACACCAGAAATTTTATCAAAAGGTTGCTATCCAAGACTTCCCTCTAACATTTTTAAAAAGGACTAAGCTGATATATACCCAACAGCAAGCAGTTTCAAAATAATAATTGACAGATCAAGACACCATGAAAAGAGATTTATGCAAGAGTCTTTTAAATATAAAAAAGAAAGATGGGAGAAGAATAATGAGCCACCTGATTTTAAAGTAGGAGACTTGGTCTTACTCTCAACTCTAAGCTTTAATAATTTTCAAGGCCCAAAGAAATCTAAAGATTCCTTTTCAGGAACCTTCATTATAAGAGCACTGAATGGCCCTTATTCTGTGAAACTGGATTTGGAAGTGTGGCATACCTGTACCATTTTGGATTAATGGACAAACTAAGCAGGAATATTTTTTAATTTTCCATAGGCTTTTCCCAATATATTAGCATATTCATTCATTTTCAAAATGAATTATAAGAAGAACTAACACAAGTAAAACCCAATCAATTCCTTTTGTTAATAAATGAACTCGACAATTATGATATGACACCCAAATGTACTGTCAGCCTGTGACTCAAAACAGAGCACTAGCATGACATCCAACATACCATAAATAATGGTATGACAAGTATGGAACAAACATAGTCAATACAGGTAATAATTAAGAGAAAACAATCCTCTTAAATTAAACACCAACCTTATCCAAACAGAATAAGGAAACATAGAGGAGAATAAACAAGTCAAAACCCTTATTTTCACCTCTCATCTAACTTATGCATATTTAAGTTATTCTATACCAAAATGGTATTTTTCTTAAATCTCACATAGAGAGCTAAACAATAATATCATCCATGTTGTTGTAACACCACTACAACTGGAGATACCATATAACCTTATTTTCAAAACCAAGTCCCCCTGAAAGTCAAAGAGGGCTTGTACAAAACTGTACAAAAGTATAACCAAATTAAAGATCTCAAAAAGAGCTTTAATTTGAGACAACTTAGACCTCTGTATCTCTTAAATTGACTGAGGGATCTTGGCTCAAAGGTTTAATAACCAAAATACAGATATTCTGAAAACAAGAAAATAAACAAACCCCTGTATCTTTGGCATACACTCATACAACTGTACAGTGTAATATACCAAACTGTAGAGCTAATCAAGCCCTACGAAACTGTATCATCAGAATACAGATATCTTCCAAATTGAAGAAGATATCTAGCATGGAAGTTTTTGAAGCCTCATACTGATGTACAAAATTATATCCAAAAACTTAAAACCCTTATAACTTTTGCTATTTGCAAGAAGGGTAAACATGAAGCATACCAAATTGAAGAGCTCATTAAGCCCTTCAATTCTGTGCTCTTGGTTTCTTGATATCTCAAAAACTGACTGAGATATCTTGGTTGGAAGTATTTTTACCAATACTGGCCTGTACCAAACCTGTACCAACCAGTACTGTCTTGATACTTAAAATAATGGTTGTTTAAAGCTTAAACCCGCCCAGAATGACTAATAGTGATCATACAGACACCAGAACAACGTCATACAAGTGCTGACGTGGCAGGTGAAAAGTTTTTTCACCCTGTATTGATCCAGAATGATCATTTGTGGTTCCAAAACCACAATTCTGTCTATATTGACGTCAGAATTGAGGATCCAGAACCACAGACTGACCACTGGAGTGAAAATATTCACTCCTCTGACGTGTGAAGAGTTAATAACTCTTGAAAGTCTTGAAAGATATAAAAAGAAGGGGTTTTTCCTTGAAAACCCATCATCTTATCTTATTACCATTATTCTTACATGACAAAACTGTTATCAATCAGTAGTGTCCTTAGAATTCTTATTAAAGATATAATTAGAAAATAATTATTGTAGTGTTTCTTTACAGTCAAAGATATTAGAGCATTGCAACCCAGGTCCTCAATAGACTCATCACCACTGTTACCACGTAGCAGTAGGACCTGAAGATTTCATTTTTATTTATTTTGACGTGTTACAGTCATAGTGCTAGCTTGTATTTACTATTTTTGAGCTACTACATAGACTCACCCTGACATGTACCACCCAGATGAAATCAACTTTTAAGGGATTGGTTGACCTAAAAAGTTATTTTTTATACATATTTTGATTTGTTAATTTTAAGTTACTTCAATTTTCTATAAATATTGTGGGTAGTAAAAATCAACAAACATATACTACAGCACAGAAGGTCTTAGTTACAATGAGGATGCATGAAATTAAATTCCAGGGAAGAGTTGAAGCATAATAGAGGTCATAAATATTAATTGAAAGTTCATTTATATATCAAAAAGGTAGAATTGGGTGTTTAGATCAAAATTAGTCTTTCTATTAATTTTGAGAAGGAAATGAATATTGAATTAAGGGGGTAAATCTAGGAAAAGTGTTTAATTCAGTCTTAGGATATAATTGAAAAAAGAAACGTACAGGTGTATGGTATTCTCTGACTCCTTTGAGGAAGTTGATCATTACAAAAAGGAGCTGAACAGAATTATAAGCTTAGTAATAAATTTATGATCATGATAAGGTAGCCATTGTGATGTTAGAAGAAAGAAATTCAAAATTTAGGGTGCAGAGAGATGGTAAAATGGTGTGAAATGTGAAAGAAAATAGGCTAGGAAGAAGAGATTAAACATCAGAAATATCAATGAAGTATTATAGCAGGTTCAGAGAAAGATTACAAATGTTTCTCAATGGTGTACTGTAAGACAGCTCCAGTTACAGGACATTGACTTAAAGAGAAAGACAGCATGATACAGGAAAACTATAGTACAGTGGTCAGGGAGATCAGGATTCCAGGGTTTTCAATTGATTACATAATCAATGAAATCATCAAAAGGAAATAAACTAGGATTACTAATCATGGAACTAAGGATCCCAGGAAACTCAACTTATTACATAATCAAATGACATCATTTCCCCACAATTTCCTCACAATTTCAAGAACTCAATTTAAAATACAGGTCTCATGATCCAACACCATAAAACCTTATTTCAAAATACAGGTCACATGAAAAAAGCCAAAATTGGGGACCTGAAAAATTCTGTCGCCTTTTTTTGGACACTCCCATGGAGGCCCCAAATAATATAAATAGAGGTCCCCTCCCCCATCTAATTCCTTTCCCCTCATGGCCTAGACAGAGGCTCATCACAAAAATGTAACTTATTAATATTTTTTCTGAGGGGAACCCCCTCCATCCATCAACGTTATCCTAATTTTCTTAGGAATACTCAGTAGCTAAGCTCAGAAGTAAAGCTATACCATCCCTATTCCTAAATTCTTCTCAGTAGCTAAGCTCAGTAAAACTGTCTGAGTGATTTATAATTAATATTAGTTAAAAGTTTGTCTACTTTAATTCATACACTGATTTCATTGACTACCTCCATTGCTAAATTTCTCAGTAGCTAAGCTCAGAAGCACTGTCTGATTACTCTTTATATAATTAAGAGTAGATAAGAGCTGGTCTAAATTTATTCATAAAGAAAACTCATTCAGTATCCCATTGATATGGTTACCCCATTCCTAAATTTTTTCAGTAGCTAAGCTCAGTAGCACTGTCTGAGTGATTCATAATTAATAGTAGTTGAAAGTTGGTCTACATTAATTCATAAACTCATCTCATTGACTATCTCCATTCCTAAATCTGCTCAGTAGCCAAGCTCAGTAGCATTGTCTGGGTGTTCTATAGATAATAGTAGTTAACAGTTGGTCTACATTATTTTATAAATCCATCCCATTTACAAAGTCCTTCACTTAGTGGCCAAGCTCCAAGTAAATTTAACAATAGTAGTGTCTGTTATCCCAAGTTATCATCATTAAATTATTAAACACTTAGAGAAATATTAGTGTTTATTATTATTAGTTATCATATTATCGTCAGTGGTATCATTAAATTTGGGAATACCTCAAGGTGTTACTGCTCTCACTAAAGGAATTAAGAAAAGTCTTTTCTCCAGTTTTATATCTTTATTTACTTTTTTTAAGTATTACTAACCATTTTTACCAGATAAAACAAATTATGATAGATCTGTTGAATATACTTTTCTGACTAGCCACCATCAAATAAAATAAATTGATTATGAACTCAAGTTAAGATAATTCAGCATTTTGAGGGAGGGAAGCTCAAATTATAATGACACACAAGAAGAGAAAGACTTATCAGCTTGAATAGCGATTCAAAACTGTTTTATTGTGTTTTCTCCATCTAGGTACTGCCTCATTTGTCCCACACAAGAAGGGTTCCCACATCTGGTGTCACAACAGTGGCATGCAGATAGGAATAAAATTCAGAAATTCTTCAGCTTGATATTAAAACAATAAAACTAACCAAATAAATAAAATCCAAACTGGAAAAAAAATCTATCAATCAAAACTCATCATACTCTAATCCATCATCATGATCCTCATATCATTATTATTATCCAGTTGAAAAATCAACACCCACAGGACAAGAATATCAAGTAGAATACAATGATCTCATCCCAGAGCCAAGAACAGAAGAAAAGGAAAAATAGAAGATCAGAAAGTTCTTTTTAATATCATTCAACATTCAAGAAAAGGAATAAATAAATAAAAAGAGCTAGAAGGAAAATATTATAAAGTAGAAATGGATCAACAATCCACCTCAAATTTATCACCATTACCACCTGAGCATACTGGGGAAGAACTGTATGCTGAGGAAAGTGAAGAAGATCAAACTGTAAAAATTCAGAGGTTCATGAAACACATGCAGGATATACTATTAACTCAAAGTAGAAGGAAGGGAAAGAGAAGAGGTTCTAAATCTTATACACCTGGAGATAGTCTTAGTGAACTAAAATGACCAAGGCATGTAAGACCAGAAGAGTCACCATTTTGACCTACACCTAGACATAGAGCAAAATCCACCCAAGAAAAAGAACCAAGACCTCAACCTCATCAAAGGAAAGCATTCTTCTGCACACCTAAAAATCCAAGTACCTTGAGACATCAAATACTCTTACAGGAAAGGCCTGTTGTTAAGATCAAAGCTAAAGATCATAACCTCAGTTTCAATGGAGAAGAAGTAGAAAAATTTATCATCAAAGAAGAAAGGATAGCGCAGATTGAAGGAACTAGAGAAGAGTATTTAGCAATGAAGATTGTATTTTGGACAACTGACTCAAAAATTATTGATTCCATAGAAGAAATTACAGGCTATGAAGAAGGAAATTGGAATCAACTCAAGAAGGCTCTTATTACTAAATGGGGAAGAGTTGAGCCAGAAATAAGATATAGGAAGGACTCACTTGTCAATTTATTTAATGATACTCAAGAGGAAGGAGGAATTAGTACTCTCTCACAATATAAAAGGTTTCCAGGGGAGTATGAAACTATCCTTAATTATCTTCTTAGATAAAAATATATTTCTCAAGATAATATGTTTCATGAAGATCTGTTTGACTTTCTCTCTCCATACATAAAAGGAGCTATCAGTAAAGAAATGATAAAGGAGAATTCCATGGTTAGAGCAGAAGATGGAGGATATCTACTACCACCAATGAAGTTCTTGAAGAAGTACATTTAATAGGAATTTGAAGCAAGGATATTAGTCACCCAAAGAATTTCACCTCTAAGAATAGATGAACAAAAGGTTTCAAAAAATAAGGAAGGAAGGGTTGAATTCAAGGAAGAGGTATTTCCAGGAAAGCAAGAAGCCCTCAAAAAAATGAAAGAAATTACAAAAACCTTGAAAAAACAGAAGGAAGTAGTCAAGAATGAGGCACCTGCTGAAAGTGAAGATGTCAAACAGTTAATGAATCAGTTAAATGAATAAACCAATGTTGCTAAACCCCAAAAGAGAATAATTAGTAACCCCCAGTCAAACAATCAAGGATTCAGACCAAGAGATAATGTTTCTCCACAACACAACAGAAGTGTACCCTATGCTTCAGCACAGCATGTACCAAAGTTTACTTTTAAATGTTACTATTGCATGGATAAGGTCATCAAGCTGGAAGATTTACTGAGCTAGTGGATGATAAAAACAAGAAATGGGCTATCAGACAAGTTTTTAACTATATATATTGCAATTGGGAAAGGGTCCCCAATGATGGCAAATTTCCACCAAAATATTTAGTAAGGGAATTTCAGAAGGAACAAGAGGAACTCAAGAGAAAGTTAGAAGAAAAGAACAAAGAGGAAGAACAAAAGAAAAAGTAAAAATCAACTGCTTTTATATAAATGGATAATTGGGGTTATTTGGAACCACCATGCATTCAAACAGGATTATAAAAACCTCTTGGATATGCTTATGGTTTGAGGAACACAAATTGAAGAATTTTAAATCAAGATAAATCTAAGGCTCAAACCCTTCCCTCAGAAGAGACTATTCAGCCCAAAGACACCATGAAGAAGAAGACTATTATTGCTGCTGGATTCATTGAAGAAGAAAAGTTCATAATAACTACAAATTATAGGTCATCAAAAACAGAAGAGGTTGGTAAACTACAAGAACCAACTAAACAAAAGCTTACTACACCAGCTGAAGGGAAGGAAGCTGATAAGAAAGCTGTTATCAAACTACCAAAGTTGGAAGTAAAAAACTCTTCAGTTGAAGAAGAAGGATCAATAATTGAAAAAGGCATGAAGAAGTTCATGGACCAGAAAATTAATCTCACCTTAGAAGAAATAGTCACAATGTCACCCAAGTTTATGCAAGAATTCAAATTTTTCTCAGAAAAAGAGGGGAAATACTTAATGTCTCTTAAATAAATCAATAATCAGGAGAAAACAAGCACTCAAGAAATAATCATTCAGGATAAAATTCATTACTCTTGTCCCCTTGGAATGATTGAGGTCTCAGTTGTACAAGAAGGACATATAGAAAAAGCATTAGTAGATACTGGAGCTGAAATCAGTATAATACCAGAAGTGGAAATCATAAAAGAAAAACTACTAATGAGGGTTCTGAACATGAGACTTAGAGGTATTTGAGGTCACAGCAC
This sequence comes from Austropuccinia psidii, assembly GCA_023105745.1. Classification (NCBI taxonomy): domain Eukaryota; kingdom Fungi; phylum Basidiomycota; class Pucciniomycetes; order Pucciniales; family Sphaerophragmiaceae; genus Austropuccinia; species Austropuccinia psidii. Next base: position 23,212,835 of record JALGQZ010000011.1, read on the forward strand.
AGCAATTATTGGATTTTCAGAAAACACTGTCCTTGTCTTACCATCTGGTGATGAAAGAAGAATTAACTTCTTTGTATCCAGAGGTTCTGTTCATACAGTCATTGGAAGACCTTTCCTTGCTTATAATGATATTAGACTTGAACAATTTCAACAAGAAGCAGAAACTCTTAGCTATAAAGAGTCTGATGGAAGAAGATTGTGTATACCCATATGTACGCAAGAATCAAAAGGATGGCAAACAGGACCACCCAGAGGAATGGAAATGTGTACCACAGCTAGAATAACAGAGCTGAAAAATAAAGTACCAAAATCAAAATCATCCCCAAGAAAGTTAAATTTGATACTGAAGAAAAAAAAATTATGGTAGAAAGAAAATAAAGGAATCAATATATCATTTGAAAGAGGATGAACCTGAAAAAGTTGAAACATTATTAGTATCTTCACAGAGAGTTAGCAACCTAGACAATAATTACCCTCTTCTCCATCAAAAATTTGAAAACACTCTTAGCTATAACATGGAAGCTTCCACTATTGAAGTGGAACCAGTACAAAAGAAAGGCTTAAAGCCAAAACAGCTAGTTAAAATTGTTTCAAATAAATATGGAAAGAATGATAATCATTGTAAGAAGAAACAGGATGCAATATCTAATGAAGAATACTGTAATGATTAAAAAGTGAATGGTTCCTCTAAAATCAAAAGATATTTCTCAAAAATAATGATAAATCTCAAGTTCAATGGGATTTTCAATACCCTGAAACTCAACCAACAATTAAAGAAGAAATTAATCCAACTAAAATTCAAAATATCATTACTACACCTGAATTGGAACCAAAAAGTTCAAATTTAGAAACCAAGTTATCAGAGGAACAATCAATTCAAACTCAAGAGCCTCTGGACCTAGACCAAGTAATTAAAAAGATAAATTTTATGGAATTGGAAATGAAAACCAACACAGCATCCACTGCTAATGACAATTCTCAAAAGAATCCCTTTTCTCATTTGTCACCAAATTCTGGATTAAAATGAGCAATATATGTCAGAATAGGATGGGAAGAATACCTTGTTATGGCTTTCTTGGACCAAACATTAGAATATAACTGCATAACCCTTAAAATAGCAGCAGAAATTGGGACTTGACAAATATCAAAGGAATTAAAAAATTGAAATAAGAAGCTCAACAAGAAGATCATGAACAGAGCTCGAGTTGTCTTACCAAATAATGAAACACTGTACTTAAGGCTTATGGTGAAAGGAAATTCAAACCACATAGTCTTGGGAAAAGAGTTTTGTGATTATTTCAATTGGCTTCAATTATTTAATTCAATATCATCAAGCTATGAAGAATAGTAATAATAAAATCAAAGTCTAAACTCATTAAATCAAGTTTCATCAGCTTTAAAAAATATGAATAAATCTGCAGAAGACCAATATGAAGGAATGCAAGTGTCAGGGTGAGTCTATGATAGAGTGATAATAATGGTACATACAGCTTTAGCTATGACTGTGACATGGATAAAATAGTGATAAAATGGTTTTAATTGATAATTAAGGGCTTTAATAAAACCATTTAGTGGTGGTGAGTGCTATTGAAAGCCCAGGGTGCGGCTTTACCAATTGGATTATTATAATAAAGTCTACAATAATTAAAGAGTAGAATTATACCTGATTATTTCCAAGAGTATAACTGTTTTTGACAGTTGTACTACATAGGAATTTGATAGCAGGATGAGGAAACCTCTTCTGGTAGAGAAAAGGCCTCCTTTTATCCAATAATGGGGTGGAAATAGCCCTAGATACCATCCACGTAGAGGAAGTCAAGTGTTTTTCACTTCTGGGTACTGGCTTGTGGTTTCCACAAAGCCTGTATACACTGTATTGGGCTCAGTTTGGGCTTTGAAACCACATATGGGGATTTTCACCAAGACAGGGTGAAAATTTTCATCTAGGGACCACACAGCCCTCTTCTGATGTGTATGATGCATAGAATGCTGTACAGAAACTGTATGGGACCCCAGTATTGACTGACCTATGAGGTATTGAAGTATTAACATGCTTCTTTGTCTGTTTGACACCTCATAATCATGGTTATGGGATATTATCCCATGGTAAGGCTGTATTGGCCAGAATGTGGGATTTTGACCTTAAAAATGCTATACCCTTTTTGGTTTTTGAGATATTGGTCTCAAATTTGGTTCATTGTGTAGATATGGATGCTATCTACACAATGGTACCTCATTTGATATGGGTAACATTAGATATGGCAAAGTTATGCCATGTACAAGTTTTGTTGTTCATACATATGATTTTTCTCAGTATCTGTATGGAGCTTATTTGCTCCATAACTTTTGTTCTAGATGGGATATGGAGAAATGAAAGGAACCATCAGATAGCCCTGATCTTTCTCTTTCCAAAAAGGCTCCACTTTAAGTATCTCACACTAAAGTTTTAGAAGCTAGATGAGAGGTGAATATTTTATTCACCCTTATTTGACCTTATTTTGGCCATACCTTCTGTAATTTTATGTTAGCTAAATTTGGCTAGTACCATTGAATAGCCCTGACTTGAAGCTTTAATTTGAATACCCATTTTCTGGGGTTAAGCCTCTTCCTCTAGATTACAGATGAGAGGTGAAAATTAAGGTTTACGCTCAGCAAAAACTTTGAGAAGGAATGACTTTGTTATTCTTTGCCCTATGATAATGGGATTTGTATATTTGGAAAGAGGTGATTTTCCTCTCTCTTTTTATACATTTTGAGCTGATTTGGCTCAGATCCATGTTTTAGTGGTATCTTGGCTTTACCATTGGTTTATAGTATTTGGCTGTCATGCTTGTGCTCTGGTTTTGAGTCACAGGCTGACAGAAAGTGTTCAGTATAGGGATAATGTACTTTAACCAAAAAGATTTCCCTTAAATTATGACAAGAAGAGAAGAATCTCATTATACTGCATCAAGCTCACTCACACTATTAGATGAAGAAGAATCATTTACCTTAGGAGACCTACTCCTTGATGAATATTTTAATATGGGAGAAATCAATGCAGATGAATATCCCATACCCCCCAGTTTTCCAGCCAGGCATTCAACAGAGTTTTTATTTGGATCAAAGACTCACTAAATCAAACATTCTTACCATCTATAAATTCCTTGATACAGGAAATTCAATCAAAACTCACATTACCAAAAAATAAACCTATCAAAGATGTAAATGAAACACCATTAGTAGAAAATGATTTCATGTTCACTGAAAAATTTGAAGAACCACTACCAACACTTGAAAAGTTAATTTTTGGGGAATACTTCAACAATGAGGAAAATCCTAATCAAAACCTGGATTCACCTTAAATTCAAAATTTATCTTTGGAAAACCCCAGTTTTGATACCAGCCAAAGCATACCTGGACAAAAGAAATCACCAGGAGACATAACAAGTTTAGAGTATGAGTATTTATCCCATATTTATATCTTTGTAAGGGATACGAAAGTATTATCACAACCTTCAGTAATCTCTCTTGATAAAGACCAAAGTGCAACAATTTCAGAACAAACAGAACCTTCATCAAGAAAAAGCATATTCAAGAACAACAATTAAAATCAAGTCTGAAGAAACCTACCAAGTTTTTCAATACAGAAAATAAAATTAAGAAGAAAATTTAGATTTTATTCAAAATAAAAATAATATTATCAATTTCAGGCAAAAGAGTTTCCAAGATGCAGAAACAAAAGCAAATTGAGAAAAACCCAGGAAAAAGCGCATTTTACACTGAAGAATGTTAAAGTGAATTTTGAATTCACTTTGAGTACGGATGAATACATCCACAAAAGAATGTCTATGTATCAAAAAAGAATCAAAGGGGAACTGCTAAACTGTTTAAATAAGTTCCTTTACAAAAACAAATAAAAACCCAAGGAGAGGAAAGAACAGAAGGCTTAAATATAAACCAAGGGCATTTTAATGTTGACTTATTACTTAAGACAACTTCTGTGCTTTTTTTTCTTTTCTTCCTTATTTATTTTTTCTTTATTTCTTTATGTTTTCTCTTATTTTATTTTGGTTTTAATTTTATAGTTTCATTTTTTAATATTAATTTCTATTTTAGTTTAATTTAATTAATTATTATTATTTTAATTTCTATTTTGTGTTAATTAATTGATTCTCTAGATTTGAATTTAATTTAATTTTTATTTTTATTGTATATTTTATTTATTTTTATTTTAATTTATTCTTATTTTCTATTTAATTTAATTTAAAGTAATTGAATTCTTTATTTTTTTTCTTATATTTTATTCTATTTTGTTTTTTATTTTATTTTATTTCCTTAAACTTCAATGACTAAGACTCCCTCTCACATATTTGTTTGAGGGGGGCACAACAAGATTTTTTATTTTTTATTTGCTTTAATTTTTTTAGCCAGAAATTCAGAACAAGAGAAAAATAAAAAATATATAATGATTTTATTTTATTTTATTTATTTATTTTTTATAGAAAAGAATAGAAAGAAAGAAAAAATACAACATACCTAGCCACAAATCTGATCACCAAGGAAATATAACAGAATGCCACTCTTCATTTGTGAAGAGTGGCTCAATAGGATCTAATTATAAAAAAGAATATTATCAATTGATTAATTGAAATTAAAAATATTATTAATAATAAATAAAATTTATAAAAAACAGAAGAAATGATTGCCAGCTGATCTAAAAAAAAGAAACAAAAGAAAAAATAACATAAAATACTTAGCAACAGGTCCAATTGGCAAGGAAATGGAGTGGAATGCCACTCTTCGTGAGTGAAGAGTGGCTCAAGAAAAAATAAAATTAAAAGAAACATATTGATTAATAAATTTAAATATAAAAAAACAAAACAAAAACAAAGAAAATATGATGACAATGAAGAAAGATGAAGTGTGGGTGGTGTTGGGGAACTAAAATACAAGTCAGCTGTGCGACTACACAGCTGAATGCATATGCAATAATCAAAATGCCTCATGGCTATTTTGGTATTGATATATTTTTTGAGCTTAAAACTTTAAAAAATAAACTAAAACTAACTTAAATAAAAAATAGTTTATTTAATTTAAACATATATATATATATAATAAATTAAATTAAATTAAATTAAATGAAAATTAGAAATAAATTAAAATTAAAAAAATATAATAAATAAATCAAAAGAAACAAATTAAAATTAAATTATTAATACTATTAAAAAAACAAAAAATAAATAAATTAATTAAAATAAAAATAAAAAATAAAAGGATTAATTTAGTTGAATATTCAATTAAATGGTTTTCTTTGAAATAAAAATAATAATAAAAAATACTTCAAAATTAGAACTACCCCAAGAAGTCATCAAGTTATTCATAGACACCTTTTTTGGCCAACCTCAAAATGAAGTTATATCAGGATTTATTTTTGGATTTGATTGTTTTTTGTTAAAAAAAAGAGAAAAAACTCTCCTAATGGAACATTTAAAAAATAAAAAATATTTTAATATTGTTTATATTGAATTTTCTTTTTATTAAATGGAGATACTTCAAAATTAGAACTACCCCAAGAAGTCATAAAGTTATTTATAAACACCTTTTTTTGGCCAACCTCAAAATGATCTTATATCAGGTTTTTTTTTGGATTTTATTTTTTTTTGTTAAAAAAAAGAGAAAAAACTCTCCCAATGGACCATTTAATAAATATAAGATATCTTAGTATTTTTTATATTGAGATATTTTTTTATCAAATGGAGAGCAGCTGAACCCCTTCTAGCTCCCAGCACTTCAAGAATAACAATAAAAAAATAAAAAAACCAACAATAACAACAATCAACAACCCAAAAAGGAAGAGGTCCTTGATAAGACATTAAACTGTCTAAAATATTTCCTTAATTTAATAAAACAAAAATCAGCAATAAAGTAACAGTCCTGGACATGACCTGAAAAACTGTACCAATAACATTTTATTCTAATTATCAAAATAAAAAAACAAGACTCAAGGAATGGTCCTGAGTATGACCTTAAATTGCATCATCAAGATTTTTCAACCTCATGATTCATCTCAAGAAATAAATTCTGGCTTTTGGAAATTATCACACTTTTACCACTCAATTATTTCAAGAAAAAAAAGAAATACATTATTCTAAAGTGATTGCAAAAATAATCAGTTTTATATAAAAAAGAAATGATAAGAAAAATAAAAACTCTCAATAATAAAAATAAGGGGTGGTAACCTGTTTCTAATTATCACTCCTTGTGATTTTAAGTTTTGGGGGATAGTGGGAATTTATTTTGTTACTTCAAAATATATTTGATATACTTTATGATTAAGAGCTTTTCATAAAAAAAAGGATAATAATAGACATAGTAGAAAGGAAGAAGAGGAAAAATAAAGAAGATAAAAAATGGAAGAAAAACCAGAAATTCAAGACATATGGACATTGAAAACAAAGTATGAGTATCTTTTGAGGTAGAAAATCAATGGATATGCAATGAAGTCTAAACAGTATAAAAATTGCAATTAGGACAGGCAAAAGACTCTCATTTAATTTGCAGTTTTTTTGCTTTAGTATAACTTCTTCATCAACATCAAATCAATTTTATAATTATAATTATAAGAAAACATCACCAAGGATTAGCTTTATCATTGAAAAAAAGAATAATAATACATTCAAAATAAGGGAAAACATTTATATCAAATATAAAGAAGAAAATTCAAGATAGGGCATTTGTCCCTTAATCTTCTCTGGAAATGCTGGGGACAGAATTAAATAGAGAGGGGGATGTGGTATACCTGTACCAGTTTGGATTAATGGACAAACTAAGCAGGAATATTTTTCAATTTTCCTTACGCTTTTTCCAATATATTAGCATATTCATTTATTTTCAAAATGAATTATAAGGAGAATGAATTTCTTTTGTTAATAAATGAACTTGACAATTATGATATGACACCCAAATGTACCACCAAGTTGAAATTAACTTTCAAGGGATTGGTTGACCTAGAGTATTATTTTTTATATATATTTTGATTTCTTAATTTTAAGTTACTTCAATTTTCTTTAGATATTGTGGGTAGTAAAAATCAACAAAAATATCTTACAGCAAAGAAGGTCCTAGTTACAATGAGGATGCATGAAATTAAATTTCAGGGCAGAGTTGTAGCATAATAGGGGTCATAAATACTAATTGAAAGCTTATTGATATAGCAAAAAGGTAGAATTGGGTGTATCAATGAAAATTAGTCTTTCTATCAATTTTGAGAAGGAAATGAATATTAAATTCAGGGGGTTAAATCTAGAAAAAGTGTTTAATTCAGGCTTAGAATATCATTAAGACAAGAAAAGTACAGGTGTACTGTATTCTCTGACTTGTTTGAGGAAGTCTATCATTACAAAAAGGAGTCAGAAAGATTCAAAAAGTTAGTAATAGTCTTATGATCATGATAAGGTAGCCATTGTGATGTTAGAAGAAAGAAATTAAACATTTAGGGTGCAGAGAGATCGTTAAATGGTTTGAAATGTGAAAGAAAATAGGCTAGGAAGAAGAGATTAAACATCAGAAATATCAATGAAGTATTATAGCAGGTTCAGAGAAAGATTACAGAAGTTTCACAAAACACAGTTACAGTTACAGGACATCTGATTACAGAGAAAAACAGCATGATACAGTAAAGCTATAGTACAGTGGTCAGGGAGATCAGGATTCCAGGGCTGTAAATTGATACATAATCAATGACATCATCAACAGGAAATCAAATAGGATTACTCATCATGGAAATAAGGATCCTAGCAAACTCAATTGATTACATAATCAATGACATCATTAATGACATCATCAACATGAATTAAACAAGTATTACAAATCATGGAGATAAGAATCCCATGAGCCTCAACTTATTACATAATCAAATGACATCATTTCCCCAAGCTTTCCCCAAAATTTAAAGAACTCAATTGAAGATACAGGTCTCATGATCCAACACCACCAAACCTTATTTCACAATACAGGTCACATGACAAAACTCCAAAGTGGAGATCTGAAAGTTCTAAGTAGCCTTTTTTTTGACACTCCCATGGAGGCCCCTTCCCCTTCTAATTCTTTTTTCATCATGGCCTTGAAAGAGGCTCATCACAAAAATGTAACTTGTTAATATCTTTTCTGAGGGAAATCCCCTCAATTCATCCAAATTATCCTCATTTCTTTAGGAATAATCAGTAGCTAAGCTCAGAATTAAAGTTATCCCATCCCCATTCCTCAATTATGCTCAGTAGCTAAGCTCAGTAGCACTGTCTGAGTAATTTATAATTAATAGTAGTTGAAAGTTGGTCTCGATTAACTCATAGACTCATCTCATTGACTACCTCAATTTCTAAATTGCTCAGTAGCAAATCTCAGAAGCACTGTCTGAGTCTTCTTTATATAAATAATAGTAGATAACAGCTTGTGTAAATTGATTTATAAATTAAACTCATTGTCTATCCCATTGATATTTTTACCCCATTCCTAAGTTTTCTCAATAGCTAAGCTCAGTAGCACTGTATGAGTGATCTATAATTGGTAGTAGTTAACATTTGGTCTAATTTAATTCATAAACTCATCTCATTGACTATCTCCAATCCTAAATCTTCTCAGTATCCAAGTTCAGTATCATTGTTTGGGTGTCTATAGATAATAGTAGTTGTAAGTTGTTCTACACCATTTTATAAATCCATCCCATTGAAAAAGCTCTCTACTCAGTGGCCAACGCAGTAGTAAATTTAAAAATATTAGTGTCTGCTATTCCAAGTTATCATCATAAAATTATTAAACCCTTAAAAGAATTGTGGTGTTTGTTATTATGAGGTATTATATTATCAACAGTGTTATCATCAAAATCGGGAATACCTCAAGTTGTTACTGTTCTTACTAAAGGAATTAAAAAGGAGCTTTTCTCCATTTTTATATATTTATTTACCTGTGTTCAGGTTTACTAATTATTGCTTCAAGATCAAAATAATTCTGATAGAGTCTGTTGAATATACTTTTCTGACTAGCCACCATTAGATAAAATAAATTGATTGTGATCTCAAGTTATGATAATTCAGAATTTTCAGGGAGGGAATTTCAGATTATTCTGACACACAAGCAGGGAAAGGGTTATAAGCTTTAACCTCAATTAAAAACTGTTTTATTGTGTTTTGTCCTTCCAGATACTGCCTCATTTGTCCCACACAAGAGGGGTTCCCACATCTGGTGTCACAACAGTGGCATGAAGATAGGAATAAAATTCAGAAATTATTCACCTTGATATTAAAAAAACAAAACTAACCAAAGAGATAAAGTCCAAACTGGAAAAAAATAAATACATCAATCAAAAATCTTCATCATCCTCATATCCTTATTATTATCCAGTCAAACACTCAACACCCACAGGACAAGAATATCAAGTAGAATACAGTGATCTCATCCCAACACCAAGAACAGAAGAAAAGGAAAAGGAGAAGATCAGGCAGTTCTTTTTAATATCATTAAAGAATCAAGAAAAGGAATAATTAAATCAAAGGATCTAGAAGGAAAATATAATGGGGAAGAAATGGATCAAAATCTACCTCAAACTTACCACCATTACCACCTGAGGATACTGTGGAAGAACAGTATTCTGAGGAAAGGCAAGAAGAAGATCAAACTGAACAAATTGAAAGTCTTATGAAACAAATGAAATATCTACCATTAACTCAAGGCAAACAGAAAGCAAAGAGAATACAATTAACATAATTCACACCTGTAGCTAGCCCTAGTGAACCAACATTTCCAAGACATGTAAGACCTGAAGAGTAACCATCATCATCAACACCTGGACCAAGAGCAACCCCTACTCCAGAAACAGAATCAATCCCCAAGCCTCATCAAAGGAGAGCATTCTTCTCCACACCTACAAACCCAAGTACATTACAACATCAAAAATTCAGACAGGAAATGCTGCTTTTTAAGATTAAAGCTAAAGATTATGAACTAAATCTTAATGGAGAAGAGGTTGAGAAGCTTATCAGCAAAGTAGAAGGAATAGCTCAAATTGAAGGTGTAAGGTTTGACTATGAAACAATAAATAAAATTACTAATATTCTACTTATTTTACTCTGAATGTCCTTATAAATAAAAAAATAAGATAAAAATAATTATAATAGCAAAGAATTATTATAATTATGGCATAAAAAATAATTATAGTATTAATTAAATATAATAATATAAGCTATATTATGAAATAATAATATAATGAATAAATATATTAATATTTGATAATTAATATATTTAAAAGCACTTTATTATTTTTATCAACAAATAATAAAGGCGTAAAGAATTATTTTTGATGGATAAAAAACACTTAATAACTATAATATCACTAATATTAAGGCTATATATTAATATAAATACTATTTATATTGATTGAAGAATTATTAATAGTAATAATAGAGAGAAATTATTATAATAAGAGGAAGTAACATACTTTGGATGCTTAATATAATAATTTTGGAAGGTTATTAGGCCAAATAATGTAAATACAACTTATTTAAACTGTATTTACAAGTATAAATAAAAGAAATTACAAATTTTCTCACTTTTACATGGAAATAAGATTTTCAAGATATTTCTAACAAAACAAATGAACATTTGAAGTAATGATGTCATAAATGATGATTATAATGAATATTAACTTTTATCTTTAAGAATATAAAGTATTTATATATATGCAGAATAATGATTTTACCTTTTCATTTGATGGTTTTCTTGTTTTGATGTGCCTGAGGGGAAAATAGAGTAAAAAATCTCTATTTATAGTAAATACCTCCCTTCTAGAGTCCAGTAGGCTTCTAGTAGACGTTTACTGATGGTATCCACTGGAAATGATAAGTATTTTAAGGTTTAGTGATTATTACATCATTATCAAACCATCTTATCTCATTATTACACCATTTTTTAGAGTTATCACTATAACACTATGTTTGATGACATCATAGGATTGGAATAAGCCTAAGCTTTGTGTATTTTATTAGTATTAATCATAATCTAATAGTATTCACCAGTTTTATCACTTATATAGCTGTCAAACCTAAAATAAGATTACAGTGAGTGATCATAAATGATCAATTTTAAGCTTAAACTTTGATCATTAATAACTTTGCAGTTATACATGCAGAAGCTATTCAAAGAGTTAATTCTCATAGCTTGGAATGTTCTCATGAAATTTCCAAGAGCATTTTATTACATAATCAAAACTCTATTTATGATGGTTTTTCTTGTATCTCATGTTTTCTGTTGAAATTCAATATTTTAAACTTCAAACCTTGATTTAAAGGGTTTATACCTTGAGTATTATGATAGGAATTACATCATTCTTCACGTATGAACTAGTAGAGTCTGAATATCCACTTTGCTATAAGTTTAGACTACTTTCACAACAAAGTGGTCAACAGCTCTAGTAATTTTGTTCAATAAACCCTTGCAAGTTATAACCTTGTTTATAACTTTTCAAAAAAAGCTCATATATGTGTTCTTAAAGTAAGTACATAATGACTTTATATTTGGTTTAACTCCCTATCATGTACATTTCAAGAAATATTAGCTAAAAACCATGAATATATGCATTGACCAAAAAAGTGCATATATTCAGCTTAATTCCTTAAGTATTTACTTTAGAGAATTCTCATAAGGGTGTTTTATGTGTATTGCTTCATGGGGAATCCAAGGGAGCAACTTATTTAACCTGTTTTTCCATTGGTATATGAGTTATAAGATTTTATGTCTTTTATAGGGTATTATTACTTATTATTCAGTAATTATTGACTTTAAAAATATGCCACAAATATGATATATGTGTATTTTACCATAAGTAATCTAATGGTGCATTTTATTTCACATGTTTACTCATTAGATTCTGAGTTAATTCAGATTTTGTACCTATTTATGGCATTTTCACTGGTTTTATGATAATTATTGTGAGTATAATTATTATAAAGTTTTTCTTGTGACCCTTTTGGATATGTGGTCATATCTCAAAGGCTCATAGAATGAGCTAGAGAAGAAGACTTAGCAATGCAGCTGGCATTCTGGACAACTGACTCAAGAATAACTGATTCCATAGAAGCAATGCCAGGTAATGAAGAAGGAAACTGGGGTTAACTAAAGAAAGACCTTATCACTAAATGGGGAAGAGTTGAGCCAGAAAGGAGATATAGAAAGGACTCACTTATCGATTTATTTAATGATACTTAATATGCAGGAGGAATTAGTACTCTCTCTCAATAGAAAAGGCTTATAGGGGAGTATGAAACTATCATTAATTATCTTCTTAAATATAAATATATTCCTCAAGATAATATGTTTCATGAAGATTTGTTTGACGGTCTCTCTGCAGACATAAAAGGAGCTATTAGTAAAGAAATGATAAAGGAGAATTTCATGGTTAGAGAAGAAGATGGAGGATATCTAATACCACCAATGAAGATCTTGAAGAAGTACATTGAACAGGAATTGGAAGCAAGGATATTAGTCACCAAAAGACTTTCACCTTCAAGGATAGCTGATCAAAAAGACTCAAAGAATAAGGAAAGAAGGGGTCAATTGAAGGAAGATTTATTTCCAGGAATGCAAGAAGCCCTCAATAAAATGAAAGAACTTACAAAAACCCTTAAAGAACAAAAGGAAGCAGTCAATAAAGAGGTATCTTCTGAAAGTGATGATGTCAAACAGCTTATTAATCAATTAAATGAATTAACTAATGTGGCTAAGCCATAAAATAAAATAATTAATAACCCTCAATCAAGCAATCAAGGATTCAAGCCAAGGGAAAATTTCCCACCACCACGAGATAGAAGTGTACCCTATATTCCAGCACAGAATGTACCAAAGTTTAATGTTAAATACTATTATTTCTCAGAAGAAGTACACTCAAAAGGAAGATGTAATGATCTTATTGAAGATCAAAATGAGAAATAGGTAATCAGACAAGGATTCAATTATTTATACCCCAACTGGGAAAGGGTACCAAATCATGGAAAATTCTCACCTAAATACCTAGTAAGGGAATTCCAAAAAGGAACAAGAAGAAATTAAAAGAAATTTAGAAGAGAAGACTAACAAAGAAGAACAAAAGAGAAAAGAAAATTCCACTGCATTCATTTCAATGGATGATTGGGGAGATTGGCAACCACCCTGCATCTCAACAGTACTAGAAGAACCTCTTGGATATGCATATGGAGTAAGGAATACAAAAAAACAAAAAGAACAGGAATATAAATTAAAGAATCAATCCCAACCATTACCCTCAAAAGAGACTATTCAACCTAAAGAAACAATTAGAAAAAAGCCTAGCAGACCTGGTGGATTTATTGAGGACAAAGAACCTGAAGAGGAAAGAGTCATGATTCCAACAAAGTACAAATAACAAAAATCTCCTGGAATAAAAAAAGTACCAGAGCCTAGTTAACCTAAAAAACAAACACCAGTAAAGAATAAAGTAGAAGGACAAAGCAGAATTATTCTAAAAAAAGGAACAAATAATCATAAGGCCTCCAGTAAAGGAAAATGATGAGGAATCCATTATTGTAAAAGTCATGAATAAGGTTTTAGATTAAAAAATTGATCCCGCCCTAGAGGAAATTCTGAAAATATCACCAATTCTCATGAAAGAAAGTAGATTTCTCTCAGAAGAAGAAAAGGAATATTTAATGAAACTCAAATCTATTAACACTGAAGAACAGGAATTACCTCAAGAGAAAATTATTGTCATAGATAAAATACATTTTTCCTGCCCACTAGGAATGATGGAAATTCTTATTGGAAAGAAAGAGGACACAGTCAAAGCTTTGGTGGATACTAGAGCTGAATTAAACATCATACCCAAAAATTAATCAATAAAAGCAGGGTTACCTATGAGGACTTTGGATATGAAACTTAGAGGAATAGGAGGACACAGTACTGCAATTGTTGGTTTAGCAGAAAATAAACCCTTAATATTACCATCTGGAGATGAAAGAAGAATTCACTTTTTTGTATCTAGAGGGGCAGTACACACTGTTGTTGGAAGACTTTTCCTGGCTGTTAATGGAATAAGGCTTGACCATTCACACAATCAAGGAGAAATTTTAAGCTATAAAGAACCTGATGGAAGAAGATTTTGCATCCCAATATGTTCACCAGAAACCAAAGGATGGCATATACACCCACCAAAGGGAATGGAGCTGTGTAATTATACCCAAATTGAAGAATGGAAGATAAATAATATAACCAATATTAGAAGATTTCAAGAATTACCTCAAGAAAATCCAAGAAAAAACAAAAATCAGGTACCTATAAAGCCAAACCCAGAAATTCCTATGAAACATTCCAAAGCTGAATTCACTATTAATGATTTGAAAATTAGCAGAATAAATGATGTGAACCTTAATTACCCTCAAACATCTGAGAATACCCATAGCTCTAGCACAAACCTTCCATTCCATTTGAAGGGGAACTTGTACAAAATGAAGGCTTAAAGCAAAAACAGCTAGTCAACAGTGTCTGACATGTGTGCGGTGGAAATGGCTGTCATATTATTAAGGAACAAAAACCTGTTTGTAAATTCTACAAACCATTTGTAGAAGCTATACTTTAAAATCCAAAGCATATTATTTCCCCAATAGATTGGTTGAGAGTGACCTCTGGTGCTCCAATCCAATTTACCAAAAAATCATTCAATAAATTCCAAAAAAAGAAAACTAAACAAAAAAATTAATGTAATTCACCTGTTGAAAACCAAAAGCAAAGGAATGAAGAAATAAATTCAGATTAATCTTATACTAACTCAATTCAAGAATAAATTCACCAAATAAACATTCCACAAAACTATTCAAGCATTGAAGATTATATACCCAATGGGAGGAATTTGTGCCCCATTGAAGACAAATCTTCATCCAATAAAGAGCAAAATATCAAAATTAATTATGAATTGGTTAATAATTCAAATTACCTCAGTCTTCATGAAAAATCAAAAAAGGTTGATAGAAGTGCAAATCTAAAATATAAAGGAACAAATCAAGATGAAGGAAGACATTATTCTAATATTTTCAGCTTAAGCATTTTCAACAATTTAGGAAAAAATTAATACAGAGGTAAGAATTATGCAAAATTGTCAGCCTGTGACTCAAGACCAGAGCACAAGCATGACAGCCAAATACCATAAATCAATGGTAAAGCCAAGATACCACCAAAACATGGAGCTGAGCCAAATACGCTCAAAAGGTATCAAACCCAAGAGGAACCCCACCACCTTCCAAATACACAAGTTCCGCCATCATAGGACAAGGAATAACAAAGTTATTCCTTCTCAAAGTTGTTGCTGAGCATAAACCTTATTTTTCACCTCCCATCTGAAATCCAGAGGAAAAGATTAAACCCCATCAAATGGGTATTCAAATTGAGGCTCTAAGTCAGGGCTATCCAATGGTACTAGCCAAACTTGGCTAACATCAAAATTACAGGAGCTATGGCCAAAATAAGGTCAAATAAGGGTGAATAAAATATTCACCTCCCATCTAACTCTTACAGTTTTAGTGTGAGATACCTAAAGTGGGGTCTTTTTGGAAATTTCACAATAACGCTGTCTGATGGTGCATTCAATTTCTCCATATCCCATCTAGAACAAAAGCTATGGAGCAAATAAGCTCCATACAGATATTGAGAAAATAATAAGTATGAATAACAAAACTTTCACATGGCATAACTTTGCCACATTTGATGTTACCCATACCAAATGAAGTACCATTGTGTAGATAGCATTCAGATCTACACAATGAACCAAATTTGAGCTCAATATCTCAAAAACTGAAAAGGTTATAGCATTTTGAAGGTTAAAATCCCACAATTGGGCCACTACACCTTTTACTGTGGGATACTATCCCACAGCCATGATAATGAGGTTTCAAATAGACAAAGAAGCATGTTCATACTTCAATACCTCAAAATCAATTCAATACTAGGGTCCCATACAGGTTATGTACAGCATTGTACGCATCATACACATCAGAAGAGGGCTGTGTGGTCCCCAGATGAAAATTTTCACCCTGCAGTGGTGAAAACTGCCCAGATGTGGTTTCAAAGCCACATCTGAGCCCAACGAAGGGAATACAGGCATTTTGGAAACCACAAGCAAGTACCCTGAAGTGAAAAACTCTTGACTTCCTCTATGTGGATGGTCTATGGGCCATTCCACCCCACTTTAGGATAAAAGGACGCCTTTTCTCCACCAGAAAAGGTTTCCTTATCCTGTTCCTAAATTCCTATGTAGTAAAATTGTCCAAAACAGTTCTACTCTTGGAAAAAAGACAGGTATAATTTAAACTTAAGTACTTTAGTCTTTATTATTGTAACACAATAGGTAAAACTGCATCCAGGGCTTTCAGTAGCACTCACCACCACTAATTTTGTTAGTAGAGCCCTTAATATCTTTAACCCAAACCTTTTTTAATACCTTTTATCCATGTCAAAGTCATAGTTAAAGCTGTATATACCTTTATTGACACTTTATCATAACCTCAGCCTGACAAAAATGAAGATATGCATAATTGTCAGCCTGTGACTCAAAACCAGAACAAAAGCATGACAGCCAAATACCATAAACCAATGATAAAGCCAAGATACCACCAAAACATGGAACTGGGCCAAATCAACTCAGAATGTATCAAAATAAAGAGGAAACTCACCACCTTCCAAATACACAAGTCACACCATCATACGACAAAGAATAAAGAATTTATTCCTGCTCAAAGTAGCTTCTGAGCATAAACCTCACCTTTCACCTGTCACCTGAAATCCAGAGGAAGAGATTTAACCCCAGAAAATGGGTATTCAAACTGAAGCTCCAAGTCAGGTGTCAGGCTGAGTCTATATTGAAGTAGTAATAAGAGTATTTACAACTAGAATTATGACTGTGACACGTAGAAAATTGATTTATAATAAGAGTTTTTTTATTTAAAAGATGATTTATAATGTAATTAAGGGGTTCTACTATTGGAAAATAGTGGTGGTGAGCGCTATTGAGAACCCAGGGTGCAATCTTACCAGTTGGGTTACTATAATAAGAGTTACAATAATTAAATATATAATTATACCTGTTTATTACCCAAGAGTAAAACTGTTTTTGACAGTTTACTACGTAGGGTATTCAAGAGCAGGATGAGGAAAGGGTTTTGGCAGTGAAAAGCCCTCCTTTTATCCTGAAATTGAGGTGAAAAGGTTGTTAGACCTTTTCACGTAGAGGAAGTGAAGATTTTTCACTCCTCATGACAGGCTTGTGGTTTGCAAACAGCCTGTATACCCTGTATTGGGCTCAGATGTGGTTTTGAAACCACATCTGGGCAGTTTTCACCAATACAGGGTAAAATTTTCACCTGGGGACCTCACAGCCTGATTCTGACATGTATGACGCGTAGAATGCTGTACAGAAACTGTATGGGACCCCAGTATTGACTGACATATGAGGTATTGAAGTAAAAACATGCTTCTTCATCTATTTGACACCTCATATTCATGGTTATAGGGTATTATCCCATGGTAAGGCTGTATATGACAGCAGGTGGGATTTTTACCTTAGAATTGTCATAACTCTGTCAGTTTTTGAGATATCAAGCTCAAAGTTGGTTCATTGAATAGCCCTGTATGAGCTCTATGCAATGGTACCCAACTTGACAAGGTTATCCTTAAATATGGCAAAGTTATCCCATGTACAAGTGTTTTTATACATTGGCGTGTTTTGGGCAAAAGCTGTATTAAGCTTGTTTGGCCAATAACTTCTGTTTTAGTTGAGATATGAGGAAATGGATGACACCATCAGATAGCCCTGATTGTGCTCTTTCCAAAAAGACCCCACTTTAAGTATCTCACACTAAAACTGTAAAAGTAAGATGAGAGGTGAATGTTTTGTTCACCCTTATTTGGTCTGAATTTGACCATAACTCAAGTAATACTGGTGCTAGCTCAGTTTGGCTAGTACCATTGGATAGCCCTGGCTTAGAGATTCATTTTGAATACCCGTTTGATGGGGTTAAGCCTCTCCTTCTAGATTTTAGATGAGAGGTGAAAATTAAGGTTTATGCTCAGCAATAACTTTGAGTAGGAATAACTTTGTTATTTCTTGTCCTATGGTGATGGGACTTATATTTTCAGGAAGAGGTGAGTTTCCTCTTTCTTTTGATACCTTTTGAGCTAATTTGCCTCAGCTCCATGTTTTGGTGGTATTTTGGCTATACCATTGGTTTATGGTATTTTGGCTGTCATGCTTGTGCTCTGGTTTTGAGTCACAGGCTGACATACCCTCCCTCTAAAAAAGGCTCATCATTGATGAGACTGTTCAGTCCTCCTAGAGGCTCTGAATCTCCTTAAATGAAGGTTCCCATCTGGTATGGCATCCTCTGCCAACCATTTGTCTTTGTCAGCTGTCTGGTTCTTGAATCTGACTAGATATTGTCTCTGATCCTTCCCATTAAGTCTGATTTTTCTGGCCCTGATGATTTTACTCACAGGTCCAGGAGAGTCTTCTACTTCCACTATTTCTGGTGGAGTAATGTTTTTCTTCCTGGAGGGGAATTTATCCTCCTCTGTTTGGAAGTATGGTTTGACCAGGCTCACTGGAAAGACTGGGTTTTTCCTAGAAAACTCCTCAGTGAGCTTGACCTCTACTGCATTCCTCCCTATCAACTTAATGATAGTGAAGGGCCCTACAAATGAGTCTCTCATTTTCTTAGGTCCTTTGAGGTTGTTAAAGTTCAGTGTAGACACTAACACCTGGTCCCCTTCCTTGAAGTCAGGTTCCATATGTGACTTGTCCCACCTCTGCTTGTTGTACTCTTTGGCCTCAGCTATGCATTTGGCAGCAGTATCACAGGCTTTCTTCCACATATCATGGAAGTCTTTGGCTGTGGGGTGGATGGTCAGAAGATTTTTCTTCAAGTGATCCACAGGTAACAGGGGATTCCACCCTTTCTCTACCAGTGCAGGTGTTTTTCCTGTGGTAGAGTGCTGGCTTGTATTATAAGCCAGTTGGACTTCTGGTAAGAGGGTGACCCAATCATGGGTACATCCCTCATGGTCCTTGTATTCCATGCCATAGGCACAGAACCTCCTGAGGATGTCCTCCATTGTTTGGATCATCCTCTCAGCTAGGCCATCTGTTTGTGGATGGTAAGCTGTGGAAAAAGCAAGCTTGGTGCCAAGCATGTCATATAAATTGGTTCAAAATTCAGATGTAAATTTTGGGTCCCTGTCACTAATTATGATCTTAGGGACTCCACAGGTGGATATGATGTTATTCCAAAATAACAGAGCAGTGTCCATGGCTGTGTCCTCTTTATGGCATGGTAGACATCTCATGCTCTTGCTGAACCTATCAACTATGATTAAGCAGGCATTGTAGTTTTCTTTGCCTCCTGGGACAAGTCCTGTGACCCAGTCCATGTTGATGGTTTCCCATGGGTGTTTGGGTTCTTCTATGTGTTGAAGTAACCCATATTTCTTTCCATGTTTTCTATTTGCCTTTTGGCATCTTTCACAAGTGTTGATGTATTCACTCAACTCTTTCTCCCACTTGGGCCACCAAGCTGTGCTTGCTACCCTCTCCTTAGTCCTGTCCTCACTCATGTGTCCCATGTAGGGGCAGTCATGGCATTCCTGCAGGATTAAAGAGATGTGGTCTCTGTCTATCACTGTAAGTGCACTTGTGTGCTTTTCTCTGTGATAAATCAGGCCATCTATAAGGAAGAATTTATTGTCCTTATAGGCCCTCAACCAGGGTTCCTCCAGCTGGGTTTCCAGTTCTGGGCTCCTGTACTTTTGTTGAAGGAGTTGGAGTAGTATGCTACACTGTTTGTGTTTAGCATAAGATTCCAGTACTGCATTGAAGAATTCATTGTGCAGTTCTGAGGAACTTATCCCCAGTATGGCGGTTTCTGTCCCTTCTGAATCAGTTTTTCCACTGTCAAGGGTACCACTCCCTGGTGCCCATTCAGAGAATCTGAAGTTCTTCTTCCTATCTATTTCCATAAAATGGATAGGAATTTTTGCAGCAACTTCAGGGTCATAAGCTGGATTGCTTTTGACATTGTCCAGTGGCCATCTGCTAAGTCCATCTGCATTGGTATGGCTTTTACCTTCCTTGTATATGATGGTCATGTTCCCTCTATACTCCTGGATGGCTATTTGCCATCTCAGCATGTGTCTATTAGTAGTCTTCATGTTTAGTAAAGACTTCAAGGCTGTGCAGTCTGTGTAGACTTCAAAGACTGCACCCTCCAAATAGTAATGGAGTTTTTCTAGAGCCCAGACTAGACATAAACATTCTGTCTGGGTGGCCCCATACCTGGCTTCTGAATCTTTCAGCTGCCTGGAGATGTAACATATTACACCTTCTCTTGGTTCACCATCCACAATTTGTCTTTGGTGAAGGGCTGCTCCCAAGCCTTGGCTGCATGCTGCATCTATATATAACTTGAATGGTAGTTCAAAGTCAGGCAAGATGAGCACAGGTGCATTAGTGAGTTCATATTTGATCCTCTCATATGCATCCCTCCTTTCCTTGGTTATTTCAAAAACTACATCCTTTGAGCATAACTTGTATAAACTACTGGTTATGTGGGCAAAGTTTTTGATGTGGTTTCTATAGTAGCTAGAAAATCCAAGGAAAGATTGCATCTCTTTGATGTTCTTTGGTACTGGCTTTTGCAGTACTGCTGCTACTTTGTTCTGGTCAATTGCCAGACTGAGGCCTGAGACTTTGTGTCCTAGAGCTAGTAGCTCTTGTTGGCCAAAATTACACTTTTTGAGTGAAATTTTCAGATTGATGGGTGTACATTTACTTAGCACTCTGTCTATTTATTGTACATGGTCTTCCCATGTCTCTGAGTATATAATGATATCATCAATGTATACTACCATCCAGCCTTCCATTATTTCTTCTTGAAATATGGTGTCCATCATCCTTTGGAAGTGGGCTGGTGCATTCTTGATGCCAAATGGCATCCTGGTGTACTCATATATGCCCATATGGCATATAATTCTGAGTAATTTCATGGAGTTTGGTTTAACTCCATTTTGGTGGAAGCCCTTCATACAATCCATCTTGGTTATGTATTTGGCTTTGGCCAATTTATCCAAGGCATGAGGTATCCTTGGTATAGGATACCTGTCTGCTTTTGTGTAGTTGTTCAGGGCTCTGAAGTCTCCACACAGTCTAGACTTGCCATCATGCCAGGTGATTAGGACAGGAGTGGTGATTTCCACTATTTCATTATGTCCAATCTTCCTAATGACATCCATGTCCAGGAGTTCATTGATATGTTTCTCAATCTCTTTCCTGGTCTCCAGACTTGCTGGGTAAGGAGGTCTCCTTAACATGGGTGGATAAGGCCTTTCTACATCCAGATATAGTTCTATATCATGGCCTTTGATCTTGCCTAATGGTTCTTCACCAATGGCAAATGCTGGTCTATTCTTCCTCAGCATCTTCAGTAAACTTAGTTTTTGTTTACTGGTGAGGGTAGTGCTAAACTGTCCCTCTCTGAATTCTCTCAGAAGTTCTTCCAGTGGGTCCTGAGAAGATATCTGGTATATATCAAGAGAAAATTTCTTTTCCTTGTTAGTACCAATGGTAATATGTCTATTTTTACTATTGTAAATATCTATGCCATACATTCTCTGGTAATCTGTTCCCAGTAAAAACCCTTGGATGTGGGCATCTTCAAGCACTACAAACTCTGGGTTGAGTCTGATATTACCTTTTCTGTGGGGTATAATTATCTCTTTGATAATTGTCCCAATAGAGGTCATCTTTCCAGATGCACTCTTAAAGTTCTTTGCCCTGGTGGGCAAGAGTTCTTTTTCCCAGTTTGGGAAGTGGTTATCCAGATAATTTCTGGCCACTATGGAGCAGTGTGCTCCACTGTAAATGATCAATGGGTGCTGAGCATTGTCAATACATACAGTCATTTTTGTGGCTGTTCCGTGTATGTATGCCATTCCTTTGGTTGGTGTAACCAGGAATGTTTGTGCATCTTGTGTGTGTTTACACAAGTTCTTGTTGGCAGTGTCTTGTGGCATGCCTGCTTCCAACTGTATATCCTGGATTTCTAGTGGGGTTTCCTCTTGGTATTCCACTAGAAATTCCTCTCTTGGGTCTTGATCCTCATCAGATGGTTTCCTGATGGCATCACCCATAGAGTCTGATTCAGAATCCTCTGTTGGAGGTTCTTCTTCAGGGACTTTTTCTATAGCATAGACTTTTTTCTTTGCTTTTGGGCAGTTGTTGGCATAGTGATCTGTTGAACCACAATTGTGACAAGAATTCTTCTTCTTTGCCACTTCTGCCACTCTTTCTCTGGGTTTGTCTTTAAACTCTACCCTGAAAGGTTGTTTCTCTTTGAAACTATTGCTTCTATATGGGGTGAATTTCCCTATATTAGTCCTTTTCCTTATGTCTTGTAAGGTATTGCCTATATCATCTAGAGTGCAATTTTGGTTGCATCTGCACTTTACTGCATGCTCTAGTTCTCCTGGCAGTTGTGTCAGAAGTTTATGATTCCTCATTTGAATGTTCATTTGAGGATCAATGGCTTTAAGTCTTTTAGACTGTCTAAGACACCACTCATATGGATCTTTAGCCACAGAGTATTTGTCATTTTCAAATGACATGGTCTTTTGCCATATCCAAGTTCCATTACTGTACTTTTGGATTATTTGACTCTTCCACCATGGCCAATTTCTTCTGCCATGGATTTCTTTCATTTCAGTGTACCATATACTTGCATGACCTTTAAATGCAGTATTCAGTCTAGCAGTAATCCAGTAATCTGGTATGCTTGGTACATCAATGAAGAGTCCATCAATATAATCTATGAGTTCCATATGATCATATTCTCCTGATCCAGAGAATTTGGGCCAGCTTGAGGCTTAAGGAAGCTGTTTCAAGGCTTCCTTCTCTGAATAAGACATGCCATCTCCATCCTGGTATTGTGATGGAGATCTTGCCTTATTCAACAACATGGCATCTGGTTTGATGTCATCTGGTTGATATGGATTCTCCATAGCTTGGCCTTGTGGTTGGGGCTTTAAGCTATGGTAGGCATCAAACAATTTGTTGATGTCTTGGTTCAGACACTCCCTGTCCCTGCTACTATGGTGTTGTTCTTCAGAGACTTGATTCAGTCTCTTGTTGGTTTCTTCAGAGGCTTTGCTCAGTTGAGCATATCCTTCCTGAAGGTTTTTAACTATCTGCTCCAATGAGGCTTGAGTTTTTCTCATCCTCTCTTGGGCAGCTGCAAATTCTGTAGCCTGCTTTGCAGATTGCTCAGCATATTGGGACATTTGTAACCACAGTGTGTCACTGTTGATGTTACTCTCAGATGTGATAATGTTATTTTCAGTCTGAGTGGGGGTAATGTTTCTATTACTAGGACTACTGATTCTAGAGTGGTTTACAACTACTTCTGGTTCTTGTGTACTTCTTTTACCAAATCTAACAGCTTCTGGATCATGGGGTCTGACTCTTTCCTCCTCTGGTTGAAGGAGGCTTTGTTCTTGCCCTTGTTGCCTTGTCTTCTCCTGGAAACTTCCTGGAATTGTGAAGAATGGTGACTCTTGGCCACTGATCTGCTGGTTTCTGAATGGTGTGAAGCCACTGGAGAGCTGATTTGGCTTGCTCCTTGTGAACCTGAAGGAATCTGAGTAGGCCCTGTCTGGGTTAACTGTTCTTCTATAGCTTGGATAGTGGCTTGATTCTCCCTTATCCTCTGTGCCCTTGCCTCCAGGAGTCTGTTCTGCCTGGTAGGATTCCAACCCTTGGTGATTACCATAAGGTCTTTGAAGTCTATCTCTTTGAGACAGATCTTCTGGCAACTTGATCCCAGTTCTGCCCAGTGAGTTGCTAGGTTGAACCTCTTGTTGTCCATGCTCCATTGAAACAAATCTTTGAGGAGTTGGTGGATTTGAAGAACTTGATCCATATCCTTCCAGTCCTCTGGTTTGAGGTTTCTGTTGAATTGGAGTGTGAATGGCAAGGTTGATATTATCTCCCTCATTGTTTTGCCATCCACCACTGTGTCCAATGTGTCTTCTTTCAGGTCTTCTGGTTCTAGACATTCCTGCTCTATCCTCTGGCTGGTTCCTTTGGAAGCCAAGGTCTCTGAGGCATGCAGGGGACATATCAGTGTTTGCAAGCAGTCAAAAACTTTATGTTCTTAGGTTATTTACCTTTGACTGTGCCTTGTACAAATTTGTTATCTGCTGATTTGGGCAGTTTGCCTTTGGAGGTTACAACTGGGTTAATAATTGTAATCTTCCCTGTACAAGTGGTTAAGGTTGGTTTACCTTGTATTGAAGCAGAGTTTCGTGGTTTTCTACTCCTCTGAGTGGCTATTGGTGTCCACTTCTTGGCTGTAATGAGGCCTTCACTAAGCCTTTTTCCTTTACCCTTGCTGCCCTCTGGTTCTGAGGGTGTCACTGGTGTGTTGGCCTGTGACTGGGTTTCAAGTGGGATGTAGTTTTCTTCCACTGAATCAAAACAGGAAAAAGAGGGCTTATGTCAGTTAAGACTTCCTAGAAGGCTGGTTTTGCACGTCTAAGAATGGCCTCTGGGCTTGTATTTTACTACAATATGCCCTTGTATAGTGACAGTGTAATTGAATTAACAATTCCACGTCAAAAAATACAGCTTATTGATAAGTGGTATACTGTTTTGTATACCAATATCTTACAGAATACTTGTTATCAGCAAGTATAATCTGTCAAAAGATGGTGTATTACAGGGTAATTGAGTTAACAATGTGCCCAAACACGCCTCAACTGTTGGTTTATCAGTATGAGTTGTCTCAATTCAATTAAGAATCAGGACTGTATTAGTGGCTCAATGTGTTTTAATATGCAAAAACACGCCAAAAATACTGGTCTTATGGTTATTAGCCACTAGACAAATACTCTTAAATATATGAGTATTATTAGATTTTTAAAAAGAAATATATATAAAATATATTTTATAAAAGAAAATGACGCCTAAAAAGATAAAACAGGTGTCAATAAATCATAAAAAGAGAAAAAACTTACTTGTAAAGGTCCAAAATAAGTTAAAAACACGGCCAGGCCCCCAAAATGTCAGGCTGAGTCTATATTGAAGTAGTAATAAGAGTATTTACAACTAGAATTATGACTGTGACACGTAGAAAATTGATTTATAATAAGAGTTTTTTGATTTAAAAGATGATTTATAATGTAATTAAGGGGTTCTACTATTGGAAAATAGTGGTGGTGAGCGCTATTGAGAACCCAGGGTGCAATCTTACCAGTTGGGTTACTATAATAAGAGTTACAATAATTAAATATATAATTATACCTGTTTATTACCCAAGAGTAAAACTGTTTTTGACAGTTTACTACGTAGGGTATTCAAGAGCAGGATGAGGAAAGGGTTTTGGCAGTGAAAAGCCCTCCTTTTATCCTGAAATTGAGGTGAAAAGGTTGTTAGACCTTTTCACGTAGAGGAAGTGAAGATTTTTCACTCCTCATGACAGGCTTGTGGTTTGCAAACAGCCTGTATACCCTGTATTGGGCTCAGATGTGGTTTTGAAACCACATCTGGGCAGTTTTCACCAATACAGGGTAAAATTTTCACCTGGGGACCTCACAGCCTGATTCTGACATGTATGACGCGTAGAATGCTGTACAGAAACTGTATGGGACCCCAGTATTGACTGACATATGAGGTATTGAAGTAAAAACATGCTTCTTCATCTATTTGACACCTCATATTCATGGTTATAGGGTATTATCCCATGGTAAGGCTGTATATGACAGCAGGTGGGATTTTTACCTTAGAATTGTCATAACTCTGTCAGTTTTTGAGATATCAAGCTCAAAGTTGGTTCATTGAATAGCCCTGTATGAGCTCTATGCAATGGTACCCAACTTGACAAGGTTATCCTTAAATATGGCAAAGTTATCCCATGTACAAGTGTTTTTATACATTGGCGTGTTTTGGGCAAAAGCTGTATTAAGCTTGTTTGGCCAATAACTTCTGTTTTAGTTGAGATATGAGGAAATGGATGACACCATCAGATAGCCCTGATTGTGCTCTTTCCAAAAAGACCCCACTTTAAGTATCTCACACTAAAACTGTAAAAGTAAGATGAGAGGTGAATGTTTTGTTCACCCTTATTTGGTCTGAATTTGACCATAACTCAAGTAATACTGGTGCTAGCTCAGTTTGGCTAGTACCATTGGATAGCCCTGGCTTAGAGATTCATTTTGAATACCCGTTTGATGGGGTTAAGCCTCTCCTTCTAGATTTTAGATGAGAGGTGAAAATTAAGGTTTATGCTCAGCAATAACTTTGAGTAGGAATAACTTTGTTATTTCTTGTCCTATGGTGATGGGACTTATATTTTCAGGAAGAGGTGAGTTTCCTCTTTCTTTTGATACCTTTTGAGCTAATTTGCCTCAGCTCCATGTTTTGGTGGTATTTTGGCTATACCATTGGTTTATGGTATTTTGGCTGTCATGCTTGTGCTCTGGTTTTGAGTCACAGGCTGACATCAGGGCTATCCAATGGTACTAGTCAAATCAAGCTAGCACCAGAATTACAGAAGCTATGACCAAAACAAGGTCAAATAAGGGTGAATAAAATATTCACCCCTCATCTATCTTCTACAGTTTTAGTGTGAGATACCTGAAGAGGGTTTTTTTGGAAAAAGAAAAATCAGGGATATCTGATGGTGCCAATTATATCCCCATATCTCATCTAGAACAAAAGACATTGGGCAAACAAGCTCCATACAGATTTTAAACAAATCATACATATGTACAAAAAATCTTTTACATGGCATACCTTTGCCATATTTAATGATAACCATATAAAATGAGGTACCATTGTGTAGAACACATCCAGGGCTACACAATGAGCCAAATTTGAGCTTGATATCTCAAAAACCAACAACATTATGGCAGTTTTAAGCTAAAAATTCCACAGTTAGACTAATACACACTTACTGTGGGATATTCTCCCATAACTATGATTATGAGGTGTCAAACAGAGAAAGAAGCCTGTCTATACTTCAATACTGGGGTCCTGTACAGGTTCTGTACAGAATTCTATGCGTCATACACATCAGAAGGGGGCTATGTGGTCCCCAGATGAAACTCTTCACACTGTATTGGTGAAAACTGCCCAGATGTGGTCTAAAAACCACATATGAGCCCCATACAGGCTATAAGGCCTTTTGAAAACCACAAGCCAGTCCTCGTAAGTGAAAAATCTTAACTTCCTCTACGTGCAAAGGTCTAAGAGCCTTTTTCACCCAATCTTAGGATAAAAAGGGACCTTTTCTCTACCAGAAAAGGTTTCCTCATCCTGCTATTGAATTCCTACATAGTACCACTGTCAAAAACCGTTATACTCTCAGAAAATAATCAGGTATAATTATAATTCTAATTATTGTAGTCTTTATTATTATAACCCAACAGGTAAAGCTGCACCCAGGGCTTTCAAAAGCATTCACCACCACTATTTCTCAATAGTAAAGCCCTGAATATTCTTTTATAAACCCTTATCATGATGAATAAACCTTTTTATTATTATTTTTACCATTTCACAGTCATATCTAAAGCTTGTAACTCGTCATTAATAAGCTTCATCATAGACTCAGCCTGACAATAATGAAAATTATTGTAAGGTATATAAGCCTGAAATAATTGATCTCACTCAGGAATCACCTACTCCATTTTTGAGAGAAACCAAATTCTTACCACCACCATAAATAATAAGAATAGAAAGTGAAACAGAAGTTACTATCATGCAAGAGCTTACCAATTCAAATATTCTACTTATTCAATCACAGCAAGAACTGTTCAATATGAAATTACTAGAACAACAAAAAACCTTCAATCAAAATGTAAACCAAGAGTCATCAGCCTTAAGCTATTTAATTGGACCACTTTTGATAAACTATAACAATAATCAACTATCATCCTCATCTCACTCCT
Organism: Austropuccinia psidii; assembly: GCA_023105745.1. Taxonomy (NCBI): domain Eukaryota; kingdom Fungi; phylum Basidiomycota; class Pucciniomycetes; order Pucciniales; family Sphaerophragmiaceae; genus Austropuccinia; species Austropuccinia psidii. The sequence goes on from JALGQZ010000011.1 coordinate 23,240,855, forward strand.
TAGAGGAAGGTTCAATGGACGTTAGCTTTATGAATACAGAATATAAACTCAAAAAAAACTAAAAAACAATAAGACTCAAAAATTAAATGTTCATAATCTTAATTTAACTCACAAAGAAAATGTTCAACCTTCAAATCATGGGATCAATTATTAGACCGAGTTCCAGTTAGAAGATTTGATGCATCAAGAATACCTCGTATCACCCTCAGAAATGAAAAATTATAATTTTGGATCATCTAGTCAAATTAATAAAAAGCTCAACCTAGAAAAGCCCAAATATTTTAGTCAGAAAAATGTAGTGCCTCAAGAAGATACTTTGATTACCTTAGCTAATAATATTTTGGATAAATTACAGCCCCTTGAGAGAAAATACCAGTCACAAGCTTTGAATTTATAAAAATATTCAGCCAAAAGAGTACTATCAAGAATTGACTAAAGAGGAAGAGGACTTAATTGAAATACATGATGGATTAATGAACCCAAATAATAATAACAATAAATGAAATACAAATCATGAAATGAGCTTGATTGAAGAAGAAAACAATGATAACTCTTTAATAGACTCACTTTCTATTAATGAAGAAAAGGAAATTACAAAAAAAGAACTAACTGACAAATTCATAAATGAATTTTATAAACAAAATTCCAATTTCAACAAGAAAGTTGAGGTTAAATTAAAATTGAAATTTAAACATCATAAAACACCATTATACCTCAATAAACTTCCATTTAAAATTGAAAAGGAAATTCAAAGTCTTTTTATAATAAATTTGAGAGTAGTATGATTTTCAACTTAAAAAGGAATTTCTTGCAAAACACACAAAGAAACAAGAAACAAACCAAGAAATTAAATAGAATATAGTTATATTACTTGTTTCTTATATTGTTTCTCTTCATTTTAATTAAATTAAATTTCTTATATTTTTTTACTTAATTGTTTTTTAAAGAAAAAAGGGGGCAAAATAACTTATTACAAGTCTGAAAGTATTCTTACATGTATCAGACTTTAAATCCTATTTTTATTTAGTTGAAAAGCCATTATTAATTATTTAGCTTATTTTTATTTTTTATTTTACTATTTTATGATTTTTTTATTATTTTACTTTTTTATCTTGAAGAACAAATATATACAAAAAAATATAAATAAAAAAAATCTTACACTGTTATTCTTATAGAACTTAGGAAGACATCAAGCTTAACTTAAAAAAAATTATTTATTTAATTTTCTTATTCATTGCACATTCATGATAACCCTCATAGCAGACTAAATAGATAAAAAAAAAGAAATTTTTTTTTGTTTACTTTTTTTTACTATTTGTTTTCAGTATCTTCCTTAGTTATAACAAAAAAAAACCCTAGCCAGCTATAAAAATGCTTTCCTGGCTATAGAACACTCAAATGAATGCTTGAAGTGAAGCAAAGTCACCTAATTTATAGAAAAAAAGTAAATTAAAATAAATTAAATAATAATACAAAAGTAAAAATAACAAACAATGCAATAAGGTTAGGCAGGGTAATACCCATAATCCCCGTTTGCACAAACATCTGCTAGCAACACTGCAAGTCTAGCTTTTTTTAAAAAAATAAGAAACAATAATAATCAGTAAAAACTACAAAAAACTTTCTCTCCAAGACGTTGTTACAAATAAACAATTTGGCAATTCTGCAACAAACGGTCTCAAGCAGGTTGTTGGTTGCATAAGGAGGATGACCTTGGCTCCAAGTGACCTCCATTAATTAACCTAATTTGGTTACCAAGGCATTGAATTTGGCAAAGAAAATCCCAAAATCATGCTTTGAATTGCTTTTGGAAAGAACACAACCATTGGAATTGGTTGAAGGAGCCAAAATGGTGAGTGCAGTTGTGAAAGAAGGAAGGGGGGAATTGTTACGGATAATGGAAGGAGTAGTTGGGGCAGTACTAGCCAAAAAAACAGGCGAAGCAGATTTATTAGGTGAAGAATCCTTGAAAATGGTAGAAGAAACGGTAAACAAGTTAAAAAAAGGATTCCTCATTGACAGAACAGAAAATTTGTAATAGATATTGCGAAGAACAATCTTAACATATTGAGAGCCTTGGGAAGAAGGTGTGATTTCAATTGAAAAAGACATATCTAAGGGAAGAGTAGGTTGATAATAAAAAAGGGGGGAATAAAAAACAAGGAAATGTCCTATCTTATATAAAAACTATATATAAATAAGTAAAACAAAACTAAATGAAATAAATTGAGAGTGACATTCACTTTCAAACCCCAACATTGGACGTTCACAAAACACCTACAAGCCACATACAAACTGTAAACTAGAAAAGGTTATCATTAAAACCTACAGAAGAAGTTTAATTAGTAAAAAAAAAGAAGAAATGACTCACCATAAATTTCTCCAACAACATTAGAGCTATAATATATATACAAATATATAAATATCATAAAATAAATTAAGTTAATTAATATTGTCTGCTAAATGAAAGAAATGGTACTTACAATAGCAAGAAGAATTCCACTGTTGAAATGCAGAAGAGATTTTCCCTGGAAGTGCAGCAGCTGTTGGACAAAGATAGCTTAAATCAAATTCTTCATATTTAATTTGAAGTTTTTTTTAAAATAAATATATATATATAATATTAAAATAAAATTTTAAGACTTAAATTTTGAACTATTTATTATATTAATTCTATTTAAGGTTATATATTAAAAGCTTTAATTTGAGAAAGGATTGCCAATGTGGTGAACAACTAAATAAGTTAAATACTCAAAATTAAATTGAGATAACCATATAATGAATTGATTGGCTTATTGGCGAAAATCAATTAACTTGTAATAACTACTACATAAATAAACAAAGAAGAAGTGTCAACCGAGTTTATTAAATTAAATTAAAAAGGGATCACCAACATGGGTAGTCTCTAAACGCAGTAATGAAGTAGTTTGTCAAGCTTTTAGTAGCATAAATAATTTAAATAATAAAAAAAATAAAAATAAAAAACATAACTAAATTAATGAATTAATTAGCTACTGTAATCAGGAAAGTTAATAAATGAACAATGCTTCGAATTTGAAGCATTCGCAGCGCAGCGCCCACAGCGAGTTTTCTTTACTTTTATTATTTTTTTTATTGTTTATACCTTTTACTTAAATTTAGTATATATTTTAAATTAAATATATGTATCAAAATAAAATCAATAAAATAATATTAGTATTTGATAATTTAATTAAATTTGACACAATATATAATATATATATATACTTAAGCTTACATTGAATACATTGTAAATATATATATATACTATAGGTAATTAAATTAATTAGCTTAAAGCATAATTTAATTAAATTAACTTAATAATTAATTAATTAATTAATTAATTTTCATTCAACATACTTAAAAAATATATAATAAATTTAAGATAAATAATAATAAAAGGAATATATAAATAAAAAGCTTTTAGAATGACATTAAAGTTTGATTAAATTTAAAAATGTATATTTGAATACCACTGAGGGAATATAAACAAAATATAATAAAAAATTTAACTAATTAAAGCAAATATTTTTAAATGCTTATACACATTCATATATTCATAGAATATCTACATATATACAAATTTAGTTTTTTCAAGAAAAAAATAATAATAATAAAATAATAAAATAAAAAACAAAAATAAAAATAATAAATAAATAAATAGTTTATTCAAAATTTCTTTTGGAAAAGGGACTAGGCCCTTACCCAATATAACAATTTTGAATTTTAGTTACCCTATTTTGTCTTGCTAGGGTTTCTGGGGTACTTATTTTTGTTCTTACATAATTTGTCTTGTTTATCTGTTAGATTTAGTTTCATTTCCATTCATCTTTTTACTATTTAGATAAAAAAGATATATCTAAAACAATTATTTATTTTTAAAAAAGAAACTTTCTTTCTGGAACATTTAATGAATGAAAATATTTTCATATTTTCATATTAAAAATGTTTTATATTAAATGGAGAGGGTTTGAAACCTTCCTAGCTCCCAACACTTCAAGAATAAAGTAATACAATATCAAAAAAAAAACAATCAAAAACACAAAATTGATCCTTTATCAGACCTGATATTGTCTAAAATATTTCTTTAATTAAATCAAACAAAATTAATACTCATGAAGAAATGGTCCTTGAAATGACCTTGAACTGTACCAATCACCTTTAGTTGCAATTATCAAAGAAAATAAGGATTAAAGAAGTGGTCCCAATTATGACCTTAAACTGCACCATAAAAATTTTACAGCTTCATTAATCACCTCAAGAAAACCATTTTGGTGATTTTATATAGTCAAGATTGTACCAGTGTATAAAAAAGGAGAATAAGGAGAAGTAAAACAAAAAGGAAATTTAAGGAACAGGGACCTTATAAAAAGCAAAAATAAACTGAAGATCTTTGAGCTCAAAATCCAGAAGAAGGAATGAAGAAAACCAGTATAAAAAATTGCAATCAGGAATCACAACAAACTCATGTGAAATGGAGTTTTTTTTCTTTTGGGGAAACTTGTACCTTAAGATATAAAAAAAGAGAGAGAAAGTAATAATAATAAATAAATAAAATAAAAGATACTCAATAAAACAAATATTATTAATTTCAACCAGAAGAAAAGCTAAGATGAAAAGTATGTTTCCCTTAATCCTCACTGGAAATGCTGGGGAAAGCATTAAATGGAGAGGGGGATGTGGTATTCAATGTCATTTTGTCAGTTTGTATTAATGAAAAAAAAATCAAAATAAAAAAAATAATTACAAGTAGTATTTTATTTAAAAATTAAAATTAGAAGGGATTTTTTTAGTCACATACAATAAGAAGGTGGTAGAATGGTGTGAAAGGTGGAAAGAAAATAGGTTAGAAAGAAGAAATTAGACAGTACAAGTGTCACAATAGCATTACAGAAGGTGTTTACAGAGGTTTCACAAGGGTGGGCTCTAAAAAAATAGTATTACATAATCATTTCCCCACAATTTGCCCACAAAATAAAAAACTTAATTAAAGCACAGACCTCTCAATTCCATTACCACCAAACCTTAAAGTGAAGACCTGAAAAATCTAAGTTCCCTTTTTTTCAACACTCCCCTGGAGGCGCAAAAACTATAAATAGAGGTCCTCTAACCCCTCAAATTCTTTTTTCCTGATGGTCTAGACAGAGGCTCATCACAAAACATAATTTCTTAATATTTTTTTTGAGGGGAATCCCCTCCATCCATCAAAATTATCCTCAAATTTTTCTCAGTAGCACTGTCTGAGTGATTTATAATTAATATTAGTTAACAGTTGGTCTACATTAATTCATTAGTTCATCTCATGGACTATCCCCTTGATAAAATTAGCCTAAAATACTGCTCAGTAGCTAAGCTCAGAAGCATTGTCTGGGTGTTCTATAGATAGTAGTAGTTGACAGTTGGTCTAAATTATTTTATAAATACATCCCATTGACAAAGTTCTTTACTAATTAGCTAAGCTCAGTAGTAAATTGAACCATATTAATCTTCTTTATCACAATGTATCATTATAAAATTATTAAAAATTTAAAATACAAATAAATAAATAAATATAGTGGTAGAGTTTGTTATCACAAGCTATCATTATAAAATCATTAAACCATTAACAGAAAGTAGTCGTATTTTTTTATTACTAGTTATCATATTATCAACAGTGTTATCATCAAAATTGGAAATCCTTCAAGGTTTTACTGTTCTCACTAAAGCAATTAAAAAAATTCTTTTATCAAGCTTTATATCTTTATTTATTGGTGTTAAGGCTTACTAAACCATAGTTTCCGGATCAAACAAAGTCTGATAGAGGATGTTCAATATACATTTCTGACTAGCCAACATGAAATAAAATAAATTAATTGTGAACTCAAGCTAAGATAGTTCAGCATTATTAGGAAGTGAAGTCTAGATTTATCTAGCACACAAGCTTGAACAGAAATTCAAAAACATTTTCTTGTAATTTCCCCCCCAGGTACTGCCTCATTTATCCCACACAGGGAGTTCCCACAATGTCATCAATAATCTTATCAGTCATCTCACACTGATTTAAGCAATTGCATAATGATAATCTCACATTGAAATAATCAGTTATGTAATGATTGATCCACACAACTGCTGCGGATCAGTCAAGAATGACTTATAAATATTCCTCAAGTCTCACTTCATTGCACTCTTGGAATTCTCTTCCTATTATATATTAAATTTTGTTCTCAATTTTTTCATCTCTCGCTTCCAGTAAATTTGTATGATCAGACTAACAAGATCCCAGAATCAGGAGCAAGAATTGTCTACTAACTACACGTTATACTAAGGGGAAGTGGAGGTAATATCATTATAAATAACTATCGTTTCCTATTTAATACTAAACCATCATAGCTATTGTAGCAACCTTTATTTATGTGTTTAGGCTTTATCCTTGTAGTTGAGTAAGTAGTTCAGATAGACGTGGAATCATCCTCATTGTTAGTGTTATAATCTTTCAAGTTAAATCACCCATCTAACTATGTCTATCAACGTATTATTATATTAACCCATAAAAATAATCCTATTTCCATACTGCTAACTATGTACATAACTATATCCACCATAGCTTTACCACTACTTTGTGAACTAATAATAATTGTATACTGCAATACAGTGATATCAGAGGCGGTTAAATTGTACCTAACTTTCAACTAAGATTAAAAAGACAACCCCATAAAATTCTGGAGATTAGCTCAAGAATATTACCAACCAAAAACTATTCAAAATCGAACCTCCTATCTTGATAAAATCTTCTCTACCCAGTTTGTAGATGACCAAATCAAAGAATTCATGCCTTCAATACTGGAAAACACCCAGAAACTACAATCCCTCTTCTCTGGATTAACTATACCACCACAAGACCTTATTGATTCTGTCATAGAAATTTGGTTAATGATAAATTTCCCTGAAAGATTCAAGACTACAATGGAGGTGTGGCTAGGAAAGTGTGAGGCCAAAAAGAAAATCCTCTCCCTGGATGTAACTTGGCAGGTGATCAGAAAATTCCTTCAACAACAAGAAAGAAATAAAAACAAAAAACCTAATCAAGCTTTAGGTGCCTCAAGAAACAAACCCAGTAAAAACCAACATTACAATAATTCAAAGAAAGAAGAAAAAAATTATCCCAAATGCTCACCAGTATGGCACAACCCACTCACCAAACACAACAAGAGCAACTGCAACTTTCTAAAACTTGATAGAAATAAAACACACAAACCAATCAAATACCTGGCCATTTACTCAGCCAGGATACCCTCAAATCAGATCATTCTTAACTCTGTGAAGACTAATTTAATTTTTTACAATCCAGCCCTATTTATCAACCTCACCCAAAAGCACTAGAATGTGGAACCAGCTGATGGCTCCACCATCCATGCCACAGGTTTTGGGCATGCCTAAATTGAACTACCCCACTGCTACTTACAACTGAAGGACTTCCTCCTAGAGGAGTCCCTGGGGTACAATAAAGTCAGCCTAGGATTCATTATGAAACCAAAATACCACATTACAACTCATGAAAAGAAATTCAACCTAATAGACAACAACAATGAATTAATACTTAATGGAAAATATAAAGCTTGGAATTTGGAGGTCATCCATGTAAACCCTAGGGCCCTAGAAAGCAACAGAGAATTAAAAACCTATACACTTACTCTAAATCAATCCACTGGCCATCCATCAACAGAAACGAGGACAAGAATGTGGTCCAAACTTAATATCCAAAACTTAAAATGTACAGTATGTACCTCCTACAAGATCACAAAATAACCCTTCAAAGGAAAATTTCCCTTTCCTTAGCAAAAGCTGCACTTTGTGCATGCTTATGTCTTTGGCCCAATTGATCAACCCTCAAACTCTTTATAGAAATACTGCCTCCTAGTAGTGGATGAATTCAGTTTATATGTGCAGACCACTTTTTTAAAAGCAAAATCAGATGTTATTTCCCTCTTACCTAAAACATTTTTTTCAATTCAAAACCAGGAAAGCTTAAAAAATTTCAATTTCATATCAGGAAATGGTACAGAATTCAAAAACTCCACTCTCAATATCTTATATTAAAGCCATGTCATCATTCACCTCATAACACCACCTTACACACCGGAACAAAGTCCTCTATCTGAATGAGTAAACAGGACTACAATTCCAAAGGCAAGATTTCTATTGAAGCACTCAGGCCTCCAGCAATCCTACTGGGCCAAGGCCACTAGAACAGCCGCGTATCTAGAAAACTTTCCCCCAAATAATTCTCTTCAACTATCTACACCGTTGCAAAAGTGGTATCAAAAAAGAACCATCATACAATCACTTACAGCCCTTCAATTGTCAAGTATTTTATCTAAATAACATAAAAAAAGGAAAACTCACTGAGTATGGACTAGAAGAAATATTCTTAGGGTGCAAAGAGGGGCATTGAGCATACCAAATCTTGGATATGAAGACAGGTAACATAATCATCGCCCATCATTCCAAGTTCCATCCCAATGTTTTCCCATATCTACCTACCTCTGAAACCCCCTTTTCTTAATAATAATCTTCTATTAGACTCTCTATCAGACCCTGGAACAAACCATGGCAATAAACTACTATTAGAAGTTCACAGAACACAGGACCCTGAAGGTGTACAAGAAGAAACCAAACAATTACTTGTACCACCCACCCCAAAGTCATTAAAGCGGTATGGATGGATACTGGAAGCCAAATCCCCCTCCAAATAAATTAATGGGAAGGTAGGTTACCCTAGGAACATTATAGAGCATAGAAGAAGAACACATTCTGCCAATTCCATATCTCTACTTGACGACAATGACCCAAAAACTTAATTGCAAGAAATGAACAGAAACTGCTGACAAGAGTAGCAAAATACAATAAAAAAAGAATTAGAAAAATTGAAAAATTACAGTTTATGGTCCCTCTCTGAAGTATCTGAACACACCAAACCACTCTCAACTACATGGGTTTTCAAACAAAGGACTGATGAAGAGTGAAACCTTACTAATTTTAAGGCAAGAGTATGTGTACAAGGATTCAACCAAAAATAAGGGATACATGATGGAGATTTCTTCTCCCCCACTGATTGTCTCACCCCTCTCTGATTACTACTAAACCTCTACCATCTACACAAATTCAAAGTGGAGAAAATGGATCTCAGATGTGCTTTCTTTAATTTAAAGCCAGACACAGAGTTATTTGTCTTACATCCTGAAGGGTATGAAGAAGAACAAGCAGTTCCCACATTCAAGCAAGATCGATTTCTCTATGGACTAATGCAAAGTCCTCAATGTTGGCTCAAAGAGATTAGAAAATATCTAACCAAAATTGGTCTAAATCCCACCCAAACCAACCCCTGCCTCTATTACTCTCAAGACGCAAATACACTGCACATGACCAGATAAAGCATTTACCACATCATTCTTATCTCAATTCTTGAAAAAAACCAAACAAATTCACTTCAATGCAGCAAAACATTTTCTCACTGATATAAAACATAGAGCAGAATTCAGCCTACAGCTTGGTGGAAACACTCTCCAACACAATAATGATCACCTACTGGGCTTCTCCAACAGTAATTGGGGAAGAGCTGAAGGATACAAATCTTTCTTGGCATCTGTAATATACTGCGATGGCACAATCAGATGGAGGAGTCACAAAAAAGGTCCTGGCTTTGTCATCAGCCAAAGCAGAATAAAATTTTCTAGCAGAAGGTGATCAAGACATTGAATGGATGAGAAAGCTTATTTCAGAAGCCATGGGTCAAGATATTCAACAAATTATGTTCACAGACAATCAAAGTGCAATTTCAATAGCCTCAAATTTTGTTTATCACCATGGTACATGCCATATCAACTTTTGTTTACACTTCATAAGAGATTTATTCAAACATCAAAATTTAAAGCGATAGTTCTTACACACAAAAAGAATGATAGTAGACTCATTAACTGAAAATGATTTGTACAAAAAAAGCATTTAAAATTTAAAAATAATATTCAGTAATCAATACTTATCAAGTAAGGGGGTTGACGAGAATAGTAGAGTGATAAGACACATACCTATATCATGTAATCAGCTATATATCTCTGACAATCATTACTGTCTTTTTTTACCATTTCTTTATCTATAAATACCTCCTATTTTCACTTCTGTTATTTCTCCTTGTTGTGTTTCATTGCTACTACCTTTCCTATTTAGGTTTGTTTGTAACTGCCTCACTCCTCACCCTGTCTATCTTGGCTAAGACATACGTGTTGCCTCTCCAAGGTATTATACTTGATAATGTCTTTTCTTCATCCTAATAGCTAGCTTAATCATTAATTTAATGCATTCCACAGCTCCTTGTTTTGTTTTATCGCTACTACCTTTCTTATTTAGGCTCATTCGTTCTTGCCTCACTCCTCACCATTCCTATCTTGGCTAATACATATGTCTTGCCTCTCCAAGGTTCACCTTTTATTTTAACACTCGTGAAATAGAAAAATGAATTTGGTGAAGTAAAAAAACACAAGGCCTTTTGGGTGTGCTTTGGCAATCATCAAAACCACCTGCTTCACTACTCTGAAGCAAGAGATGATTCTTTCAAGTTGCTTTTATCTCACACCATCAACAATAATTTTTTTGTATACCAATTTGATGTTGAAGCTGTGTTACTCTATGGTGAAATGTACGCAACTGTCTATGTTGTACAGGTGGGTAATTTTGAAGAATTGGGAAAAGAAACTTGGGTTTGGAAACTGCACAAGTCTCTTTATGGTACAAGGCAGGCTGCGTGGCAGTGGAAGGCACATGTTGTTAATTCTTTAAGGAAATGTGGTCTGAACTGTGACGAAAGTGATGAATTGGTTTTCTTATTCTTGAAGATACATATTTCTTCGTATTCATGTGTATAATGGTTCTCTCATTGGTAAATTGCGGAATGAGCTAAAACATTTCCTGAAAAAACTGAAAGTTATTTAATCTATAAAAATTAAAAAAGGCCAACTCAAAATCTAGGTTATACTATCAATCGGAAAATTGATGGCTCAGTGATTTTACACCAATCTTATTTCTCAAAAAGATTCTGGATGCGTTTCGAATTTCTGCTCATATCCAATAACAACTCCAGCACTAATTAATGTTCATCATAAGATCTCTATGGAATAATCATTCATTGATAAAGCAATTTTTCAAAGGTTTTATTGGTATGTTAAACTATCTTTTGCTTCACACTTGTCCTGAAATCACTTTCACTGTAAACATATTGACAAAAACTAAAAATGCTCCAACTGAAGAATACTTGGTATTGATCAAACGCCTGTTTCCATACCTCAATGATACACAATCTTTGGGGTTAGTATTCAAAAACCTGTCTTCTTAAGATATAAATATTATTGGCTGGGCAGATGAATTACATGAATTACAACCAGTAACCAAAAAATCCACTACCGGTTATTTTATTACTTATTGCAGATGCTTGATTTCTTGGACAACTAAGAGACAGTCAATAGTTTCAAAATCAACCACTGAGACTGAGTTTTTGGCTATAAATCAATGTACCAAGCGAGTAAGATGGCTATCCAATCTCATCAACTCTCTTGGTATCAATATTAGCGTACTAGTTATCAACTACAGCTTGGAGCATTTGTAATCAGTAAGAAAGCACAACAAACGCCTAATTCAAAACTCATAGAAGGTTTTTTTCAGTAAATTTGTGATATGATCAAAAAAAAGTGTTTACATATTAATCAGGTCTCCACCACCTGAATTATAGCTTATTTTTTGACCAAGCCTCTGGGTTTTTCAGAATTATCTTTGGCTAGAAGCATGCTTAATATTTCTAATTCCAGTTGTATTAAGGAGAAGTGTTAGCATGTATAATATCAACTGAGGGTTTTACTAATTTAATAGATTTGAGCAGTGTTGTCTTAGAAAATTGAAATCAATTCTGTGAAGCTTAAATAGTTTTTCCTGATATCTACTTATCTCTGTAGCTGTAAGGATTTTCTATGAAACTCTTGATAATAGTAACAATATCAAGACTATTATGACTGTCCTCAGCAGAAAAATATAATATAACAAAATATTATAACCACAAATTAAATATAGTTATTAAAATAATTATATTAAAAAAATAAATTTAATTATTATTATATAATATAATAATAAAATAAATATTGATAATTATAATAAATTATAATTATTCTATTATTGTTATAGTCACTGACAGTTATAAAAATAAGAAGTGTAAAGCTCTTAATGAGACAATTACATGTTTCAAATAAAAATATTTAACCACTTATAAATAATATAAATATTATTTATAAAAAACATTAAAACACCCACTTTGCAGATATAATTCTTATAGAAAAATTCTATATAAAAAAACAAATAATAGATAAAAAAAGATAGATTTTTTTAAAAAAACCCTACTTATAATATATATTTAATACAAAAAGTCAAATACAACAGTTATTATATTAAATAATCATTATAAGTTGAAAACACACCAAAAATCAATATTTTAAAAGATAAAAGAACTTTTTATAATAAAAAATATCATTTAAGAATTTTCAAGAGTAATTCAGGGATTTAAAAGATATTTTAAAGACAATAATTTTATAAAATAAAATATATTTTTGGTGATTACAACAATAATCTGAATTCTATGATTTCAATTCTTTAATTTAAAATTAATAAAACATAAAAGAATTTAAAAATTACTTAAATAATAATATTTTATATGTAATAAAACTTTACCTCTTTAAATGTCTAATATAATTGTATTGGATGGAGTTGATCAACAAAAACAGTGATGAATAGACTTTTTTTTATTTCTTCAGAGCAGCTCTCATGATTCATAATGGATAAAGAGGGCGTTCTCAGGTCAAAACTGAAAAACCATGCTTAAAAAGAAGGCTCTTAGCTTAAGGTAACTTATTTTTAATTCCAGTTTAAAGTTACTGGTGTTATTCTTAACTCCAAGTAGCTTCAATCCTCATTTAAGTTAATTATTTCAAGTTTTAATATAAAATAATCTTATTTATATTAAATTTAATCACATGAACAACTTAAAAATAAAGTTTCAAGTGAAAATTTCTCAAAATCAATTTTTAATTGATTTCTAAAGAAATCTTAATTTTCTCTAAGTATAATTAAAAGAGTAATTTTCCAGGCTAATTACAAAGAAACCTGTTTATAGAAGATACTTAACATATATTTTATACACAGATAACACTGAATTGTAGGCTGTGTGAGATTTTAAAGTAAACCCATCAATATTTGGACTTTTAATGAATTTTTGAAGTTATTGCTATTTTTTAACATAGAATAGCAATCCACACTAAACCTTAACTTTTGATAAGGTTTTTATGATTTCGAATTTAAATTTTTAAGCTTATTCAAGCTTTGAAAGCTCTGAAAACTTTAATTTCAATATTGCATATTGAGATTTACCCTTTGGAAGCTTGAAATTCCTGTCCAAATTGGGATAAAAGCAGTTTAAGCTTTAGGGTCAGATCAAAGTCCAATCTCAAATTTTGAATAAGGTTGGAAATCCTCCAATACAGGTGGAAAACCTTAATTGAATCCTTGCAGATCCAAAACGTTGGGTACCTCAGCTCTGTTTGGTCTTTTTCCTTTGTCCCACCTTTTTGCATGGATTTTTCCCTTTTATATATTTAAAGCCAAACTATGGCTTTAAACACTTTTAAATTGAGCCCACACAGGATTTACATCCTGTATGAAAAATCTTTAGCCAATTCCGTAAATATACACAACACCTCAATTTTACCTAAAATTTTGGTAAGTTTGCATAAACCTTATGAAAATTTAAATTTAAGCTTAAATTTGACAATTTTAAAAAAATGTTAAAAAATTCAATCTAGTACTGCGAGATTCTTGAATCTTCCAATAACTTAAGAAATAAGCATTTTTGGGTACAACACCCTATGGGTGCACCCTATTTTATTTTTGGTGCAGAATCCAAAAATGACATGATAATTATAACTTTGTTCATCAAAACAAAAGCTATACTTGTTTTTTGTTTTTTTTTATTTAATTTCAACTGAAAAGTCTGTTCAAGACTAAATCAGCTGTATATAAAGTTATTTGTGGCCTTATGGGTATGTCATATATATCTCACAGGATCACAGTAGTAGTATGTTTGTTTTACTTAATTCGGAAGGCTCTCTTCAAAGAGTTCCTTTGATAATAGTTTTTCTTTAACTAAGATTTTCCTTTACCATATATTTTTTATATTTCTAAAAATAATTATACCTTTTATTTTCTTATAACACAATAAAGTTTTGTTTAAATCTCATTCTAATAATCAGGAGGAGCTATATTTTAGCTCAAGTGGAGGTATTATATTCATTTGTTCTTGGTTTTATGTATCTGTAATCTATCTATATAGTAATACTTATGTGACCATATTTTCTAGGCTTTTCCCTTTGCTCATTCAACATATTTCTGATATTAGTATATAATAACAAAAAGGTGTGTGTTAGAAAACAATAGCTAAATACTTCAAGTAGTTATTTATGTGGAATTTGTATCATATATTAACAAACTGTCTTTATAGTCACTACTGAGTACTATTTGTTTAATTGTATAATAAATTATTTCAATAAAGTGTCTAAAAATCCATATTATTACACTTTTTTCTTCAAGAGATATTGAATCTTTCCCAATGGCAATAGTAATTTTCAGGAATTATCCAAAGAAATTCTTTCAAGTACGCCTGTTGTTTCACAAGGAAAGATTCTAACAGATTTTTCTAATACATTTTTATTTGAAATTTTTTGATACTTTTTTACTAAATATATTTCATTTTTTTGACCTTTTTTGAAAAATTACTATGCCTAAGTATCATTTAAAAATATCAACTCATGAGAAATGATAGGAACAATAATAGTCTATTCCCTACAAAGCTTTTTCTTTCTTGCATATTAATTTTTGAAAAATAATTAAAACTAAAAAGGAAAATGAAACACTAGAATCATTTAATTCAAGGAATTGTCTTTCAAAACTTCATTCAGAAAAAAAAGGCAAAAATTCAGATGAGAAATATAGGAAACATTTTCATAACTCACACTTGGAAAAGAAAAAAAATTTTGTAATCCCAATCAAAATTCTATTTTTTCTCAAAAAACACAATTTAGGTTTTGAAAATGATTCATATAATTAGAAAATTCTTTGAAAGCCTTAGCTATATAATCAGATAAATGAGAAAACTTGTTATTAGAATTTTTTTGTAAAAGTTGATGGTGTTGGAATTATTCTTAAAAATAAAAAAAAAGAAAATTTAATCAAGACAAGAATAAACTTTCAAAAATATGCTATAAAGATATTGCTTTGAAATTTGTTTTCAAAATACTTTTAGCAGGTATTTATTAAATATTTCAATTTTTTTGAATATTATGGAAAAAAATAAAATCACATTTCATTTTAATATGAGAATACTTTTTTTCAAAAACTTTGAAGAAACTGAATGTTGAACTCACATTAGCTTTCTTTCCAACTAAGAATATAAAAAAATAGTTCAACTTGGTATATTTCAGCTAAATTGAGAATATTTCTGAATATTGAATATTACAGCTTTCTTATTTGTAATTTAAAAAATCTTTTTATGTTAAAAATACAGAAAATTAAAATATATTCAATTAAATTTCTAAATGACCAAAGGTGTTGTGGGAGCTCCTCTTCATGTGGGATAAAATGAGGCAGTACCTGGAAGGGGAAATTACAAGAAAACAGTTTTTGAATTGCTGTTTGGGACTTGTAACCCTTGCTCTACTTGTGTGCTAGAATAATCTAGACTTCCCTTTCTAATATGCTAAGTTATCTTTACTGAGATCACCAAATCAATTTTTATTATTGATAGTGGCTGGATCAGAAAATGTTGTACTCAACAATCACTAATCAGGATTTTCTCTACTCAAAACAATGGTTATTTAAAACCTTAACAAATAAATTCTTTTTAAAACTTTCAGACGGCTGAGTGTATTCCATCAAACCATTGTACAACAATACATAAAAGAATATAATTACTCAAATAAATAAAAAATAACAGGAAACACTATCTTCTAATACCAAAAGACACATAATCTTCTTTTCTTGATAATTCTTTAGTAAATATAGAAACTAATAGCTAAGATAATAGCAATATTCAATTCTCTGAAATGACAAACTTGAAAGAGTAAAATTATATTTCCAGCCCTTTGTGATGTGATGGATAGGCTAATGATATAATAATTGTTAATAATATAGTATAATATGGGTAATTAAATGTTATTTTTGATTTTGTGTTGTAATAATAAACTATATAATCTCCCCTGAGTTGTTTATAATAACACTATCTAATTGCTATAGGTTGAATATTAATCTTAGCTAAACACCAAAGTATTTAAATCTGATTTTGTTCCTTGATTCTAATTTATTAGGTATTACCCAATAAATAAAAATCCACTTTTATTTTAAAAGTAGTAAGACTACTTTTGTCAGGCTGAGTCTATGATGAGAGTATTAAAAAGTATTTACAACTCCTAACTATGACTGTGACACAGTAAATAAAGATTTAAAATACTTTTATAAGAGTTAAAGATGGTTTAATTTAATAATAAGAGGGCTTTAGTATAAGGAATATAGTGGTGGTGAGCGCTGTTGAAAGCCCTGGCTGCAGCTTTACCTGTTGGGTTACAATAATAAAGACTACAATACTTTAAATTAAGAGTATACCTGATTATTACCCAAGAGTAAAACTGTTTTTGACAGTTTACTACGTAGGGTATTCAAGAGCAGGATGAGGAGACAATTCTGGCTGTGAAAAGCCTCCTTTTTCTCCTGAAATGGGGTGGAAAGGGTGCTAGACCTTTCCATGTAGTGGAAGTGAAGATTTTTCACCCTCCAGGACTGACTTGTGGTTTGCAAACAGCCTGTATACCCTGTATTGGGCTCATATGTGGTTTTGAAACCACATCTGGGCAGTTCTCACCAATACAGGGTGAAACCTTTCATCTGGGGACCTCACAGCCTGATTCTGACATGTATGATGCGTAAAATGCTGTACAGAAACTGTATGGGACCCCGTTATTGACTGACTTATGAGGTATTGAAGTATTGACATGCTTCTTTGTCTGTTTGACACCTCATAATCATAGTACAACTGTATCCTGTCATGATACAGCTGTATTGGCCATATTGTGGGATTATAACATTCAAATGGCCATACCTCTGTCAGTTTTTGAGATATCATGCTCAAAGTTGGTTCATTGGATAGCCCTGTATGAGCTCTATACAATGATACTAAATTTGGTATGGTTATCATTAAATATGACAAAGTTAGCCCATGTACAAGGCTTTTGTACATAGGCGTGGATTGGGCAAAAAAGCTGTATTGAGCTTGTTTGCGTCATAACTTCTGTTATAGTTGAGATATGAGGAAGTAGATGGCACCATCAGATAGCCCTGATTTTTCTCTTTCCAAAAAGACCCCACTTTAGGTATCTCACACTAAAGCTGTAGAAGTTAGATGAGAGGTGAATGTTTTGTTCACCCTTATTTGGCCTGAATTTGACCGTAACTCAAGTAATACTGGTGCTAGCTCAGTTTGGCTGGTACCATTGGATAGCCCTGACTTAGAGCTTTATTTTTAATACCCATTTGATGGGGTTAAGCCTCTTCTTCTAGATTTTAGATGAGAGGTGAAAATTAAGGTTTATGCTCAGCAACAACTTTGAGCAGGAATAACTTTGTTATTCTTTTTCCTATGGTGATGGGACTTATATTTTCAGAAAGAGGTGAGTTTCCTCTTTCTTTTGATACCTTTTGAGCTGATTTGGCTCAGCTCCATGTTTTGGTGGTATCTTGGCTATACCATTGGTTTATGGTATTTTGGCTGTCATGCTTGTGCTCTGGTTTTGAGTCACAGGCTGAAAACTTTGGTAGTACAGGCTTTCTTTTAATAAAAGCAAAATTACTCTCTTTGAGGAAGTTTACAACAAACACTAGCCCAAAACCAATTAAAATGGTTAGGCATTATTTTAAAGCCTAAAAAATTACTTTGGTTTGATGGCTTTTTTTTAAAACTCCCTGAAAATTACTTTTAAGGATTTGAACACTAAACTCCAGAGATGCCTTGCTCATGAGCTTCAACCTTTAAGATCCTAATTAAATAAGGCACTAGTATACTGGCTAGTAAGGGATTAATTGAAGTCTTCTCACACTATTGGTTCTCTTCATCTATGTCAACAACAAACCTCAGTTACTAGGATTAATTTCTCAAATAAATTTCTAGTATAACCTCCTAGAAGAGGGATCAGAAAAAATAAATCCAATTTACAATTTCTAGATGGGGAAAGGGGAAAAAGTGGGATAGAGAACCCTCCATAGGAGTGCAAAAAAGAGGGGACTTAGAAATTTTCAGCCTCTGGTGGCTGTACAAAGCTGTGCAAACTTTAATTTGGAATTTGCAGGGCAACATGTTGTGATGTGACACAAGTCTAGATTTCTGACCAATCAGATTTCTTCACTTCATTTTTAATAATGATGTGACATGTTTCTGACCAATCAGATGAATTGATTCTTATCTCACCTATTCTTGTGACATTTTTGTGACATGTGGCTGTGAAATACAGCCAGACCTTAATTT
Source organism: Austropuccinia psidii (assembly GCA_023105745.1). Classification (NCBI taxonomy): domain Eukaryota; kingdom Fungi; phylum Basidiomycota; class Pucciniomycetes; order Pucciniales; family Sphaerophragmiaceae; genus Austropuccinia; species Austropuccinia psidii. Next base: position 23,259,507 of record JALGQZ010000011.1, read on the forward strand.
CTGGCCCTGGAACCCTTATCTCCATGTATTACCCAAGTGATTGCTAATTAGTCAGGTGATTTCATGGCATACTAGCTTTCTGGCCTTTGAGGGCTGACTTGTGGGTTAGGTTTCAAATTTTTATGAAAATTAACATACGACTGCTTACCTTCATTCCTTCTTGAGATGTATTACCTGTACTCTGCCTGAAAATTCCTAAATCTTCTTAAATCTTCCCAGAATTTCCTAAAATTTCCAGAAATTTCATTTTCTCAAAATTCTGAATTTTGAGTGTGTCTTTGATGTGGCTTGAACCAGTGACATGCCTAATTCCATTCTTTCAGGACAGAGCTCCTTCCTTACCAACTCCACCATTTGGCCTTTTCTGAGACCCCCAAAATTGTGACTACACTCACATGTCCCACTCCTTTTCTCTTCCAAGAAAAATAATTTTCCAAACCTACTGGCCTTGCAGAGTTGCCTTAAAAGAGGACAACTAGGCAAAAAATAGGTAAAAACAACATAAAACAGATTAATACATACCATATACCTTCCAAAATCCAGTCCCACTTTTCATTTCTGCAGCTTCAATGAGAAATTTGGGGGTTACATTAATAAAAGATTTGATGTAATTTGGCCTTTCCAATTAAACAATGAATTATTTCAGTCTTCAAAATCAATCATTTAATTACTTAGAGGAACCTAATGATGCTTATCCCCTCTTTGGGTGGTGCATAACAGAAAACATTTATGAAATTTCCCAAATTTGATACCTCAAAAGTGTTTTGTTCCACACCTTGAACAGTCTATGTCCCCTATTATGACTACAACTCTGCTCTTTCATTAATTGGAATACTCATTGTGACTCTGATTTTATTAATAACCCAATTGCATATACTTAAGAATATTAAAGATATATATATATATATATCATTTACAGAGAAAATTGAAAAATGTCTTTGATTTGGGTACTTTCCATCACAATTATTTGTTGGATAGGGAAGTGGGGTGACAGTGGCAGAGCAAGCCTGTGGTCAATTTTCCTTAATGAATATATCATTTGTGTTCTTCCATTCTTCTTTTACTGTTATTTTCTCAAAGGTGATTTCATAGTATTGGTATTGTGAGCCTTGAGGTATATTTTACATACCCAAACAGGCCACAATTATCTTAAAAATAAATTCTGAACTATCAATAACCCATAAGTCATGCATATACTCAAAATTCATCATTTTTGATTTCAGAAAAGATGAATAACCATTTATTGAGTAAGTAAGTCCATGGATTTAAGGCCAGATTTGGATTTCACACAAAATTTCACCTAGGGTAGCTCCATTGAGTGAATAAGCTCAAATCAACTCTTTGAGGTGGTAATATGGAAAATACTTCAATACCACATCATCAATACCACATAAAATATCCATGAAAATGTTTGTTTTTCTCAATTTCACACCAAAATAATGGGAATGTGAGAAATCCCATGTTACATATACACCAAGAATAGTGTTATGCATTTTTTGGCACTTAATATTATTGTATTCTTACATGCACTTTTGGTACACCCATAGTGGATATCTCACTTACACCTGAATTTCTATTTTGATGTAAAAAATAGTCCAGGGGGACAAAAGACATCAAAGAGAGCCAGGGTACCCAACTTCTGAGGCCTCTGAGGCATGAAAAGCTCCAGAGCTTAGATCCATGGCTGATCTTGGCCCAATTAGTAAGCTTAAACCTTTTGGGAACTTGGTTACCAAGTCAAAACTTCATCATATCATAAGAAAATAGCAAATAAGCTGCTATCTTGATGTGCCAAGGAGGTAAAGAGCAACTTAGACTCCTGTAACCATGTCAATTATTAATGAATTTCCATTAATAAACCCCAAAATAGTAATGAAAATCCTTTTTGGACTAGTATCCATTGATTTACCTCATAGCAACCAGCCATATACTGCTATTTGCAATTCTATGTAGAAATGAGGTAAAAGCTTCAAAATTCATTAAAACTAAAATTCTTGAAGAATCTTTCTGAAACCTTTAGGACCAATTAAGAACTGTAAAATTTGTATAAAAACCAAAAATAATCATACTTTCATAAGTAAAATTAAAAGTTTTACTTACAGTCCATTTTTGATGATTCCACATGAAATACCAAATCTTTAAAAATTCACCAAAAATACACTCTGTGATGAAATTTCCAATAACATTGATATCTTTGAGAAATCAATGATTTTTTTGTAATAAAAGAAGATTTACAGCTTCTACTCCTTTTATTCTTAACCATAAATGGGTTGGTCGTCACGTAAAAGCACCAATTAAGTAATTATGATGATCTTATGTGACAACAGATGATGCAATCAATAATCCAAAACGTTTTATTGTTTTCTCACTCACTTTTTTTTTAGTTTTCTCTATTGAATGCCTCTGTGAGCTGGCTTAGACTTAAAAGAGGCCTCCTCTTGCTGTTTTTTCCAAAATCATCACATTATTCTATTATACCTTTATTACCAACAAGTAAGTATTAGTTAGAGACTTTCTTAAGTATTTTATTCTTTCATAATCAATCAGAATGAAGTGAAATCATAGAAATAAACTATATATTGTTGTAATCTTGCTATAAATCAACTTTGATCCTTTAAATCCACAATTATCTGTCAAATTTCTCTACTATTATCTTTCAATAAGCTCTTTGGAGTATTAGTGAGTGTTTTGTCTTAATTATTAAAGTTTTTCTCTAGTAATATTTTTCTTTAAGAGTTATTTTATAATTATTCTTTTAAATATATAATTTCATATTGAGCTAATTTTATTATTTTAATAAAGAAGATTTATTATTAAATTCTTCTTGTAATTGATTCTTGTAGACAATTACTACTTAATGTTATAATCACTAGTAGTGTATAACAAGTAAAAAAAATAATTGATAATTAATTAATTATTTATTTAATTGTGGTTATAATAATTTTCATTATTATATTTCATAAGAACAGTCATAGTACTGTTGATTAATAGTAATATTATCAACAAGTTTCATAGACACATCTTAAAGGTATCCTCTTTCATATAAATAATTACCATAAGAATAAAAATTCATTCAGCTGAACTGTCATGGTATACCACACTGTGACCTGAATTTCATGAGAAACCATGTTCAAATTGAAAGACAGGTTTTTATGCAGGTTCAATCTGGGTTGGAACTGGGTCAACCTAACCTATCTGACACTGGGTCCTGCTGTTTTTCACGGTAATTTCTTTATTCCAGTTCTTTCTCCTTTCTTTTTTTCTTTTTTTCCTCATTTTACCAAATTCCCCACTACCCTAGGTCAAATTAAAATCTATGATAGTAAAATACTTGGTTTCTATTTCAGTTTGTTTTAGATTTTCTTAATATTACCTGAAGGATACTCTTTATGGAAATATTTCAGTATTAATTATGAAAATGCAAGATGGTCTTCAAGCTCATTAAAACAACTTGGTGATATATTATTTAAAAACAAAATTTTTCTTTTTTGCTTTATAAATATATCACAAATTTCATGAATACATTATATTGAATATTTCCTAAGCTTTCATCTCTTGTTTGTGAAAAAATATTGAGAAAATATACTGCCTTCAAGCTAATGAGCTTGAATTCTTTGAATAATTTCTAGTTTGATATATAAATATCGTTGTAGTTCATGGATAAGAGATATTTTATCAAACGAATTCAAAATTCAAAATTAAACTTTTGCTTTTAAGTTCAAAATCCAAGTATAGGACTCAAAAAGAGATACTAAAAAATCAAGACTATTTAAAAAATCTTGGGTCTCAATATTTAACATGAATTCACAGAAAAAATTCCTTCTATTTAAAAACATATGTTCCTTCATCAATATAGATATTTGATGAGTCATATATAGAAGCCTCAATAAAGATTCTGATAGTTTTATTTAAGAGAATTTTACTTTTAAGAACTCAAGAGACGTCTTGATTCATATTTTTATTTGAAAAAATTTGAATGTTTTGATATGATATCAAATTTTTTAAATCAAATTTATTAATCAAAATCCCTCTTAATGATAAAATAATTGTAACTTTTGTTGAGAAAGTTTTATCTTTAGGATAATATCAATAATTATGTGAGCTTAATCAGGATATGAATGTCAAATTTTCTTCAAAAGATTTAATGATTTTCAATTCAAAAGTAAATGAATATTTTTGGAATTCTTTTTCAAAATGATTTTAGTATTGACCAAAGTTTTATTTGTGTGATATTAAGTATTAAAACTCTTGTCAAATTCTGATACTAAATTTTTTTATTTTAATTTACAAGAATTACTTTATGAGATGTTAAATTAATATGAGGTATCTTAACTAATTGTTTTTTTACAAAAAAGGGATTGATTCAAACTAAATATATGTTTTTTTATGAATTAACCTAGTAATTTGTGAAATATTGTAGCTGAATGCAAAACAGGAAATCAAAAGAAGAGTATTCATACACTTAATAGAGGATTATTTAAGTTGAATACAGCGGTAGATCAAAGAAACTGCCGTTAGAAAATCACACTCTCATCAAATGATGTCATACCAAATGATTCTTTTGACTTATTAACCATCATTATCTACATGGTTTAATTGGAAAATTAAAAAACTAAATTAGAATTTGTATTTTGTAAGATAAAGTTTACATTTTTTTAGATGATACAGAACCTTTCCCCATTCCCTAGTCCATCATAACTCCATAGTTACATTGATACAGGAGCTTTATTTTGTAGTGAATTGGTTACAGTGTATGTATAAAAGAATCTGGAGTCAAGCCATTTTCCTTTCTGAAATATGTAATACTAGACCCACAAACGACACCTAAGGCTGTGGATCAGGTGCATTAATTATTTAAATGATATCACAGCCCCTTGAAGCTGTGGCCTAGGCACCTAAGATCCCATAATAATTTAAACGAAGTAAACTCTACTTTTTTGTAAAAAAGAATTTTCATAACACCTATAGAAAATACTTTGAAGTCATTCTTTTTCGGTAAAAAAAGAGAAAAATCTCTTATTTTATGATAAATTCAAAATTTTAATAATAAAAAAAATAATAAGAAGAAATATAACTAATTATATATATAGTTTGAATTTACATTTAAAATAATTTTGAAAATTTATTCTTAAAACTATTCGAATAATTTAATTGAATTTAAGAATAACATGTAAAGAACTTTAATTAAACTAAATTTTATTGTAAATTTAGGTGGGTTCTGCAAAGATAACGTAATATTTCAGTAAATACATGTAAGCCCTTATTTGTTTTTTTCGATTTGTGGCTAAAACATTTAAGTGAACCAATCTTTTGAAAGAAATTTCTTAGGATTCTTTCTGAGGAATCATCAAATTTTATTTGCCATATTGTTTCCAACATGGGATTTGAACATCCCAAAATTTTTCAATTTTTTCTTTTTTGCCAAATTTCTCAAAATTGGCCAATTTTTTGAAAAAAAAAATATCTAAAAATCTTCCCACTTATGAATTTCCAGTTTTTTCCAAAAAAGAATGAAGGGGAGAATCTTGAGAATCAAAACTCAGAAGACCAGAATTTTGGGAATTTTTTTGGGTGGCACAAGTGAAGGCCCAAAAAGTTGTGTTTTTGTCCAGTTTTTTTTTCATATTTTTGATATCACTATTTGTAAGTAAAAAAGTGCCATATTTTGATAATTAAATGGACTTAGATGGGATCTAAGAGATAAATATGACTGAGGAGGAAGATAATTGGAATAAATTGTTTGCAACAAAAATCAATTTGAATCAACCACTAAGATGATCAGATTTTTCTCAGAGGGAAGAGGCAGATTGGCGAAAGATTAAATCCTGTGTTTCTCAAATTTATCTTTCAACCCCAGAAATGGTGGGTGTGAGTTAAGTTCCCAACTCACAGTAATTGGGGGGAAAGGTTAAACCTCACAAATGATTATATTGAATGGAACAAAATGTGAACAGCTATCCAAAAAACAGATGACAATGGGTGAATTGTCATTTGGAGGACATAAATAAGGGAAAAGAGAAAAATATTGGAGTGTCTAATTAAAGAAAACTGGTCTTTGATCCTTATTTGAAATTTAATCCCCCATATCAGGCTTGTACCTCTGATATTGCTTTGGATCATAGCCAATATCTTCATTCCCCTCAATTATGTCCAAATGAGTGGAGACTGAGGGTACCAAAATATGTATGGCTTCATAAGATTCTTAATTTTTTTGAATTTCTTTAGCCAAGTAACCTATGACATCAGCCCATTGAGCTTGAGTCTTTTAAATGTAATGGGATAGTGTTCTGGATCCTCAGTTTCCATAACCCAGGATATTGATGGCCTTCAATGTGTATTTAAAAATGAAATTTGGAAAGTCTTCTGAGTGAGGTACATAAAAAAATGGGTCAAAAAATCAAGAAAGATGAAAAAGAAAAGAAATTCTACATTAAAATGAATCAAAAACTCATAAAGGGCTTTGAGCATTCATCACTTTTGTGATAATCTTTTTAACAATGCTAGCAGGTTAAGCCAATTAAGTAATTTATCTTCAAATTTTTTGCAGGCTTGTGGGACCTTTGTTGTGAGGTTTTGCTACTCTTGGCTAGTCTTCTGGACCTTCTGAGGGTGACACATTATTTTCCAAATCCATTCGTTGAAGTTTCTGAGTGTAGTGAAGCTGAGGAAGTGATGAATTTGAATAGTAAAGCCTAAGAATCTTTGATCTTGTAGTTGTTGTGCTGGTAACCTTTGATGGGGGTCTTCCTCTTCTCTTGGATTTACTTTCAAGCATTTCAAATCTTTAGAGATATCTTCTATTTTTGTTTTTATTTTTGACTCCTTTAGGTCTTCCATAGATATTTTTTCATTCAATTGGGTCTTCATAATATTCCTTATCCTGATGAATCTCAGGAATTTGATGAAAGGGTACTTTTCCAGTAAAATATTTTTTAAAGTGCTATATAATTGGGGTTATCTCTGACAATTGTCTTCTCAAAAATTCTTCTTCCCTTCATTCATTCTTTCTTTCTCAATACTCTGATAATCAACTTGATAGCCATTCTGAGAATAATATAACAAAGAAAATCAGTCAATATGAAAAAAATTAAGAAATTGAATATGAAAAAATCCTGACAGGTATTTTCAAAAAACACAGACGATGGAATTCTGATAGCTGAAGCCTTTGGAACTTGTAAAATACCCTGTGGATCATGTGCCTGAAAGGCATCCCTTGAGAATTTCTGTATTGTTTGGTGCATCATTCATTTGGGGAAAATTCTGTTTTGAAATCTTTAAAGGCCATCTGAAGGGCATAAGGAGACACCTTGCCTTTGAGAGAAAAGATGTGAGGAGGGAGATTTTTTACATGAAAAATCATTTCCTTGAAGATTCTGTTGATTATTTCAATTAAATGTTTATAGACAGCTATGTGAACAGTCCTAATAACCTCCAGGAGAGTACCAGTAGACTTTTGCATCCAAAGCTCAAAAATGGCATTGGTGTCTTCAGCTCTTAAGGTAGAGCCTAAACCCGTATGATAATGGTAGTTGGTCCAGACTGGCATATAATACTCCTTTAAAGGAAGCCAGGTTTCTTCCAAATATCACAACAATTCATTATTTTAAACTTGTTTCTGCAACTTCTTACAGTTATCTTTGAAAGATGTTTCAGTTGATGAATACATAACCTGATAAATGAATCACAGATTCATTAAAAAAACACAATAATTTGAAGAAAAGTGAAAATTAAAAGCATTTTAATTGATTCCAGAGGCACATAGAGTTATAAAAATCAGTCCAATGGCCAATTTTCTTCTTGCTATGGGCAGATACATTTTTATGAATGTTCCAGATTCATAACATTACTTTTTGGTCTGGGAAGAGCTTCATAACAGAATTTTTCAAGGCCAAACCCCTCTCAATAACAAAGATGCAGGGAGAACAATATTGATGTTTTGGAGGAATTTTTTCTATGCATTGATTCAATGGCGGAGTGAATTAGGGTTCAGTTTCATCCTTGATGCAGCAAAAATTCCCAGAGAGGTCTTATTTGTTCAGTCAAATCAAAAAACATGAAAAGGGGATTTTTGTAATTATTGTTTTTATAAGTATAATTGATAAACCTGTCATGAGGAAAGCCATTAAGGAGTTTTATTGAAAGGTTTGAGTGAAAGATAATGAGATAATGTGTCCCTGAGTATCCCTTGCAGAGGACCCCAAAAAGCTTTTCTTTGAGGTTGTCAATGTGTCACAGGGGCTCTTGGGGAAAACAACAGTGGCCTGGCACATAGGAATCAAGAATTCACTTGGAGGGCTCCAAAAGAAGAAAAAAGTAAATGAAATATATATTATTTTAAGAAATATAAGAGAAAGTACAAATATTCCATAGATAATAGATAAATACAAAGGCAAAAGTGCCAACCAAATGAATCCTCAATTCACTGTTTCAACCTGCCAGAAAGAAAAATGCAACTAGTAAATGATACAACCACCAATATCCACTGACAGGCAAAGAAAAGATGAAAAGTATTTACTTCCAAGAATGAAACAAAAATACTAATAAAAATAAATCCAACTATATTAATTAACTGGGCAAATATTCCCCATGGGTGGAAGGTTGGCCAGTATATATGATAATTAGAAAGACTGAGCCTGGAGGGTTGATCACCCAACTGTATTGACTGTTTGGGTTCAACACAGATCTGGCCATCTTGAGAATTGAACTGTGTACCTTGAATTCCCACAGTGGACTGTGATCTGACTCAAAAGCGTCAATGCCATACAGGTTGCCTGAGTATCACCTGTATGGGAAAATTGGGTTGTCCAAGGAGCTCTGGATCTCTTGACTCCTTGAAAAATGATTTTTTAATTAAAAACCTCTTGAAAATACTGTTGAAATAACATGCCAACACCTGAAGGCCCAGGTGATTGCCGTCCTCAAATGGTCTTGTGGCTACCACCATGGATTCCAAGCTTGGTTAACTTGAGTCTTCCTTTGAAATGGATTGATGGACTGGTGATTTGATGTGGAATGAGGAGATGGAGTCTTGAAAATTTCACCACTGGATTTTCTGGAGGAAATGTTGAATAAAGGTATATAATACCATATATGCCCTACTCCTGGTTCCAGCATACTGGGGTCCATGATTAGGGGGAGGGTTTCCCTCTCTTGATGGGAAACCCTTCTGGATGTAAACTAGTATCCTCTGGTTTTTTCCAGAGGCCATGACTGGAATCTTGAAGGTCCATTTCCATTTAGGGTTCTTTGGGTCCTTGTGCCATTTTGGGTCACTTGAGATTTTGGCCCAAATTTGGGGCAGGTGGGTCCACTTGTGTGGCCCCTTGGCCCCTTTTGGTCTCATTGAAACTAGGCCAGAAGGGGCCTATGGTGTCCCATGGTATGTGGCCTATGTCCTGCAGGAGGTGGAAGCCATAGGTGGCCTATATGGCCTACAAAGGCCATTTAGACCCTAAAACACCTAATTAAAGGGGGTGGTCTAGAGGCCTTGGAGATTGCTGAAGGGTCCAGAGACCCCCCAGGACCAAAAACAGTGGGATTGGCCTGGGGTCTGGTGAGGTGGACGATTGGCCAAGAAGGTCAATGGAGCAGGATATGGCCAGGAAAGGATGGGCCTGCCCCAAGGCCTTTCCATGCCATCTGAGTCAAATTGACCATAATTTGATAATAGGGCAAATTGGCAATAAATGGGTTCAGGCTAGAATTTCCATAAACACCAATTAAGGAGTCATTTCTCATGGTTGTGACAGAATGAGAGCATCAATGGGCCTTCTGCCTTGTACCTTGTCTTTCTTGATTTTATTTTCTTGTTTGTGATTTTCTTGAATGATTACATGCCTTTCCAACTTCCTACAGCTGTGTAATTGGGCTGTAACTTGCCTCGGCATGAGAGGTGATTCAGAAATCTGAAAAATTTAGTATTTTTATTGCTCATTAAATTCTCTGAAAGCAGGATTTGCCATGATATTCTCAGTGGCATCATGCCTGTGTTCAGTATTTTTGACTTTAAGCGTCCAAGTGGTACTCTTGGAATATTTTGTTGCATAAATTCTAAATAGACAGTCAAGCTTTCTTGCAGTTACTTTTTTGGAGGAGTTTTTGTGGGAATTTGGTGTCCCATACCTATTGAAACTTATTTCAGTTTGGTTGTGGGTCATATTGGACCTCAAGGTGGATAAAGCATACCCCTGTTCCCTGGAAACATTATGCACATGCTGAAAAAGAAGCACAAGGGTCTGAAATTCACCTTCAGTTGGGGATTGAAGCATCATTTAGGGGTAAAGCTGTATTAATTTCAAAAAAGGTGGATTTGGTATTTGGAATGAGGAAAGAACCTGTCAAAATATTAAAGAGGGGATAAAAGGTGTGAAAAGTCAAAAAACATGGGTGAAAGTGAAATTATGGCTGAATTTATGATTAATAGAAGAGGAAAAGTAAGAAAAGGGAATTTTAGAGGCTTGGGGGCAGGTTTTTGGAGGAAAATGCAGTCTTTGGGGAAAAAAATAGAAAGTGAGCCTGGAAAGCTATGGAAAATTGGGTTTTTAATGCTGTTTTCAAAAAAGAAACTTGTTTGGGAGATAATGTAGATTATTTGGGTGTTTGGTCTTTGTTTTTTTGAGGGGATGTGAAAAAATGTGTGGGGGATTTTGAAGGTTTTTCCCCAATACAGTTTTTTATTTCATTTTGATTGAAAGTGGGTCCAAGGTACCCCTTATGTGTTTTTACCAATTTCAGGCAAAAACACATAAGGGCATATGTGTTTTTACCAAAATGGTTACATTGATTTACCAAAGCCCATTTAAGTTTATTTATTTATAATTGAATAAAATTTTAAAAATAAAAAAATAAAAATCATAATTATTTTCAAATTAGATTTTTAAAAGTTTTAAATTTAATCATTTTATTAATTTTTTTTTAAAAATATTCAAATTTTGATTTTTATTTTATAAAAATTCAAATGAAACTTATAAACTTATTAAAGTTAAAATTCATTTTTTTTTCTTAAGTTTTCAATGAGAGTTTTTTTTATATTTTCTTTTCAAAGTCTTAATTTATAATTTCCCATCAAAATGTTATGAAAGATGGATCCAAAAAAAAATATTTCTTTCAAATTTAGTCTTGATAACTTTCAAAAACCTAAAGCTATCAATAAGAGCGAGAAATTGTCTATATCGCTAAATAAACTCATCACAAAAAACATTCCGTTGACTAATAAGAGTAAGTATTCAAAATTCCTTTTGGCCATTTCTAGCGCGATACATGGATAAAAAAGCAACATGTGACCAAGTTAAATCTCTAGCACCTTTTCCAAAACCAGTGACTCTATCCATTTGCTCATGCAACGATCCATTTCTATTGGCTACACTTTTAATAATGATCAAAAATTGATCAGCCAATTTACGATCTAAGATTTTCGTTGAGTCATTTTCGGAAATATTAAGTTTGTTGTTTAAATTTAAAGATCTATAAATGAATTCTGACATGGCCAATGTCGTCAAAAACCATGGATTACCAATACTAGTCCCAACTCCGTCATAAATCTGAGAAAAAAAGAAGTAGGATAGTTTTTTGTATCAGATTTAATTCTTGATCACAAAAGCAGACAATACGAGTTTTTCAACTTAACATCTTCTGGATATCTACCGGTGGCTTTGGCGTTTAAATGAGCATATCGACTGTTGAGGGGATACAAAGCACTATTTTGAGACCAAGATTCAATTTTTGGAATCGAGTTTTATTTGAAAAGGCGCCAAATAGTCAAGTTGAGTAAATTGATTGAAAGCGTTAGTTTAAATCAACTGAAAGACCCACGCCATAGATTTTAAGATGGCTTGAAAGGTTTGGACCATTTTAGGCGAACCTAGTCCAAATTCGCTTGAAGCTGAATTACCAGCATGTAAACAAGCCAAGATAGTTCCCACATCTAAGCCAGAGGTCTTTAAAAATATAATGATTTAATTTGATAATGAGTTGGCGGTAATCATTAAAAATTCAATGATAAAAAGGTATATTTTGAGGAAAAGCTAACCTTTCCATGAGAGTCGAGAGATTTAATAGTAGTTTTCAAATAACCTGCCTTTTTATCCCAAAAAAGTTTTAATTGATCATCAATTTCTTGAGCTTGTTTTTGATACCAATTGGCTGCACCGAAATCTTTGAGATTGTGGGAGAATTCCGCGCCATCTTTCAAGGCACGTTGAATGACGGATAAGGTAAAGAAATGAATTCCATTAACTTCCTCCCATAAATCAAAAGAATTCTCCTTCCAAGTATTCGAAATGTATTCCAAATCGGCTGTGAAGATTATAGCGTCATAATAAATGATGAATTTATTTATTTTTTGATTAAATTTAAGAATTAATGTAAAATTTTAATCTTTATAAATTTTCATAATTACCTTTAATTACACTACGAGATTGCCAGATTCCATCATAAAGGATTTGATTGACATAATTCTGAGCTTCTTGGCCACCTGATTTGAGATAAGCCTTAGCAAAGTTCATGTAAACTGTTGCTCTAAGTGCTGGGCCATCCCTTTGGGGACGACCCCAAGGACCATTGAAGGCTGAACCATTAACGTAATATTTTGGTTCACCGAGATTTCCAGGGGCATGAAGTGAATTTTTTTGAATTAGTTGAGTTGATGAGATTGAATTTTTAATAATTTGGAGTAAGTTAGAGTCATTTGTTTCAGAATAACGATAGACAATTTCTTTTAAGACACTAATAAATTTAAAATTTGATTTCTTTTAAAATAAGTTATTGAACAGAGAAAATTAAAATTAAAATAATTTCAACGACTAACATGGCTGTATCGCGGGTCCAACTATAGAAGTAATCTGGCTTAGATGTTCTATATCAAATCACAATTTTTGATTAATATTTATTTATTTATTGAACCTATAGATTACAGTACCAAAATGATATAATTTTTGAAAGAAGGCTGACGAGAGGGAAGCGACCACTAAGCCTGGTAAGGCGGAAGGTGGAGAAATGTTCACTAAGACAGCCTGCCAAGATTTATTTGCTTGAAAGTGAATCCAATTATCGAGATTAAGATTATGTGATGAATCGATTTGATTGGATAAGATTTCATTAGGGATGGTATTAGATTTAGATGATACAAGTGATGAATAGAAGGCTATCCAAATTTTTAATAATAATAAAATTTTGAGAAATTTAAATTGAAGATGATCATGACGACCTTTTAAGCTAGAATGAAACATTTTTAAAAGAAGGCTAAGGTAAAATTTGAAGGTAGATGCTTAGTTTTAAATGATATTTATTTAAGCTAATAATGATTTTGATGATTAAGAAACAATCTTAGTAGTTTTAAAAGCCTAAATGAAATTTGGTAAATTCAAGGGCTTAAACAAGGATATCAGGGTGCAAATAGACTAATTGATGAACAGACGAATTTATCAAGAGAGGAGTCAAATTGGAGATACTACAAGTACAATTTGAGAAGATGAGGAGTTTGGATGAGTTTTAAAAAATTTGAATTAAAAGAAGAAAGCAGAAATAATCTTGACAGAGCGCATTGTAAAATGCCAACTGCGAACTGCGAAGTTCGAACTGCCAAATGTGTGGAGCTTGTTTGATGCAGCTTGAGCTTGGAATTAAGTTCGATTCATAAAGCGCAATACTGTATTATCACATTTTAATTTTAATTTGGTTATGGCTTGATAAAATTTAAAATTAATTAATGATAAGAATTTTATGAGAAAAAATCAAATTAAATCATAAACCAGATTGCCAGATTGCCAGATTGCCATATTGCCAGAGTCTGAGTCTGAGTCTGAAGTAAGGGACGATTAATTTCATTGAAGTGCACAAATTTTAAAGTTACATTAATAAATCGCCAAGGAAAACTTGACAGGTTTAGCAACTACTTTGTTAAAATCAGCTAGCTTATGCGCCATCTTCTTCATTCCAATTTCAAAAATCTATCATTGAAGTTTGGGTTGGTTTTGTCAAGTTGAAAGTTTCTATCTGAGTTCTAGGTCCAGCTCCTTTGACGCCTCGCCAGTCAGTCAGTCACCTTGTGTGTCACTCAATTCCTCTACGCGCTCAAATGCCTCTTCTGCATAATTGACAGTACCTACCACATATCAAAGACTGACACATTGACTTCTACAAATTCAGCTTGAGCTTGTGATCAAGATAAATGGCTAAAGGCTACAGCCATCTCCAGTCAAGTCATTGTCCGCGCCATATACGAATATTCACTAGAAAATTAATCTCAAGCCTCTTCTCACTGAAAACTTAACTTATCACATCATTCAAATCTTTCTGAAACATTAATCGATTTAATTCCAAAAACCTAGTCATATTTCACTTACCTGACAGGGAACTTTTTCTATTTAAAAGAAAATCCATTTTATGATGTAGTGTACAACACTGTACAGTGCCCTGCCAAAAAATGGGAAAACGCGGGCAGGGCACCTGTACGCTGGGGCGGCTGTGCGTAGCACGCGCGTCAGCCTCTACCCGAGTCATGCTCCTATTTGTCACAGGCTGCACCATCACCTCATCTCTCAACTTATTTTTAATTCAATTTTTTGTTTTCTGTTATTTCTTTTTTTATATAGTCTTTTTAATCACAATGAATAGTCAAATTGTGACCATTAACGAAAACAACCAGATGGCCTTGATTCCACCCAATCTCACCATTAGCCCTCATCTATCACCACCTTGCACAGGGATGAGTGTTTTTTCTCTTGTCATCAGTCCAATAGTTATGGTTTTTTATATAGATGTGCTGTATCTTTATGTCAAAGTGTGGACAAATTTCTGGAATTCATCAAGCCTGGCTCAGCTATTGACCCATTGCCAAGCTGAGCGGAATTTGGTGGAAAAACATATACAATACAATGCCGAATTCGGGACATATTGGGACTATCAAGACTCAACAAGTCTGGCAAACCAACAAGCCTCAATGAGAAACATTGATGACAGCTCAATAGGATAATCACCTGGTGTTTTCATCTTAGGGTTGCTCAAGTTAAAAAATTGATGTATTGGCAGGCTTTAAATCAAAAAATCAAATAAAAAAATCTATAAGCTTGGCAATGCCTCACAGATCCCACCAAAAAACCCTTCCTTCTGACCTCAAGTTTTTCAAGCTTGCCTCATATTTTCTCAGGCCCACATTAAGCGGAAAATGGATGACTGGGCCTGGTTGATGTTGAAAGATGAGTCCTTTTTTGAATTCTGTAAGTTCTTTTTTATTTTTTCCCTATGATCTTCTACTAAACCCAATATGATTTCCGTGGTAAAAAAAACAATCAAGGTTGTGTTTGGACAACAGCAAGTAAGAAGTTATTGTTGCAGAACTTTGCTGTAAACCACAAATTGGGGATACAGCAAGTGAAAAAAATTGGAAGTGGCCACTGTGGAAGGATACCTGACCTCAGCCAAGATCATCTATAAATCTTATTTTCCAGCTCCGCACCACTTCACCAATCACATGGATCAAAGGTAGGTATTGAGTGATATTAATGGAAAAAAATATCCCCATCCACACCACCATCCTCTGCCAATAGCTGTGAGAGTGAAATGGTTTAATAAAAGTCAACTGGCCAGCTGACTTACCTGATCTTGATCATGTCAAAAATTCATGGATGGATTATGAAGAGTGATATAACCAAATTTTATCAGCCACCAAGTCTTGAAGAATTACAACAATTAATCTGAGAAGCATGGAAAGATGTCCCTCAAAGCACTTTGGCGAATCTCCTCTTTTCCATTCAAAGTTTAATACAAATGTTCATTGAACAATCATGTGGCCCCACCTCTTATTAATTGTGAATTTTACTCTTTTAACCAATTTCCTACTCTCTAATCTGAAAATTATCAAGTTGAAGTTTTTTGGAAACTATTTTATAACTTCTTATGTCTTTAAAACACTTTTGATCTTCTTATTTTTGTCTTTAAATTCTTGGTTTTTTTAAAAAAAACTCTTTTCATTTTTAATTTAAAGGTTTGTATTTTCCAACAAGAAATTATATTAAAAGCAACAACATAATTTCTGTCTAGCTTAACAAAACAGGGCCCCATTAATATGGGATACAAGCTTCAAAGAAAATAAATATAGTGCCCTTCTTGAATTTTTTTTGAACTTAATTGGCAGGGAAATTTGCATATACTATAAAGTCACCTAATAAATTTTTCCACATATGAAGTTCGGCTTATAGGTTAAGTATTGTCAATATTTAAGGTAATTGATATTTTTCCAAACCCTTTGAGGTGGTCTTAGAAATTTAGAATTATTGATTATACAAATTAAGTTAGTACTTGGTTATCAGTCCAGAATAATTAGTATAAACCTAATAGTTTTAAATTTCAAATACAAAGGACTCAAAAAAGAAGAAAATATATTTTAAAATTATGATTAAAAATTTGAATTAAGAATAAAGAGTTCAAAATTTCGATTTTATAAACATCAAGTAATTACAAAAAAAAACCCAATAATCTTATTAGATATAACTAAGGTTTTCTATAAGACCTTTCAGGATTTGAATGAAAAAAAAGGCGAAAAATCTCATCATTATACCACCATTTAAGGCATCTTAGATGAGAAGTTTTACATGAACCAAGTGAGGCTCATGAAATGAGTTTTTGAGTGGCTTACTTTGAGAGAATATGCATTCTACTTAGGACAATGATCCTGGGATACTAATCTAACATGGTGAAAATTTCCCTTATATAGATAATTTTTGGTAATTATTTTCTACTAAAATTAAAAAATCTTATCAGATCATTCGTAAATTAAAAGGAACAATCATATCATAAAAAATTTTAAATTCCAATAATTTAATATGAGTTTTCCTTTAGAGATTGGATGAAAGTTCTTCAATTAAGTAAAGTTATGGTCTTCAACTATGTCTAGTGATTCAATTCTTCATTCGATAAGAGTTTTGACTTAAGTTTTTCATCAAATAAGAATTCTTACTCTCTCTGAAATCTTAAGATGCGCTCAGTGGATCATCAAAACTTTTAGCTTCTTTTCAATGTGATAATAACTTTACGAGCTCATTGGAGAGTCTCTCATTTAAAAAACTTACCCAATCTGCTGAAATATCTAATTTCCAAAAGGTTTCCTTCACGATATCCAGGTTTTAATCCTATTTCTGTGATTGCGTCAATATTTTGGAACTCTTAATCATATTATTTCCATAATTTTCTAGGAAGAATTTTGAGCTTGTAACCAAGAATAAGGGCTTTTCCTTCCATAACTGGATCAAATGGCCGAATATAGCGTAATAATATCAAATTCCTAAGCTCTTTGAGGGTGATTTTTACTATAATGAGTCACAATGTTTTTTTTTTCAAAGTCATAATTATTAGTTATATGAAATCCATTTCATCCTAAGCCTCTTCATAATGGTGATATTTGTACCCTTCAAAAATTTTTTGTAGAGAGTTATTAAAAGATTTATGAATTTGTCACTTTGAATCTAATAAACAAATTTATTTCATCTTTTTATAGAAATACTAATTTTTAAAGGTTTTTGATCTCTAGTCTTGTCCCAAGCCTTTAAGAAGAGTTCCCTTTTATTTGAAGTTCCTCAAATTTGAAAGAAGAGGTTGCTCAGGTATCTCAATTGTTTTACCTAAATAATGAAATGTTTCTGTATGAATATTTATTGAGAAATAAACAGCTCTTATAAGTGGGGGAACTGAATAAATCTTAAATGTTGTGTTTTAAGATCATTTCTACCTTCATTAATTTAATTTCCAAAAGTATTAAATTCTACTGACTGGTCTTAAGTTTCCAATTTTGATTGGTTTAAAGCTTAAGCTTTTTTAATGTGAGACACTGCACATTTCTTTTGAAATTTCCTTTTTGTATGGTTGCTAGTTATAAGAACTCTCATCACTAATGATAGCTTAAAGAAAATATATAGAAAATATTGAGGCATACCTTTTATGTGAGCCTTAGAGGTATTTTCATATACCCAAAAGACCACAAAAAGATAAATTAAGATACAAATAGAAATAAAATAAATTTATTTATATTATAAACATAAAAATTGAAATATAAATACAAATTTATATTTGCAAATAAAAATTTAATTATAATTTAAAAATAAAATTACAATAAAATTTAAAATTATGAAATTATATTTTTACTTGTAAAAATTAAGTAAAAATGAATTTTTAATAAAAATTGTGAAATTGAAATATTTTTGGTAAAAAGTTATATAAAGTATATTATAGCTTTTTATCCAATAAAACAACATAAAAAAATTATCATACCATTGGATTCCTCATAAAACATAAAGTGGGGTCACCTCTGGATGAAATTTCCGTAACTCAACTCTAAAAAAGCTTAAATTAAGTTTTTAGTATTTTCAATACAAAAATTGAAAATCCTCAAAACTTTAATTTAAGTCACACAACATGTGGTGTTAACCATCAATTTTTGTGTCAAAATTGAGGTGTTGTGTTTAGTTTAGAAGTTATGAGGAACTGAATTATTTTCAATTGAATTCAATTGAAATGTCAAAATGTGCGTGTGTATTACATAAGTGAGCTTTGATTTACATATGCGTTATCAATTATTACTGTATTGTACTGTAAAATTCAATTGAATTACATATGTCAATTACAAGTATAATACATCATGAGGAATTAAAGGAAAAAATAAATTGGGGGGGAAAAGGAACTCTAGCTCTAAGGGGAGCCAGACCCCCAAAATCCTTGCTGACTGGCATGGGATGTCAAAATCCACACAAAAGTTCATTACTTTTGGCCTTGAATTGAGTCACAGGGTCTGTGACTCAATTGATGATGAGGTTTTGATACCAACCAGGGTGGTTTCAACTGCTGCCAAGGGGGTAAAACTACCCTTAAGTTCAAACAATGTTAGTAAAAACAGTTTTAACCCGTTTCTACACCTCTTAAACACATTATTACGTGTTTTGAAGGCTCTAGACGAGGTATTGCTATAGTAATGGCTGATTTAAGGGTCTAAAATGGCTAAAAATGGCCAAAAATAGCTTAAACCAGCCCCTTTTTGGTCTAAACCAGGGTTCAATGATGACATATATGGCTTTTATGTCTTCAGACTGTTTTTACCAACTGACAAGAGTAAACTTTACTTTTGGAGTAAGAAAATTGATGGCTTTAAAAGAATGTCTTCTTTTCCCCACCTTTCTCTTCATGTTAGAATCTTTTCCTTTTATAATTAGTTTATACACTGTTAAACCAATCAATAAAAGATTCCAACCACCTTTTTTAAATAATTTTAAACCTTTTAACCACTTGAAAAAATTATCATAATCATTGTTTGTAAATCTTACAATCATTTTTACCCCTGAACCACCCCAAAAGTGAATTAAAGCATCTTTCATCACTGTTAACTTTGTCACTTTGTTTCCAAATTCACTCTGGTCACTTTTGGGTGTGTTTTCTCTTTAATATTCTTTTTAAAGACTTTTTTCTTTAATTAATTGCTTGCAGTTCTTTGCTCAATTAATTCCAATTGAAATTGCTCTTGAAGAAATTTCTTTTGTAGCCTTAAATATCTCTTGTAGAGTACTTTTGGATACATTTTTATTGTTGGTAAAACAATAAATCTTTATAATATTATTTTTTTATATTATTGAATTTATAAACAATAAAACTGGTGTTTTTTCTCTTAAAAATAATATTTCTTACAATTTTTAATTGATTTTTACCTTATACAAATTTTGAGGACAGGAAAAGTACTTGATTTTTAATCAAAGTTTCATATCCACACCTTACACCCTGTCTGGTTCAGCCGTTCTTCTATAGCTTGGATAGTGGCTTGATTCTCCCTTATCCTGGTTTGCCTGTCCTCCTGGTGGGGTTCCAACCTTTGGTCATTTCCATAAGGCCTTTGAAGGGTATCCCTCTGAGACATATCTTCTGGAAACTTGCTCCAATTTCTGCCCAGTGGGATCCTAGGTTGAACCTCTTGTTGTCCATGCTCAATTGGAAAAGATCTTTGGGGAGTTTTTTGAGCTGAAGAATGTTATCCATATCCTTCCAGTCCTTTGGTTTGAGGTTTCTATTGAATTGGAAAGTGAATGGCAGAGTGGGTATGATTTCCCTCAGTTTCATGCCATACACCACTGTGTCCAAGGTGTCCTCCTCCAGGTCTTCTGGTTCTGGACAAACCTCCTCTGTCCTCTGGCTGGTTTCTTGGAATTCCAATGTTCCTGAGGTGTACAGGTGACATATAAGTGTTTGCAAGGAGTTAAAAATCCAATTTTCTTAGGGTATTTACTTTTCAATGTGCCTTGTAAAAATTTACTTTCTACTGCTTTGGGAAATTTTCCTTTAGACGTTATAACTGGATTAATTATTGGAATCTTCCCCGTACAAGTGATCAAGGTTGGTTTAACTTGTATTTATGCAGAGTTTTGTGGTTTTCTACTACTCTGGGTGGCAACTAGTTTCCACTCCTTTTCTGTGATGAGGCCTTCACTGTGACTCTTCCCTCTATCCTTTTTTCCCTCTGTTTCTGAGAGTGTCACTGGTGTGTTGGCCTGTGACTGGGTCTCAAGTGGGATTAAGTTTTCTTCCTCTGAATCAAAGAAAAAGAGGGCTTATGTCAGTTAAGACTTCTTATAATTCTGTTTGCATGTCAAAGAATGGCCTCTGGGTAATATATTGCTATATGATACCCTTGTATTATGATGTTGTTATTGAAATTATCAATTACACGTCAAAAATACAGCTTGTGGATTTCTGGCGCACTGTTTGTCTACCAGTTTCTAACAGATTAACTTGTAACTAACAAGTGTAATCTCAGAAGTGATTGTGTAATAGGCAATCAAAATTATCAATATGTCCAACCAGGCCTCCAATACTGTTAGTTTAGAGTAAAAGAGGTCTTATTTTGAATTAAAAAAAACAATGTCAATGAATTTAAGTGTTTTAATATGCAAAACACGCCAAAAGATAAGAATAATGGTGATTCAATTAAAATCAAGCACTTGAAAGAAGCAATAATAAGAAAAAAACACACATATATAATGATATACCACTGGAAACAATAATAAGAAGATATATATTATATTATGTTTTTAACAATTTCACTCCTAAAAAAGAGAACGAATAATAGCAGAAATTAAGAACATAAGAGGAAAACTCACTTTTCACGTGAAAAAAGGTCCAAAAGGTCAAAAAGCACAGCCAGACGCCCAAAACGTCAGGTTGAGTCTATGATAGAGTAAATAAAAACAGTAGATACAACTCTGGCTGTGACCGTGACATGGATAAAATTAATGAAAAAGGGTTTTAGAATAAGATTTTAGGGCTTTACTAAAGGATTTTAGTGGTGGTGAGCGCTGCTGAAAGCCCTGGGTGCAATAATTATCTGTTGGATACAATAATAACTACTAAAATACTGAATATTAGAGCTATACCTGATTTGTTTCTAAGAGTATAACTGTTTTAGACAGTTGAAACATGTAGGAATTCAAGAGCAGGATGGGGAAACCTTTTCTGGTGTAGGAGAGGCCTCCTTTTATCTTAAAATATGGTGGAATGGTCCTCTAGACCATCCATGTAGGGTAAGGGAAGAGGTTTTCACTTCAGAGTACTGGCTTGTGGTTTGCATGAAGCCTGTATGCACTGTATTGGGATAAGATGTTGCTTTGAAGCCACATCTGGGCAGTTTTTACCAATACAGGGTGAAACGTTTCATCTGGGGACCACACAGCCCTCTTCTGAAGTGTATGACATGTAGAATGCTGTACAGAACCTGTATGGGACCCCAGTATTGAATGGACCATGAGGTTTTGAAGTAGAAACATGCTTCTTTGTCTATTTGACACCTCATAATCATGGTTATGGGATATTATCCCACAGTGAAGGTGTATTGGCCCAATGGTGGTATTTTAACCTTCAAACTGATATATCTTTGTCAGGTTTTGAGATATTGAGCTCTCAAAGTTGGCTCATTGTGTAGCCCTGGATGGGACAAACACAATGATACCTCATTTGGTATGGGTAACAGTAAATATGGCAAAGTTATGCCACGTACAAATCTGTTATTCATACATATGATTTTCTCAATATCTGTATGGAGCTTATTTCCTCCATAATTTTTTTTCTAGATGAGATATAGAGAAATGAAAGTCACAATTAGATAGCCCTAATTGTGCTCTTTCTAAAAAGGCTCCACTTTAGGTTTCCCACACTAAAACTGTAGAAGTTAGATGGGAAGTGAATGTTTTATTAACCCTTATTTGACCTTATTTTGGCCATAACTCCTGTAATTTTGATTCTAGCTCAGGTTGGCTAGTATCATTGGATATCCCTGACCTAGAGCTTCAATTGAAATACCCATTTGATGGGGTTAAGTTTCTTCCTCTGGATCTCAGATGAGAGGTGAAAAATAAGGTTTATTCTCTGCAACAACTTTGAGCCGGAACCACTTTGTTATTCCTTGTCGTATTATGGTGGGAACTTCCTATTTTGTAAGTGGTGGGTTTCCTCTTTATTCTGATACCTTTTGAGCTGATTTGGCTCAGCTGCATATTTTTCTGGTATCTTGGCTTTACCATTGGTTTATGGTATTTGGCTGTCATGCTTGTGGTCTTGTTTTGAGTCACAGGCTGACAGGGTCCCTATGACTAATGATTATTTCAGGGACTCCACATGTAGCTATGATGCCATTCCAGAATATAAATTCCGTTTCCACAGCTGTGTCTTCTTTGTGGCAAGGTAGGCATCTGAAACATTTACTATAACTGTCTACCATGACTAAGAAATCATTGAAGTTTCCTTTTCCTTTTGGAACAAGTCCCATTACCCAATCCATATTGATGGTTTCCCATGGGTTCTTGGACTCCTTTATGTGTTGGAATAGCCCATGATTCTTCCAATGTTTCCTGCTTTCCTTCTGGATCTTACACAAGTGTTGATGTATTAAATCAACTCTTTCTCCCTTTGAGGCCACCAAGCTGTGATTTTTACCCTCTTGTTTGTGCTGTCTTCACTCATGTGGCTCATGTAAGGGAATTAATGTCATTCTTGAAGCTTCAGGGAGATATGGTTCCTGTCTATCACTCTAGGGGCACTGGTGTGCCTTTCTGTGATAAAGTATTGCAACCATATAAAATATTTATTGTGCTTATACTCCCTCAACCAGGGTTCCTCTAGCTGGTATTCCAGTTCTAGGTGTAAAAATGTCAATACTAAGACTCACTGAGTAAAACCTAACCTCAGGAGTAAACTCCACTCAAAAATCCTCAACATTCTTTCCTCATTTCTCATTTTACGTTTTTTTTTTTTTTACTCATTTTTCTATCCATTCTTTTATATAGTATCGTTCGTACATCATATATCATACAATAAAAAATAATAAATAAATAAATAAAATAATTTTTTTTGATAAACAACAAATTACGTATATATTTTAACTTAGATTCACAGCTCTTCTCTGTGTATTCGGTAAGACCATTTTCTTACCTAATTGTTAGTTCCTACATAACTCATAACCAATTCTTTTTGTTAGTGATCTGCTTTTATACTTGAGCATCACTGTCGTTGTCATTATATTCATATTATAGGCTTGTTCTCTAGGTACAGGTTTTGTTATTCTACTTCTATATATACAAAAAACAATAAATTGAAATATTATTCTAGTTTTTTTTTGTCTGAAAAATTAACAGATTTACAGTCTCGATTGACTCAAGAATTCGTAAAACTAGAAGAACACGACTACAAGATGAACAATAATGAACAAAGCAACGACCTACAAAAGATTATTCCCATTCTAACCGATGAAAATTATTCTGAATGGAAACTACGAATGATCATCTGCCTAAAACAGAGAAGGCTTTATCAATATTGCATTGAACAATGCATACCAGGCGATGGAGTAACACGAACACCATCGGTAGAGGCAAAAGTAGTAGATGCTAATGTTGAAGCTTGTAGCTTAATCACCAACTTCTTAGACTCCAGAACGTTTGCAGCTCTGGTCACTTCAGAAGAAACAACGCAAAACAGCTACCTACTTTGGAAAAAAGTCAACGAAAGGTTTGCATCGTCAACATTCAACAGCAAAGCGAGAATTTGGAGCAAATTTCAAAAATTAACCTATGACAACAGCCTCAAAGACTTCATCGCGAATACTCGGAAATGTCTCAGTGACATAGCATCAGTAGGCATAGCTGTAGAAGAAGAAATACTTGCTTTCTCGATTCTCACTAAACTACCTGAAGAATTTCACTCATTGATAGAAAAAGTCACCCTCAATGCTGAAACTCAAGGAAATCCGGATGCCATCCTCAACGTACTACATGAGGCAACTCTTAAAGAAGACGCTCTATCAACAGACACTAGTAGAGCTCTGATATTAAAAAAGGATAGCTTCCCATCTAAAATCGTTCACTACTGTAGCAATGGAAGACATAATCCACTTGTAACCACCCATGGACCAGAAAAATGCTGGCAATTACATCCCGAGTTAAAACCTGAAAGACGACGGAAAGACAAAGAACAAAAAGTCAATTTTACCATAGCCCGAGCCTTATTCACACATCATTCAAGGGAATCAGACCTGTCAACAACGATCGTATTAGACACGGGGGCATCTAATCACATGTTCAACAACAAGTTTTTTTTTGAAAAACTTCATCCTAATCACCATACCAAAGTAACTACTGGATGCGGCAAATCCAATTTAATCTCACAAGGGACAGGGTTAGCAAAAATAGTAGATCGCCTTGGTAACTTGTGGTTATTACCCAACAGTCTTTACGTACCCGATCTAACTACCAATCTATTGGCCCTATCAAGCATTGCAAAAAACGAAACAAGAATCAAGAAAACCACATCCTACTTTGAAGTTTATATTGACAACAATGACAAGCCTTCTTTCATCTGTCCAAATACTAGTGGCATTTTGGAAACCCGCATCATTCTATCTGATTCTCGCTGTCTAAATACTCAAAAAATAGAAGACGGTGACTTGTGGCACAAACGGTTAGGGCATATGAATAAAAACGACATGAAGAAGCTGGTAAAAACTACTGAAATTAGTAATATCTGCGATGATTGTATAAAAGGTAAGATAACCCAACTTCCTTTTAAACAGTCATTCAAGGTTGCTGACCATATCCTGGAAAACATCCACCTCGATCTCTGCGGACCCTTTCAAACCCTTTCTATGGCTGGTGCTAAATACTTCCTCATCATCGTAGATCAAATGAGTGGATTCATTACAACCAAATTCCTCAAAAATAAGAGCGATTGCTTCAATCACTTTCGCATTTTCAAACTATTAGCCGAAAACAAATTTACAACTAAAATCAAGAATATTCTAACGGATGGAGGAGGAGAATTCATAAATAAATCATTTAAAAATCACTGTATTGAATCGGGAATCAATCACATTATAAGTCCACCTTATACTCCTCAACATAATCCGTTTGCTGAAAGAGGTAATCGATCAATACTGGAAAAGGCAAGGTGCATTTTACTTCAATCCAAACTACCAACTAAATACTGGGCTGAAGCAGTATCGACAGCAACATTTCTTTGTAACTTAATCCCTAAACACGAAAACCAAAAAACACCATATGAGATCTGGCACAATTCAAAACCACCTCTTCACAAATTAAAACCATTTGGATGCAAAGCCTGGTTAAAAATTCCAACACACTCCATTAAAAACAAATTCGATTCAAAAGCATGGGATGGAATTTTCCTGGGTTATGAAAATGAAGCCTCCAGTTATCGTATTCTGAGAATCTCTGATCAAAAGGTCATTATCAGCAAACATGTTATATTCGACGAAAATAAATTCCCATCACTATCTTCTCAAACACAACCTATGGAAGACACCACCCAGATCCTTCTCTTTCCAAGACAATCGACAGAAGAAGAAACTAATAATGACCCCAACATGGAAGACAGTTCCTCAAATGGTGATTCGGCTTCCTTAGAAAATGAAAGGGAAGAAATTTTTGTTGATGCCTTGGAACAACAACCCAAACGAATTCGAGTAATCGGCCCCAGACATCCCACCTTGATTTCAAGCGAAATAAACAGCAATAATATCCTTCCTTTTTCCCGAAGACAAACTGGGGCGAATTTAACAACTCTAACTCAAACCCCAAGAACGTTTAATGAAGCCATGAGCTGTCCGAACAAGGAAAAATGGAACCTGGCGATAAAAAAGGAACTTCAAAACATCGAAGAATTAAACGTTTGGACTCAGAAACAAAAAGGAAGATGATCATCCAATATCCAGTACATGGATTTTTAAAGAAAAAACAGATGACTCTGGTAAGATACTCGAACACAAAGCTCGCTTGTGCGCTCATGGTTTTCATCAGATAGCAGGTTTGGACTATCAAAGCACTTTCGCACCAACCGGAAGACTATCCTCCTTACGCGCACTTATTTCATTTGCAGCAATTTACAAGTACGACTTTCACCAAATGGATGTACGGAGTGCCTTCCTAAATGCTCCATTACAAGAAGAAATATGCCTAGAAATTCCTCAGGGAGTCTCAGCGAACAAGGAAACTCAAGTCTTACAACTAAATAAAGCCCTGTATGGACTTAAACAAGCATCCCTGGCATGGTACAAACATCTCTCAAGTTGGTTAATCACATCAGGATTTCAATGTTCTCTTACTGATCCCTGCGTTTTTTGGAGACGAAGTAAAAATCCCATTTGGATCTACGTACATGTCGATGACCTTGCCATATTTGGTCCAAACCTAGAAGATTTTAAGAAAGAAATCAAGAACGAATTTGACATGAAAGACATGGGCAAAGCTAACTTGCTCTTAGGAATAAAAATCAATCATTTTGAAGATGGTTTTAGTCTTGATCAAGAACACTACATCAAAGAATTGGCCGACAAATATGAAATTAAAAATCTCATTCCATCAAACACCCCTCTTAAACCACATTTACAACTCTTAATCTCATCAGATAAAGAACATGAAGAATTCAACAAATTAAATATCAATTATCGAAGTGCAGTTGGGTCATTAAACTATATTAGCTCCAATACTCGTCCAGATATCACATTTGCAGTTAGTCATCTGTCTCAATTTCTCGAGAAACCTGGCATACCACACTGGAATGCATGCATTCAAGTTCTTCGCTACTTATATCACTCCAAAACACTGTGTCTCACATTCAAAAACCATGGTTTTCATCACATCAAAACTTATGCAGACGCAGATTGGGGAAATAATCCTAATGATCGAAGATCAATCTCAGGGTTCACCGTTAGTATAAATCAGCATTTGATATCCTGGCGTTCAAAAAGACAACAAACAGTTTCTCACTCCACAACAGAAGCCGAGTATAAATCTCTCAGTGATGCCACAAAAGAAACTACATGGCTGACTAATCTCATCAACGAAATCCAACTAACAACATCTCCTCTTGATCCTCTCCTTCTGAATGACAATAAAGGAGCGATTGATCTAGCTTTGAATGATGCCAATCACAGTAGTTTTAAAACTAAACACATGGACATTAAATTCCACTACATACGAGAACTGTTAAAAAAGGGTGTTATGCTGCTGAAACATGTTCCCACTGCGGCAATGAATGCCGATTTTTTGACCAAATCAGTAGGTAAAACCATTCTTCTTAAATCTCTAAATTTTCATAATCTCCTCAAGAAAACTTCTGCTCCTTCTCCGTGATCATCGCAAGGGGGGATGTAAAAATGTCAATACTAAGACTCACTGAGTAAAACCTAACCTCAGGAGTAAACTCCACTTAAAAATCCTCAACATTCTTTCCTCATTTCTCATTTTACGTTTTTTTTTTTTTTTTTACTCATTTTTCTATCCATTCTTTTATATAGTATCGTTCGTACATCATATATCATACAATAAAAAATAATAAATAAATAAATAAAATAATTTTTTTTGATAAACAACAAATTACGTATATATTTTAACTTAGATTCACAGCTCTTCTCTGTGTATTCGGTAAGACCATTTTCTTACCTAATTGTTAGTTCCTACATAACTCATAACCAATTCTTTTTGTTAGTGATCTGCTTTTATACTTGAGCATCACTGTCGTTGTCATTATATTCATATTATAGGCTTGTTCTCTAGGTACAGGTTTTGTTATTCTACTTCTATATATACAAAAAACAATAAATTGAAATATTATTCTAGTTTTTTTTTGTCTGAAAAATTAACACTAGGCTCCTGAATTTTTGTGGCAGGAGTTGCAACAATATTCTCAACTGTTTGTTTTTGGAATAATACTTAGTAACTGCATTGAAAAATCATTGTTAAGTTCAGAGGGAGTTATCACAAATATAGGAGTATTGGTCTACTCTGGTCTAATTTGGTTAGTATATGGGGTACTACTTCCTGGTGCGCATACACAGAATCAGAAGTTCTTCTTCCTATATATTTTTGTCAAGTCAATAGGAATTTTGGCAGATACTTTTGTGTCATAAGCTGTGTTGCTTTTGACATTTTCCAATGGCCATCTACTGAGGCCAGCAGCATTAGTATGGCTTTTCCCCTCCTTTTATATAATGATCATGTGTCCTCTATACTCTTGGATGGTTATTGGCCACCACAGCATGTGTCCATTAGTAGGCTTATTGTTGAGAAAAGATTTGAGTGCAGTGCAGTCTGTGTAAACCACAAAGACTTCACACTCCAAATAGAAGTGTAGTTCTTGTAGGGC
Organism: Austropuccinia psidii; assembly: GCA_023105745.1. Taxonomy (NCBI): domain Eukaryota; kingdom Fungi; phylum Basidiomycota; class Pucciniomycetes; order Pucciniales; family Sphaerophragmiaceae; genus Austropuccinia; species Austropuccinia psidii. The sequence goes on from JALGQZ010000011.1 coordinate 23,288,181, forward strand.
ACAAACAAAACATAAGCATTCAGTCTTAGTGGCCCCAAATCTTGCCTTTGAATCTTCCACTTTCCTTGAGATATAAAATATTACACCTTCCATAAGTTCACCATTCACAATTTATCTTTCATGAAGGGCTGTCCCTAATCCATTGCTGAAAGCTACATCTGTGTACAACTTGAATGGTAATTTAAAGTCAGGTATCATTAGGACAGGTGCATTAGTGAGTCTGTTTTTGATCCTCTCATAGGCATCCCTCCTCACCTTGGTAATCTCAAAAACTAAATATTTTGAGCATAACCTTTATAAGGTACTAGTCACATGGGAAAAGCCTTTTATGTGGCTTCGGTAGGACCTAGCAAATCCAAGGAAATATTTCATCTCTTTTATGTTCTTTGGTACTGAGCTTTGCAGTACTTCTGCTACTTTGTTAAGATATATGGTCAGCCTAAGGCCTGATAATTTGTGTCCCAGTGCCAATAGTTATTGTTGGCCCAAATCAAACTTCTTGAACAAAATTATAAGATTGATGGGTGTGCATTTACTTAAGACTCTGTCTATGTATTTCACATGGCCTCCCCATGTTTCTGAGTGCATGATGATATCATCCATAGATACTACCATTAATCCTTCTAACATTGCTTCTTGTAATATTGTGTCTGTCATCCTTTGGAATGGGCTGTTGAATTTTGTACTTAAAATGGCATCCTGTTGTACTCATATATACTCATGTGGCATATAATTTTGAGTAATGTCAAGGAGTTTGCTTTTATTTCATTCTGGTAGACACCCTTCATAAAATCCATTTTTGTGATTTATTTCACTTTTCCAGCTTATCTGGAGCATGAGGTATTCTTGCTATATGGTACCTATCAGCTTTGTTGTAATATTTAAGTGCTCAGAAGTCTCCACACAATCTAGATTTCTGTCACTCCAAGTAATAATGACAGGTATTGCTAATTCCATTATTTAATTGTTCCTATATCCCTGAGGAAATCCATATCTAGGAGCAAATTAACATGTTTTTAAATTTCTTTTCTAGTTTCCAGGCTTTCTGGATATGGAGGCCTTCTATGCATGGGTGGATAAGGTCTTTCCACATCCAGATATAACTCTGTATCATGGTGAGTAATTGGTCCCAACGGTTCTTCCCCCAAGGAAAAATCTGGTCTATTCTTCCTCAGAAGTTTTAATAAACTAAGTGTATTTAAACTATTGAGGTTAGTACTAAATTGTCCCTCTTTTAATTAATTGATTAATTCTTCTAGGGGGTCTTGGATAGAGAACTGGTATATGTCAAGTGAAAATTTCTTTTCCTTGTTTGTACATGTGGTAATATTCCTGTTTTTACTATTGTAAATATCAATGCCATACATACTTTGGTAGTCTCTTCCTAGTAAAAAGCCTTGGATGTGGGAATCTTCAAGCACTACAAACTCTGGGTTGATACTGATGTTATCTTTCCTGTGGGGTATAACTATCTCTTTGAAAATAGTCCCAATGGATTTCAACTTTCCTGATGCATTCTCAAAATTATTTGCCTTAGTTGGGAAGAGTTGCTGCTGCCAATTTGGGAAGTGTTTTTCCAGATATTCTCTGGCCATTATTGAGCAGTGTGCACCACAGTCAATGATCAATAGATGTTGAGCATTGTCAATAGAAATAGTAATCTTAGTGGCTATGACGTGAATATATTCCATTCCTTTAGTTGGTGTTACTAGGAAGGCCTGTGCATCTTGTGCATTTTTGCACAAGTTTTTATTGGCATTTTCTTGTGTTAATCTGGATTTTGACTGTATGTCCTGATTTTCTAATATTTTTTCCTCTTGGGACTCCACCAGGAATTCCTTTATTGGGTCTGGGTAAACATCAGAGGTCTCTGATGGCATCACCCATATATTCAGATTAAGAATCCTCTAATGGGTTTTCTTCTTCTGGGACTTGTTCAATAGCATAGGCTTGTTTTTTTCCTTTTTGAAGTTTTTAAAATAGTGCTCTGTTTACCCACAATCGTTACAAGAGTTCTTCTTCTTACTCACTTCTGTGACTGATTCTCTGTGTTTCTCTTCATTTTAAGCCCTTAAAGTTTGTTTCTCTGTAAAACTATTGCCTTTATATAGTGAATATTTTCCTTCCATCTTGCAGGGTATTGGAAATTTCATCTAGAGTGCAACTTTAGTTCCACCTGAATCTTACTGCATGTTCTATCTCTCTTGGCAGTTGTGTCAGATTTTGTGATTCCTCATTTCAATTTCCATATGAGGATCAATGTATTTAAGTCTTTTTACTGTTCAAGAAACTACTAATAAGGATCTTTCTCCACTCAGTATTTTCCATTTTCAAATGACATGGTCTTGTGCCATATCCAAATACCATTACTTTACTCTTGCATTATCTGAATCTTCCACCATGGCCAGTTTGTTCTGAAATGGGTTTCTTTCATTTCTGTGAACATAATAATAGCTTTTCCTTTGAATTTTGCTTTTCAGTCTAGCTGTGATTCCGTAGCTGGGTATACTTGGTACATCAATGAAGATTCTGTCAAAAGAATCAATGAGCTCCATATTAGTTTACTCTCCTACACCAGAGAGTCCTTTCCAGCTTGAGGCTTCTGGAAGCTGTTTCAGTGATTTCTTTCCTGAATAAGTCATGTTATATCCATCTTGTTACTGTGATGGGCATATTGGCGTATTCTCAAACCAGAAACCTTGGTTTATTTCTTCTTGGTGGTATGTAGTATTATTCAAAATATTGCCCTGTGATTAGGGCTTTAAGTTTTGGCAGACATTGAGCAATGTATGCATGTCCTGATCCAGAAATTCTCTGTCCCTTTTTCAGTGGTATTTCTTCTGCTATAAGACCCGGTTCAGTCTTTTGTTAGTCTCTTCTGGGGCTTTGGCTAGTTTATAATAACCATCTTGAGGGGTTTGGATGGTTTTCTATGGTAAGAGTGTCAGTCTTCTTAACCTTACACGTCTTTCTTGGAGCTTTGAGACCCTTCCCTGAGTTTGTTCTAAAAATTGGGATATTTATAGCCACAGTTCATTTCTTTTTATGTTGCTCTCAGGTGTAACAAGACTATGTTTACTATGAGTAGGGTTAATATTCCTATTAGCAGGGCTACCAATTCCATTGAAGTATTTATTACTATTTCTGACTCTTTCATATCTTCACCAACTCCAACAGCATCTGGATGATGGGGTCTGACTCTTTCTGCCTCTGGCTTAAAGAAGTCTTGTTTTTCCCCTTTTATCTTTGTCTTCTCCTGGAAACTACCTGGGATTGCAAAGAATGATGACTGTTGGCCACTGATCGGCTGGTTCCTGAAATTTTCAAAGCCACTAGGGAGTATCGTTGGTTTACTAATTTTTATTCTGAACCAATCAGAGTATTCTCTTTCTGGTTCAGTTGTTTTTCTATGGATTGGACAGTAGCTTTATTCTCCCCTATCCTGGATTCCCTTTCCTCAATGAGTTTGAACTACCTGTTGAGATTCCATCCTTTTGTGATTACCATAATGTCCTTAAAGTGTATCTCTTTGAGAAATATCTTCTGGAAGCCTGCTCAAAGCTCTTCCCAGTGTGAAGCTGGGCTGAACCTCTTGCTCTCAATGCTCCAGTGGAATAGATCCTTGAGCAGTTAGTGGAACTGAATAACATGATCCATATCCTTTCAGCCCTCTTTTCTAATGTTCTTGTTGAATTGGAAGATTAATTTCAGAATTACTATTATTTCCCTCAGTGTCCAGACCCTAGTCCTCTGGTTTTGAACAGTTCTTGTCTGTCCTCTAGCTGATTCCTTGGGATTCCAAAGTTCCTGAGGTGTACAGGAGAAATTTCAGTGATTTCAAGCAGTCACAAATTCATTTTCTTAGGGTATTTACCTTTGACTGTTCCTTTTACAAATTTGCTATCAACTGCTTTGGGAAATTTGCCTTTAGAGGTTACAACTGGGTTAATTACAGTAATATTCCCTGTGAAAGTTATCAAGCTTGGTTTACCTTGTATGGAAGCAGATTTTTGTGGATTTTCTAGTACTCTGAGTGTCAATTGGTATCCAGTCTTTTCTTTTTATGAGAATCTCACTGGCCCCTTCTCTTTGCCTTCTGCACTTCTGTGTCTGCAGGTTCCACAGTTGTGTTGCCTTGTGACTGGGTCTTAAGGGGTATGAAATTTTCTTCCACTGAAACAAAAATATGAGGGTTTATGTCAGTGAAGACTTGTTTTAATGCTATTTGCATATATAGGTATGTCCTCTTGGGTTATATTTTTCTATATCTTGAACTTGTATTATGATTTAGAATTGAAATTATCAATTACACATACAAAATACTGTTTTTTGGGATTATGGCTTACTGATGTATCCCAATATCTCACAGATTAACTTTTAATCAACAAGTGTAATCTCAAAAATGGTTTTTTAATGAGAAATTAGACTTATCAATATGTTCAACCACACCACTGAAACTGTTATTTACAGTACAACACTCTTCATTTATATAAAAAAGGAAATTTCACAAGAGGCTTAGTTTTTTGATATCACAAACACAACAATTGTGTCAGTGGTAATTAGATAATAATTAAACCACATCAAAATTTCATAAAGAAACAAACAAAGCTGTACAGATTATATACAACTGGAAAAAATAATAATATATTCTATTCATAAAATATTCTTGCTATTAAGGGAATTGTCATGTAGAAAATAGTAATATTAAGAGAAAGTATATAAGATAAAAATGAGAAAAATACCCACTTTTCATGCCCAAAAGGTCCAAAAACTTAAAAAAAGCATGGCAAGACCACAAATTGTCAGGCTGAGTGTATGATGGATCTATAGGAACAGTATAAGAAACTCGTAATATGACTTTGACATGGTAAATTAAGTTTAAAAAGATGTTTTAAGAGATATCTGGTCTTTTATTATGAGGGAATTGTGGTGGTGAGCGCTATTGAATACCCTGGGTGCAGCTTTACCAATCAAGTCCTTATAATAAAGACTACAATAATTAAGATTTTGATGATACATCTTTTTTTTCCTAGAGTATAATTGTTTTTGATAGCCATATAACATGGGAGTTTGATAGTGAAATGGTTATCCCTTTTGAGGGATAAGAAAGTTCCTGTTTTATCCTGAAATTGGGTGAAAAGGTCCTCTAGACCAGTTAACATAGAGGAAGTGCAGATCTTCACTTCCAAGTAATGCCTTTTGGCTTTTCACATAGCTTTTATAGCCTTTATTGGGGTCAGAGTTTCTTTTGAAACCACATCTAGGAAGTATTTCACCACTACAGGGTTAAGTCTTTCATTTAGGGACAATACAGCCCTCTTCTGACATGTATGATGAATAAAATTCTGTACAGAACATGCATAAGAGCCCTTTACTTTCAAGTCCATGAGCTATTGAATTATATACAGTCTCCTTCATAGAGTTGATACCCCATATTCAAGGATATGGGAAAGGATCCCATAGGAAAGGTGTATTGGCCCAGATGTGGGGTTTTAACCTTAAAGGTGACACAACTTTGTCAATATTTAAAATATGGAGCTAAAAATTGGTTCATTGTGTAGTCCTATATGATTCCTACACAAGAATATTTCATTTGGTATGGCTAACATTAAATATGGCAAAGCTATACCAGTTTCAATTTTCATTATTCAAGTATGGATTTTTCTCAAATCCTGAATGTAAATTATTTACTCAATAAATTTTGTACTAGTGAGCTATAGGGAAATGGATTGAACCATCAGATATCCCTGAATGAGTATCTCCCACTAAACTGAGGAAGTTAGATGTGAGGTGAATATATTATTCACCCTTGTTTGGCTTTAATTTGGCCATAGCTTCTGTAGTTTTGATTCTAGCTTAGTTTAGCTAGTACCATTGAATAGAACTTACTGAGAGCTATAATATGAACATCCATTTTATGGGGTTCAGACTTTTTCTATAGATTTTAGATGAGAGGTGAAAATTAAGTTTCATGCTCAACAGCTGCTTTGAGACAGAATAACTGTTATTGTCAGGATGAAACTATGATAAAGGTGTAAAAAAGACTAATTACAACTTTAACTATGTTTGTGACACAAAAAAAAGTTTATGATAAAGATCTTAAAGATAATAAGGGTATTTAATAAAATAAAAGGGCTTTACTATCAAGAGATAGTGGTGGTGAGCATTGCTGAAAGTCCTGGGTGCAGTTTTACCAGTTGAATTACTATAATAAGAGCTACAATACTAAGATTTATAGTATGAACTGATCATTTTCCAAGAGTAAAACTGTTTTTGACAGCTTACTATGTAGGAATTCAAGAGAAGGATCAGGAAAGCTTTTCTGGTTGTGAAACGCCCCCTTTTTATCCTAAAATGGGGTGGAAAGGTTGCTAGACCTTTCCATGTCGAGGAAGTGAAGATTTTCCACTCTCTGGGACAGGATTTTGGTTTAAAAAAGGCCTGTATAGCCTGTTTTGGGCTCAGATGTGGTTTTGTAACCACATCTGGGTGGTTTTCACCAATACAGGGTGAAAACTTTCATCTGGGGACCACACAGCCTGATTCTGACGGGTATGACCTGTAGAATGCTGTACAGAACCTGTATGGGACCCCAGTATTGAATGAACTATGAGGTATTGAAGTAAAAACAAGCTTCTTTGTCAGTTTGACACCTCATAATCATGCTTATGGGATATTATCCCATTGTAAGGCTGTATTGGTCAAAGTGTGGGATTTTGACCTTAAAACAGCTATACCTTTGTCAGTTCTTGAGATATCAACCTCAAAATTGAATCAATGTGTAGCCCTGTATGTGTTCTACACAATGGTACCTTATTTGATGTGGTTATCATTCATTACGGCAAAGTTATCCCATGTGAAAGTTTTTTGTACATATGCGTTTTTTAGGCAAAAGGCTGTATTGAGCTTATTTGTCTCATAGATTTTGTTCTAGATGAGATATGGGGAAATAGATAGCACCATAAGATAGCCCTGATTGTGCTATTTCTAAAAAGACCCCACTTTAAGTATCTCATGCTAAAACTGTAGAAGTTAGATGGGAGGTGAATGTTTCATTTGCCCTTATTTGGCCTGAATTTGACCATACCTTCTGGAATACTGGTGTTAGCTCAGTTTGGTTGGTACTATTGGATAGCCCTGGCTTAGAGATTCATTTTTCATACCCATTTGATGGGGTTAGGCCTCTTACTCTGTATTTCAGATGGGAGGTGAAAATTAAGGTTTATGCTCAGCAACAACTTTGAGCATGAATAACTTTGTTATTCTTTGTCCTATGATGATGGGACTTGTATATTTAGAAAGGGGGGATTTTCCTCTTTCTTTTGATATCTTTTGAGCTGATTTGGCTCAGCTCCATGTTTTGGTGGTATTTTGGCTACACCATTGGTTCATGGTATTTGGATGTCATGTTTGTGCTCTTGTTTTGAGTCACAGGCTGACATACCCTCCCTCTAAAAAAGGCTCATAATTGATGATACTTTTCAGTCCTCCTAGAGGCTCTGAATCTCCTTCAATGAAGGTTCCCATGTTGTACGGCATCTTCTGCCAACCAATTGTCTTTATCAGCTGTCTGGCTTTTGTCACGGGGGCTCCTATGGAAGCAAGAGTGGCCTAGCACTGTAAGGCTTTACTATGAAAATAAGTAAAAATTACTAATATTTTGCTTATTGTACTATGAATGTCCTTATAAATAAACTAAATAAGATAAAAATATTTATAATAATAAAGAATTATTATATTTATGGCGTAAAATAATTATATTATTAAATAAATATAATAATATAATAAAATAAATATATTAATATAAGATAATTAATATATTTAAAAGCACTTTATTATTGTTACCAAAAAGTAATAAAGGCGTAAGAAATTGTTTTTTAATAATAAAGAACAATTAATAACAATAATATTACCAATATTAGAGTTATAAATTAATAGAAATACTATTTATATTAATTATAGAATTATTAAGAGTAATAATAGAGAAAAATTATTATAATAAGAGAAATGACCTACTTTTAATGCTTAATATAATAATTTTGAGTAAATATACGCCTAGAAATGTAAATACAGCTTATTTAAATTGTGATTACAATAAAATTTAAGAGAAATTACAAATCTTCTTGATTTTTACGTGGATTTGAGGTTTATGAGAGAAATATAACAAAACAATTGAATAATTGGAGTAATCATGTCAAATTTGATGATTATAATAAAGATGATCTTTGGTCTTTAATAATATAAGAGTTCTATATATAAAGAATAAAGAATTTACCTTTTTTGACTTAATTATTTAGTGTTTTGTTAAGCGTCTGAGGGGAAAACAGTGTAAAAACAGCTCTATTTATAGTAAATACCTCCCTCCTAGAGTCCAACAGGCTTCTAGTAGACGTGTAATGATCATATCCACTGGAATTGATCAATATTTTAAGGCTTGGTGATGATTACATCATGATCAAACCATATTACATCATTATTACGCCATTATTTAGAGTTATCACTATAACTCTAAGTTTGATGACATCAAAGGCTTGGAAGAACCCCAAAATTCGTGAATTTCATTAGTTTTAATCATAAACTAACAGTATTCACCAATTCTATCACTCATATGACTGTTAAACTTAATTTAAAGTTACAGTGAGTGATCATAAATGATCAAATTAAGCTCAAGCTTCTATCCTTAATAACTTTGAAGATTTACATGCTACAGCAACTCAGAGAGTGAATTCTAATAGCTTGGCATAACCTTATTATGCTGCTAAGAGCATTTCATTAAATAATCAAAACTCTATGTTTGATGATTTTCTTTGTAACTCATCTTTTCTGTCAAAATTTCATATTTTAAACTTCAAACCATGATTTCAAGGGGTTATACCTTGAATATTATAATACAAAATACATCATTCTTCACAAATGAGCTAGTAGAATCCAAATATCTACTTTTTTTTAAGTTTGGACCACTTTCACAACAAAGTGGTCAACAGCTCTGTTGATTTTAGTCAATAATCCCTTACAGGTTTTAACCTTGTTTATAACTTGTGAAATAAACTTCATTTCTGTATTTCTACAGTAATTACCTGATGACTTTATTTTTGGTTCATCACTCTATCATGCATATTTCAAAAGATATTTGCTAAAATCCTTGAATATATGCATTGACCAAAAAAGTGCATATATTCAGGTTAATTCTTTAAGTATTGACTTTGGAGCTTAGCTTCTTAATTGTTTTATATGTGGAGTATTATAAAGAATCCAATGGTACCATTCATTTCACATGTTGTTACATTGGTCTTTGAAATAAATAAGGATCTGTGTTTTTTATAAGGTATTATTACTTATAACTCATTAAATATTGACTTTACAGATATGCCATAAAAATGGTATATGTGTATCTTACCATGGGGAATCCAATGGTCAACTTTATTTCACATTTTTCTTCATTGGTTTATAAGTTAAACCAACTTTTATGCCAATTTATGGTATTTTTGTAGCTTTAAGGTAATTATTTTTAATGTATAATTATTTTAAATATTTCTTGTGACCTTTTTTGGGTATGTGGTCATATCTCAAAGGTTCAAATTCCCTACCACCAAAAAAGATTGTACCACAATCTGATCTGTGCAATTAGGGTATCATCCACTGTCCTACCTCTTCAATAGACTTTGTTAGTCTTGAAGCTCAATAATGCTTAACTTTTCTATTTTTCAGGTTTTCTTTCATGTCTGAACCTTCTTAGTAGTTTATCAGCATTTTTTATATCTTTCTCAAGTAACCATTCATCTTATTGAGTTGGATTTCTATACCTTACAAGGTATTCTCTTTCTTTTTTGTTTCTTTTCCTTCTTTCTTTAGGGACTTTTACTATTTTCTTTTCCTCTCCTTCTTGCAAGGGGTGAATTTCAAGTGGGGGTTAATTTCTTAGTGGAAATAACTCCTTGTCACTCAAGCTGTAAGGCTTTATCAGACTTACAGGGAAAGTTGGGTGTTTGTTCATTAGATCACCTGGGAATTCCAATCGCACAGCATTGGGTCCATGAAGTGCTTTTATCATAAATGGTCCTGCAAAGGAATATTTTAATTTATTTGGAACTTTTATGTTATTGAAATTAAGGGTTGATACTAGGACCAAGTCTCCTTTTTTGAAGTCAGGTGGTTTATGACTTTTATCCCATCTTTCTTTTGCATATTTGAAAGAATCTTGCATACATCTGTTTGCATGGTGTCTTGCCTTGTCAAGCATTATCTTAAAACTGCTTGCTGTTGGATGTATATCCACTAAGTCCTTTTTGAGGGTATCATAAGGAAGTCTTGGATTCCAACCTTTTTCTTGTATTGCTGGTGTTTTGCCAGTAGGAGAATGGATTGATGTTTTATATGCCAGTTCAAGAGCTGGTATTAGTGTACACCAATCATGGGTAAAACCATCAGAATCTTTGAATTCAAGTCCATAAGCACAGAATCTTCTGATCATATCCTCCAAGGTTTGTATCATTCTTTCTGCTAAACCATCAGTTTGAGGATGGTAAGCTGTTGAGAATGATAACTTTTTCCCAAACAAGTTATGGAGATTTTTCTATAATGCTGAAGTGAATTTTGGGTCTCTGTCACTTATGATATTTTGGAATGAGCCTGTGTGGTTGATGACTTTTTCCATATCATTAAGGCTGTGTCCATGGCTGTGCCATCTTTGTGACATGGTAGGAACATGGGAGTTTTGCTATACCTGTCAGCTAACACTAGGCATGCATTACAAGTTCTGTCTCCTCCTGGAGGTAATGCTGTTACCCAATCCATATGAACTATTTCCCAAGGGGATTTTGGATCTTGGATTTGGATCATCATTCCAAATTTCTATCCTGTGGCTCTGTTGGTGTTTTGAAATCTGTCACAGGTTTGGAAGTATTCTGCAACATCTTTCTTCTAATTTGGCCACCAAGAGCAGGTTTTCACCCTTTCTAGTGCTCTATCTTCTGAGAGATGTCCAGCTGCAACACTATCATGACACTCATGTAAAATAGTGTTTATAAGGGTTCTATCTGTTAAGGCCATAACACATGTGTGTTTTGTTCTATGGTAAAGGATTCCATAAAGGAGGTGGAATCTTCCTTTGCTATATGCCTTCTTCCATGTTTCATCTAGTTTTGATGAAAGTGATGGGTCTTTGCAGTATTTCATTAGAAGTTGGCTTAAGATATGGAAATTTTTGTCTATCTTATAGCTTTATTTAACTTGGTTAAAAACTTCTGTGCCAATGTCTGTAACACATATTCCTTCTATATGGTGCTCTTCCTGTGGTACCCATGCTGGATTGTCAGGGGTATTTGCTAGAGCCCATCTGCTAAGACCATCTGCATTTTTATGAATATTACCAGATTTATGAACAATGGTCATATTTCCTCTATATTCTTGGATAGCAATTTGCCATCTCAGCATATGTATATTTGGAGTTTTCATATTTAATAGAGATTTTACAGCATTACAGTCTGTAATCACATCAAATACTGTTCCATCCAAGTAATAATGTAATTTTTCTAAAGCCCACGCTAGGCAGAGGCATTCCATTTGGCTTGCTCCATAGCTTGCTTCTGTTGGCTTTATCTGTCTTGAAATAAAACAAATTGGTCCTTCCACTGGTTTATCATTGATAATTTGTGTCTGGTGTAGGGCAGCACCCAGTCCTTCTCCACAAGCATCAATGTAAAGTCTGAAGGGTAGTTTACAATCTGGCATTGGAAGAAATGGGGCATTTGTTGAGGAATTTTTCAATTCTTCATATGCCTTGACTCTTTCTTCTTTCATTTCATAGACTGTTTGTTGGTCACATAGCTTATACAAGGATTTAGCAATTTTTGCAAAGTCCTTTATATGCTGTCTATAGTAACCAGCAAATCCTAGAAATGCTTGCATTTCTTTTTTGGTTTGAGGCATTTGCTTAAGTAGTACTGCTGCTACTTTATTCTTGTCTATGCCTAGACTAAGTTCAGATACAACATGTCCTAGTGCTTTTAATTCACTGTATGCAAAATGACACTTTTTCAAGGAAATTTTCATATTCCCTTGGACTATTTTCTGTAGTACCCTTTCTAGTCTTGTAAGGTGATTTTCCCAAGCTTCTGAGCAAACTATGATATCATAAATATAGATAATTAACCATCCTTCTGATAATTCTTCAGGAAATATGGTATTCATCATTCTTTGATAATGGGAAGGTGCATTTTTTATGCCAAATGCATTCCTAAGTATTCAAAAATTCCACAGTGGACTATTATCCTCAGTAGTTTTTTGGCATTGTCTGTTAAGACATTTTGATGACAACCATTTAAGGCATCCATGGCTGTAATGAGCTTAGCTTGTGACAATTGTGTCAATGTCTCATGGATTCAGGGTATTAGATACCTGTCTGGAATGGTATAGGTGTTCAGAGCTCTGAAGTCTCCTACCATCCTTGATTTTCCATTATGCCAAGTTGTAATTACAGGTGTAGTGACTTCTACCTGTTCATTATGTCCTACCTTTCTTAATACTCCAAGGTCCATTAATTCTTTAATACGTACCTCCAAGGCTTCTCTAGCCCTTGGACTAGCTGGGTAAGCAGGTCTCCTTAGTAAAGGTGGGTAAGGTTTTTCCACATTAAGAATTATATCCACCTCATGCCCAATTATGGCACCTAGTGGTTCTTTGTCAGTTGCAAAGGCATTTTTGTACTTAAATAAGAGGTCAATCAATTTTTCTTTCATTTTTTCTGTTAATTATTGATTGAATTCTGCCTCTTTGAGTTGTTCAGATATAAAAAGTTCCTTTTCTGGAATTTTTTCTTCATTCTTAATAACTGTGATTTGTTTTTTGTTATTTAAGAAGCCAAAATTTTGTCTTTTGTTGTCTCCTATGGTAATATATCTATCCTTTTGGTTAGAGATATCTATACCATAAATTGATAAGTAGTCATTTCCAAGTATGAAGTGATTACTAGTACAGTTGTCCATTACTACAAACTCTACTTTAATTCTGACACATTGTGAGGGGTGAGGAAAAATTAGTGTTAAATCAATTATTCCAAGGGGCTTCATGCTCTCACTTGCACTACTAAATTTGACACCTTGTATTGGCATAAGTTTTTCTTTCCAGTCTGGGACAATGGTTTTTAAATAACTTTTACCAACACAGGTGCAATATGCTCCTGTATCCAACTTAACTTTTCCTTCTTGGTTATCAACCATAACAATACTTATACTTGATTTTCCAGCTGTATATCCAATTCCTCTTGCAGGTTTGGTTCCATACATTTTGGCATCTTGTATATTTGTCAGGTTTGTGTCAGATGTTTCAACTTGTGGTAAGTTTGAGTTAACATCCAGTACTTCATAAATTATATCAATATTATTAATTTGTGCATTAATTATGCTGATTTCATCACTTTCAGAGCTTTCTGACTCTTCTGCCTCTTTTTCAGAGTCAGATTCCTCCTCTTTGTCATTGTGGTTTTCTGTTTCCACAATTTCATTAATATTTTCCTTTTTGAGGCAATTATTGGCTAAGTGTCCAATACCTCCACATTTATGGCATTGTCTTTGCTCATTATTGTTGGATGTATTGGGCTTGAAGGATTCTTTTGATTTATCTTTTTTGATAAATGGTTTATTTGGGCTTTTAATGTCCAATTTCTTCCAAGTCATGCCAGTTTTTGTTCTTGTCACTATATCTTCTAGTGCATTAATAAAATATTCTGTGGAGCATGGTTCTATACACCTGCTTCTTAGAGCATGTTCTAGCTCTCCTCCACATTTCTTGAGTATTTTCATGTGCACCATTTTTTGTGAAATTTCTGGGTACAATGCATTAAGTCTTTCAACTTTTTTTAAGAACCAAGTTAAAGGTTTGTCTTTGTCTGAGTCAAAAAAAGAATTTTAAAATGCATTTTCCATTTTGTACCTCCAGGCATCATTAGCCCACTTGGTGATTATTTCTTGTTTCCACCAAGACCAGGTATTTTTGCCATTTGTTTGCCTTATGCCATAATACCATCTTTTTGCAGATTTTCAAACAATGAATGTAATCTTGCAGTGATTAATTCATCTGGTATGGCATAATCTTCTTGTAGCATGTCAATTGTATTGATAAATGACATGTGGTCATATTCACCTTCTCCTGTCAATGTTGGCCATTCTTTCAATTGAGGTGCTTCCTTCATTAAGACTTGGTTATTGTCTTGGTTACTCAAGTCTGTTATGAATGGATTTGTTAATTCCTCTTTTGGTTTAACAGGGCTTCTTATGTGAGAAAATGGTGTTGATAACTTTGGCATATTCAAATTAGCCTCATTAATTTTATCCATTTTTTCAGTAATAAGCCTTATTTCACTTTGAATGTCATCTTTCAAATGCATTCTTGCTTCATCACTCCTTTCCACATGGTCCAAAAGTAATTTTTGGTGTGATGAAGTCTTTTCTTCAAATTTTTCTACAGAAATACTTAATTTGTTTAATTTTTCTGTAAGATTATCAATACTCACATCATAATTGATTGTCAAAGTTTTTTCTTTGATATCACTTATGTATTTGTACAACTCTTGTTGTCCTTGTATTAATTTCTGAGTATTGTCAATTAATGCTTTTGGTTTATTATTTTCAATCATAAATCTTATGTTATCAATTTCTTTTTTATTTTGTACAACAAGTTTTGTTAAAGATGATAAGCTATTATTCATTTCTTGGAAAGATAATAAACTATTTTTAATGTCTTTAAGAGGTAAAATACTATTTTTAAGCTCTGTTAAAGTATTTACAACATCAGGAGACAAGGTTATATCTTTGGGAAATGGGGTTGTCTCATTCTTTGTTCCTCTTTGTCCTTGAATTCAATCAAAGTTCTGGCCATGTTGAAGACATTGTCCATGGCATCTTTCTGGATTTTGGGGATCCTGTAGCTTGGGGAATATGGATTTCTCCAATTCTTTTTCTTGTTCTTCTTCCCTTCTTGGGGAAGTGGGTTGACTTGGGGCTTGCTGGTAGAAGCTACTGGGGCTTCTTCCTTGGTTGCCTCCTTCTTTTTGGCATGATACTCCTTGATCTTTTTGATTTGAGGTTTGGATGATAGTGGATTCCATCCATTGGAGTATCTAACTATTTCCTCCTCTTTGAGGAACTTTTTCAGGATGTGCCAGGAGTTCATCACTCCTTGGTGTATTTGGGGCAACATTTCCCAATCTTTGTCCTTGTACACTGTGTAGTACTGTTTCTACTGGCTCATGTAAATGTCTATTTGAGCCCTCTGAATGTGATTTGAACCTGTTTGAGTCACTCATACTTAGCTCCAATTCAGGTTCAGATATCATGGGAATTTCTGGGACTTGCCTTTGGGATAAGGCAATTCACTATGTGGATTCTGTTCCACTGGGGATATTGCCCTTCCTTTTCCCTTTTGAGGAATCAATTCTACCTCTGAGTCCAGCTCCATCTGATTGGATGGAGTATTGGGAGCCTCTTCCGGTAATCATATTATAAGAAAACCAAGAAATAAGAGGATTTCAGAACATTAACTCTTCTTATGGCAATTTATAAATGAGGTACTCACCTTCAGAGTCCTGAATGGTGGGTCCTGGAAAATCCAATTTCTTGGCTTTCTTTTTCTTGGTAATTATTGGTGTTGGAGAACTTTGACAAGTTTCTTCCACCAATCTTTCAACAGTGGTTTGGTTGTCCTCTGTTGGGTTGTCTCCAAACACTAAAAAAGACAAATAAATATAAATCTTTTATATAAAAGTGTTATTTTTGGTAAGATATGGCAATTTCCCACGTAAAAATTGCTTTTATATCTTTTAAAAAGGGAAAATAATTAAAGAAATGAAATTAAAATGAAGAAAATAACTTTTTTATTGGTTTTTAATATTTTTTATGTTTTTTATTTTTAAAGAATAAAATAAAAATGAATATGATTCTTTTATAAAATTATCTTTAATTTATAGAATATCTTTTTTAATCCCTAGAGTCACTCAAAGAAAGTTTTTGCAAGTCTAAGGATGTGAAAAACCACGTGTAAGACAATACAATTGCTTTCCAAATGCCTCAATAGCTTTTAAAATCAATAAATATAAAATTATTATATAACTTTATGATTATAAATATAATTTATTATTGGATAAGCCCAATTAGAATCTTTTTAAAGGTCTTTTAGAGTAAATATCATGGCCAGGCCCCCAAATGTAAGGTTTGACTATGAAACAATAACTAAAATTACTAATATTTTACTTATTGTACTATGAATGTCCTTATAAATAAAATAAGTAAGATAAAAATAATTAAAATAATAAAGAATTATTATATTTATGGCACAAAATAATTCTATTATCAAATAAATATAATAATATAATTTATATTATAAAAAAATAATATAATAAAATAAATATATTAATATAAAATAATTAATATATTTAAAAGCACTTTATTATTGTTACCAACAAATAATAAAGGCGTGGGATATTGTTTTTTAATAATCAAAAACAATTAATAACAATAATATTACCAATATTAAAGTTATAAATTAATGCGAATACTATTTATATTAATTATAGAATTATTAAGAGTAATAATAAAGAAAAATTATTATGATAAGAGAAATAACCTACTTTTAATGCTTAATATAATAATTTTGAGTAGATTTACGCCCAGAAATTTAAATACAAGTTATTTAAATTGTGATTACAATAAAATTTAAGAGAAATTACAAATTTTCTTGATTTTTACATGGATTTGAGGTTTATGAGAGAAATATAACAAAACAATTAAATAATTGGAGTAATCACGTCAAATTTGATGAATATAATGAAGATGATCTTTTATATTCAATAATATAAGAGTTTTATATATTAAGAATAAAGAATTTACCCTTTTTGATTTAATTATTTAGTGTTTTGTTAAGCGTCTGGGAGGAAAACAGAGTAAAAACTGCTCTATTTATAGTAAATACCTCCCTCCTAGAGTCCAACAGGCTTCTAGTAGACGTGTACTGATCATATCCACTGGAATGTTTCAATATTTTAAGGTTTGGTGATGATTACATCATGATCAAGCCATATTACATCATTATTACGCCATTATTTAAAGTTATCACTATAACTCTACATTTGATGACATAAAAGGCTTGGCAGAACCCCAAAATTTGTGGATCTTATTAGTTTTAATCATAAACTAACAGTATTCACCAATCCTATCACTCATATGACTGTTAAACTTAATTTAAGGTTACAGTGAGTGATCATAAATGATCAAATCAAGCTCAAACTTTGATCTTTCATAACCTTTAGGATTTACCCGCTAAAGCAATTCAGACAGTGAATTTTAATTGCTTGGCATAACCTTATTATGCTTCCAAGAGCATTTTATTACATCATCAAAACTCTATTTTTGATGATCTTTCTTGTAACTCATCTTTTTTGTCAAAATCAAATATTGTAAACTTCAAACCATGATTTCAAGGGGTTATACCTTGAATATTATAATACAAAATACATAATTATTCACAAATAAACTAGTAGAATTCAACTGTCTACTTTTTTTAACTTTGGACCACTTTCACAACAAAGTGGTCAACAACTCTGTTAATTTTAATCAATAATCCCTTAAAGGTTTTAACCTTGTTTATAGCTTGTGAAATAAAGTTCATTTCTGTATTCCTACAGTAATTACGTGTTGACTTTATTTTTGGTTCATCACTCTATCATGCATATTTCAAAAAATATTGGCTAAAATCCTTGAATATATGCATTGACCAAAAAAGTGCATATATTCAGGTTAATTCTTTAAGTATTGACTTTGGAGCTTAGCTTATTAATTGTTTTATATGTGGAGTTTTATAAAGAATCCAATGGTACCATTTATTTCACATGTTGTTACATTGGTCGTTGAAATAAATAAGGATTTGTGTTTTTTATAAGGTATTATTACTTATAACTCATTAAATATTGACTTTACAGATATGCCAATAAACATGGTATATGTGTATCGTACCATGGGGAATCCAATGGTAAACTTTATTTAACATGTTTATTCATTGGTTTATAAGTTAAAGCAAGCTTTATGCCAATTTATGGTATTTTTGTAGTTTTAAGGTAATTATTTTTAATGTATAATTATTTTAAATATTTCTTGTGACCTTTTTTGGGTATGTGGTCATATATCAAAGTTTCACAAGCACTCAGGAATCAAGAACTCACTTCTGGGCCTCCAAAAGGATATAACAAATAATAGTGTTGAAATTCCTTTAAAGAAGAATAAGGGAAAGACAAGTATGCCAAAGATAACCGAAAAGGATAAGAAGCCAAAGACCAAAGATAAAAAGAAAAGACAAAGGACCAGAAGCCAACCAAGTGAATCCTCAACTCACTGTTTCAACCTGCCAGAAAAGGGAATGGAATTAGCAAAGGATATGACCACCAATATCCACTGACAGGCAAGGAAGGAAAAGAGAAAGGGTGCCAAATGACTGAATTAAGATTATCAGTATTCACTTTAATAATGTAAAAGAAGATAAAGATAAAAATAAATCCAGTATATTTATTAACTGGGGAAACATCCCCAGGTGCTGAAAGGTGGCCAGTATATGTGAAACGTTGAAAGACTGATCCTGGAAGGTGAGTCACCAGCTGTATTGTCTGAATTGGGTCAATACAGATCTGGCCATCTGGAAATTCGAACTGTGTGACTGAATTTCTACAGTGGAATATGAATTGGCCCAATTGGGCTAAGTACATACAGGTTGATTGATTGCCCCCTGTATGGACCAATTGAGTTGTCCAAGGAGTATTGAAATACTTTATGCCTTGACAGCTGATTGAAAGAATGTAGAACAACTGAGAATGGCCCTTGGAACAATCCTGAATGAATTTCCAACCCAAATCCTGCAGGGCCAGGTGATTGGGATACTTGAATGGTCTTCTGATTGCTGCAATGGATTGCCAGACTGATGAGTTAAAAAGTCCTCCTTTGAAATGGGCTTTGGATTTTTGGACCTTGATTTGCAAAGGTGGAAGTAGGTCCTGAAAACATCACCATTGAATTGCTGAGCAAAAATGGTGCATAATGGTGTATAATACCATATATGCACCACTCCTGCAACCTTGAGTATGGTGTGCATAGAGGAATGTAAGAATTCCACTTAAGGTGAGGGGAAAGCTTGAGCTGAGCTGATCTGGTGGCATCTGGTGATTACCAGAGGCCATGGGCTGAAAAGTGGTGAACAGTGGCTATTGGCCAAAATTGGGTTTGATGGGATTTAGGGACAAAATTGGCTCAGGTGGGCCTAATTATGGTTTGGGACCCACCTGGCCTTGGGGTATAATGGGCTTCCCCCTTTGGCCCCTCTTGGCCTCATTGGTCCACTGACTGCAGACCATGGACCGTAGGGGGCCTAAATGTCCCAAAAAGGCCATTTATACCCTAGACCCCCTAATGGAAAGGGGTGGCCCAGATAGGCTGGTTCTGGCTAGAGGGCCCAGAACGCCCTAGGAATCAAAAGGACACCTCCAGGCCCAAAAAAAAGGATAAAGACCTGGTGTTGGGGATATGGAAGAATTGGCCAGGGAGGCCAAGGATGGCAGGATATGGCCTGAGGCCATAAAAGGCCAGGGAATAGTGATATGGAAAAAATGCCATAGAGCACCAGAAGGGGCCTAATTGTCCATAAAGATATGGTGTGGCCAATTGGCCCCAACTTGGTCTCAGGTTAGAATTGCCGCAACACCAATAGAGGAGGGTCATTCTTTGTGGTTGTGACAGTACCCCCTCACCTTGAATGGGGAGCTCCTGAGCACCAAGATAAGGTAGATGCCTGTTGAGCCTGTTGAGATGGATTGGACATAGGGATTCCAGGTTTTTTGAATGTTGAAAAGAAAAAAATTTGAACTGATAAAAATGTTGGCATATGAATTGAGGTTGGCTTGGTCTTCTCTTGACATTTGGTTGAAAATGTTCAAGACATGATTTTGGCGTTAAGAGTCATAAGAAAAGAAATTTAAGAAAATATAAAGAAGAGAAAATTAAAAGAAAAAGAAAGTAAAAAAGGAAAATGAATTTTGAGGGGGAGTTCAATCTTCATCGTGGATTTTGCCAGTTGATTTTCAAAAGTGGCCAAGGACTTGGATAACAGAATTTTATGCCAGGTTCTCACAGAGTGGCCAAGGTGATGTTTTGAAAGATTTTAGACCCCTCAAGGAAGTGCACACCAGGAGAGGAACTTACTTTTGGTATTTACCACTCCCACCAGTGCCATAAATAAATTTTTTTTTGATAAATGAATGTGTTGAAAGGATAATATCTTGGGAAGGAAAATAAGAAAAGAATGGTACATTTGCCCAAGTGTAAATGGCCATAAACTGGAATTGATGTTGAAAGCCAGGCCAAAAGATCTGTGTCCAAATTGCAAAGTGCTCACAGAGTGGCCAAGGTGATGCTTACAACAGAAAAAAGTAGAATACCCCTAAAGGTGCATACCAGGAGTCGGACTTACTTTTGGTAATTCCTCTCCCCACCAAGCACCAAAAAAACTCAAGATTTTGAAGAATTGGGACCTGGCTGGTCAGCATACAAAGAATGAAAATCTTTGACAAGTTCAGGACTATTCTTGAGGTTTTCAGCTGGTTCCCATGTGGATCTTTCTGAGTCCTGACTGAAACCTTTCCATTCCACCAAATACCATAACTTTCTTCTCTTGAGCTTTGAATCCAGTATTTGAGAGACTTCCCATTCCTCTTCTTTTTCAATAATTATTGGAGGAGGAGGCTCTTGATGCCAATTTGGGATTGTTGATGTCTTGACTAGTTCCAAAATTGAAATATGGAAGACTGGGTGGATGGATTTCCATTGAGATGGGAGCTTGAGGTGGTAAGCATGCATACTGACTTCAAGATTGGAAAAGTACCCAACCGTTTTTCAGACAGTTTTTTGGTGGGTCTGGTTGATTTGATGTTCTTGGAAGAAAGCCATACCATGTCACCAGGATCAAAAACAAGTGGACTTTCTCTACTTTTATCTTCAGACCTCTTAAACCAGTTTATGGCAACTTCAAGTTCTCTCTTGACATCTTTCTGTACTGATTGTATTTTTGTTGATAGATTTTCAGCAGGAGTATCTTGAGTGATGTGAACTGAGTCAAATTGTGGATCTCTTCCATAAACAGTGAAAAACGGTTATTGCTTGGTTGAATAGTGATCAGAATTATTGTAGGCAAATTCAGCCAGAGGGAGCCAGGTGTTCCAATCATCTTGATGATAACTGAAATACATCCGAAGATACTGCTCTAGTATGTGATTTACCCTCTCTGTCTGTCCATCAGTTTCTGGATGGTAAGCAGTTGACAGATCTCTTGAAATCTTGAGCTGCTGACAAAGATTGGTCCAAAAGGAAGAAAGAAAAAGGGGACCTCTATCACTGACAATGCTTGAAGGAAGGCCATGCTTTGAAATGATATTATTGAAGAATAAATGGGCCAAATATAGTGTAGTGATTGAATACATTTTTGGAATGAAAACTGCCATTTTTGAGAATCTGTCCACTATGACAAGGATTGAGTCAAAGGAATTTGACAGTGGCAATTGAGTGATGAAATCCATGAAAAGACAAATCCAAGGACCATTTGGAATCGGAAGAGGTTTGAGGAGTCCAAACTTCTTGTAGTGAATATTCTTATTTCTTGAACACTGTTGAGAGGATGAGACATAATCCTTGATGAATTGAGTCATGCCAGACCAGTGGAAATCCCGCTTCACAAGTTTGAGAGTCTTCTCTTGGACAGGGTGTTCAGCTAGAGGAGAGTCATGACGCTTTTGGAGAATGCTGAGTTGAATTGTGGGGTCACTTGGGACCACCACCCAATCTTTGAAGAGAAGTAGTTGGAAAGAGGAATCAAGAGAATAGTCCTGAATGGATTTACCTTTTCCCAATTCTTGAAGGATACTTCTGTACTGAGAATCTTGCCATAGAGCCTTCTGAATTTAATCAATCAGATTTGAAAAGGATTCAACCTTCACTGCAAAATATCTTGAAGGTTGGAATTAATCCTGCTTGATGAGCTGTTGAAAGTTCATTGGATTCTTGCTCATGAAATCCTCCCCCCTCTCTGGATAAACGTTGTCCTGATGTGATAAGGCATCTGGAAGAGTAGCTAGGTGGCTAGGGCGGTAAGTGATTGAAAAGTGAAATTCAGAGAGGAATTCAGCCCAGCAGGCTTGATGGCGAGTTAGAAATTTGGAGGACATTAAGTATTAAAGAGAAGAATGATCAGTGAGAACTTCAATAGGGGAAGAGAGAGTAAGAAGAAAAGCCCTCCAGAACTTGAGAGCCCAGACTATGCCAAGGAGTTCCTTGTCATGAATCTCATAGTTGAGCTTGGCTGGGATAAGCTTGCGGCTGTTTAATGCAATGGAATGTTTTCCTGAGTCAGAGACCTGACTCAGTACAGCACCCAAGGCATAATTGGATGCATCGGTCTCTACAATGGTGGGTAGAGAAGGATTGAAGTGGGATAGGACTGGAGCAGTGGTGAAGGCCTCTTTGAGATTGTGAAACTGACTAAGAGCTTCCTCATTGAGGGGAAAACAGGAATATTTTTTGCGGAAATTGGTGAGTGAACTGATCTTATTTGAATAATTCTTGATGAAATGGCGGTAGAAGTTGGCAAAGCCAAGGAATGATTGAAGAGCCTTGAGGGTTCTTGGAAGTGGCCAATTGAGAATCTGGTAGACTTTTTCTTGGTCCATCTTGAGGCCTTCAGGAGAAACAACATAACCAAGGTATTGTACACTAGAGACATGAAATAGGCACTTTGAAGCCTCAGCAAAAAGGTTATTGGCTCTGAGTCTGGAAAGAACAATGGACACATGAGTGACATGTTCTTCCTCAGATTTGGAAAAGAACATACTGTCATCCAAATGAGCCACAACATAAACATCAAGAAGATCTTGGAAAATATCATTGACAAGATTCTGAAAAGAGGCAGGAGCATTTGTGAGCCCAAATGGAATAACAAAGTATTCAAAACTGCCATATTTAGTTCTGAAGCATGTCAAATGTTCATCACCCTCCTTGATTCTGAGCAGGTTCTATGAACCATGCAAATCAAACTTGGAGAAGAGAGAAGAACCATTAAAGCATTGAGAAGCTGATTGATAGGAGGAACAGGATACTTGTTCTTCCTAGTAACTGCATTAAGTTTGCGGCAATCAACACACAAATGGAGGCCACCATCTTTCTTTTTGACAAAGAGGACAGGTGCTCCTGTTGAAGAGGAGCTTGGCCGGATGAAACCTTTTTCTACATTCTCTGAAATGTAGGCCCTGAGTGTACTTGACTCTTGTTTGGGTAAAGAGTAGATCACTCCAACTGGAGGTAGAGACCCCTTCAGCTGGATATGATGATCACAGGCGCAGTGAGGGGGAAGTTTCTCTGCTTTCACCTTGGAGAATACATCCAAATATTGGTGATAAGTAGAAGGAAAAACCGTCATCAAGGTTTCTATTTCTTCTGGCTTTTCCTCTTTATCCCACAGCTTCTCCAGGGAGTCATGATAAGATGAAGGAGGAAGGTCCATATTCCCAAGGAAGAGATTGAGTGAAGATACAGAATTATCTTCTCCAACATCTTGAATCTCTTTGAGGACTTCATCTCCAGATAATGGTAATAACTGAGGGGTATTTATGGGGGGAATATGGACAGAAGATGGGAATGATGATGTTCTAGAATCACCAACCAGAGCTGCACATGATTTGGAAGAAGAGAATTAATTACGGAAAGATTTAGAAGGATCAGAATAGTCCTTATTATCAGCATTAAATGTGTTAAGCCCTTGCCTCCAATCAATAGAAGGATTAAAGTGATTTAGAAAGTCAAAGCCGAATATGAGGTCTTCTCCCTTGGCAGTATCAATGACTAAAAAGTCCCATTCAAAGCTTGGGAAGGAAGGGAGCTCAAGCATATATTTAGTATGGTGAGTCACAAATAAGGAAGGGGACTCAGAGGAGTCCAAGATGATAAGAGAGATCTTCTCTGGAAGTTCTGACGTAGTCAATGAGTACTTGTGAACAAACTGCTTTGCAATAAATGAGTGTTTAGCACCAGAATCAATGGGAATACTGTAAAAAACATCAGAAAGGGAAGAAAAAACAAAGAATTTAAGAGAATTCTTGACACCATTATTCAGAATGCACAATTGTGCTCTGGATGGAAAACAGTGAAGACCATTGAATGCAACATGATCTTCACTCAGGCTTTTCCCTGGCTGGGAAAACTGCCTGACAGTTGAGTAAGCTTGTTTTGAGGCCTTTTGAAACAAGACTCAAGACCATGCTTCCCACCACAATAGGTACACAAGCCTTCCTTGATTCTTCTTTCTTTTTCAGAACCTTTCAGCTTGAAGTCCTTATTCAACAAGGAAGAATGGGGCTTGTCCCACATCTGGGAATGAAAATTCTGCTTCTTATGAATTGAGCTTGATAAATTTTGATGATGAGAAGATTTTGACTTTGAGGCTTCAGGATTCTTCTCTTGATGATGATTCTTCTCCTTTTCCCTCTCATGGTACCTGGTATCAAGTTCCAGGCTGACGTCCATTAAGTCTTGAAGAGAATCAAGGTTTGAAGGATGGGAGGCCAATTGATCCAGAATCCTGAAGGCCAAACCCATCCTGAAATGATGAATAAGGGCCCTTTCACCTTAATCTCCTATTCTTGAAACCAAACTCCTGAAATAGGCGATTTATAAGGCAACATTCCCACCTTCTTTCATTTTAAGGCCATCCAACTCTGCTTCGGCTTTTGTAAGTTCATTTGGATCCCCAAATAAAGTGAAGAGTTGGGATTCAAATAATGGCCATGAACTGAGAAGATAACTTGAGTCTTGATTAGTAAGATTGGAAAGATAAGGCTCAATCCATTTTGCAGCCCTGCCAGCCAAAAATGAAGTGGAATAAAGAATTTTCTTTCTGTCTTGAGAGAAATTTGCCGGGTCATTGTGAAAAATAAGCTGAAAAGACTGAATAAAAATTCTGAATTTGAAGGGTTGAGTCCCATCAAAGCATTACAGCACCTTCATAGATGGAGTCTTGAAGGCTGGTGGTCTTGAAACTTCAGAAGATGCAGCTGCTTGAAGATTGGCCATAATTTGGGTCATTTGCTGCATGATGGCCAATAAGGATGGTTCAGTCTGGTGAGATACAGGTTGATCAGACTGGGCTATAGTTGGTCCTCTGGTGCCTTCAGATGCTCCCACAAGAGCAGGAGCAGCCTCAGTGCCATCAGACTCTTCCTCTTCCAGAGAATTCTCCTGCTCCTCTTCACCATCTTCACCTGGACTGTAAGGTTTGTGTATGAAACTCTTGATAATAGTAGCAAAATCAAGAGTACTATGACTGTCCTCAGTAGAAATATATAATATAATAAAATATCACAACCACAAATTTAAATATAATTATTAAAATCTTAATGAGACAATTACACGTCAAAAATAAGAATATTAACCACTTATGAAGAATATAAATATTATTTATAAAAGGATTAAAACACACACTGTGCAGAAATAATTCTTATAGAATGAAATTCTATGTAAAAAAACTAATACTAGATAAAAAAGATATAGAACTTTAGAGAAAACTTACTTATAATATTTATTTAATACAACAAGTCAAACAACAACAGTTATTATATTAAGTAATAATTATAAGTTAAAAACACGCCAAAAATCAATATTTTAGAGATAAAACAACTTTTTATAATAAAAATTATGATTAAAGAGTTTTTAAGTGGAATTTGTGGATTTTAAGAGATATTTAAGATGATTAATTTTATATAATAAAATATATTATTGGTGATTACAACAATAATCTAAATTCTATGATTTCAATTCTTTAATTTTAATTAATAAAGAATAAAAAAACTTAATAATTACTTTAATAATAATATTCTATATTTAAGAAAACTTTACCTGTTTAAATTTCTAATATGAGTGGATTGATAATGATGATGCACAACAACAATGATGAAAAGACTATTTTGATGTCTTCAGAGCTGCTCTCATGATTCATAATGGATATAGAGGGCGTGCTCAAGTCAAAACTGAAAGACCATGCTTAAAAATAAAGTTGTTAACTTAAGGTAACTTAATTTTAATTCCAATTTAAAGTTAACAGGGTTATTCTTAACTCCATGTCACTTTAATCCTCATTTAAAATAATTATTTTAAGTTTTTAATATAAATAAACTTATTTATATTAAAGTTCATCACATGAAAAACTTAAAAATAGAGTTTCAAGCAGAAATCTGTTAAAAATTATTTTTAATTAATTTTTAAAGAAATTATCATTTTCTTTGAGTTTTAATTAAAAGAGTAAATTTCCAGGCTAAGTACCCAGGAAATTTATTTATAAAAGATACTTAAAATTTAATTTATATGTAGATAATATTAAATTGTAAGCTGTGTGAAATTTCAAGCAAATCCATTAAGAATTGGATTTTTAATGAATTTTTGAAGTTATTGCTATTTTTCCACATAAAATAGCTATACACATGAAACCTTAAGTTTTGATAAGGTTTTAATGCTTGAAACCTTAAAGTTTTAAGCTTAATTAAGCTTTTACAGTTCTTAAAACCTTGAGTTCAAGCTTGCATATTGGGATTTACCCTCTGGCAGCTTGAAATTCCTGTCCAAATTGGGATAAAACCAGTTTAAACCTTAAGGTTGGATCAAAGTCTAATCTTAAAGTTGAAATAAGGTTGAAAATCCTCCAATACAGGTGGACAACCTTAATTGAATCCTTGCAGATCCAAAAATTTGGGTACCCCAGCTCTATTTGGTCTTTTTCCTTTGTCCCACCTTTTTGCATGGATTTTGCCCTTTTATTTATTTCAAGCCATACTATGGCCTTAAGTCCTTTTAAATTGAGCTCACGCAGGATTTACATTCTGTATGGCAAATCCTTAGCCAATTCAGTAAATATACACCACACCTCAATTTTAACTAAAATTTTGGTAAGTTTGCATAAACCTTATGCAACTTTAAATTTAAGCTTATTTAAGCTTAAATTTAACAATTTTAAAAAAATGTTAAAAAAGTTAAATTAGTACTGTGAGATTCTTAAATCTTATAATAACATAAGAAATAAGTGTTTTTGGGTATAACACCTTATGGATGTACCCTAGGTTATTTTTGGTGTTGAATCCAAAAATGACATAATATCTATAACTTTGTTTATCCAAAAAAAGGTTATACTTATTTTTTGTTATTTTTTATTTTAAGTTCAATTAAAAAGTCTGTTGAAGACAATTTTAACTGTGTATAGAGTTATTTGTGGCCTTATGGGTATGTTATACATATCTCACAGGCTCACATTCCCTACCACCAAAAAAAAATTGTACCACAATTTTTCTTTTGTGGTATACCCCCAAGTTATCTGGAGGGGTATAATACACTGTCCAACCTCTCTACTTATATTTTTTCAAGTATGTAAAGCACACAATTTAAATTTTTCATTGAGGAATTGGTCTTCTCTCATGTCTGAATCTTCTGAGAAACTTTTGGGAATCAGGTATTTTGCTTTCTACAAACCATTCATCTTCATGTTGTGGATTTTTATACCTGACTAAGTATTCTCTTTCATTTTTCCCCCTAAGTCTTCTTTCTTTCAAGACTTTTAGTACCTTATTCTCCTCACTTTGATCTAGTGGGGGTACTTCTAAGGGTGTTTCATGTCTTTTTTGTTCTGGGTTATTTGCTTCAGTAAAACTGCAGCCACTTTGTTTTTGTCAACACCAAGGCTCAGTCCTGAGACCACATGTCCTAGATCTTTTAACTCATGAAACCCAAAATTACATTTCTTAAGAGATATTTTCATGTTTACTTGAAGAATTTCCTTAAGTAATAATGAAAGTCTCTCTAAATGTAATTGCCAGGTTTCTGAACAAATGATAATGTCATCAATATAAATGATTAACCATCCTTCTGACGATTCATGTGGGAAGATGGTGTTCATCATTCTTTGATAATGAGAGGGTGCATTTTTATTACCAAAAGGCATTCTCAAATACTCATAAATCCCACAATGAGCAATTATTCTCAATAATTTCCTAGCATGAGGTGTCAAAACATTCTGATGGAAGCCTTTCAGAGCATCCATGGAAGTAATGAATCTTGCTTTGGATAATTGAGTCAAAGTCTCATGAATTCTAGGGATTGAATACCTGGCTGGAATAGTATAGGTATTCAGTGCTCTAAAATCACCAACCATCCTTGACTTATCATTCTTCCAAGTAATGATTACTGGAGTTGTGACTTCTACCTCCTCATTGTGTCCAACCTTTCTAAGAACTCCCAGCTTCATTAGTTCATTAATATAATTTTCTAATGCTTCTCTAGCCCTAGGGCTAGCTGGGTAAGCTGGTCTTCTCAATAGTGGCGGATAAGGCCTCTCCACATTAAGCATAATGTCCACTTCATGGCCTTTTATAGCCCCCAGTGGTTCATTATCTGAAGCAAAGGCTTCTCTGTATTGAAATAAAATCTCAATAAGCTCTTCCTTCATTTTCTGTGTTAATTCAGGACTAATTTGTGCTTAAATCAATTTACTTGACACAAATTCTTCCTTATTAACATTTTTCACTTGTTTAATGACATTAATTTCTCTTTTTTCTAGAGGAAAAGCAAATTTTTTTCTTTTATTTTCCCCTATAGTGAAATACCTGTCTTTATGATTATTAATATCAATACCATAAATATTGAGATAATCATTCCCAAGTATAAAGTGTTGTGAAGTACAATTATTCATGACAACAATTTCAACTTTCAATCTTATACTTCCTGCAGGATGAGGAAATATAATTGCTGCCTCAAATATACCCAAAGGGTGCATATTTTGGCTAGCACTTCTGAATGTTATACCTTCAATTGGGATTAGTTTATCTTGCCAATTGGTATGAGCTTTGTCAACATAATTCTTTCCAACACAAGTGCAAAAAGCACCTGAGTCAAGGTGTATCTTGGCTTCTGTATTGTTTATCACAATATTAGTGATACAAGATGAACCAGCTGTATAACCTTTGCCTCTGGCAGGTTTGGCTTTTTGCATTTTAGCATCTTGCACATGTATGAGATCCATAAATTCATCACTATACTGTGGTAAATGAGTGTGTACCTCAGTGACTTCAAAAGGAACATTAATGTTTTCTATAATAAGCTCCTCTGGTACTTCTTCTTCTTCTGAAGGCTCAGAATCACTTTCATGTAAAGATACATCAGTTGGTTCTTTTGTGTCTTCCACTTTTTCAACATTTATCTCATTGATTCTTGTCTTTTTTGGACAAGTGTTAGCTAAATGAGATGTACTTCCACATTTGTGACATTTCAAACAAAGTCTGTCTTGTGGCTTATTTGGCTTTGAAATTGGTTTCTCATTAGTTTTGTTGTCTATTAGGGATTTGGACCAATTTATTCCAATTTTTGTTCTAGTAGTGATGTCCTCCATAGCATTGATATCATCTTCTGTAGAGCAAGGCTCAATAAATCTGCTTCTTATAGCATGCTCAAGGTCACCACTACACTTTCTTAATATCCTTTTATGTACCATTGTTTCAGACATATCAGGATGAAGGGCAGTTAATCTGTCCTTCTGTTTAAGAAACCAAGACATGGGCCTGTCCCTCTCAATATTAAAAATGGCTTCTTCAAAAGAATTTTCCATTCTAAATCTCCAGAAATCATTTGCCCATTTGGAAATAATTTGTTCTTTCCACCAAGTCCAAGAATGTTTACCATGGTCTTGTCTCATTTTGTAATACCATTTCTTTGCTGATCTGGTAAATAATGAGTGTAATCTGGCACTTATGTATTCATCTGGTATGTTCAATTCTTCTTTAAACATATCAATTGTTTTCATAAATTCCATATGATCATATTCTCCTTCAACACTGAAGGTTGGCCATTCCTCTAATTTTGGAATGTCTTTGAAATTGCAAGCAGTTTCCACCTCATTACTTGAAATGGTATGATGTAAATCATTAAGCACATTTCTATCAAGCATTGGTGTGGATTGCCTTGGCAATCCATTTTTCAGTGATATATTATTAATACTTGATTGAATGTCCTCTTTCAATTCAAGTCTTGCTTTATCACTTTTTTCCAATTGTTCTTGGAAAAGAGCTGCATTGTGACCAGTTGAGTTTTCCAAGTTGTGAACTTGTAATTTCAATTCTCTTAACTGTCCAGTTATAAAAGAAATTGAATTGTCATCTGGTTGATTGAGAAAAGTAACTTTAGACTCAATTCTTGCACAAATTTGGGTCAAAGACACAATATTGTCTTTATTGACATTTTCAAGGCCAATAATGGTCTTTTGTTGTTCTTTCACTTGTAATATCTCATTACCCAGCTTTTGTTGGATGTACTCAAATGTTTTAAGCTTTGTTATAATCTCTTTATTACAAGATTCAAATTGAGCTACAAGCTTAACAAGATCTATTTCTTTGGGAAGGATTGGCTCAATCTTTCCTCCTCCTTGTTTTTGAATTCCATCAGAGTTCTTGCCATATTGAACACATTGTCCATGGCTGTCTTTTCTTTCTTTGGGATTCTGTAATTCTGCGGGTAAGGCTTGTTCCATTTAGGCTTTGCCTTTTGCTTGCCCTTCTGATTGGTCTTTGGGGCTTGCTTGGGCTTGTTTGGCACTTGTTAAGGCGGTTTTTTGCTGGTGGATGCTTGGGGAGCTTCCACTTGGCTGTTTTCCTTGCCTTGGGGCAACTTCTTCTGATCCTCTGATAACATGCTTTGGTTTTTCAACCAAGCTTGTATCTTTTGGACTTGTCCTTTGCAAAAAATTGGTGTCCAACCCTTCAGAAGATCTTCTGTCTTTTATGGCCCCATGAACTTCTTCACTTAAAGATAAGAGTTCATGGTGCCTATCCAAAGACTTGGGAGAAGTTCCCACTCTTGCTGTTTGGCGGCCATAAACCAGTTCTTGTACTGAGACTGGTAAATCTCCACTGCTGCCTGTTGGAAATGATTCAGGTCTAACAGCAATAGTAGTTATGTCAGCTTCTGTACTCTCAATAAGAGGTTCAAAGGTGCTGGCTAACCTTTGGGAACTGGTGGAAGTTCTGGCATCCTCCATTTGTGCCTCTCCTCTGGGCTGACATTCTTGTCTTTTTGATTTTTGACTCGAATGTCCTGGTCCAGATCCATTTGATTGGATGGAGTAATTACTTCCACTTCTAGTCACCAGGGCAAATCTCATGTCAATCATCGGCAATTGACTTCACCTTGCACTGGGGTCAGTATAAAATCTTGCTTCAGTCACGTTAGTGTCACTTTATAGTCACTGGAGTTAGTGGGTCACGTCACGTCAGCGTCAAGACAACATCAATTGTCACATGTGTCACATGAGAATGTCACTCAAAGCCCAAACCCATTTCAACACTATTCGCAATGTTTGGGTAATTTCACCTCATTGGCTTGCGCATCCCCACTGTGGGAACTCCTCTTGTGTGGGATTAAAATGAGGCAGTACCTGGAGGGGGAAATCACAGGTAACTAGTTTTGAATTGCTAATAACTCCTGTAACCAAGGGTGGCAAGGGTGTATTGCCTGCCCCTCCTGAAATACTGAACAAAATCTTCCTTGGAGCTCACAAACCAAAATAAAATTAGTAAGTGGCTTTACAACTGCAGAAGACAAAATTCAGCAGTCTCAGATCAGACCTATTCAATAAATGATATGAAAAATAATGTCAGTAATTTTGGTTAATTTTTAGATTTAATGAAATACTTGTCTGTTTTAATTTTAATCTTTTGGTTAAATTGAGGTGAGTGGTTTCTTCTTGGTGATAAAATTTTTGTAAGATGAGTTATTTAAGGTGTTCAGAAAAATCTGGTGAGTGTTGGTAAAGGTAATTTTTTTGTTAAGGTATAGTTATAATAGAGTAAATAATTTTTTAAAGGTTTGTTATTCTTTTTTAAGAGTGTTAATAGTGAGATAAAATAGTATTTGTTAAATTTAAGAGGTAAGATTTCTTTGATATTGGATTTTTTAAAGGCGTAAGTAATTTTTAAGTCTTGATAATTTGTGTTAATTTTACTGGATAAAATATTTTAATAGAGTAGTAACCCTAATCTTGGGTACTGGGTAATTTTTAATAATAATTTTTAATTTTTTTTTTTAATACTAAGATTCCACTGAGCTTAGCTACTGGGCAATCTTGAACACTATACTTCCACTGAGCTTCAGCTACTGGGCAAGTAAATTCACTATAATTTGCTGGACTACCTCCCAGATGAGGGATGACTTATTCCTGTGCTTGTAATGTGCAGAGGATATATTGTGCATGGGATATAATTTTCATCATGTGACTCTGTTTTTGGTGAGGACCTTTGTTGCATGGGTCTGGTGATTTAAGGTTTGGTGATAATTTTCTCTCTGCACAGCCTCCATTTATCACATGATTATCTTTTGGTGGACTAATTATGATGTGATATTCTTGGATTTTCCTTGCATGCATGAGGTGATTCAATTTTGGCTGGGGATTTTTGTTGTGCACAGCCTCTTTCTTGTCACATGATATTCTATTGGTGGATGCAGTATCACATGATGACCTTGTAATTCCTTTGCATATGTCCTATTTTAGGTTTGGTAGAAGTGGCTGTGTAATTTATGCAGGTGTCATGTTTGTTTTTCTTCTTTTTGAACTTTAAAATGAAGTCAGGTGATAACTTCTTGCACTGGTGAATTTACTGTTTTTATGAGATGATGTGATTTTTGATTTTGACACATGCTGTGCATAGTCAGGTGGTTGAGATTTAATTGGAATTGTGTACTGCATGCAGCCTGTTGTAACTAGCTTTGGTTTGCATGAGGTGATGAGTGGTGTAAATAATTTTGATTTGGTTTTAAGGTTTTAAGTGGGGTTACTGTGGATATAAGATAAGGTACTCCTGGGGCTGTGTTGTAAATGAATTGCAGGAATTCCATGGAGTTGAGCTTTGCATCATGTGACTTTTCTATGTTAAGTTCTAGGTTGCTGTGTAGTTCATGCAGGTGTCCTTTTCTTGCTGCATGAGTCCTGTGGCTATAAGGGGGTGTAAAGCTGGGTGGGGTGTGTAATCTAAAGGGTGGTACCTCATTTGTTGTAACTAGTTTGCTATATGTAAATTGATTTTTTACATATGCATAGTGAAATTGAATAAGTTATTTAAACACATACACTTCCCTTTGGTGCCTGTGCCATGGTTTTATGAGTTAAATCCAGCTTCTTGCTGTAAAATTGACCTTTTGGTGTAAAATTTAAGTGTAAGTCTGCCTGTAGGCTGGATTTCCTGCTGTTATAGGGTACTATGAGCTTGAGCCTGGTGAAAAAAATGGTATGGAATACCACATCCCCCTCTCCATTTAATGCTGTCCCCAGCATTCCAGGTGAGAGCTCCCTATTCTTCATCTGATTCTGTGGTCTCCTCAAATACCTCTTCCTCATTTATTGATTCATCTTCTTCACTTTTTTTCTTCTTTCTTTTTTTTAATGATTTCTAATAATTTGCTAGTGTACTGAAATCTTGAGGTCTTCACAGTTCTTCTTTCTTCTTTCTTCCATAAAAAATGTAGTTTAAGGTCATACAGGACCTACAACTAGGTGTGTAACCCCTGTATATTAGGTATACAAGTCCTGCAGTTTAAGTCATGCAAGGACCTCCTGGTCTAATCCAAGGGCTTATCTTGATTCTTGAGCTCCTTTGGGCTTGATTTTGAATTCCACTTGAATCTTGTTTTATTCTTCAATATTCATGATTCCCACTTGATGCAAGATTCTTCTGGTTGTTTTATTTCTTGATAAGGAATTTTCTTGTCTTAATTGATGGATTGAGACTTCACTTTGTTCATTTTGGCCAATTTGATAATGCTAAACACCTGTAAACCCCTTGTTCCTGTTACACAAAGGGAGCAGTTTATTGTCATGCTGAGGACAAAGATGGTCCTTCAGCACTTCTCCTGACTAGGACAATCCCCTCCAGCTTCTTGGCTGTTTTTATAATTTTCCCTGCCCAAGTCTACAGGGGAAGCAGTTTAGTGTCATGCTGAGGACCTCTTGAGTCTTCAATCTTCTTTAAAATCCCAAGGGCAATTTGAGTTGTGTGTTTTACATCATCTTGCTAGTCCATCATGTTGAGTGAGTCCTGAGTCAATAATTAATCAAGTGAGTCAACCTTCAGTCCATAAATCCTGACCACTTATTCTTGAATTCCAAATGAGTTTCAATCCAGCATCAAAGAAGTGTCCAAGGTCTTGTGTTGTCCAGAGGTCAATCCATAAGGAACTCCTGTTTTTCTTCATAAATAATCTTCTTCATTTTCAGTATTGTGAATAATTGCCCTATGATAAATTGTTTCCAAATTCTCTTGCTATTTCTTAAAAATAATGTATGTCCTTTTGTTCTTTTGTATTCCTGAATTATACCT
This sequence comes from Austropuccinia psidii, assembly GCA_023105745.1. Classification (NCBI taxonomy): domain Eukaryota; kingdom Fungi; phylum Basidiomycota; class Pucciniomycetes; order Pucciniales; family Sphaerophragmiaceae; genus Austropuccinia; species Austropuccinia psidii. The sequence continues at coordinate 23,322,649 of JALGQZ010000011.1, forward strand.
GTTATAAAGAAATGAAAAAATAAAAAATTGTAACAATAAGGTGATTTAAAATTGATTTTAATATTAATTTATTGATTATTATTGTTATTATTTTTTTAATAATAATATTTGTTTGGATGAGGGCCCCCCTCTCCATTTAAAAATCTTGAGTTGGTTTTCAAATTCTGAAGAGGATATGTTCTCATTCCCCCAAAACTTCCACTATAAGGGATAGTGTAAGAAATAAGTTTACCCACCCCTTATTTTTTATAGTGATTTTGATAAGAATAAATAATGCTACATAAAATTTACATTGTTTTATTTTGTGGATGATTCAATAATAAGTTGTTTTTTTTTTTTTTTTTTTTTTTTTTTTTTTTACTGTAAATATAAAATAGTCATTAAATGAGATATCAGAGTAAAAATCACAATTTAAAAGAAATAAACATCAATCACAATTAAGATCATGGAACTTTTTGGTTAAAGGTGGTAATTTGTGCCAATCAGTAAAAATTGGTGCTCTTGAGAGTATTTATGATTAATATAACATATTTGAATGATCATAATTTGAGTCCTTTATTCATATAATGACCCTTATGATGCCACAACTCTTCCTTTTTTTTTTTTTTGGAATCATCATTGTGACTCAGACTTTATTTCAAGTCCATCCCCTTTATGGTTCAGATTTTCTGTTACCCATAAATGCATTTGAGTTGTTGAAAAATATAAACAGTGAAATTGAAAATTTGTACAATTAAAAAAAACTCTTCTTTGCTTTTGGGGGGCTTTTTCAATTCCATTTGGAATAAACAGCACATTGAGGTGTTATTAATATGTAAATTCCCCAAATTATGTCATCAATTTATGAGTTTTAATATAAATAACTCCTTCAGAGTTCAATTAATGCCTTCATGGCACAAATACTTCTTCTTTTCAAACAAGTTCCAATCACTCTCTTGTAATTGAAGAAATATTTCAAATAAATTGATCATTTTTTCTTTTTTTAAAAAAATAATACTTGATGTAGAGTTTTTTTTTTTTTTTTTTTTTTTAATAATTATTGTTATTATTGAGTTGAAAAATTAAGCCAACTTAATGGCTCTTGTTGTAATAGTAGGAAAAGTATGATAGAATGTTCTTGAGCTTATTAATGGGATATGACCCTAATTCTTAGTGAAAATAAATAAATGAGTTTGAAATAAAAGATAAAAGGTAAAAAAAAAAACAAAAAACAAAAAACAAAAAAAAAATATGTTCAGAACATTCAAGTCAGTAAATCTTTCTAATTCTTGTTTATAATGACATAAAATTAGAAATTAAAAAAAATAAGAAATGAAACCTTAGGTAGTTTATAGTCTTGCCTAGGACTTATCCTCCTTTTGTAGTCCTTTTCCAATCTTTTTGAATACTTCAAATAGGCAGTTTATGGTCTTGCTAAGGACCATTGGTTGATTGTGTTTTAACTTTGAGTCCTTGTTGATAATTCCAATGATGGGCAGTTTATGGTCTTGCCAAGGACCATTGGTTTATTGTTTTGCTGATAATTTCTTGATTTCTTTTTTGAGAGTCTTAGTGGTGGGCAGTTTATGGTCTTGCCAAGGACCATTGGTTACTTTTTTTTATATTATTTGTTGATACTTTGAGTGATTTTTCATTGCTATTTGAAGGAATTTCTTGATCTTTGAAGGGGCAGTTTATGGTCTTGCCAAGGACTTTTGGTTACTTTTTCTTGTTGATATTCTTGATGATATCCTGAGGAATTTCTTGATCCTTGAAGGGGCAGTTTATGGTCTTGCCAAGGACTTTTGGTTACTTTTTCTTGTTGATATTCTTGATGATATCCTGAGGAATTTCTTGATCCTTGAAGGGGCAGTTTATGGTCTTGCCAAGGACCATATCTTGTGTACAGGCACCTGATTGTTGCACTTGGGACTTCCTGGCATGTAATTTATCTTCAAAGCCAAGTTGTATAGTTATCTTAAACAGTTTATAGTCTTATTGAAGACTCATCTTTATTTTAAAAGCACATTTAAGCCTATAAAATAATAGAAATGTTTTATTAATGTTGCATACCTGTGGAAGCCAAATCAAATATGTTAGTATAGTTATCATTCAAAATAAGAAAGCATAAAAGATAAAATAAGCAGTTTAAAGCCTTGCTGAGGGCCTTTTTGTTTTTTATAGCCATTTTGTTTTATTTTTTATCTCTTCAACCCTTCTTAAGTCATTAAATATATATACACCATTTTTGGTTTGTTTTGAAATATTCCTTTTTTTTTTTGTTTATTTAAGCTTCCTTAATTCATGAAATATATATACTGTTTTTTTGTTTTTTTGTTTTTTTTTTTTTTTTTTTTTTTTTTTTTTTTTTTTTTTTTTTTTTTTTTTTTGCTTCTCTTGTTTCTCATTAAAATAAACCTGTATCAAAAATAAAAAGATAATTTAGCATTTATTATGGAAAAAAAGAATCAAATAATAAATAAAACCAAGCAGTTTAAAGCCATGCTGAGGGCTTTTTTTTTGTATATTGAAAGCTTGTAGATTTTAAAAGAAAATAATTCAGTAAAACTTAAAGATAAAATCAAATTGAATGAAAAAGTTTTAGCAGTTTAATGTCTTGCTGAGGACATATTTTATTTATAGCCTGAGGGTTCTTGTTAATTTTCCAAAACATAATTAAAAAAAAAAATTTAACAGTTTAAAGTCATGTTGAGGACTTTTTGATGTTTGTTGCTGCAATCCTACAAAATAAAAAGATAATCAAGAAAATAAATAAAATAAAACAGTTTAAAGTCTTGTTAAGGACTCTTTATTTTTTTATTTATCTTATAGCCCCCTTTTGTTGTTGTTTTTTTTTTTTTTTTTTGTTTTTTGCTTTGTTGTCAGAAGGTAAGGTAGTCAGTTTGATGGGCTGATCTAGAGGCTGTTACAACCCTCTAGGAGCTTCGGGTAAGCTGTTTCCATCTCTAATTACCCTGCAAAGCACTTTGTTGTGCTTTCAACCACTTCGGGTGGTTAGTTCTTTTTTACCTAGAATTTCTGAAAACTGCCTCGGTGCAGTATATTAAGGTGGGGCTCAACCCTGTAAATCTCCTCAGCAGCCCTTTGGGTGGGCTGTTGTAGTCTTGATGGGTGTTATTACACCCTAATTGAAGCTTTAAAACAGTTCGGGTGACTGTATGGTGCCTGAAAGTGATTGGTGTTGAGGGTTTATGATGCCAGAGGTGTATTTGCTCCTCCACACTTGAGATTTGTTCCGTGGCTGATTTTTTAACTATAAGGGACTTTGCCTTCCCCTGTAAGGCTCCACACCTCATCGGATGTCTGTATTTGGGCTGTGATGGGTGCTATCTCACCTTTACGGTGGTTAAATTGATGTCGGGTGGCTGATTTTAATACCTTAAAAAGATGATTCAATCGTGTTAGGTACTTTGGGTGATGTTTCTGTCACCTTTGGAGCATTCCACAGGCTCCAATGTGATCCTAACCAAATCGATGGGTAGCGGTGGCTGTAACATTCTTTTCCGGGCTAACTCCACCACAGGAATTAGCCATGTCACTTACTGTTTGGCTCTAACGTTTTGTTTAACACCTGCTGTCAATCACGACAAGCAGCTTGGTTTTGTATTTTGGGTAACTTGTCAACGTGCTATATTGTACTGTACTGGTGCAGTGTACAGTACATGCCCTTGCCTTTTCTTCTTTCCTCTTCTGACCTACTTGTATTGCTGGCAAATATTGTCTTGATGCTGTCGTGATATTCAACATGCATGGTGTTTGTACCAGAGGTAGGGTCTTGTGATGACTGCATGCAGGTGCAGTAGTGTCGTTCTTCTAGCATGTTACTGAGGCTGTACATTTATATCAAAAACTGAGAATTAGTCAATGAGGTGCTGATGCAAGATCTCTTGTATGATCTATTTTGTTTCTTTTATTTTTTTATTGTGCATGGATTTAGTGAAGTGGCGATGAGTGTCAGACACCCATCTCCCGGCTTATACGTGATTCAGGTCTGGTTACCAGGCACATGTGATCCTAACTAGATCGACTTGTATTGGTAGGTGGCAGATTTTTTTCCCCAAGCTGTTGTGATAGTACAGCTTTTCATTCAGTTAGTTGAATTGTATTGTTTTCTTTGATGCTCTATCTACGCAAGTGAGCGCTTATTGGTATTCTTAGGCAAGATCATGGTGCTGCTGGATTCAATGGGCTAGTTCGGTGTGTTAGCCTGTCTGACAGATCGGAGGCTTGCTGATCCAAATGATCTTTATGGTGTGTTGACACCATGTTTAGCAACAGTAATACAACTTGAAACGACCATAGAAAGATATTCTCCTCCAGATGGTGGCGTTTATTTTGACATCCTCTTAAGTATTTTCCCTTTTAAATAAAGCCGCTGTGAACCCTTTCGGCTCAGTTCACACATTATTTCTTGTTATTATTTCATGTTGCATTCACAATTTCTGGCTCATTTGACTGCATTGCTTGTATTTTTTATTCATATTTGGTAGTGGTGTTAAGTTGGAATTTCGAGTTAGAATCTTTATTATGATGGCTGGTTGGCTTTAGAGCGTCTTGAACGTCTTTCCAAGGTTGATCCAAATCCCTTGCTATACACATGGCTGGGTTGTATTGTTCGTTATTGCTAATGCAAAGAGGAGGGTCAATGGTAGTAACGTGATTTTGTTGATGCTTATGCAAGGGTGCTCGCATTCCTGATTTGTGTTTGGTAAGTCTCTCTCTATACTCTGCATGACAATTGTTATCTCCCACTGCAGTGTAAGTAAGTGTTTGGTGAAGCTGATGTTGTCCTCCAAAAACTAAAGGCATGCCATTATAGTGTGTTGTTTATCTCCTATTTATTCCTGTAAGATGAAGTGCTGTGATTCAAGGAGCCCAACGTTCTGAGCTCTTTATCTCCAACCATAAATAATGCGGAGATAAACGTTTCTTCATGAGCCACGGGAGGGCTGTTGGCTATAAATACCCCTGCTTCCGTGGCTAATTCACATTTTCTCTCTTTTTTTTAAAAAATGCATCAAAAGGTCCCTGCATTTTTTTTCTTTGTTGGGTTGCTTGATTTCGTTATATTTATTTATCTTTGTTAAATCATAGTTGTTTAGTGGTGTTGGTGATATGTAGTCACCACCTTTCCAGTGTTTAGTCTTCAAGGTCGCCTATTTTCTTTGCTGTCAAAGACGTTTTTATTTTATTTTTCATATGAAAACTGTTATTGAACAAAGTCTGGAGCCCCAATAGAACTCTTCATAGGTATTAACTTTCGAGATAGGTTGATTTTGTAAACTAGGAATAGTATCAGAGGAGAGACAAGAAATAAATATATTTTTATTATATTTATTATGAGATCTGAACGACTATTTTATAGACACCCAAACAGGTGGGTTGTATTGAGAAAACATTTAGAAAATCTATGCATGAAGGCTATATAAAATAACAAAACCCAGAAAAATGCAGCAGGGATGAAATTAGGCTGAATCATATAAATCCAAAAGAATATAATAATAAGGCTAAGATTGTATTCTGTATCTAGCTTTTTATGTTTTCTGCATAGATATATGTTATCTTTGGAAAATATTCAGATTATGATCTGTTCAGAGAAATTGATATTTCTTTATAAAAATTTATCTGAAAAAAAAATATAAATTAATTATTGAAGCCTTTTTTTTAAATATGTTCACTATCACCTCTTGTTTTGTAAAAATGAACTATTCAAAGTTAATGTAAGCTTTCATATAGTTATCACTTATAAGTATAATTTAAGTGGGGACTGATGCTGTCTTTGTCTCTTTCTTTCTTTCTCTTTTTTTTTTTGATTGATTTTTGAATAAAATTGGAAATTAGATAAAATAGATAATGAAATATATATATATATATATATATATATATATATTTAATGTAAGTGTTTCTTTCTATAATAATTATCTACTGATATGAACTGAGTTGAAACTGATTGTCTTTTTGTTGTTGTTTTTCTTTTTTCTTGAGAAAAAAAAATAAATAAATATAACTATAAGATAAAATATTTGATATCAGGTAAGCTTATATTCTCTTTCTTCCTTCCAAGCTTATATGAATTGAAGCTTATTTTTAAATTTTTAATATTTTATTTTGTGTCTCTTTCTTTTTTAGTATAAAAGAAGAATTGAATTGTAAAAGAGGAAGGATGAAAGTGGTAAGAAGAATGAAAAATTGAAGAAATGAATAATAATAATATCAATGGAAATAGGATTATTAAGCAAATGATTAAGGACTTAGCAGGTGAGATTTTTTTTAGTTCCTTTGACCAAGTATCTTCTTCACTAATTTTTGTTTGATAAAATTTCCTCCCCTGCATTTTTCTCTTTTCAGACTTTTAAACAAGTATTCCTTACAGAAAGAGTTCCATTCTTCTTTATTCAATTTAGTTGCACCCCCTCTAAGGCTGAATATTGCTGGTATAAGTGTTTCTTCCCAGTGGCAATCCCAGGTGGAATTATTAATAACATAACCTCTTGATATCTTGCATATTTTTCCATTTTTAATTTCAAAGTCCTGAAGGTTTAACCAGTCTTGGCATTCCCAGGTCCTCCAAAATAATGATTTCCTGAGGTGTTCATCCATGTGGAATATTTCATTCCAGTATTGGTTTCCAAGGTTGCCATCAACTCCATCCCAGGTCAGTATTTCCAAGAATTCATATTTTGTAAGGTTGAATCCAGGTAATTCTTCCCATGGATGAGATATGACAATTTCTGTTGGTGAGTTTTCTTTTTCAAAGATGTCCTCAAACTCAATATATGGAAGAAGAATGGTGGAAATATCAGGACAGGGTTCTGGTTTTATTTTCAAGAACCAGTCAGGATTTTCTTCTATTTCTTGTGAATTGGTGTAATTGGCCCAAACTTCTTTTTCTTCTATCCAGGTGATATCAGTGTCCAATGACCAGGGATTTTCTTCCAGTAATGGCCAAGATTCCATTTTGTAGGATTTTGTGGGTTTTGAAGGGTTAAGGTAAGATGAATTGAGAATAGTATCAAATTTATTTATGAAAATAGTTTGAGGGTAGGTATAATGGGTTTTGGATGGTAATTTTGGGTGAGAATTTGGATATTCCTCTTTGATAAGGCAGGAGGTCACTGCCTTGTGATTTTATGGTTGGTTGTTGTTTCTTTTTCTGGGTGAGTGAAATTATTGATTTTATTTGGTTGATAAAAATTTTAGATTTTTCTCTTTGATAAGGCAGGAGGTCACTGCCTAGTGATTGCTTGATTTGGGGATTGATGGTTATTTAAATTGATAAGAACTTATTTTCCTCTTTGATAAGGCAGGAGGTCACTGCCTAGTGATTATTGAAGTTTAAATCTGACTATTTTATTTGATTTTTGATTTTTAGAGCTGTTATGTGTCTTTAAGATGGTCCTTGATGGTTTGAAATTTAATTGGTCCATTAATTCTAGAGTAATTTGATCATTGGTTTTGTCAGAAACCTCCAAAATTTTCAGCAATTCCTTGATTTCTTCAATTTCTTGGTTTCTTGTTATTGATGAAGTATCCTTAAAGTGCCAAAGGCTCTCTTTATTGAAATCTTCATCTTCTGGTGACCAATGAAGTTCTTCATTGATAATTTGGTCTTCTTTTATTAATTCTTCCCCATAGGATCCAAAAATTGGTGAATTGGCCATGATGGAGGTGATTGATATATTTTTGTAAGTTTTTTTTTTTTTTTTTTTTTTTATTTTTTATTATTTTTTTTTTAAGAAAAAATTTGTTGATGAATGTCTTCTTTGTTAAGGCAGGAAGTCACTGCCCTGTGAGAGAAAAAATGAAATAAAAGAGAAACTAATAATGATACATTTGATGAATGATACTGATACATTTTTGAAAAAAAATCTTGATTTTGTTGATTTTATTTAAAGTTGAGCTCCCCCAAGTGGGAAAGGTGAGTGTCTGTTGAGCAATCTGACCAAAATAAGGTCTTTGAGGGCTTCCACAAAGTTATTTCTTTCCTCAATCTCTGGTTCTGATGGAAATTCTGACCACCATAAGTCTTCATCAATGAATATATATCCATCTCCAATCCATTTTATTCTTCCAGTTTGATATGTTGATCCATTTAATCCAAGGTACCACTGGGCCCAAATTTGATTGAAGTAGAGACCTCTTCTTGGTAAAGTTCCCATTGAAAATTTTTTATCCCAGAATTGATTTGAGAGGTTTCCTTTAATTCCTTCTTCAGTTAATATCTCTAAGAATTGGATTTTGTTCAAGTTTGCTCCTGGAAGCTGACATAAATATTTATCTTCACATAAAATTTCTTGAGCTTCATCCCCATAAAGGTCTTCAAAGGTAATATATGGCAGATAAAGGTAGTTGTATTCATTTTCTAGGATGGATTCTGTTTCATCATCTTCATTGGGAGGTTGTTGGATGAATTCAGGGTTTTCCAGTTGCCATTCATAAGGTTCTTCTTGGTTGTTCAATGGTCTGTCCAAGAAGTTGATATGGTATGTCTCTTTTGAATTTTTGTCTCTTTCTTGCATAATTCTGAGGTCTTTTTCAATGTCATTTATAATTTCTTCATCTGAGAGCTCATGATGCTCACTAAATCTGACTTTCTTCCTTTTGGTTTTAGTTTTGAAAGGGTTTCCATATATTTTCTCATTTCCATCCACCAAAATCTGGAAAGTTTCTTCATTATTGTTAATTGGCTTGTAAACTATGTTGGGTAATTCATCTTCAGAGTTTGGGTCTTCAAGTTGTCTTTTGAGGTTGTTTGGCCATTGGGTATTTTGTAAATCTTGACCAAATTCATCACCCTTTGGAGATATGGATAACTCTTGGGTCTTCTGGGTTAAATTGATTATGGTATTGTCTCCTTTTGCATTTTGAAACTTCTTTCCTGGGTTATTTCTGACCAATGTTGCCATATTGCATAAATCCATTCCTCTAGGTGGTCCAGTTTGCCATCCAAGTGCTTGAGGTTTGCATATTGGCATGCATAACCTTCTTCCATCAGGTTCTTGATAACTGAGTATCTCTCCTTGTTTATGGGAGAATTCTAGTCTGATATTGTTGTCTGCCAAGAAAGGTCTTCCAAGTACTGTATGGACAGATCCTTTGGCAATAAAAAAGTGAATCAGAGTTTCTTCACCTGAAGCCAAAATGATTGGAGTAAATTCTGAAAGTGCCACCAATGAAGTAGTATGGCCTCCAATTCCCCTCAGGTTCATGTTAAGGTTTCTTGTTGTGAGTGAAGCTTTGATTGCTATTTCTTCTGGTATAATGTTGAGTTCTGCTCCAGTGTCCACTAATGCTCTGATAGGATATTCTTCCTTTCCAATAAAGATTTCCATAAATCCCAAAGGACAAGCATAATGAATCTTGGGCTTTGGTATTTCTTTGAATCCAAATGTTAATAGTCTTTCTTGAAGATCCATTGAGTTGAGTGATTTAATTTTTTCCTTGTCTTTTTCTGATAATTCTTGTAATTTATGGACAAAATTTGGTGACATCCTCAAAATTTCTTCAATGGTGAGGTTGATCTTTTGTTGCATAATTTTTTTAATAATTTTGTCAATTTCCAATTTTGTTTCAACTTGTTTCTTTTGAGGTTTTCTGAGCTTCTTTTCTTCTTTTGGAATTTCCTCATCTTCATTCTTATTGTCAATATTCTCAATTTCCTCCTCATGCTGGTCAAATTTTGGAATATTTGAATTTTGGAATTTAGTGGGAATTATTACTCTTTCTTCTTCCTTTTCTTCTTCAATGTAAGATCCTGGAATTTCTGCCTTTTTCTTTGGCTCTTGATTTTGGGATTGTCTTTCCAACCTTTGTTTTGTCTGTCTTAATCCAATGTGTGATTCAAAAGGGTCATTGGCTGAGGAAATGGTAGGTGGTTTCCAGTTTGACCAATCTTCAACATGTGCAATTGAGGTTGATTTATCCTCTGATTTCTTTTCAGTGGGCTTAACCTCTTCTGCTGGTTTTTCTTTGACAATAGGTTTTTCCATAAATTTCTTGTTGAGTTCTGCTTGTTCTTTTGCAAAGGCCCTGACTATGTCTTTGGCACTTTCATTTCCTTCCATAGGTACTCTCTGATAGTTGGGGAAGAGGTAAGATGCTCCTTGGGTTCTGACAATTCTTCTGTCTAAATCTTCAGCAAGGTGAGTGCATCTAGTTGCTGAATGTCCTTCTTCCTTGCAGTAAGCACATTTCATTGGTGGTCTTGGAGCCATTTGAGCTGGTATGTATGGTTGATAACTGGATGAAAATGGTGGTAAAGGATTCCTTGGCCTATATGGCTGATTATTTTGAGGTAATCTTTGCTCTTGATTGTTGTTCCAATTCCTTCTTGGTGGATTCACTGCTTCTGAAAGGCTTTTAAGCTGATTTAAAACTTCTTTAACTGATTCTTTTCCCTCATTTCTTGGCTGAGGTTCTGGTTGTGGAGGATTTTTGATCTTTTGGGTGAGTTCTTTTACTTGTTTTAAAACTTCATCCCAGCTTTCATCCTCAAATCTTGTTTTCTTTTCTGGAGGTTTTGGTTTAGAGAATTCTTTTTGTTGAATAAGTACCTTGGCCTCCAAGTCTTGTTCAATGTATAATTTCAAAATATCCAATCTTGGAATGATATAACCTCCATCCAAGGCTTGAACCATAGCTCTGTCTTTAATCATTTCTTTGTAAATTGATTCTTGAACACTAGTGGAAAGGCTGGCCAATATTTCCTGGTTATGATTGATATCACCTTGGATATATTGGTATCTTTTGAGGTAAGTGATGATTGCTTCATATTCCCCAATGAATTTTCTGTATTGAGTCATGTTTCTTATTCCACCTTCTTGTTGAGTTTTTGTGAATAATTCAGTGATTGAGGATAATCTGTATCTTCTTTCAGGTGAGACTGTTCCCCATCTTCTTTTCATATCCACTTTCAATTGATCCCAATCAGCTGTTTCATATCCCGGCATTCCTTCAATATGATAACTGATTTCTTCATCTTTTGTCCAAAATGCTATTTGTCTTGCAATGTCTCTTCCACTTGCTCCTTCAATTTCTGCAATATTTTCAACTTTCTTGATGAATCTTTCAACATCCTTTCCATCAAACCACAAGTTATAGTCCTTGGCTCTGATTTTCACTATTGGAGTAGTGTTTCTTGGAATTTCTTGATGTGATGGAGTTGAAATTTGAGCAGAAATGTTTACTCTTCTTGGTAAAGTACTTTGTCTTTGTTCTGTATAAGGTGTTGATGTGGCCATGGGTCTAGGATAAGGTGAAGGTGATCCATGCTGCCTGAATGATCTTGGGAGGGTGGTTTGTTCTTCAAGTGGACTATTTTGTGGAGTATAACTTGATGATTTATTTTTGCCTTCCTTTTTGATTAGTGCTAGTAATTCTGCTTGCATTTCTAGCATCTTCTGCTGAAGTCTCTCTGTTGAAGCAATTTCTTCCTGTCCTTCAACAGTTTCTTCATTAAAGTTTTCTTCCTGGATTTCTTCAATACTACCAGGTAATTTTGATGATGAAGGTTTATCCATTTTTGGTTGGTTTATTTCCTCCTTTGATTTTGGTGTTGAGTTATTGATTTTATTTCTTTCAAGGAGATCAAGGAAGAATTTTTCCACAACCTTCAAGTCCCTTTTATTGGTTCTTGGTGTTGCAATAGGAAAATTAGAATATTTTTCTGATTCCTCTCCTAATTCTGATTCTTGTTTGGGTGGATAATAGTAATGGTCAGAGTGAGTTGATGATTCAGATTCTTGAGATGATGGTTTTTGCTGATTTTGATTATTTGAATCCAGTTTTTGTTATAGTAGTAATATCTTTTAATGTAGTTTTTTTTTTTGATTTATTGGAATTTTATTTATATGTTATTGAAGTTTGAGGTTGACTGGCCACTGTTGGGACACCAGATGTGGGAACTCCTCTTGTGTGGGATTAAAATGAGGCAGTACCTGGAGGGGGAAATCACAGGTAACTAGTTTTGAATTGCTAATAACTCCTGTAACCAAGGGTGGCAAGGGTGTATTGCCTGCCCCTCCTGAAATACTGAACAAAATCTTCCTTGGAGCTCACAAACCAAAATAAAATTAGTAAGTGGCTTTACAACTGCAGAAGACAAAATTCAGCAGTCTCAGATCAGACCTATTCAATAAATGATATGAAAAATAATGTCAGTAATTTTGGTTAATTTTTAGATTTAATGAAATACTTGTCTGTTTTAATTTTAATCTTTTGGTTAAATTGAGGTGAGTGGTTTCTTCTTGGTGATAAAATTTTTGTAAGATGAGTTATTTAAGGTGTTCAGAAAAATCTGGTGAGTGTTGGTAAAGGTAATTTTTTTGTTAAGGTATAGTTATAATAGAGTAAATAATTTTTTAAAGGTTTGTTATTCTTTTTTAAGAGTGTTAATAGTGAGATAAAATAGTATTTGTTAAATTTAAGAGGTAAGATTTCTTTGATATTGGATTTTTTAAAGGCGTAAGTAATTTTTAAGTCTTGATAATTTGTGTTAATTTTACTGGATAAAATATTTTAATAGAGTAGTAACCCTAATCTTGGGTACTGGGTAATTTTTAATAATAATTTTTAATTTTTTTTTTAATACTAAGATTCCACTGAGCTTAGCTACTGGGCAATCTTGAACACTATACTTCCACTGAGCTTCAGCTACTGGGCAAGTAAATTCACTATAATTTGCTGGACTACCTCCCAGATGAGGGATGACTTATTCCTGTGCTTGTAATGTGCAGAGGATATATTGTGCATGGGATATAATTTTCATCATGTGACTCTGTTTTTGGTGAGGACCTTTGTTGCATGGGTCTGGTGATTTAAGGTTTGGTGATAATTTTCTCTCTGCACAGCCTCCATTTATCACATGATTATCTTTTGGTGGACTAATTATGATGTGATATTCTTGGATTTTCCTTGCATGCATGAGGTGATTCAATTTTGGCTGGGGATTTTTGTTGTGCACAGCCTCTTTCTTGTCACATGATATTCTATTGGTGGATGCAGTATCACATGATGACCTTGTAATTCCTTTGCATATGTCCTATTTTAGGTTTGGTAGAAGTGGCTGTGTAATTTATGCAGGTGTCATGTTTGTTTTTCTTCTTTTTGAACTTTAAAATGAAGTCAGGTGATAACTTCTTGCACTGGTGAATTTACTGTTTTTATGAGATGATGTGATTTTTGATTTTGACACATGCTGTGCATAGTCAGGTGGTTGAGATTTAATTGGAATTGTGTACTGCATGCAGCCTGTTGTAACTAGCTTTGGTTTGCATGAGGTGATGAGTGGTGTAAATAATTTTGATTTGGTTTTAAGGTTTTAAGTGGGGTTACTGTGGATATAAGATAAGGTACTCCTGGGGCTGTGTTGTAAATGAATTGCAGGAATTCCATGGAGTTGAGCTTTGCATCATGTGACTTTTCTATGTTAAGTTCTAGGTTGCTGTGTAGTTCATGCAGGTGTCCTTTTCTTGCTGCATGAGTCCTGTGGCTATAAGGGGGTGTAAAGCTGGGTGGGGTGTGTAATCTAAAGGGTGGTACCTCATTTGTTGTAACTAGTTTGCTATATGTAAATTGATTTTTTACATATGCATAGTGAAATTGAATAAGTTATTTAAACACATACACTTCCCTTTGGTGCCTGTGCCATGGTTTTATGAGTTAAATCCAGCTTCTTGCTGTAAAATTGACCTTTTGGTGTAAAATTTAAGTGTAAGTCTGCCTGTAGGCTGGATTTCCTGCTGTTATAGGGTACTATGAGCTTGAGCCTGGTGAAAAAAATGGTATGGAATACCACACCACCTAATCCGCGGCGACGCTTTGCATGATTACGCGCCCGCACCGCCCTCAAGATGTGACTCTGACACTGCCCCTCCATCTCCATCCTCACCACTCCTTACGCTTTCACACCCCCGCCCTTACCATCTTTATGCTCACGTGGTTCCCTCCCGACATGCCTCCAACACCGCTAGACATCCTTACACTTGTGTAGTGCCCTCCCGACACTGCTTACCATCCTTACGCTTGCGGAGTGCCCTCCCGACATGCTCCCAACACAGCTTATCCTTACACTTGTGTAGTGCCCTCCTGACACTGCTTACCATCCTTATGCTCGTGGAGTGCCCTCCCAACACTGCTTACCATCCTTACGCTCGCGGAGTGCAGTCCCGACATGCTCCCGCACTGTGTATCATCCTTACGCTTGCGGAGTGCACTCCCAACACGCTCGCGGCACTGCTTACCATCCTTACTCTTGCGGGGTGCCCTCCCAAAATGCTCCCAACACCACTTATCCTTACGCTTGTGTAGTGCCCTTCCAACACTGCTTACCATCCTTATGCTTGTGAAGTGCCCTCCCAACACTGCTTACCATCCTTACGCTCGCGGAGTGCACTCCCGACATGCTCCCAACACTGCTTACCATCCTTACGCTGGTGGGGTGCCCTCCCGACATGCTCCTGACACCACTTATCCTTACGCTTCCGTACTACATCCATAGTGTACGGTGGCTTGTTGGCGTACACAATGAACGCAATTGCCAAAATATGCTGAGTGGCCTTCTCTGCCAACAGGACCTAAGGGGAAATTGGTCAGTATATTCACAATGTTGTGGTTAGGGTTTAAATCATGAGACTCACAAATTAAAACATAATAAGTGGAATATATAAGACAAGAATTGTGTCTCCTGTTTCCCCAACAAAATCATTTTATTTCATATCATTCAAATGGAACACTTTGCTTAGTCCTTACCTCATGAGTGTTGAACAGTTCAAAAGTTGACTTTAGTAGGTTTCTCACTAGTCAACTTTATTCAATGTCTCACAGGGAAGTGATTTCATTTGCATGGTATGAAATAATTTGCAAAAAATTGCCTCCTTCAACTTTCCGACAAATTGCATTTTGCAAATGCGATTATTTTACTTCCACCTTTTTTCTTCAATTTGGATCTTTTTATTCAAAAATTTTCAAACAAGTTATCAATCAACTTGTCACCATCTATTTGCTTAATAAACTACCTCTGCTATGGCCCAAACCCCGGGAAATTCATATGAGTTCAATGAACAACCAACTTCAACCCCAGAGAGTGGATGTGAAATCTCTGATATCGCCAGTAGTTGTGAATTAGGCATTGAAGTAGAGAGCCAGTCACATGAAGATAATCAAGATCCACCAGTTCTTCCAGAATGTGAGTATGCATCCACCTTGAATATTTCTAATCTCTCAAAACCTGATATTGTGTCATAGCCTTTATTTCAGGTCAGCCTCCAAGCTCTCAGAAACCAAATTTTAAAAGTTATGAGAAGGAAAAGACTGTTGAACCTTGTGCACCGACAGAAGATGATGGGCAAGATGATGTAATTTTCAGTGGGGAGGTGGAAATTATATCCAAGGAACAATTTTTCTCCAACATTGCTCAAACAATCCCAAGGCTTGAAAAAATTCAAAATGATAGTAAAATTCCTGATTATGTGCGTCAAAAGATTGCTGAAGCCATGAGCTTGCTCAAAATGGATTTGAACTGTAAGTCCATTACTAATTACAACCAAAATTGATAAAAATAGCTGCTTACAGTATATGGGCAGGTGTGGAGGTGGGAGAATCTCTACCTGAAGGTTCTCAAGTCGTAATTGGATTTCCAGGCAAAGGATTAGGAAAAAGACCAAATATACATGTGACCAAAAAAACAAACAAAAAACGCCATACCTTTGAAGCCGCAAAGGATTCTTGGGATCAAGGTGATGAAATGTTCAATGTTCAAGGGGACCATATTGATAATGAACCTCCACATACTGAACCCCCCCCATACTCAATGAAACAATCCATGATGAAGCTCCACATACTGAAAGCCCCCAATACCCAATGAAACAATCCATGATGAAACCCCTCCCGCCTCTCCTTGAAATATTCAATCCTTTCAAGAAAGGGAAACAATTAAACATGATACAATGGGACGAGATATGACTGATATAATTCCTGACCCTGAGCCCAAAGTGTCATTGTCTGCTAATTTTCAAGGAATATTTTTATCCCGCATGGAAGAGTTTTCAGGAATTTTGAATTATCATTCCAATATTACTCAACAATCATGGAAAAGGGGTCTTGATAATATCAATAGTATTTACAAAAATCGATGGGACAATTTACCAACAAAAGATGCTCATACATTCCTGCCTGTTGGTATTAAGGTGATCAGTAACGAGAGCTTAAAATGTTGGCCTGGCTGGAGGACCTTGAGATGGCAGGTGAGTTTTATCTTTGTGCATGATACATGGCTATTGGCTGTTGACTGGTGAGATAAATTGCAATATACAGGGTTAGAGTTTTTTAAGCCAACAGAAACAGAAGCGTCTTTTGATCACAACATTTGGAATCTCAAATTGATGAAGGAATCAGCTAAACCTCCAGAGAATCTCCCAAAATATGAACACTCCTTCTTCAAAATGGTTCAGAGCCTTCTTTACCCCGCCAATCCAGTTAAACATTTTTGGGCAAATGTTATGTTTGAATCCATTAGGTTATTCTCATACAATGTGATTGCATCCAAACGATATGTTGCACCAACTTCAAATTTGACCGATACTCTTGGACTCGAACGGGGAGCAGTTGAATACCTTGCCTCCTGCTTGATTAAATCAAAGCGGGTGGCAGGGCTGACAATGGGATATCCACAAAGCCGCACAAGAACCTGGAGGATCTAATGGATACAGTTATCAATTTGATGATTGCGTACAACATGGTACATGCACATACAAAGGTCAAGGTTAATGGCATCAAAGGCAAACTCACGAACTCAAAAAAAATGTGGCCATCAAAGATCTTTTGACGTGTCACAAGAATCTCAGAATAAATCGGATTTGCTATGGTATATTAGTGGCATTCTGTGCGGAGGGGATTTGTGGTTTGATGGTATGCTCAGATGACTGGAGAACAAGCTCAGTTAAAGGGGCTTTATCACTAATTGACATTTCCAAAAAGTTTTCAGAGGGTAAAAATCTAGTGGAGCCAGTGTGGCTATGTACTAATAAGTATATATGTAATTTACTGAATAAAAGTTCTGTAAGGTTTGACTACAAAACAATAAGTAAAAATTACTAATATTTTACTTATTGTACTATGAATGTCATTACAAATGAAATAAATAAGATAAAAATAATTATAATAATAAAGAATTATTATAATTATGGTGTAAAAATAATTACATTATTAATAAAATATAATAATATAATTTATATTATAAAATATAAGATAATAAAATAAATATATTAATATAAAATAATCAATATATTCAAAAGCACTTTATTATTGTTACAAACAAATAATAAAGGCGTAAAAGATTGTTTTTATTTAATAAAAAACAATTAATAACAATGATATTACCAATATTAAAGCTATAAATTAATATAAATACTATTTATCTTAATTAAAGTATTATTAAAAGAATAATAGAGAGAAAATTATTATAATAAGAGAAAATAACCTACTTTTAATACTCAATATAATAATTTTGAGATATTTTGCGCCAAATAATATAAGTACAACTTATCCAAATTTTATTTACAATAAGAAATAGAGAAATTACAAATATTCTTGATTTTTACATGGAAATGAGATTTTAGAGAGATTTTTAACAAAAACAATTAAATAAATGATTTAATCACGTCAAAATTGATGATTATAATAAGATGATCTTTGGACTTTGATAATATAAAAGTTTTTATATATAAAGAATAAAGAAATTACCTTTTTATTGTATTGATTTAATGTTTTTGATGCGTCTGAGCGGAAAACAGAGTAAAAAGAGCTCTATTTATAGTAAATACCTCCCTCCTAGAGTCCAAAAGGCTTCTAGTAGACGTTTACTGATCACATCCACTGGGATTGATCAATATTTTAAGGTTTGGTGATGATTACATCATGATCAAACCATATTACATCATTATTACGCCATTATTTAGAGTTATCACTATAACTCTAATTTTGATGATGTCAAAGGCTTGACAGAACCCCAAAACTCATGGATTTTATTAGTTTTAATCATAAACTAATAATATTCACCAATCGTATCACTCATATGACTGTTAAACTTAATTTAAGGTTACAGTGAGTGATCATAAATGATCAAATTAAGCTCAAACTTTGATCCTTATTAACTTTGAAGATTTACATGCTACAGCCATTCAAAGAGTGAATTATAATAGCTTGGAAAAACCTTATTATTCTGCCAAGAGAATTTCATTACATCATCAAAACTCTATTTTTGATGATTTTTCTTGTAACTCATCTTTTCTGTCAAAATTTAATATTTTAAACTTCAAACTATGATTTCAAGGGGTTATACCTTGAATATTATAATAAAAAATACATCATTCTTGACGAATGAACTAGTGGAATCCAACTGTCTACTTTTTTTTAAGTTTGGACCACTTTCACAACAAAGTGGTCAACAGCTCTGTTGTGTTTAATCAATAATTCCTTACAGGTTTTAACCTTGTTTATAACTTGTGAAATAAACTTCATTTCTGTATTCCTACAGTAACTAAGGGATGACTTTATCTTTGGTTCATCACTCTATCATGTATTATTCAACAGATATTAGCTAAAATCCCTGAATATATGCATTGTCCAAAAAAGTGCATATATTCAGGTTAATTCCTTACGTATTGAGTTTGAAGCTTAGCTTCTTAATTGTTTTATATGTAGACCTTTATGGAGAATCCACTGGTACTATTTATTTCACATGTTGTCTCATTGGTCTTTGAAATAAATAAGGATTAGTGTATTTAATAAGGTATTATTCCTTATAACTTATTAAATATTGACTTTACAGATATGCCAGAAAAATGGTATAGGTGTATTTTACCATGGGAAATCCAATGGTATAATTTATTTCACATGTTTATTCCTTGGTTTTTAAGTTAAACCAAGTTTTATGTCAATTTATGGTATTTTTGTATTTTAAAAGTACTTATAATTATATTAAATATTTCTTGTGACCTTTTTGGGTATGTGGTCATATCTCAAAGGTTCACAAGTTTCTTCTTATCAGAGTCTTTTAACCCCACTGTACCTCTTAGATTTGAATTTGCACAATGCTTAGTATTAGACTTTGGTGATGCCTGGGTGGCAAAGCGCGGTCTTGGTTCAAGTTATGAGGTCACCTTGACTGTACCCAGGTCAGCTAAACTTACAACCAGGATTGACCCGTTTTAGATTAGCTTTGTACTAGATAGATTGTAATTGAATTTTGCAAAGTTATTTATGAATTTAATAATCATGACTTCCTATCCTACTACTGCCCGGATGCCACAGTCTGAATACCAATAGTAATTGTACGGCGGCATGCCTCCATACATCATTGAAAAGACTCCGACAAGATGCAAGCTGAGTCAGGCAGTTGTGCGCGCAAGTAGCACACGCAGGGGAATTGCGGGAGGTTGCATTTATCACTTCCCGCCAGCCCATAATAGGCCAAATGTTCCTGTGTCTTTCAAGAGGACTAGGATAACTAGGGATCCGCAGCAGGATGCATATTGCATTTGCGTGTTCTTGCAATATTCCAAATGGTTGGATTGGAAAGTGATTGCATGGGAACATCAATATGTTTAATTGAATAATGCACTATCCACTGAAATTTTCAGGTTCAGGTATTTGAGATCGCGAATTTGCAAAGGTCAGGTGTGAGCTTTCTTTTTAGCCGCAATTAAAAAAGATTTATTGACTGCAATTCAATTTAGGTGATATTAATAAATCAGTAATAATTTGGTTTCATTTCATTTTCTGCTGCAAGCATGCCATTCACAAAAAAAAGGAAAAGAGCGTAAAAGGGAACTTGCAAGAAAGCATTGGGCTGAGGAAGGAAAGTGTGAGTTGCTCACTTAATCTCAGTGTATATATATAGATATATATATATATATGCTTCCACATTTATGTGGCACCCTCATTGGGCCCCACGGAAGAACATTGGCTTTAGTCGCTTCAGATTGTGCCAATGTCATGTGGGCTCCAACAGGGAAGTCAAATGATGTGTGCCGAAGAAAGCTCCTTGGGCATTGGGCACCATTCTGGACTCAAAACTCCTTAGCTTCAAATGGCAGGAAGCAGTATCTGATATCTTGTCTGCTTCAACATATAGTGATCCCTCAACCACTCGGGAATAGTGGGAGATCCCAAAAGACAAATGAGCGCAAAACAACCCAAATGAATTGGTTGTTTTCCTCCTCTTGCCCAACAGCACAAATATCAATGCCAGTTTCAGCAAATATCACCCCAAGTGAAATTCGGAGGGTTGTGGATGTCAATCAGATCAAACGCATTCACTTTGGCCATGTGGCAATTTTCTCTTCAACCGGATTACTCATTGCCTTTGTCAAATTCCGACCATTCACAACAATGAGTGAAGTCAAGGTCAATCAATGGGATGAATTATCACAATTCTTATTTTGCAAAAAGAGATTCACCGACCCGATTGCAACAAATGGGACATTACTGGAGGGATTTATTTTTGCGATTGGGTGGTGCAAATGCAGCACAAAGAATGAACAATTTGGTCTGTATGGAAGTGTTGGGAAAATTGAAAATTCAAAAGATGAATGGCGGAACCAAGGTGCCAATCTTAGCTCAGTGAGTTGCATTCTAGGTAAATCCTTACAATATGTTGGGGATAATTTATTTGAGAAGATTCAAAATTGCTACAACTCATTGGGGGTTCCATCTTTTGATCAAGTCAACTATGAAGGCGATATTCCCGCAAATCAGGGTGCATGCGAGTTTGCTTCTGCACTCACTTTCACCATGAATGGATTCAAAAACTCACCTCATCTTGATAAGGATGCATCGCTGTATGCTTTGGGATGGTGGTTTCAAGCTGATAAGGGGACCGGCCAAATTCAAAGAGATGTGTCAAAGCAGTGTACAGGGGGAAAATTGATTTTCCCAAATGCGCATTTTTGGATTGATCTATCCGCATGTCATGGGCTCATTCAGGTAGTTTGGGCCAGTAGTACATTTGTTCATTATACTGATCCAGCATAGGACAACAAAAGAACGACACTAGTGGGTATGTCCGCACAATGCTCAAGCAGGTTAGCAAAAACAATGTAGCAAAAAAAGCCATGGCTATTATGAGATTGGCAAGAGAGTGGGCTATCACATCAGGGATGGTAATACAATCTCATGCCAATTCAAAGAATGAGGAGATTTGCATGTGTGTTGGGTAAATAATGGTGGGGTAAGGCAGAGGACAATACACACCAGGATTGGATGGTTTCGAGTGCGGCAGATGGGGTGTCTCACATGAAAAAGGGGTGAAGTGGATTATGTACAGTGGCATGCCATCATACATATGTCCTGGTTTGTTGCTCTTGTCCAGGATGCCAATGCTTCACACGCGAATCCTTATGCTTGTGCAGGTTCCAACAATGCTAAAAGTTCCTTACGCCTATGTGGGGTGCCGACGCTTCACACGCCAATCCTTACGCCTGTGCCATTTCCCAACAGCTCACACGCCAATCCTTACGCCTGCGCAGGCTCCCAAAAATTCACACGCCAATCCTTATGCTTGTGAAGGCTCCTTAAAATGCTAAAAATTCCTTACACCTGTACAACCTTCCGACGATTCACACGCCAATCCTTACACTTGTGAAGGTTCCCCACAATGCTGATAATTTCCTACGCCTGTTCAGGCTCCCGACAATTCACACGCCAATCCTTACGCCTGTGCAGGCGCCCAAAAATTCACACACCAACCCTTACGCCTGGGCAGGCGCCCAACAATTCACATGCCAACCCTTACGCCTGTGCAGGCTCCTGACAACTCACACGCCAATCCTTACGCTTGTGAAGGTTCCCGACAATTTTAACAATTCAATACATGAGTAAGATTAATAGCGTGTGAACATAGGAAAGGCAATGTCTCATGAATCTGGAGTGGATTTCTCACATGTGGGAACCTCCCGCTTTTTTACAGTCAAGATTGGATATGGCTCTAAACCATGGAAGAAGAAAATATAGGAGATGGTAATGGTGACTATTGGTGCATTTTTGGCAAAAGAGGGTCACACAAACAAATACTCACTCAAACCTTTGGTGGGGCAGTTATAAAATTTTTTCTCACACAATAGGATATTTGAACCATTGAGGAAAATATAATTTGACGTGAGCAAATAATGTAATAGAAATGGAAAATAACAAACATTGGATACAAATAATTTATTTAAAAGAAAGTATGACAAAAAATAAAAAGAGGAAATAATGAGATTTTTTTTTAATTTTATTTTTCTAAGTATTTCAAAACTATCCTGGTGATGTCCTCCTTTGGATAAGCCTCCAGTGCCTGGGCAAGGAGGGAGTTGAGTTCCCCCTGGAATTCCCGGTGCATCTCATTTTGATGAGTTGCATCCACAAAAGGAATCATGTGGAGCAAGCGGCAATTCTCCAACAAGATCTGGTTGATTGATTCATGGACAATGGCTTGAGGAATCATCAAGGTCAGTCGTAAGTCAGTGAATTCCTGGCTAGCGTCATCGTGGGAATGAGAGGGGCTTTGCACCGGGGGGGGAACAGAAGAGGAAGGTGGGCGAGTCGGGTAAGAAGAAGGGGGAGGGGGAGGGGGGATCCAACGGGCGTATCGTTGATGATAATGATGGAGCGGGGAGTGGCGGGACAAGCTGGAGATGGTCGAAGGAGGTGTGAGGAAAAGCTGGGTAGAGTTAAAAAGTGAAATTGGGACTTACCAAAAGGTTCCTCCATGGATTGCGTAGGAGCCACCTCAGGTTCTGGCTCACGAGTTGTATTGTCCTCAGGTGGTTGGGAGGATGGACTCGGGCCAGGAATAGGTGGCTCTTTGGTTTGGGAGGGTTCTAAAAAAGGAGTAAGAGTCAGTTCACTCAACTCAAAAGTGAAAGTGAAAATGAAATGAAACTTTGGCTGCTTACCGCGGAATAATTCCTCTGACCATTGGGTGCCACTTGGGCCTGGAGTGGGTTGCCGCGGGGTTTGCTCGCGAGGCAAACTAGGAACGGGAGAGTCTGTGGGGGGGATTCGGGGGGTTTTGTTCTATGAGTAATGGAAAAAAGTCAGTATTATTGCGTGAAGAGAAAGATAACTTACTTTGGCATTTGAATCCCATCGGTGACAAGACATGGTGACAATCAGCCCAAGCTTGAATGTCCTCTTTCCATTGCCATCCTTTGTTGGCCGGATAATCACTTCGCTCAGGTCGAGGAGTGAAGTGACCATCGGATGGTGGCCTAGGAGTGGGGGTGGACAAATCTATGCTTGAGGGGACAGGGCCAATTGTCCGGAATTGTTCCCATTGGCCTGCTTGAGGTCCTGGTGTCCATTCGCGCTTGGATATTGTTTCATCATCTTTGACCACAAAGGAGTCCTCGCAAGGGCGTCTTGGGCGAGAACTCCTCTGGCCTCATGGTCGGAAGGGGCAGACAACAAACAAACATTTCTTGTGTGCTTGTTGGCAAGCATCACAAGTGTTGGTTGTTGTCAAGGAACGAATGCAGGGGATACCCTGCTTTGTGCATAAAGTGCATGACATCTAAAAACAAAACAATTGAGGTTAGTAACTGAATAGAAAGTAAACAATCAAGAAAGAAAATAAAGGCGTATGATGAATGATAAATTTAAAACATTAGCAAAATAAAGATGCTCTACTCGGAAGGTTTTAAAATTCTGGAAGAGAGTCGTGAAGAAAAATAAGTATTAATATTGGTACATAATGTCAACAAAAGTTTAAAAAAGAGGTAACACACAAGGTGGATAGAAGTGAGGTTCTGAAAGGATCAGAAGAATAAACAAACAGGCAAAAGGAAGGGGAGTGGGTTTAGTGGAGTGCAAAAGACAAAAGTAGAAAGTCAGGAAGACCAAGGAGAATCCGCACAAGAAGGACAAACGTGGGTGAGGTTGAATGAAGTGGAGCAGGTGAGAAAGAAAGTGAAGGGCGTGTCGTGTGAAGATGATCTTTT
The DNA here is from genome assembly GCA_023105745.1 of Austropuccinia psidii. Taxonomy (NCBI): domain Eukaryota; kingdom Fungi; phylum Basidiomycota; class Pucciniomycetes; order Pucciniales; family Sphaerophragmiaceae; genus Austropuccinia; species Austropuccinia psidii. Next base: position 23,346,624 of record JALGQZ010000011.1, read on the forward strand.
ATACAATGGTTAAGCTGAGACAATCTCAGAAGTTGCAGTGCCCGCAAAAGTCTCAGTTTCAAGGCGTGTGGGCAAAATTTAAGCTCAGTTGCAGCATTCGCTGCAACTGAGAAGGGAAATGCTGGCGCGAGGCAGAAGAACAATGGGGTTCTGGCTGAGTATTGCTATTGATTGAATTTTCAAGCTCAGTCAAATCCCCTTTGTTTCCTTAAATAGCCACCCAATCACCCAAGAGGGTGGTCGTGAGGCCCTCGCTGAATGTCCATGGTGGGTACAATTCCCAAATGCCCCATGCAGAAAAGAACATGGTGCATTTGGTCACAAGTGACTGCAGCAAGATCACCGGCCATATGGCCTGGTGATAGTCTTTGAACAAAGGGGGGGGCTGTAAGACAAGTGAATACAGCGTGAGTTTGCCTTGACCCATTGCTCAGGTTTGCTTTTGGGTCATAATTAAAATGCTCAGTGGCTGAACATTTTAATTGTACAGTAATTGAACTATTGATATCACAATATCAAATGCACCATACTGAGCCATTGGTTGGGCATTTTTGTATGCACACAATCCAAGCATTTGGAACAGCGTTGGATGACATTTCAGCCAGGTGCAGCATTTCACATGCTTTGGTGAAGTGCTCCAAACTGAGCCTTCCAATGAACTATTGCAAAAATGGTCCGGACCATGGCTTTACTGAGCACTTCCACACGGTGCTTTTGACCATGACATTCTCAGCTTGCGTGTGCAAATCGGGTGAAAAGCAATTCTGAGCATGTGGCACATGAGCTATGTATATGCAAACAATCAAAGGTGGATACCCATTGGCTATATGCATGCAGGCTGAAGTATTATTACACCTTCCTAATCTGTACAGCCAACACTGTAGTACGCAGTACATCTTTCTAAATGTATGCTGTGGGGCAGAGCAAAACATGTTCAACAATGTAACATGCAATCAAATCAAGCCATCAAGTCATATATCTCAACTGCATCCCTTTGATGCAGCTTGTTGGCGAGCTCTGCCTAAATACGGCACAGATGTGGGTGTAATCCAAGTTAATGAAAGTGGGTCATAATGGGATGGCTGTTTATTTGGGTCATACACAAACAGTGGATTCCATCCGGTGCCATTGTTGGGGCAAACAAAGACTGGCCCCGCTTGTTCATTGCGCGTTCTCATTGTTGGGCAGCCACACGCTTTCATACGCACCCCCCAACAGGTCATACGCAGGCAACTTTCACATGCCTGGAAGACATTTTACTGCCAGTCTTCCGACTGGCTATTTTCTGTGTCAGGTGGTCAGCTTGACTGCAGACGCTCACCTTCTCGCGCGTGGAAACCTGAGGCCAATCAGTGTGGATTTGCTTCAGCCTCATCCGCATTAGAATAATCCCGGCCTATGATTGCTGAGGCTGGTTATGTTTGCGTGGGGATCTCCCACCGCGGGTCATTTTCTGCAAATTCTCATGCACCCCGCACAAGCTGTGGGGCCTTGCTTGCAGCCAAAAATTCCCTTGGGCGGGTGGCCTCTTTCTCCGGAGTTTCGTACATGCGTGAGGCAAAGACCCTGATGCCAATCTTGGTGGATTAGTACCCGCCGCAAACGCAATAGGGGTGAATGTATATGTGGGTCATGGCTCACGGTTGGTGCCCCCTTTGATCATGCCACACTTCCCCCCTGGAAGCCCAGTAGGCATCAGTCATCAAAGAGCTTCTTGCAAAATCAAGGATATGTTCAGTGGCATGCCACCAAACATATTTCACCTGCCCACACACAAACATCCCCACAGTGAGATTGCCCTTTGAAACCACCAACATTTCCCAGTAGGTCCCTGTGCGGCAATCAACCTGGGGAGGATATGCTCATTGTTTGCTGTCACACCAGAAAACATGGCTGCATGCCTCTAATATGCCCCTCCACAATAAGTTGCTACAACCCACCCAATTTCTGATATACTAATTTCAACCTTGTTCCACCAAAGGTTTCTTAGCTTGCTGAAGATCCAGCAGTCATATTGGTGCACCGACATTTTGGCCACCTTGCCTTGATATATGCCCCAAATCAGATATGAAAATTATGAGCCCAAGAGGCCCACCCCCATCAAGACCATGCATGTAACCACAGGCCATCCCCCCTTGACCCCATTGCTGCCTTTCATATAAGTTCCCCACCTGTGCTTATTCGTCTTCATTCCATTTACCTAACCCTTCCCGATCATATAATTTCTCACTGTCCCCAAATAATTTAAAATAGCCATCATGTCAACTGTAAAATGTGACTATGAAACTGATGATAATATCACTATTAATCAACAGTACTGTGTCTGTTCTTATGAAATATAATAATAAAATATTATTATAACCACCATTAAATAATTAAAGAATTATTTCTTTCACGTGTTAAGCACTACTAGTGATTTTAACAATGAGAAAGTAATTGTCTACTAGAATCAATTACAAGAAGATTTTAATAATAAAACTTCTTTTATTAAAATAATGAAATTATTTTAATATATAATTATCTTTTGCAAGAATAATTATAATGATAATTCTTGAAGAAAACTAATTTTAGAGAAAAACTATAAGAATCAAAGATAAATCACTCACTAATATTCCAAAGAGCTTATTGAAGGATAAGATAGAGAGATTTGACTTAGAATTGTGAATTTTAAGGATAAAAGTGGATTTATAACAGTATTACAACAATATATAGTTGGATTCTATGATTTCACGTCTTTCTGATTGATTCTGAAAGATTTAAAACACTTAAGAATAGCTGTAACTAATACTTACTTGTTGGTAATAATGGTTTAAATGCTAATAAGATGATGATGTGGAAAAAACAGCAAGAAGAGGCTTCTTTTAAGTCAAAAACAGCTCACAGAGGCGTGCCATAGAGCAAACTGAAAAACCAGTGAGTGAGAAAGCAATAAACCTTTTGGGATTATTGATTGCATCATCAGTTGTCACGTAAGATTATCATAATTACTTAATTGATGCTTTTACGTGACTACCAACCCCAATATGGTTAAGAATAAAAGGAGTAACATCTGTAAATCTTCTTTCATTCCAAAGTAATCATTGATTTCTCAAAGTTATCAATGTTATTTCCAATTTCATCACAGGTTGTAATTACTGTGAATTTTTGAAGATTCAGTGTTTCACGTAGAATAGTCAGAAATGGACTGTAAGTAAAACTTTTAATTTTACTAGTAAAACCATAATTTTTTTGGGTTGTACCATAGATAATACAGTTCTCCATTAGTCCTGAAAGTTTCAGAAAGATTCATTAAGAATTGTATTTTTAATGAATTTTTGAAGTTTATACTTCATTTCTATGTAGAATTGCAAATATCAGTGTTTCACTGGTTGTGATGAGGTAAATCAATGGATACAAGTCCAAAAAGGGTTTTAATTACTCTTTTGGGGCTTATCCATGGAAAGTCATTAAGAATTGACATGGTTACAGGAGGTTAAGTAGCTCTTTACCTCCTTGGCACTTCAAAATAGCAGGTTATTTGCTATTTTCTTAAGTTTTACTGTAGTTGTAACATGGTAACCAAGTTCCCAAAAGGTTTTAGTTTACCAATCAGGCCAAGATCAGCCATGGATCCAAGCTTTGGGCCTTTCCACGCCTCTGAGGCCTCAGAAGTTGGGTACTCTGGCTCTCTTTGATGTCTTTTGTCCCCCTTGCCTATTTGTCACGTCAAAATAGAAATTTAAGCTTTAAGTGAGATATCCACTATGGGTGTACCAAAAGTCCATGTAAGAATACCATGATATTAAGTGCTCAAAACATGCATAACACTATTCTTAGTGTATATGTAACATGGGATTTCTCACTTTCCCGTTATTTTGGCCCAAAATTAAGAAAAACAAAAATTTTCACGAATCTTTTATGTGATATTGAAGTATTTTCCATTTTACCACCTCAAAGAGTTAATTTGAGCTTATTCACTCTATGGAGCTACCCTGGGTGAATTTTAGTGTAGAATCCAAATCTGGTCTTAAATCCATGGATTTACTCACTCAATAAAAAGTTTTTCATCTTTTCTGAAATCAAAAATGATGAATTTTGGATATATGCATTACTTATGAGTTATGCATAATTCAAAATTTCTTTTAAGATACTTGTGGCCTATTTGGGTATGTAAAATATACCTCAAGGCTCACATCAACCCCTTCACAACCACTTTGCATTGGGATGATTAATATTTGTATTCAAATGAATAGTGATATAACCTTAAATCCTGAGAATTCCCACTTAGCTTCTTGGATTATCATATGGCACAATCAACACAACATATTCGTTTATCTCCCCAATCACCAGCGTGCTATTGGCTCTCTTCCTGGAAACCTTTCCAAAACGTTGATACCATTCCTTGGGGCACCAAAAACGTTCATGCACTGTGGTCCTGGTGGGGCATAGATTGAAAATTGCCAAACCAAGCCTACTCAAATATTATTTGTTGAGGGAGTATTTATGACTGATGCAAATGATCCCTCCTCATCTCAGAAACCCAATCTAGCATTGATGTTCTTCACATGGTATCCAAACATTTTATTCATAATGGAAAGCTTTTGAACACAGGATTTCAAGCTTAAAATGCCCAAAGAATATGACTGTAATACTCATAGTCAATTTCAACTTTTTACTCCGACATTTCCTGCTTCAAACTTGACACCAGCTTCATATCCTGCTGTTTCATCATTGATTTCCAAGAAAAAACTGATACAATTACCCAGTGGATCAGACCTCCCCATGCCATTATTCAAACCCCCCTCCTCCCTCATCAAAAGACTAGACTAGCTTTTCTCTGGGATCAAGAAATCCCCAATGGCCAATCAGCCCATAACCTTTGGGTCTCCTCACCCTCAGGATCTAATTTTAATGCCACGCACATCATTACAAACAAGTTTGTTAGCTCATTTGAATTGCTTTTGACCAATACCCCTCTTGGAGGACTGCTTGCAGATGATATGGGATTAGGTAAAACCATTCAGGCCATTTCTCTAATTGGTACCTCCAAGGAGCGGCTGATTGCAAACCCCCATCCCTCCACACCCACCATGATCATCTACCCCCCTTGCTTAATTACCAACTGGCAATCAGAAATATCCAAGCATGCTCAGGCTGGAGCGCTGCATGCCAAAATCTACCATGGTCCCACTCGTTACTCATTATCCAAGGCCGACATCTTAAAATATGATATCATCATCACTTCTTACAATACTATAACCCAAGAATTTAAGCAAACCAATACCTCTACATCGTTCATTTTTCAAATCAATTGGCATTGTATAATTTTGGATGAAGCACAGTGAGTGGCTGAGCTTAAATGATTCAAATTACCTTTTATATCCAATAACCCTTGCCCCATCTTATAGCTATATTTGCTCTCAATACACTGCCACTCACCGTGCCATTAATAGCCTCCTTTCATCCTGTCAAATATGTTTAACGGGCACACCTATTCACAACACCATTTATGACCTTTTGGGCATAATATCATTCATCACTCAACCCCAGAGCGCCAATCAAGATAGCGGGTCACCATTCATCCTGAGTAGTCTTTCCAAGAGTTGCAATGATATTTTTCATTTGGCATTGCGGCATTTAAGCTTGCGCCGCACCAAAACCACACATCTCAAATCCCTCCCCACTATTAGCCATCATTATGAGCTTCTCCCACTCAATCCAACCATGCAGCAAGAATATTCCACATTATATGAAGAATTCCTATCATCCAAAAGCAAAGGACCAGGAGAATTTTTCAGAAATATTAATAAGCTGCAAATATGTTGTAACCATCACATCATGCTTAACACAATTGCGGAGGCGGATTTGGAAGACCCCAAGGGCAGGAGCACTCAGGATAACTTCCCAACAATCACACGAACTATTGTGGATGTGGAAACATGCATGATGAGTAGTAAAATTGTACACCTCCTACAAAGCTTAATGAAGAACAAACAAACAAGGTGTGGTCCAACCATATTGGTGGTTTATACCCAATGGACCCCATTTCTAGATTTGTGCATTAATTCTAATATGCATCCATTACCACTTGAATCCATCTGACTTTTTTATATTGTAGAATTGGTATTGCACTTGCCCATCACTCTATCCTTTCAGCACGAATTGATGGAACAATTACAGCAAGAGCACAGGAGAAGGCACAGGAGAATTTCTTCAATAATCCTGAATGTGAAGTACTGATTGCATCCATTGCCGCAGCTAGAACTGGCCTCAATATAGCTTGTGCTAATATGGTCTATTTAATGATGAGGGGACCCCCAAAATTCTGCCCTGATTTGTGGCCCCTGACATCCACATTTCCAGGAGCCCAATTGGAACCCAGCCATTGAGGATCAGGCTGTTGATCGACTCCATCGTATTGGCCAACAACAACCTGTAAAGCTCATCCACTATATGACTCCTCATTCAGTTGAGGTCAACATGCGGAAGGTACCTTTCAAGCTCATCTTTGACCCTAATTTTATTGCTATTCTAAAATCCTTCCTTATGGAAATGCCATTTTCCAAATACCAATAGGTCCAAGAAAAGAAAAAATCATTAGCTGCGTGAGCCTTACTGATATTATATAATTTGCGTTTGACCAAGTTGTTCACACCTGCGCACCCTGGCACAGGTCCACAATTATGAACACCATGAGCTGGATCCAACTCCTTCAATATTTCCTCAATGAAAATGAGCAATAGAATATTATTTCTAAGGGAGACAGTGATACAGTCCAACTCATATTGTCTATCTTCTGACATATTTAGCAAGTTGTTGCATCTTTAAGAAATAATAATCAGATTGTATTACACCTGCACAAATAATTCACAAAATGTTAATTTGTAACGGTGCTATACATTTATATTACTAAGTTTTTGGAGAGCATCACCATTCGGCCTAATAACTGGCATGTCAAGTATTTTGAGGGCGCTAGTCTGCATCTTACTACAGCTTTTGAGCCAATCTTGATCAAATACCTGAAATGATAAGCCTTCCGGAATATCACCATCATCTGTCAATTGTAATTCTGGCAATCTATCAATAGTCTTTTTACCCTTTTTTAATGCGATTACAAAACTCTATGTCTTGATCCATTTTTAATACCAATTCATTAAATAACTGGGAGCACCAGCGTAATCCCACTTTGCGGTAAACTTGACGGCTATTTTCCAGTACCTCCTCAGTATCTGAATATACTTGAGGGTCATTGAATTGTGATGCTAGAATGGGAAATTTAGCCATATCACACCATTCACGACGGCGCTCAAAGGTCTGCACATAATCAAGTAGATCATCATCAGTCTTTGCTCACAATGAAGAAGAGATACATTAACTAACCCTTTGACAAACATTTGCAAGCTTTTGATTCTCCTTCTTTTTAACCAAATACTCCTCATCCTTTTGAAAAGACTTCCATTCTCTTTTCAAATAAGTGAAATATTGCTCCATTAAAGCCGCCACGACCCCATAGTTATTGTGATCCTTGTTCCAACAGTAATGATGATACTTGGTGCTGACCAGTGCGAGACGGAATGTACGGTAAAACACCATAGACATAAGCTCATTGAACGGATGTTGCAATGAGCTCTCCCAGTCCCAAGTGAATCGCTTTAGTCCTAGCTTGTGGAGCTCATTTTCACAGTAGCTTTGGAAACCCTGAGACTGAACCTGTGTTGATGGCTCATTGAAAACATCCTTGGGGACATATCCGCAATGACCAGCCACTTGAATTGCAATTTCACGCTCTTCTGTGCTTGGTGGTTCTGGTAGTGAGGAAAAATCCTTATCCCTGACTTTGAGTAGGAACAGGCAATGGGCATGTACTGCTGATCTCATTCCATGGACTTTCTTTGGAAGTTCTGCTTTCAGCCATTTTTGTTGCTCCTTCTGGCTTGCACGTTTTGCCACATTGTGATCTTTACAAGCCTGGTTCCTTTTCTGTCTGACCTTGGATTGTTCAAGCATACTCTGGGCAAGGGGCATTTGAGGATGGGTGAACTCACTATTTGACTGAGTGCCATGCTCATGCGCCGTGAAATTGTCCCTCCTTGGTTCATCATTTGTTTCCATTTGAGTCGGAGACATGTTCTCATCCTCATCATCCACAATTTTTTCTCTTGATGAACTGGCATGAGCTGTTCTTGGTTTGGAGGCATATGGATGATGACGTCCAGTGACTTTCTCTTTATGGACCAGAGGTGAAGATGCATAAAGTTCATAGCCTGCCATGCACATCATCAGCTAACACATCAAAAATTAATGAAGACTGGTCATACTCACAATCTTCAATTGGCTCCTGAGATCGGACTGGCTTGTCTTTAGGTGCCATATCTAACCCATGAAATAAATATATCAGATCGTGAAAAAGGTTATACTCCGAAATTCAAATGACTTACTTTGATGAAGCATCAATCCTGGATTTCCCTCCAACAGACCACTCCAAGTTACATTCTCCAATGGTCTTTTTTGTTGCCCCCCATTCACATGCCTTTCATTGCCCACATGAACCTGAGATCCTGATGGAATAGTGAGGGTTGGCTCTTTACTTTGGCCAAAGGGATCCTGGGATGCGACTGGATTCTGAACGGGATTAAGGAGGAACTTACGTGGAAATTTTGATTGGGGATTAGTGTTTGATGAGATTTGAGGTGTGCCTTCTGGCCCCTGAGACACATGCGTTTGTGTATTAGTGGGATTCAGGGGAATTGAAGTGACGGAAATATTTGGGATCAACCAAGTGCTTGAAGTTGGAGCCTTTGGATTTCCCACATCAATGTTATGACCTGATACATTCATTGAGGATGCAACAGGGGTTGTTAGAGGAATGTTGGGACTCAATGGTGACTGTGTTTGAACATATTCTATGCTAGATTCACTATCTGAGTCATGAACAGAACCTGAACGGGATTTATGTGACTTGGAAGATGACATAAGGGCCAAAAAAGTACAGTAATATTTTTAACTAGATAAAACACCTCAGTATTATGATAAAATAGAGTGATATGAGATGAAATCTTTCCAAATTTAGAATAGAGATATCCTATGAATATTTCTAAAAAGAGTCTTATCGGAAGTCTAATAAGCCTCTCTTTAGGAGAATCCTCCCTACCTCCTCTTGAGCTCCTCCGCTTTTGTCGGAAACCACCCTGCACGGCCTACCACCATATAATGTAATATTCCCTTGATCTCAAAGGGGACCCATCATCCATAAGTAATCATATTTGGTAACATTTCCGCCTCCCCATTGTCACATTTTGTGAATTATCCAAAATGCCAATATATGCATTGAAATTCCACAGCATTGTACATCTGTAAAGGGGTATATTCATGAAGGATTTACCCACAAAAGAGACATCACCTTTTCAAGAAAGGCAAGACAACCCAAATCACATTCCAACCAATTAAACGCCTGCTGCACTCAAACCAAATACCAAGACTTTAGCTGCACTCCAACCCCTTATGTAATAGAGTTATATCGTTATGTCTGTAATAAGGTTTAAGTCATGTACAATGGTGTGCCAGCATACATGGTTTCAATGTCAATCCCCTCAAATCAATGTTGACACATCCCTATTGGAATTCCCCTCAAGGGTCAAAACCGCAGTATTGCCATGTGTAAATAAAATAGAATATGTATGAGCATTGAGCAGCATGGCATTTTATCCAATTAATCCTAACCAATTCTGCCATCCAGATGAGACATGTTACACTCTATCAGCTGCAGCTCACGCACCATTACAAATGGGATAAAATTCTCAGATGGCTCAAATCATCTCCCCCTTCATAAATAATCACTCAATTTTTTTTCCAATTAATAACACTCCTAAACACTTTCACATCAGCCATAGATATTTATACACAAACCAACCGTACTCCCAATTCCTGCAACAATGACAACCCGCGGCTATTCCTCAATGCGTATATGCATGTGTCAACACTGCTCAACTCAAACACACTCTTCCACTGGGGGTGATAGGCCTGGAGTTGCCTTCACACCTTTCCAATATAAACAGCACATTAAAAAGCTCAAATCAACAATTGCACCCAAATCTCTTCCAAACATCCCTACTTCTGCATCAGGATCTGAGTGCCCACAACTTCTATTGGATCAAATATTCCCAGCTCATTATTCACCATTGACCCAAAGCACCTTCTCCACAGCACCGGGACCTCAATTCAACTGCACAGAAACCCTACAGCAGCAGTCAAACCCATCCCCCACAAGACCTTGGAATGATAATATCTGCCATTCTATCATTAAGGTATAATATACCCTGCAGGGCCTCACGCATTCTCAACCCCGCCCTAAACCTGCTGATCAAGTCCAGCATTCCAAGCTCCGGTGGTCCCCCCACTCCTGCATTCCATATACCTCAAGATCTGAGTACCATATTTGAACATCTCCAATTGGAACCAGTGATTCAAAACTATATGTGTTGTCCTCAATGTTTCTCTCTTAATGGCCATACTGAATCAGTCACAACTGACCAAACTCACTGTCAACGCCATAATGACCCAAATGATCATGATCCACCTTGCACACAATCATTAGGCAAATTTATCTATTCATTTGAAGCCCACACCCAAAACACAACCAACATGAAGCAAAAATTTATACCACCAAAACATTTCATTTATCAATCATTCAAAAATTGGCTTTCCAGATTTCTCCAGCGGGCTGGAATTATGGAAATTCTGCATCAACATCAACAATCCCAAACTCCCAAAGGTTCCGCAAAATGTGACGTCTGGGATGGATTGGTCTGGAGACGCTTCACTGGAACTAGAAATATCCATGACCCCCCATTCATGTCCATTCCTGGTGCATTGGCCTTCTCCATTTATGTGGACTGGTTTAATGCACATGGAAAGTCCACCCGGTTGCCCAGCATTGGACCTATCATGCTTATTTGTCTTCATCTCCCCCCAAGTGAAATATTTAAGCCAGAGAATGTCTATGTGGCAGGAATCATCCCTGGTCCAAAGGAGCCAACTTCCCTTCAATTTAATTACCTATTAATTCCACTCATCAACGAGCTCAAAGAGCTATGGCAAGGTTACCATTTTTCACCCACCTCAACAGGTCCTCCAGGATCCTTTATCCGTGTTGCCATTCTCATAGCCATTGCGGATGTGTTTGCCATGGGCAAGCTTACTGGATTTATTTCCCATTCAGGCAACCACTTTTGTAATTTTTGCACCATTCACAAAGCCCAAATTGAAGAAATTGGTCCTCAATTTCACTACACACGCTCATATCAAAATCATAAATCAACCATTTCCAAATGGCTTTGGGCAACCCCACAACAAAGACAAGCAATTTTCTCTGAGTATGGAGTGCAATATTCAATTTTAGAAGACCTTCCGTATTGGGATGCAACCAGAATGGTTAATCTTGACATAATGCATAATTTAATACTGGGAATTTTGAAGGATCATGCAGCTTTCAAATTGTGCATTCCAGAGTCCAAATCAAAAAATATCCTCAGGTCCCGCAGGAAATCCAATGACACCAACAGTTCAGACTCAGATTCCATGACCTCCAACAGCTCTCTTGATAAAATCACATTGAGAGAGGCCCTCTCCCTGAGAAGAGACGCAGCAAAAATAATAAATGAGCCACTCCCCACTACTTCCCAATGCCCACCCCTCACATGGAACATCCATCCAGGGGTTCTGCGGAGATTCCTTCATTTGATGCGGATTACATCCCCATTTCTGAAATCCCCTCTGAATTGGATATCACTGCACTGAGTGATTACCAGATCAAGGGTGAGGCTCTGGAGCATCTCCAACAAATCAGATCTGAGATGATAATTCCCTCATCATGAACAAGAGTACCTTGCAACATGGGTTCGCCCTCTCATGGTCGCTTAAAAGCCGCTGAATGGGCTCTCTTATATAAGGTCTATATTCCATTTTTAATGCTCAGTAAACAGATGTCATTAGATGCACACCAATCCTCCAACACTCAAAGAAAAATGGGTCAGTCAGAAGAACTTGCAAATGAAATAACCAAGAATACATTCCATTTGATTAGTGCTATCAACATTGCCACAAGCTGGACTGTTTCAATAGATGATGCGACTGCATTTGCTGAACATTGGAAAAAATGCCGCCTTTCCAATCAACTCCTGTTCCCAAAACAGAAAAGTAAACCAAATTATCATTTTGCTGATCATATTCCCGAACTCTTCCAACTTTGGGGCCCAGCACAAGCCTCAGCCACATGGGTCTATGAGCGCTTGATTGTAGTATTTGCAAAAATGCCAACAAATAACAAAATATGTACGTCAATTAATAAGATCAATATATTCACATTGATTAAACACCTGAACTGAATAAGACTAATTTCTTGAAACTCTGAATAGATGATAGAGATAAAACCTTACTTCAACATATCTGTCAATGTTCCAACCTTTCCATTCTCCTGAAATCCCCATCCGTGCCATGTGAAATAAAACAGCTTTCAAATCACAGTGACCTGCCCTGTTCAATCACCATAAATATAACAAACGATCCTTCCATGACCAAGAAAATTATGATTGCCTGGTTGAGTACTTACAGAATTTTCATTCAACAAGGGAAATAGCTGATTGGATCAGCTTAGACACTACCGTGCAATCCACAAGTCCTCCCACTTCAAGGATTGTCTCACCTTGGTATTTTCCAGTTTCAAACATTAATATTGGGAACAATATATTTTCAACTGAATCCAAAAACATCACTAACAGTGTGATATGTTTTCTGAGGGGCAACTCACGACGATTTGGTATTATTGATAGCATTTTTAAAGTCTCTGAGCCGTCTAGCATACTGAACAATAACTTTACAATATCAAAAGCTTTGAAGATTGATGTGAATTTCTTACCAGATTGGCCGCATCTGAATATTTATGAAGCTGTTGGTTTTGATGATGGACACTTGATTATATCTGAAGAAGAAATAGAAGGTAACTGTGGATTGTATGATAACAAAGTTCTGTCATGTGGACTGCTTGTACTGATAAAGCCGTTATTTCATGATATTTAGTCTACTAAAATGCAAATCTCTCAGATTCATTAGCAATTTTGCTAGTGAAATAACTGCCTCAAAATTTAGTGACAGAGACATGCCATTGTGACAAGCAAAGCCCATTATTTCACATTGCCACAAAGAACTTACTATTTTGACATTGGGTACAGTGTGAATAAGCCAAGTTCAACAATCAAATGACCCACACACTCACCTTTCACAGCATCCAAAATTTCTAACTGCACCATCATCATGTTGGAAGGGGAATCGGCCCTTGCGCACCCGCACATGCACACGCAAGCGCACCCGCACCCGCGGTATTGTGCGGCAGGCTCTACCAGTGTCATCTGCAAAACGACAATCCCGCTCAGGCGGAGTCCTTTCATGGATGACCTGGTGAAGTCAAACCCCCTGCCCACATCAAGACTGGCTGAAGGACCTCTTTGATGTGTTTTTGTGCAAACAGGCGGGTCTTGTGTAATTTTTACCAACCATCGGACGGTTGCGGGATGATCAGGTGGTGAGGAATCTGAGTTGAAGGCACAGGGGAACCAATATTGATGGATGTCACAGGATTTGGTGTAAGACAAGAGTAGGACGTGTGCTTGACGTTTTCTTTATTTTTGCTTGATTTGAGCTCAACTTTTATCCTGCTTGACGTTTGCTTGACGTGAAGTCAATCGCCAACAATTGACACGAGATTTGCCCTGGTGAGTAGGAGTCATTGCAGGTCAATTTTGAGAAAAAATAGACTAAGAATGGATTGAATTCACCTGCTGGATCTTTAAAGGGCTCTTTGGTTATTAAACCCCTTGGTGCTGGGCTAGTTTGAATTTCAATACTAGACTCTGAGGCTTCAGAGTCTGAAGAGCTGTCTCTAATTGATGACACTAGAGAAAAATAAAAATATAAGTTATTTTATCAAACAATAAAAGTAACTTATGAACTCAACTTATTCAATAAAGTTGTTTTAATGTAATTTATGGCAAATTACGTCAAAAATAAAGAAAGATGTCTAAGATGAAAGAAAATATATTTTTAGTAAAGATTTTTAATTTTTTAATTTTTTATTTGATTTTTTATTTTCTTTAAAGAAATAATAATTATGCAATTAACAAATTTATTAATCAAAATTGTATTATTATTCACTTTATACTAGAATAACTCAAAGAATAAATTGCAAGTCTGTGATGTGGAAAAGCCACTAGTTAGACAGAAGAAATTTATTCCAAGTCACTCAATAGTATATTGTTTCAAACAATATTCTTAAGAAAAAATAACTTCATTAATATTATAAAGATTATTTATAAGGGATAAGTTCCAAAAAAGCCAATATTAATACCAATATGGTAATTTGACGTCAAAAAACAGTAAAATAAGGTCTAGAATATGATTTATGTCCCAAAAATTGGTTAAAATCACGGCCAGGCCCCCAAATGTAAGGTTTGTCTATGAAACTCTTGATAATAGTAGCAAAATCAAGAGTACTATGACTGTCCTCAGTAGAAATATATAATATAATAAAATATTACAACCACAAATTTAAATATAATTATTAAAAATAACTACATAAAAAAAAGAATTCAATTAACATTATAAAAATATAATAATAAAAGAATATAATAATTATAATAAATTATAATTATTCTATTATTGTTATAGTCACTGACAGTTATAACAATAAGAAGTGTAAAGCTCTTAATGAGACAATTACATGTGGAAAATAAGAATATTAACCACTTATAAATAATATAAATATTATTTAGAAAAGAATTAAAACACACACTTTGCAGAAATAATTCTTATAGAATAAAATTCTATGTAAAAAAACTAATACTAGATAAAAAAGATATAGAACTTTAGAGAAAACTTACTTATAATATTTATTTATTACAACAAGTCAAACAACAACAGTTATTTTATTAAATACTAATTATAAGTCAATAACACGCCAAAAATCAATATTTTAAAGATAAAACAACTTTTCATAATAAAAATTATGATTAAAGAGTTTTTAAGTGGAATTTGTGGATTTTAAAAGATATTTAAGATGATTAATTTTATATAATAAAATATATTATTGGTGATTACATGTCACAACCACGAGTTTTGGCCCTCCTCCTTGATGGCTGCGGCAATCCAACCTGGAGCCAAGATGGGGCCAATTGGTCACGTCATGTCCTTTATGGCCAATTGGCCCCCTTGGGTGTTTTATGGTTTTTACGCCATAGCCCCTCTCAACCATCATTTATGGCCTCAGGCCATATCCTGCCATCATTGGCCTTCTTGGCCAATTTCCACCTCACCAACCCCCAGGCCTTCATCTTTTATTTTGGGCCTGGGGGGGTCCTTTTATCTTCCAGGGGGCTCTGGACCCCCTAGCCATCATCATTGGCCCCTGGCCAACCCCTTTCATTATGGGGGTTTTGGCCTAAATGGCCTTTTTGGGCCATTTAGGCCCCCTATGGCTTCTACGGTCCGTAGGCCAATTAGGCCCCTTTTGGCCTAATCCAATGAGGCCAAAAGGGGCCAAAGGGGCCGGCCACCTAGGCCCCAAGGCCAGGTGGGTCCCAAACCACAATTGGGCCCACCTGAGCCAATTTTGGCCATGATTTCCTTGGACCCAAAAATGACCAAATCCCTCTTGGACAGCCTTTTGGCCATAAATCCCGTAGGACCCAATTTTGGCCATAGACCACCATGGCCTCTGGCAACCACCAGAGGCCACCAGATAAGCTCAGCAAGCTTTCCCCTCAACTTAAGGGGAATTCTTTCCTTTCCTTCATGCACTCCGTGCTCAAGATTGCAGGTGTGGTGCATATATGGTATTATATACCATTATGCACCATTTTTACTCAGCAACCCAATGGTGACGTTTTCAGGACCCAATTTCACCTTTCCATTTTAAGGTCCATAATTCAAATGCCCATTTCGAAGGAGGACTTTTCAGCTCATCAGCCTGGCAATCCATGGCGGCAATTCGGAAGATCATTCAAGGATCCCAACCACCTGTATCTGCAGGAGTTGGGTTGGTACAATTCATTCAGGATTATTCTAAGGTCAATTCTCAAGAGGTATTACATCATTTAAGTCAGTTGTCAAGACATCAAGTATTCAATACTCCTTGGACAACCCAATTCATCCGTACAGGCCTTATTCAATCAACCTGTATGGCCTTGGCCCAATTGGGCCATTTCTTATTCCACTGTGTGAATTCCATCACACAGCTCAAATTTCAAGATGGCCAGAACTGTATTTCCCGATTCGGACAGTACAGTCATTGATACACCTTCCAGGATCAATCTTTCAGCTTTTCACATATACCGGCCACTTTTCATTACCTGGGGACTTTTTCCCCAGTTAATTAATATATTGGATTTATTTTTATCCTTATTTTCTTTTAAATTATTAAAGTTAATACTGATAATCTTAAGTCAGTCATTAGCACCCTTTTCTCTTTTCATTCTTCACCTGTCAGTGGATATTGGTGGTCATATCCTTTACTAATTCCATTGTTCTTTCTGGCAGGTTGAAACAGTGAATTGAGGATTCACTTGGTTGGCTTCCTTTTATCTTTGGCTTCTGGCTTCATCCTTATTACTCTTTTTATCTTGGCATATTTGTCCTTTCTCTTTTTTCTGCTTAAGAAATATATTCCGTAGTATTTCTTTTCATCTTTGGAGCCCTCCAAGTGAGTTCTTGATTCCTGAGTGCCAGGTCCTCTTGCTTCCATAAGAGCCCCTGTGACATTTTATTAATTAACTCATAATTTCTTTTCATTCTATTCATTCATTCATAGAAATTATGACTCTTTAATGTCGATGAAAATTAATGATTCTCCGTCACCTCTCAATTTTCTCTCATTCATTTCTTCACTCTGAAAATTGAAAGCTGACCCAATTTTTATCTTCCGTATCTTTCCAATCTCATTCTTCATTATCATCAATCTTACTCTTATCCGTAATTCAGGCATTTTTATCTTTGATCTACAAATTATTCATCAGATTATTCAGACACGTTCTTCATATCAGGATTCATTTTGATTTATTCCTCAAGAATTTTGATTTTGGAAGAATTCACTTGGAATTGATTTGATTGACCGATGTGACATAATTGAAATTGACATCAAGATAATTGATTGACCTGAAGATTTTATTGATTTGCTGATTATTCACATCAAGAATTCATTTTGATGGATTGATTTTCTGCAAGATTTTGATTTGATTTGATTCATTGATTTATTGACTTGAAGACTTCATTTTGATTGGATTCATTTATTTACTTCAAGACATTGATTTGATTTTGACTTCAAGACTTCATTTGATTTTTATTTATTGATGTACTTGAAGATTTTCACTTGATTCATTTATTTCCTCAAGATTTGATTGTTGATTCTTTACTTCAAGATAATTTTGAATTTCCTTTCATTTATTTGATTTATTATTCCTAAATCATGCCAGTTGAACATTCACCTCCTGCAAGACAGACCAGATCTCAGGCCAGAACTCAAGCTGTTCTGACTCCAACTCCAAGGGCTCCTCTTGGTGGTACCCCAGCAGTTTCTCAACTGAGGGCCAGATTGGACAGAGGACCCACTTTGGAAGGAGCAGCACCATCCAGGAAGGAATGAAGAGGGCCAAGGAGATCAATCTCATTATCAGGAGTGGTTGGCGGATTCCCAGGACTTTAAAGAACCGGTCCCAAGGTTCAAGGTGAAGATGATGAAGAGGAGGAGGAGAATTCTGTGGAAGAGGAAGAGTCTAATGGCACTGAGGCTGCTCCTGCTCCTGTGGGAGCATCTGAAGGCACCAGAGGACCAACTCTAGCCCAGTCTGATCAGCCTCTCTCTCATCAGTCTGAACCATCTTTATTGGCCATCATGCAGCAGATGACTCAAATTATGGCCAATCTTCAAGCAGCTTCTTCCTCTGAGTCATCAAGACCACCAGCCTTCAAGACTCCCTCTATGAAGGCTCCAGAATGCTTTGATGGGACTCAGCCCTTCAAAGTCAGAAGCTTCATTCAATCCTGTCAACTCATCTTTCATAATGATCCGGCAAACTTCTCTCAAGACAGAAAGAAGGTTCTTTATGCCACTTCATTCTTAGTTGGAAGGGCTGCAAAATTGATTGAGCCTTATCTTTCCAATCTCAATAATCAAGACTCAAGCTACCTTCTCAACTCCTGGCCACTGTTTGAATCCCAATTGTTTACTTTATTTGGAGACCCAAATGAAGTTAGAAAAGCTGAAGCAGAATTGGATGGCCTTAGGATGAAAGAAGGTGGGCATGTTGCTTTATATATTGCCGATTTCAGGAATTTGGTTTCAAGAATCGGGGATTGGGGTGAAAGGGCTCTTATTCATCATTTCAGGAAGGGCTTGGCCTCCAGAATTCTGAATCAATTAGCCTCCCATCCTTCCAATATTGATTCTCTTCAAGACTTAATGGACGTCAGCCTGGAACTTGATACTAGGTACCATGAGAGGCAAAAGGAGAAGAATCATCATCAAGAGAAGAAGCCTGAAGCCTCAAAGTCTCACTCTTCTCATCATCAAGTTTCTTCAAGCTCAAGGCATAAGAAGAAATTTCATTCTCAAAAGTGGGACAAGCCCCATTCTTCCTTGTTGAATAAGGACTTCAAGTTGAAGGGTTCTGAAAAAGAGAGAAGAATCAAAGAGGGCTTATGCACCTATTGTGGTGGGAAGCATAGTCTTGAGTCCTGTGTCAAAAGGCCTCAAAATAAGCTTACCCAACCGTCAGGCAGTTTTCCCAGCCAGGGAAAAGGTTGAGTGAAGATCATGTTGTGTTCAATGGTCTTCACAGTTTTCCTTCCAGAGCACAATTGTGCATTCTGAATACTGGTGTCAAAAATTCTCTTAAATGTTTTGTTTTTTCTTCTCTTTCTGATGTTTTTTACAGTATTCTCATTGATTTGGGTGCTACACACTCATTTATTTCAAAGCAGTTTGTTCACAAGTACTCATTGACTACGTCAGAGCTTCCAGAGAAGATTCCTCTTATCATTTTGGACTCCTCTGAGTCCCCTTCCTTATTTGTGACTCACCATACTAAATATATGGTTGAGCTCCCTTCCTTCCCAAGCTTTGAATGGGACTTTTTAGTCATTGATACTCCCAAGGGAGAAGACCTCATATTGGGCTTTGACTTTCTCAATCATTATAATCCTTCTATTGATTGGAGGCAAGGGCTGATCACCTTTAATTCTAATCATGTGAACTATTCTGATCCATCCAATTCTTACCGTAATGACTCTTCTTCTGCCAAATCATGTGCAGCTCTGGTTGGTGATTCTAGAACACCATCAATTCCGCCTTCTGTCCATATTCCTTCCATTGATTCCCCACAGTCATTACTATCTCCTAGAGCTGAAGTTTTCAAAGAGATTCAAGATGTTGGAGAAGATAATTCTGTATCTTCACTTCACCTCTTATTTGGGAATATGGACCTTCCTCCTTCATCTTATCATGACTCCCTGGAGGAGTTGTGGGATGAAGAGGAAGAGCCAGAAGAAGTAGAAACCGTGATGAAGGTTGTTCCTTCTGTCTATCACCAGTACTTGGATGTATTCTCCAAGGTGAAAGCAGAGAAACTTCCTCCTCACCGCGCCTGTGATCATCATATCGAGCTGGAGGGGTCTCTACCTCCAGTTGGGGTGATCTACTCTTTATCCAAACAAGAGTCAGATACACTCAGGGCCTACATTTCAGAGAATGTAGAGAAAGGTTTCATCCGGCCAAGCTCCTGTTCTACAGGAGCACCTGTTCTTTTTGTCAAAAAGAAAGATGGTGGCCTCCGTTTGTGTGTTGATTACTGCAAACTCAATGCTGTTACTAGGAAGAACAAGTATCCTGTTCCTCCTATGAATCAGCTCCTCAATGTCTTTAATGGTTCTTCTATCTTCTCCAAGATTGATTTGCGTGGTGCATATAACCTGCTCAGAATCAAGGAGGGTGATGAACATTTGACCTGTTTTAGAACTAAATATGGCAATTATGAGTACTTCGTTATGCCGTTTGGGCTCACCAATGCTCCTGCTTCTTTTCAAAATCTTGTCAATGATATCTTCCAAGATTTGCTTGATGTTTATGTTGTGGTTTATTTAGACGATATTATGGTCTTTTCCAAGTCTGAGGAAGAGCATGTCACTCATGTGTCCACTGTTCTTTCCAGACTTAGGGCCAATAATCTTTTTGCTAAGGCGTCCAAATGCCTTTTTCATGTTTCTAGTGTTGAATACCTTGGTTATGTTGTTTCTGCTGAAGGCCTCAAGATGGACCAAGCAAAAGTCCAGCAGATTCTCAATTGGCCTCCTCCAAGAAACCTCAAGGCACTTCAATCCTTTCTTGGCTTTGCCAATTTTTACTGCCGTTTCATCAAGAATTATTCAAAGAAGATCAGTTCACTCACCAGCTTCCTCAAGAAAGATTCCTGTTTCCCCCTCAATGAGGAAGCTCTTAGTCAGTTTCATCAACTCAAAGAGGCTTTCACCACCGCTCCAATCCTTTCCCACTTCAATTCTTCTCTACCCACCATTGTAGAGACCGATGCATCCGATTATGCCTTGGGTGCTGTACTGAGTCAGGTCTCTGACTCAGGAAAACATCCCATTGCATTCGGCAGCCACAAGCTTATTCCAGCAGAGCTCAACTATGAGATTCATGAGAAGGAACTCCTTGGCATAGTCTGGGCTCTCAAGCGCTGGAGGGCTTTTCTTCTTTCTCTGTCTTCCCCTTTTGAAGTTCTCACCAATCATTCTTCTCTTCAGTACTTTATGTCATCACAGATCCTTACTTGCCGTCAAGCCCGTTGGGCTGAATTCCTTTCTGAATTTCATTTCTCAATCACTTACCGCCCTGGCCGCCTGGCTACTCTTCCGGATGCTTTATCACATCGGGACGACGTTTATCCGGAGAGGGGGGAGGATTTCATCAGCAAGAATCCAATGAATTTTCAGCAACTCATTAAGCAAGATGAAGTTCAACCCTCAAAGTTCTTTGCAGTCAAGGTGGAGTCATTTTCAAATCTGATTGACTCAATTCAGAAGGCAGTATGGCAAGATCCTCATTACAGAAGTATCCTTGAAGATTTGGGTAAAGGTAAATCTGTCCAAGATTATTCTCTTGATTCCTCCTCCCAACTTCTTCTCTTCAAAGATCGGGTGGTAGTCCCAAATGACTCCACAATTCAACTCAGCATTCTTCAAAAGCGTCACAATTCTCCTCTAGCTGGACACCCTGGCCAACAGAATACTCTCAAACTTGTCAAGCGGGATTTCCACTGGTCCGGCATGACTCAATTCATCAAGGATTATGTTTCATCCTGTCAACAGTGTTCAAGAAACAAGAATATTCATTATATTACTAGTATTATTATCAACTAAAGATATCATTAATATTCTCGGATTATTAGTATTTTTAAATAAACCTGGCTCCCTGCATTCATATGATTGTCAAACTAGGTTATGTTTTTAAGAGAGAATTTTTGGAAACTCAATCAAATTCTTATCAGAATCTGTTGAATAAGCTCTTTTGCTACAGTCACTTTAAGAAATAAATAAAGTGATTGTGGAACTCAAGTCAAGATTATTCAGCATTACAGGAAGTGAAGTTCATATTGTTCTGACACATAAGCAGATTAAGGATTACAGGTCATAAAAGTAATTCAAAACGTTTTTTTATTTCCCCTTACATGTACTGCGTCATTCATCCCATGCAGAGGAGTATCCCAACAGTGGCAAGGTAAATTGGGATCTATATCAAGCTTATTAAGATTGATTTTCACTAATAAATTAATCAACTCACCAAAAAAATTGACTCTGGATTACAATAATCTCACCAATTCAAAATCAGCATCATATCAATAATCAATAAGATCTTAAAAATATAATTATGCTTGAAGAACACCATCATTATATCTCAGTGATCTAATTCTAAAAGAAGGAAAATAATAAAAGGAAAAGCTCAAACAGCTTATCTTGAAACCTTTCCAGGAATGTAGAAGTTTGTAAATATGAGGAATAAAAGTTAGAAAACTCAAAATATACCAAAATCAGTCTAAAGAGTGAAACTATTACCAGGAAGACTCATATATTGAAGATTAATCTTTAGAAGAAATTGAAAATCAGGAAATACAGAATATAAGGCAGAAAATGGAAGAATTAAAGTTTGAGATGTCACAAATACTTGAAAAAGAAAAAGGGAAACACCTCAATCACAATCTTATACACTAGCTGGAAATAATAATAAACCATTGATTTCTAGGAGTGGAAAATCATTTACATCACCCACAGTAGGAAAATAGGAAACATAAACTCCATAAGCTAACCCAAGATATCAAAAATTTCAAAGAAAGGTTCAAATAGAAACACCTATTTATCATATCCCCGGAATTATGAGAAAAGTGGAACATAAAGGCCAATAGTTAAAATAAAAGCAAAAGACTATGTATTATGGTTTGATAAAAAAGAATCAGAATTGCTCATAAAAATGGTGTAGAGAATAGCAGAAATAGAAGGGGTATCATCAAGAGACATAGTCAAGGAAATTGGTGTTTGGACAAGGAGTGAAACCATCAGTTATGCCATTGAAGGAATGCCATGTTATTAAAATGAGAATTGGGAACAGCTCAAAGTTTATAGGAATATTAAGTGGCACAGGGTTGATCCAGAAACCACATATACACTCACCTCTATAAATAATCTTTTAAAGAAAACACAATAAGAAGGAGGAATCAATACTCTGGCTCAGAACAGAAATTTAATGGTGAATATGAAGTCATCATCACTTACCTAAAAGGACAAAAATACAATACAAGGAGAGGTAAGCCACAACCAGAAAATTCTTGCCAGCCTTTCCTTCCTTACTCAAGAATCATTTTATATGGAAATGCTCAAAGATAAATCCATATTTCAAGCAGAAGATGGAGGATAAATCACACCTAGTTTTAACATCATCAAGATTTACATTGAACAAGAATTGGAGGCCAAAGTTTTTATACAGGAAAAGGAATTTTCTCTTAACTCCATAGGAGAAAGAAAGACTACCACCCAAAAAAAGAAGGTAAAGTTTGAAGAAGAATCCTTGGGACCAGCTGTAGATCAGCTAAGGGAACTAAACACAAAGGTCCAGCAGCAACAACAGAGCGCAAGGTGAAAAATGAAGAACCAAAGCAAGATATAAAGAAATTCATTTAGGAAATCAAAAAATGATCAGATACAGTCTCATCGTGAGATAACTATAACAAAAATCTCCACCATCAGAATAATCAACCAAAACACAACTTACCACTAAATTCAGAAAGACATTTTATTAATGGACAAGTTTGGAGTTTCTCAAGGCTACCAGTAATATTGTAGTATTTTCTTCAAGCTTTGAATTTAGTCAGAAGTTTTACTTTTCTCATAGAAGACCAAAGGTAAAAATCATTGATTAGTAAGGCAATAAATTACATGTTTCCAAATTGGGAAAGGGTCTCCACTAATGGATAATTTTTACCCAAGGATTATGTCAGGGAATACCATAAGGAGAAAGAGGAATTAAAAAGAAAAATGGAAGAGAGGGTCAAGAAAGAAGAGCACAATAATAAGGAAAAAAGAATAATCTCTTGTTCAATGGATGATTGGGACTATTGCAAACCCCAATCCCTTTCAACAGGATTAAAAGAACCTTTAGGATCTACCTGTGGTTTGAGGAAGACAAGGAAAAGGAGGGGAAAAGAAGAAAGAAAAAAGTACAGGTGCAGCTCTTACCCTCAAAGGAAACTATTAAACAAAAGCATTTTATCAAGAGAAATACTAGTATGCCTGGAGAATCATGTAAGATGAAGAATCTGAAAAAGAAAAAGTGATAATACTGTGGGAACTCCTCTGCATATGAGATAAAATGGGGCAGTACCTGGAAGGGTAAATCACAAAGAAAAAGTTTTGAAGGGCTGTTTGGGACTTGTAACCCTTTCTCTGCTTGTGTGCTAGAATAATCTAGACTTTCCGTCCTAATATGCTAAGTTATCTTTAATGAGTTCACCAAATCAATTTTATTATTGCTAGTGGCTTGATCAGGAAATATTTTACTCAAAAATCTCTAATCAGACTTTTCTCTACTCATAGAAATGGTTATCTGAAACCTTAACAAATAAATTCTTTTTAAAACATTTTAGCAGGCTGAGTGGATTCCACCAAATACTTGTACAAAGATATATACAATAAAATAATAATTAAAAAAAATAAATAACATTGAAAATCTTTTATAATCCAAGCCCCAAAATCTTCTTTTCCTTATAATTCTTAAGTAAATAGAAAAACTGATAGCTAAAACAAACACAATATTCAATTAGCTGAGCTAATAAACTTTAAAAGGATAAAAAATATATTTAAAGGCCTTTGTGATGTGCTGGATAAGCTAATACTCTCATAATTCCTAATAATATAGTATAATACAAGTAATTCAATGTTATGGTTGGTGTTCTGTTTAAATAAGAAATTATATAATCTCTTCTGTGTTGTTGATATTAATACTAGCTAATTGTTATAGGTTCAATATTGATTTTAACTAAAAATACAAGTCTTTAATTTAATTTTTTTCCTTTCTGTTCCTTGATGACAATTTATTAGGTATCAACCAGTAAATACAAATCCATTTTTATTTTAAAAGTAGTAAAATTACTTTTTTTTTGCAGGTTTTCTTTTACAACAAGAAAAATCAATCTCTTTGAGGAATTTTACAACAAACAATAGCCCAAAACTAATTAAAAACGGTTAGTTTTTATTTTAAAGCCTACAAAATTACTTTGGTTTGATGGTTTTCTTTTAAAACTCTCTGAAACTACCTTTAAGGCTTAAACACCAGGCTCCAGAGATGCCTTGCTCATGAGCTTCAATCTTGAAGATCCTAATTAAATAAGGAGATAGTCTACCTGCTAGTAAGGGATTAATTAAAGTCTTTTCACACTATTGGTTCTCTTTATCTATGTCAACAACAAAATTCAGTTACTAGGATTGATTTATCAAGTAAATTTCTAGGATAAACTCCTAGAAGAGGGATCAGAAAAAATAAATTCAATTTACAATTTCTTGCTAGTGAAAAGGGAAAAAGTGGGAGAGAGGCCCTCTATTTATATCTGTGGGGCCCTCCATAGTGATTCAAAAAAGAGGGGACTTAGAAATTTTCAGCCTCTGGTGGCTGTACAAAGCATTGCAAAGTTTAACTTTGGATTTGCAGGGGTAACGTGTCCTTACATGAAACCAGTCTAGATCTCTGACCAATCAGATTGCTTCACTTCACTTTTCATAATGACATGATTTGTTTTTAACCAATAAGATCAATTCATTCTTATATTACCTATTCATGTGACATTTTTGTGACCTGTGGCCGTGAAATGCAGTCAAATGTTAAACTTTGGCCCTGGAGCCCTTATCTCCATGTTTTACTCAATTGATTACTACCCAGTCACCTAGCTTTACTGTATTGTATTTTGTTGGTGTTTGAAGGATGACTTGTGCACTAGGTTTTACATTTTTCTGAAAATACATGTAGGAATGACTTTCCATATTCCTTATTGACCTGTATTACCTGTATGCTTCCTTAAAATTTGTAAATATTCTGAAATATTCCTCAAACTTCTAAATTTTGAGAATGTTGTCCCTGTTGCTTGAACCCATGACCTTGTCAGATTTCAGCTTCAGATATCCTCCTTATCAACTCTCATGGGAAACATTTCACAGTTGTTGTGGTATTCCATACCATTTTTTCTTCACCAGGCTCAAGCTCGTAGTACCCCATAACAGAAGTAAATCCCGCCTACAGGCAGACTTACACTCAAATTTTACACAAAAAGGTCAATTTTACAGCAAGAAGCTGGATTTAACTCATAAAACCATGGAACAGGCACCAAAGGGCAGTATACGTATTTAAATAAATTATTCAATTTCATTATGCATATGTAAAAATTGAGTTACATATATTAAACTAGTTACAAAAAATAAGGTACCACCCTTTAAAATTACACACCCCAACCAGCCTTACACCCCCTTATAGACACAGGACTCATACAGCATGAAGATTACACATGCATTAACTACACAGCCACCTTTCATTCAATATAGAGAGTCACATGATGCAAAGCTAAACCCCATGAAATTCCTGAAAGTCATTTAAAACACAGCCCCAGGAGTACCTTATCTTACATCCACAGTAACCCCACTCTAAACCTTGAAACAGGATCAGAATTATTTATACCACTCATCACCTCCTGAAAACCAAAACTATTCACAACAGGATGCATGAAGTACACAATTTCTAATTAAATCTCAACCACATGACTATGCACAGCATGTGCCAAACTCAAAGATTAAATCATCTTATACATAACAGTAAATGAATCAGTGCAAGAATTATTACCTGACCTCATTTTGAATTTCAAAAAGAAGAAAAACAACCATGACACCTGCATAAATCACACAGCCACATCTACCAATCCTAAAATATGAAATATGCAAAGGAATTACAAGGTCATCATGTGATACTGCATCCACCAACAGAATATCATGTGACAGAAAAGAGGCTGTGCACAACAAATATCCCGAGCCAGAATTGAATCACCTCATGCATGCAAGGAAAATTCAAGAATATCACATTGTAATTAGTTCACCAAAATACAATCATGTGATGAAAGGAGGCTGTGCAGAGACACAATTATCACCAAACCTTAAATCACCTGACCCGTGCAAGAAAGGTCCTCACCAGAAACAGAGTCACATGATGAAATCAAGAAGAATTAAAGTGGGAAAAGACAGCTCCCATGGAGGGCCCCCCAGGCTCCCAAAAGGCATAAATAGAGGGGCTCTCTCCCCAAATTTCAAAATCCCCCCCATGCACATTGCAAGCATAGGAATAATTCATCCCTCACCTGGGAGGTAGTCCAGTATATTATAGTAACTTTACTTGCCCAGTAGCTAAGCTCAGTGGAAGTCTAGTGTTGAAGATTACCCAGTAGCTAAGCTCAGTGGAATCTTATTATTATTAAAATAAAAAATAATAATAAGTAAAAATTACCCAGTACCCAAGATTAGGGTTACTAATTTATTAAAATATTTTATCCAGTAGAATTAACACCATTTATCAAGACTTAAAATCAACTTACCCCTTTAAAAATCCAATATTAAAGAATCTTACCTCTTAAAATGAACAAATACAATTTTATTTTATTATTAAACACCCTTAAAAAACATAAAAAAACCTTTAAAAATTATTTTACTCTATTTTAACTTTACCTTAACAAAAATCATCTTTATCAACACTCACCAAATTTTCTGAATACATTAAATAACTCATCTTACCAAATTTTTATCACCAAGAAGAAACCGCTCACCCTCATTTCACCGAAAGAAACAAAAATGATACAGACAAGTATTTCATTAAAAATCTAAAAATTAACCAAAATTACTGACATTATTCTTCATATTATATATTGCATAGTTCTGCTCTGAGACTGCTGAATTTTGTCTTCTGCAGTTGTAAAGCCACTTACTAATTTTATTTTGGTTTGTGAGCTCCAAGGAAGATTTTGTTCAGTATTTTAGGAGGGGAAGGCAATACACCCTTGCCACCCTTGGTTACAGGAGTTATTAGCAATTCAAAACTAGTTACCTGTGATTTCCCCCTACAGTTACTGCCTCATTGTAATCCCACACAAGAGGAGTTCCCACACCTGGTGTCCCAACAGTGGCTGACAACCTCAACTTCAATAAAAAAATCAATTAAATTACAATCAATTTAAAAATTCTTAACTACTCCAGAATACCTTTTTTATAAAAAGAAACTGGAGTCAAATAATCAAAATCAGCCAAACCCATCATCTCAGGAATCTCAATCCTCAACTCACTCTGACTATTAATATTATCCACCACAGCAAGAAACAGAATTAGGGCAGGAATAAAACAAATATTCCAATTTCCCAATTCCAACACTAATAACCAATAAAAGGGACTTGAAGGTTGTGGAGAAATTCTTCCTTTATCTCCTTGAAAGAAATAAACTCAATAAATCAATCTCAAAAGCGGAAATTAACCAATCAAAAATGGATACACCTTCATCATCAAAATTACCTGGTAGTATTGAAGAAATCCAGGAAGAAAACCTTAATGAAGAAACTGTTGAAGGATAGGAAGAAATGTCTTCAACAGACAGACTTCACCAGAAAATACTAGAAATGCAAGAAAAACTATTATCATTAATCAAAAAAGAAGGGAAAAACAAATCATCCAGTTATACTCCACAAAATAGTCCACTTGAAGAACAGACCACCCTTCCAAGATCATTCAGGAAACATGGATCACCTTCCCCTTATCCAAGATCCATGGCCACATCAACACCTTATACAGAACAAAGACAAAATACCTTACCAAGAAGAGTCAGCATTTCTTCCAAAATTCCAATTCCATCACATCCAGAAATTTGAAGAAAAACTACTCCAATAGTAAAAATTAGAGCCAAAGACTACAACTTGTGGCTTTATGGAAAGAATGTTGAAATATTAATCAAAAAAGTTGAAAATATTGAAGAAATTGAAGGAGCAAGTGGAAGAGACATTGCAAGAAAAATAGCATTTTGGACAAAAGATGAAGAAATCACCTATCATATTCAAGGAATGCCAGGATATGAAACAGCTTATTGGGATCAATTGAAAGTGGATATGAAAAGAAGATGGGGAACAGTCTCAACTGAAAGAAGGTAAAGATTATCCTAAATCACTGATTTATTCACAAAAACTCAACAAGAAGGTGGAATAAGAAACATGACTCAATACAGAAAATTCATTGGGGAATATGAAGCAATCATCACCTACCTCAAAATATACCAAGATATTCAAGGTGATATCAACCATAATAAAGAAATATTAGCCAGCCTTTCCACAAGTGTTCAAGAGTAATGTTACAAGGAAATGATCAAAGACAGAGCTATGGTTCAAGCCTTGGATGGAGGTTACATCATTCCAAGATTGGATATTTTGAAATTATACATTGAACAAGACTTGGAGGCCAAGGTACTTATTCAACAAAAAGAATTTTCCACACCAAAGCCTCCAGAAAAGAAAACAAGATTTGAGGATAAAAGTAAAGATAAAGTTTTAAAAAAAGTAAAAGAACTCACCCACAAGATTAAAAATCTTCCACAACCAGAGCCTCAACCAAGAAATGAGGGAAAAGAATCAGTTAAAGAAGTAATAAATCAACTTAAAGCCCTATCAGAAGCTGTTAATCCACCAAGAAGGAACTAGAACAATAATAAAGAGCAAAGATTCCCCCAAAATAATCAGCCATATAGGCCAAGGAATCCTTTAGCACCATTTTAATCCAGTTACCAACCATACATACCAGCTCAAATTGCTCCAATACCACCATTAAAATGTGCTTACTTCAAGGAAGAAGGCCATTAATCAACTAGATGTACTCATCTTGCTGAAGATTTGGAGAGAAGAATTGTCATAACCAAAGGAGAATCTTACCTCTTTCCCAATTATCAGAGAGTACCTATGGAAGGAAATGAAAGTGCCAAAAACATAGTCAGAGGCTTTGCAAAGGAACAAGCAGAACTCAACAAGAAATTTATGGATAAACCTACTGTCAAACCAAAAACAGAAGAAGAGGTGAAACCCACTGAAAAGAAACAAGAAGAAAAATTAACCTCAATTGCTCATGTTGAAGATTGGTCAAATTGGAAACCACCACCATTTCCTCAGCCAATGATCCTTTTGAATCCCACATTGGATTAAGACATACAAAACAAAGAATAGAAAGACAATCCCAAAGTCAAGAGCCAAAGAAGAAAGCAGAAATTCCAGGAACTTACATTAAAGAAGAAAAGGAAGAAGAAAGAGTAATAATTCCCACCAAATTCCAAAATTCAAATATTCCAAAACCAGACCAACTGGAGGGGAAATTGAGAATATTTCCAATAAGAATGAAGATGAAGAAATTCCCAAAGAAGAAAAGAAGTTCAGAAAACCTCAAAAGAAACAAGTTGAAACTAAATTGCAAATTCAAAAAATTATTAAAAAAATTATGCAACAAAAGATCAACCTCACCATTGAAGAAATTTTGAGGATGTCACCAAATTTTGTCCACAAATTACAGGAATTATCAGAAAAAGACAAAGAGGAAATTATATTGCTCAACTCAATGGATCTTCAAGAAAGACTATTATCATTTGGACTCAAAGAAATACCAAAGCCCAAGATTCATTATGCTTGTCATTTGGGATTTATGGAGATATTCATTGGAAAGGAAGAATATCCTATGAAAGCATTATCGGACACTGGTGCAGAACTAAACATAATACCAGAAGAAATAGCAATCAAATCCTCACTCACAACAAGAAAACTAAACATGAACCTTAGGAGAATTGGAGGCCATACTACTTTATTGGTGGCACTTTCAGAATTTGCTCCAATAATCTTGGCTTCAGTCAAAGAAACTCAAATACACTTTTTCATTGCAAAAGGATCTGTCGATACAGTATTTGGAAGACCCTTTTTGGCATACAATAACATTAGGCTTGTTTTTCTCACAAACAAGGAGAAATACTGAGCTATCAAGAACCTGATGGAAGAAGATTATGCATGCCAACATGCAAACCTCAAGCACTTGGATGGCAAACTGGTCCTCCTAGAGGAATGGATTTATGCAACATGGCCAGGTTAGTCAGAACTACTCCATGAAATAAGGTTAAAAATGCAAAAAGAGACAATACCATAATCAATGTGACCCAGAAGACCAAAGAGTTACCCATATCTCCAAAAGGTGATCAATTTGTTCAAAATTTACAAAACAACAAATAGTCAAACAACCTCAAAAGACAACTTGAAGACCCAACCTCTGAAGATGAATTACCCAGCATAGTTTACAAGCCAATTAACAACAATGAAGAAACCTTCCAGATTTTGCTGAATGGAAATGAGAAAATAAATGGAAATCTTTTCAAAACCAAACCTAAAAGGAAGCAAGTCAGATTTAGTGAACATCATGAGCTTTCAGCACAAGAAATTATCAATAAAATAGAAAAAGACTTCAAAATTATGGAAGAGAGACAAAAATTTGAAAGAAACATACCATATGAACTTCTTCAATAGACAATTGAACAACCAAAAAGAACTTCATGAATGGCAACTGGAAAACACGGAATTCATCCAGCAACCTGCCAATGAAGATGAAGAATCAGAATCAAACCTAGAAAATGAATACAACTACCTTTACTTGCCATATATTACCTTTGAAGACATTTATGGGGATGAAGCTCAAGAAAGTTTATGTGAGGATAAAAATTTATATCATCTTGCAGGAGGAAACTTGAACAAAATACAATTCCTAGAGCTATTAACTGAAGAAGTAATTAAAGGAAACCTCTCAAATTAATTCTGGGATAAAAAATGCTTAATGGGAGTTTTACCAAGAAGAGGACTCTACTTCAATCAAATTTGGGCTCAATGGTACCTTGGATTGAATGGATTAACATACCAGACTGGATGACTGAAATGGGTTGGAGTTGGATATATATTCATTGATGAAGACTTATGGTGGTCAGAATTTCCATCAGAAACAGAAATTGAAGAAAGAAATGCCTTTGTGGAAGCCCTCAAAGACCTTATTTTGGCCAGGTTACTCAACAGACACTCACCTTTCCCACTTGGGGGAGCTCAACTTCAAATAAAATCAACAAAATCAAGATT
Source organism: Austropuccinia psidii (assembly GCA_023105745.1). NCBI lineage: Eukaryota > Fungi > Basidiomycota > Pucciniomycetes > Pucciniales > Sphaerophragmiaceae > Austropuccinia > Austropuccinia psidii. Next base: position 23,378,402 of record JALGQZ010000011.1, read on the forward strand.
TCTTCTCTAAAAATGTATCAGTATCATCCATAAAATGTATCATTAGTTTCTTTTTTCATTTTGTCTCATAGGAAGTGAATTCCTGCCTTAACAAAGAAGCAACTTATAAATCAATTATTTCTCAAAAAAAATAACTTACATTCAAAATATTAATCACCTCCACCATGGACACGTCACCAGTTTTTTGATCCTAAGGGGAAGAATCAATAAAAGAAGACCAGATTTTTAATTAATATCCAATTTTAAAACCAGAAGATGAAGATATCAATAAAGAAACCCTTTGGCACTTCAAAGAGACTCCAGCAATATCAGAAAAAACCAAAAAGAAATCACTAGGCAGTGACCTCCTGCCTTATCATGAGGAAAATCATTTCTTAGAAACCAAATTCACCATTTTCCTTCACCAAAACTCAATCATCACTAGGCAGTGACTTCCTGCATTATCAAAGAGGAATATCCAAATTATTACCCAAAATTATCATCCAAAACTCATTATATCTACTCTCAAACTATTTTGATAAATGAAATCTGATAAAATTTTCAAATATTATTACCTTTTAACACTCCAAAAATCCACCATATCCTTCAAAATGCAATCATGGCCATTACTTGAAGAAAATACCTGGTCATTGGACACAGACATCAGCTGGCTAGAAGAAAAAGAAGTCTGGGCCAATTACATCAATCCACAAGAATTAGATTAAAGTCCTTACTGGTTCTTGGAAATAAAACCAGAACCTTGTCCTGATATTTCCACAATAGTCCATCCATATATTGAGCTTGAGGACATCTTTGAAAAAGAAGAATCACCATCAGACACTGTCATATCTCATCCATGGAAAGAATTACCTGGATTCAACCTTACAAAGTATGAATTCTTAGAGTTACTGACCTGGGATGGAATTGAAGAAAACCTGGGAAACCCATACTGGAATGAAATATTTGACATGGATGAAACCCTCAAAAAATCACTATTTTGGAGGACCTGGGAATTCCAAGACTGGTTCAACCTCCAGGATTTCAAAATTAAAAATGGGAAAATAAGCAAGATCTCAAGAGGGTACATTATTCATAATTACACTTGGGACTGCCACTGGGAGGAAACAATTATACCAGCAATCTTCAGCCTTCAAGGGGGTGAAAATAAGTTGAATACAAAAGAATGGAACTCTTTCTGTCAAGAATACTTGTTTAAAAGTCTAAAAAGAGAAATATTGAGGGGAGGAAGACTTATTAAACAAGAATGAGTTAGGAAAATACTTTTTCAAAGAAATTAGTCAAGAAAAATTAAATTAAATCTCACCTGCTAAGTCCCCAGTTCTCTGATTTTTTAATCCATCCTATTTCCATTAATATTATTATTATTTATTCCTTTTATTTGTTCTTTTACTTTGACTTTAATCTTTATTGCAATGATTATTTGAGTTTTCCTTTGATGATCACCCTAAAAAACAATTATGCTTCAGAGCATATAAGATTGCAAGAAATAATAAAAGAATAAATAAATAAATAATTATTATTAGTTATAAAAAAAATATAAAATATATAAAATAATAAATAAAATCACAAGCATTTTCAATTCAGTTTATATCAGTAGATGAGAACTGAAAATGAAGAAGCTTAAATAATATTATAGTTCTATTTTACTCTTTTCTTATTTCATTATCCATTCTATCTCATTTTTGAGCTTACTAATTAATGAAAAAAAACTTTTTTCTAATTTTTGATTTTTTCAAAACATGAAGTAATACAGCAGGCTTGGCAGCTCTCACCAACCCCATAAGACAGGTCCAAATGAACAAGCCTGATGGATACAGTATTCCTGTTTAACAGGTGCTGCCACTGCACTTCAGTAATAATACACAACCTTAAAACCAAGCCCTAATAAAAATCAGTCTGAAGGGCATTTATTGTTTTAAACAATGGAATCACAAAAATATCCAAAGAAGCTGGCAGAAGCACTACACCAAAGGAATAATCTCAATCACAGGTCCAATTTGGAAGGCTTATTTAGCTTGGAATTGGTTTTACACAGCCATCATCACCAGGCAATCTTATCAGAGGAGAATCTGGATATAGGACTTTAGGCATGGATGACAGCAATATTGTAAGATTTTCTTATATCGGCGGATTTAGCTTGGATATGTGATTCCACACCAGACACTTCTAGCCAATGTGGTTATGATCACATATGAAGACTTTTTTGAAGGTTGCAATTGATATCTTATGTCACAGCTATACACTTTCTGACTAGAAAGCACCCAACCTGACTAAGCTCTAAGTACTGTAAAGGTGTAATAACACCTCTAGCACCCCAAATACAACTACCAGAAAAGGATGTTACAGCCACCGCTACAAGTCAATTTGGTTATGATCACATGCAAGCCTTTTTAATACTCATAAGGTGACTAAAACCTCACCAAGAGGCATTTCATGAATCTCCGAAGCAGTTTTGAGCCCCAGGAGGTTGAGCTAGGCTACAACGACTGCTTGCGGCACCAATTTCACCAGCCTAAAAGGGTGTTAGAGAATTCTCTACCCCAACCAACTAGATCTTTCAGCAAATCAAGTTTAAAAGGTTGTTAGAGCACCATAGACTCTAACTGACTCAATTGTTTTAACAAAAAAAGGGGGTTTTAAAACACCCAAAGTTGATCATATCACAATAAAGTTTTTTTTAAGCAGATTATAAATGGAAACGGCCTACCCAAAGAATCCTTGAGGGTTTTAAGAACTACTAGACCAGCCTGTAAAGCTTACTACCTTACCTTCTAACAATGACAGGGTTAAAAAAAAAGGAACAGGAAGGAAGCAAACAAACACTCACATGCAAGAAGGCGAGGTATTTATAGTCATGGTTAAAACCCCTGGGATACTAATTCTAGCTTAACAGAACAACATAGACTAATCATACTCTACTGTACTTCCAAATATCATAGCATATATCAACAAACCTTACCAAGACCCTACCTTAGTTTTTATTAAATAAGCCATGCATGGCTCAGCATTCTGACAGTATCATATTTGAATCATGCACATAAAAGCACTCAAACTCCTCCTTGTCAGCTATTGGTAGAGGTAGTGCTGATGCGATGAAAAGCAAACAACCTTTCCAGAACTGAAGAAAGAATAAAAAGAAGTGTATCACTGAATAGCTCGGAAATACGGGCAAGGCAATTGAAAATAATATGTGGAATGTCATGTGATGAATTAGGCTGGAAATCCATGTTCAAAGAAGATTAAATGTGATTGCACTTGTAGTACTAAAGGTATGAGCCATCATCTCACTGTGAAACTTCAATTGGCCAACCCAAAGTGGAGTGCAATATCCCAAAGCACCAATTGCACTCTTGATCAATTTGTCCAGGCTTCAAAGACTAAACATGTGAGTTTTCCTTTTCTGGTTTTCAGTCACTTTACTGAGACTCATCCTGTTATGTTTTGAGAAATTATGTTTAGAGTTGCTCAAAACTTCCCTTGTGTACTTCATCTCTGATTGTGACCTCCCATTGTCAATTACTGAATCCACCTCATTTCGTGAACTACTTCAGCTATGCAATCCCAAGATCTTAGAAATATTAGTTGGACAAGCTGTTGTCACCTGACACTTCTCCAGTGTCTATTTTTTTCACCAATCACACATTCGCAAAATCCTTGAATACAACAACCAATTGATTTCTTTCACAACTGATTGTTGGACCAGTCCCAATGTGACTGCCTTCATGGCAGTCACAGGACATTATTTGAACCCTTATTTCAATCTTAAATCAATCCTGCTTGTTTTAACCAAGATAGAAGGTAAGCTGGTCTTCTACCTAACCAATAAGGTAGCTTGCTGAAAACCTCTACCAACAAAGGCAATCATTCTGGAATCTCACTTGCCAATCACTTTCTCCAGGTAATTAACCATTACTAAATTGCCACCAAAATGATCTGCATCACTACTGATAATGCCGCAGTAAACACTCACATGGCTCAAGAAATAAGTTGGAGTGGACCAACTTTCCATGCCAACACCCATTCAATAGGGTGTATGGCACATATTATCCACCTGGCTGCTTGCAATGGTCTCAGTGCTCTCACAAATACAAATACCACTGCAACACCAATTGGCCATCAAATGGACTTATCAAATCTCCTGGACACACCTGATGGCACCCATTTGCAATATGACTCAATCATCTCATGAATTGCTAAGCTGGGATCTTATTTGAAACAAAGCTCACAACACCATGAAAAGCTTATTACAACTGTCAATCTAGTCTATGATGGCTCAAAGCCAGCAAAAGCATCAACCCTCTTGACACATGTCTGCACAAGAGGGAATTCAACTTACAAAATGCTTCAGCAAGCCTTAAATCTCAAGGATTCTTTTAATCAGTTTTGTAGCCCTGACAATATGGAACCATTCCTACTAACACCACTTGAATGGGAAAAGGTAGTGGTAATAGTCAACTTTCTTCTTCCATTATATGAAGCAACCCTTCTCATCTGTAAATAGAAATACCCAATGATAAATCAGGCTTTGCCTCTATATATTTTGCTCATAAAAAGAACTCAACAAGCAACTCACTTATGCCAGATAATTCTTTATTTGCATATTTACTGACAAGCCTGTACTTTAGGCATCTCAGCAATATGATGTAGCTCCCATTGAACCTGCAACCAAAGCAATGACTGACAAACTTTAAAAATACCTCAAAATTTTACTGTGCAGGAAGCTGGTCATATGTGTGATGTTCCTCAATCCACGCTTCAACTTTAAGTTTTTCAATACTAATAATTCCACTTTGACTCACTTTGGTACCTCTCCAGCACATTGGAGAGCTATCTTTGAAGAAGATGCAAGACTTCATTTTGAAGAAGCCAATCCAGCTGACAATAATGCTGAGATACCCAGCACAACCACTACGAATTTCCAGGCTTTATATGATGAGATGTATCCAACATCTTCAATAGAGGCCAGAACCTTGAAAAGCAGGATCAAACAATTTTTTTCAGAGCCTCCCAAACGCGACAAGCCCGATATCCTACTCTTTTGGAAGAGTAGGAAATCAATGTTCCCAACCCTTTATGTAATGGCCCACAAATACTTATCAATACCAGCCACCAGCTCCCCCTCAGAGTGTGTTTTCTCAGGAGGGCACAAAATCCTTAGCTATCAGAGGGCAACCTTGTCAAGTATGCATGTGGAGCAACTGGCTTGTGTAAAGAACTGGGCACGGGTCTTTGGCCCAATTTATTATTCACATTCTTAGGTGGTTTAATTTTGATTACTGAGTATTTTTATGCTGAAATAAATAAAATTATACATGCAAATGTAAGCCGGTCCCCTGTTGGGGTTAGCCATTTAGCCCATTACCCATTCCATTGGGGAATAAGGCTTTTTTGGATAACAAATCATGGGCCCATCTTTCAGATGGAAGGGAATGGGGAGCACCCTGAGCATGCAGTATTTTAGACAGAAACACTGGAAGCTGTGCAATCACATTCAAAGCCCATGGCTGCTAATTCAAAAACTCCTCTGACACCATTAATTGTAGCCTCTGCTAAAATACACAGCTGAATGATGTGACAAGACTACTTTCATCTTTTCATGACATGTTTAAAAGAGAGAGAAGATTCCACAAGAACTACTTATGCAATCTTGCATTGTAAAGTTATCAAGAACAGGAATCAAGGAAACTCTAAAATCCTGACATCAGTAAATGGTCTTAATACTGTGTGGGAGATGCAACAATGTGCTGCCTTCAGACTTCAAAATGGTTATTCTTTGAACTGAGAATGCAACAGTAATTAGACTAAAAATTGGTAAATGCATTAGCTTTCAAACCCCAAAGCCATACTAATTACCAGAAACAGGAACTACATTGACCAGCTGTGGAAGATGGAAACTGGTGGATCTTAGCTCCTTCAAGAAACCTCATCCCTGTCACAAAAGGCAAGGAATATTGCTTAAAGTACAGTACTGTTGTTATCAAAGCATGCTGTTTGAAGTCAAACAGAAATGACAGGTTTTATCCAGGTACTGGATTTAGCTCGGGATGGTATTCAGTAGCCGCCATCACCAATCAATCCGACACCTTCCATATACAAAATAAATTGACCTGTCAACTTAATACCATTCCAGCACAAAGCATGCAGAAGTTGAAGCAATAATCATTTTGACAACAGCAGGTGGTACATGACAGCTACAAGTCAGATTAACTTTATCACCCAAAACAAGCATGTACAGTACTATCATAACAGTGGAGCATTCTCACTAATTCTCTAGAGACAGGAAGTGTCAGATCTTGTTCCAACAGTGGATTTAGCTGGGAGGAGGTATTCTACAGCTACAAGCCTGTGGCTACCACTGAAGTTATTTATGATCACATTGGGGACCTCTTGAGGGCTGTAGGGTGACCAAACCCTTGCCAAGAGATTTTTCATCCATTTCCGAAACATCTAATAACCACCCGAATACCTTCTAATAACAGAAAAAGTGTAATAACACCTGAAACAGCTCCTGAAACTTTAAATAGGCAAGGACTACTGCACTTGACTGCAACTGCAACATCTTAAAGAGTTCTGGAGCACAACTTTGACACAAAAGAAGCCACCCAACATCTTTATGATTGCTATAAGGGTGAAATAACACATGTGAAAGCCCAATACAGCCATGCTATTAGTTATGAAGCCTCACAGGGTCTTCAACAGCACTTGAAAAAAAAAATATAATAAAATAAAAGAAAATAATAATAATAATAAATGTAAAAAAAAGAGGGATGAGTAGTAAAGCCCATCTAGAGGTCTTTGTAAAAAGGAAACAGTAACCCAAAGTGGTATCAAGCCTCACTTGGGATATACTAACTTAAAATAGCGTGAATTGGACCTCCAGAGGCAGACAAACCACCTCATTAGCCAAAATCAGCAGCCCGACTTCATGGAGACCACCAAAATGAGTCTAAACCATTCTGTTAATTTAATGAACTTAACAGCATATCAATAATAATAACAATAGGAGCTAAACATATAGATTAACTACTTTTATTACTAAATGTTTTTAATTTAAATTACTAATGTTGCTTTCAAAAAAAATAACTCAATTAATAAAACAAAAAACAAACAAACAGCAATAATAATAATCATAATAACAATCATAATAATAATAAAATTATTATTAACATTTAAATTTATGCTGGAAAAACAAAAAATAATAAGTCCTGAACAAGACTTAAAACTGTTTATTTTCTATTGTTTTCATTATTAAAGCTGAATATTACTGATGTTTTTTTCTTTTAATTAATGTACTTTATAAATTAGCTAAAGAAAACCTCATAAAGGCTTTAAAATGATAGTTTCCTTTTATTTTTATGATTATATTGAGCTGAAATTTGATACTCTTGATTGCTAAAGGGCTATAAATAAAAAACAAAACATGCCCTCAGCATGGCTTAAAACTGATTAGTTCTTTTATGAATTATAATTCTGATTTTTTAATTTGCTAATTGATTTTTATTTTCAAGTTGTACAGGGCTATAAGTTAAAAAAACAAATGCCCTGAGAAAGGCATTAAACTGCTCAATTTCATTTCTTATGTTATTTTTTTTAATTACTGAATCTTTATTTTACTGAAATTTCAGTATTTATTTTTAGTTTAATGAAATAATTAAAGGAAATAAAAAAAAGAAAGCCCTCAGTATGGCTATAAACTTCTGTTTTCTTCTTTATATTATCTTGTGACTGTTTATTTGAGCTAGTTGACAAGATAAATATTTAATTTTCACAGGGCCTTAATATATATATATATATATATATATATATATATATATATAAGCCCTGGGCATGGCTTTAAACTGCTCACTTTTATATTCTTAATTATTATTTTATTAGCTTTCTTATTTTACTAAAAATTTATTTATGTGCCAATTTTTTTCATGAATAGGAAGTGCTCTTTGAAAAAAAAATTCCTCAACATGACTTTAAACTGTTGAATTTTCTTTTATTTATGTTTTGTAAAATAATAAAAAATAGAAGAGCCCTCAGTATGGCTATAAACTGCTGTTTTTCAATTTTTATATCTTGATTTTTGTGCTGATTCTATTATTTTTAGTGCTACCAATAACAAGAAAAAGAGCCCTGGGCAAGGCTTTAAACTGCTCACTTTCATTTTCTTATAATACATTATCATTATATTGACTAGTTTATTTTTACTGAAATATTTGGTTTTTGTTTTGTTTTTTTTTTACAGTTTTTTTATGAATCAATATATAAATATATCACAAAACAAAAAAAACAAATAGATATATATAAACAAAAGAGGGTTGAAAAGGAAAATGCCCTGAGCAAGGCATTAAAATGCTCAATTCTATTGTTTTTATGTCTATTTATTAAATTATTAATTATTGAGTTTTCTGATATTTTATTTTTTCAGTTAGGTAAAATACCTTGGGAGGGCTTTAAAAAAAATAGAAAAATAAAGAAATAAATAAAAAGCCCTCAGCATTGGCCTTAAACTTCTTATTTTCTTCTTTTTTGAATTTTACCATTATTTTTGGGCTTATTCAACTTACTGACAAAATATTGATTTGGATTTACCAGGGTTTAAAAAAAATAATAATAAGTCCTCAACAAGACTTTATACTGTTGAATTTATTTTCCTGTTTGGTGTTCAGTTTATTTCTTACTAATTAGTTTTTTGTATATAAAACAAAATGATGATAATGAATACAATATATATATATATATATATATAAGAATATAGCTAAAATGCTTATTTATTTATTTTTTCTTCAATATTTTATTTAAATTTACTGAAAATTTTTTACAAAGGCCTTAAAAAGAGTAATAAAATAAATAAAAAGAATGCCCTGAGCAAGTAATTAAACTGCTCAATTTCATTGCTTATGTTATTTTTTAATTACTGATTCTTTATTTTACTAAGATTTCAGTATTTTTTTTAGTTTAATGAAATAATTAAAGGAAATAAAAAAAAGATATCCCTCAGTATGGCTATAAACTTCTTATTTTATTTTTCATGCTTACTTTATATTTGGATATTAAATTAAACTGACATATTTCATTTTTGATAGGCTATAGGGTTATAAATAACAAAAGCCCTCAGCATGGCTTTAAACTGCTTTGTTTCTTTTTTTTAATCTTATGATTTTTTTGGTTTTTTTACTACTAAAGAAGTATTTATTTCAATTTTTCAGGGCTATAAAAAAAAGAGCCCTCAGCATGGCTTAAAACTGCTTGATTTTATTTATTATTTGCTTCTTTTTTCCTTTATCAATGCTAAAATTATTTTTCTTTTTTTACATACAGGTATATTTCAATGCAAAACAAAAGAAACAAAACAAAAACAGTATATATATATATATCATGAATCAAGGAGGTTGAAATAAAGCAAAAGGAGCCCTCAGAAGGGCTTTGAACTACTGTTTTATCATTCAAGAATTTCCCTGATGCTATAAGCAAAGACTTATAAAGAGTAAAAAAGTCCTCAATAAGACTATAAACTGTTGAATTCAATTTACAACTTGGCTTTGAAGATAAAGAAAATGTCATGAAAGCCAAAAGTATCAAACAGAAGTTCCTGGACACAGGATAAGGTCCTTTGCAAGACCATAAATTGCCCACTAAAAATTCTCAACATGGACTCAGAATACAAAAAAAACAAAGAAATGGTCCTTGGAAAGACCATAATCTGACAATTAAGATTCTCAACAAGGACTTAAATTACAAAAAATAATTAACCAATGGTCCTTGGAAAGACCATAAACTTCCTATTTAGAGCATTCAAGAATATTGTACAAGAACTCTAAGAGCAGGATAAGTCCTAAGCAAGACTATAATCTACCTAAGGTTTCATTTCTTTTTTTACTTTCTGATTTTATCTCATTACAAACAAGTATTAGAAAGATGTACTGACTTGAACCTTTTGAACATATTTTTTTTATTTCTTTTTTAAATTTATTTATTCATTTTCACTAAGAATTAGGAGCATATCCCATTCATGATCTTAAGAGTATTCTATTTATTTATTATCTTTATTATAATTCTCCTACTATTACAACAAGATCCATTAAATTGGCTTAATTTTACAACTTAAAAATAATAATTAAAAAAACTCTACACCAACAAATTGGTTAAAACAATCAATTCATTTAAAATATTTCTTGAATTACAAGAAAGTGATTGGAGCTTGTTTGAAAGAAAGAATTATTTGTGCCATGAAGGCATTAATTGAACTCTGAAGGAGTTATTTATATTAAAAACTCATAAATCAATGACATAATTTGGGAAATTTACATATTAATAACACCTCAATGTGCTATTTTTTTCCAAAAGGAATTTAAAAAGCCCCCCAAAAGCAAACAAGAGTGTTTTAAAGCTGTACAGTTATTTTTTTCACTGTTTATATTTTTTTAACAACTCAAATGCATTTATTGGTAACAGAACTTCTGAACCGGAAAGGGGATGGACTTGAAATAAAGTCTGAGTCACAATGATGATTCCAAAAGGAAGAGTTGTGGCATCATAAGGGTCATTATATGATTGAAGGACTCAAATTATGATCATTCAATTATGTCATATCAATTATAAATACTCTCAAGAGCACCAATTTTTGCTAAATGGCCCAAATTACCACCTTTAACCAAAGAGTTCCATGATCTTGATTTTGATTCAGGATTATTTCCTTTTAAGTGTCATTTTTACTCAGATATATCAGTTTTTAGGTTATTTAATACTTAAAATCAACCAAAGAAAATACTATTCAGTCCAATTTAAAAAAGAAACTATGTGAATTTACTGTATTATTATTTATTATTATCAAAATCACTATAACAAATAAGGGGTGGGTAAATCTATTTCTTACACTATCCCTTATAGTTAAAGTTTTGGGGGAATTGGAACATATCCTCTTCAAAATTTCAAAAACAACTCTAGATTTTTAAATGGAGATGGGGGCCCTTATCCAACAAGAAATATTATTATAAAGAATATCAATAAATTAATATTAAAATCAATTTTAAATTATCTTATTATTATAATTTTTCATTTTTCATTTTTCATTTCATTTTTTTAACAGGAATACTTTAGTAATACAGGAGAACCAAAGGAAGTAAATCATTTTGAAGAAGTATCAATATAACTTTAAAACATTATATCACATACCAATTATCACAATACTTAAAATAAAGAAAATTGTTTATGAATAAAAGCAGGAGTTCCTTATGGATTGACCTTTGGACAACACCAGACCTTGGAAATTTCTTTGATTCTGGATTGAAACTCAATTGTAATTCAAGAATCACTGGCCAGGATTTATCAACTGAAGGATGAATCACTGGATTAATTATTGGCTCAGGACTCAATCAACATGATGGACCAACAAGATGATGTAAAAAAGTCAACTCAAATTTCCCTTGGGATTTTAAAGAAGCTTAAAGACTCAAGTGGTCCTCATCATGACACTAAACTGCTTCCCCTGTAGACTTGGGCAGGGAAAATTATAAATAATAACAGGCAAGAAGCTGGAGGGGATTGTCCTAGTCAGGAGAAGTGCTGAAGGACCATTTTTGTCCTTAGCATGACACTAAACTGCTCCCTTTGTGTAACAGGAACAAGGGGTTTCAAAGGTGTTTAGAATTATCAAACTGGCCACAATGAACAAAGTGAAGTCCCAAGCCATCAATTAAGACAAGAAGATTCCTTATCAAGAAATAAAACAACCAGAAGAATCTTGCATCAAGTGGGAATCATGAAGATTGAAGAATAAAACAAGAGTCTAGTGGAATCCAAAATCAAGCCCAAAGGAGCTCAAGGATCAAGATAAGCCCTTGGATTAGGCCAGGAGGTCCTTGCATGACTTAAACTGCAGGGCTTGTATACCTAATATACAGGGGTTACACACCTAGTTGTAGGTCCTGTATGACCTTAAACTACATTTTTTATGGAAGAAGGAAGCAAGAAGAATTGTGAAGACCTCCATATTTTAGGACACTAGGAAATTCTTAAAAATCATTAAAAGAAAGAAGAAAAAACAAGATTACTAATTGAAGATGGATCACCAAATTTTAGCATCCAAATATAAATAAGTCCTGAAGAAGGTGAGACCAGTCAATGAGCCAATGTCTCAAGACCTTAACCCACCTTTGGAAAGACCACTTTTGTCAAGAGCTCCTTATGAAACACCCTTATCACCAAACCCACCTATATTTCAAGAAACCTTCAAGGTCACCCATCAAAGACTGCAAGCAGTCAATTTTGGCCCACCAGGATGGTTATCAAATGATGAAATCAATTTACTCAAAAATGTTATTACATTAAGGGAAAAAGCAATAGCTTTCTGCGAAGAAGAAAGAGGATTACTCAAACACTCATATGGAAAACCTTACAAGATACCAGTAATACCTCATGAACCTTGGCAGAAGAAACCAATTCCCATTCCCAAATCAATTTTATCTCAGTTTACTGAATTAATCAGAGAAGGAATCAGGACTGGACTCTATGAGAAATCCACTTCAAGCTACACAAGCCCAATTTTTTGTGTGTCCAAATCAAATGTGAAACTCAGAATTGTCCATGACCTTCAAGAACTCAACAAAGTCACCATCAAGGATGCTGGCTTACCACCTCACATTGAAGAATTTGTAGATGCATTTGCAGGAAGAGCATGCTATGGACTAGGAGACATCATGGGAGGATATGATGAAAGAGAATTAGATGTCACTACAAGACCCCTCACCACTTTTGAAACACCCCTTGGAAGGATGCAACTCACAAGACTCCCCCAAGGGGCCACCAACTCAGTAGCAGTATACCAAGCCCAAACGACCTGGATACTTCAAGAAGAAATACCAGAAAGTGTAGGAATTTTTATTGATGATGTAGTAATAAAAGGACCAAGATCACTTTACAGCCAAGAAACACTACCAGAAAACCCCTCAATCAGAAGATTTATATGGGAATGTGCCATAACCTTAGAAAGAGTTTTATTCAGGATTGAAGAAGGGGGACTTACTATATCAGGATCAAAGTTTGCATGGTGTGTTCTAGCTTTGGAAATAGTTGGGCATGTTGTATCATTTAAAGGAAGAACAATTTCACAACAAAAGATCAACAAAATTGAAAATTGGCCAACGCCTCTTAACAAGGAGGAAATAAGGGGATTTCTTGGACTTTGTGCCTATGTAAGGATATTAATTGAAAACTTCTCACAAGTTGCCTCACCACTCAGAAGGCTCACTAGAGAAGATGTTGACTGGGACTGGCATCAAAAATGTGAAGAAGCTTTCCATAAGCTCAGAAGAATAGTTGGAGATGAAAGAACCCTCAAGAAATTGGATTATGACAAAGGAGCAGGAAAAATTAAGCTAGCAGTAGATTCAAGCTACATTGCTGCAGCAGCAGTACTCACTCAAGAAGATAAAGAAGCAAACAACAGACCAGTATTATATGAATCAATAACTTTTTCAAAATCAGAATCAAAATACTCACAACCCAAATTGGAACTCTGTGGAGTTGCAAGAGTTCTCAAGAAGCTTCAGAAAATACTTTGGGACATCATTTTGAATTAAAAGTTGATTCCAAGGCCTTAATTGAAATGATCAACACCTGTTGCTTACCCAATGCCCCCATTACAAGATGGGTGGCTCTCATTCAACTATTTTCCTTTGATTGGGTACACAAAGAAGGGAAGACTTTCACTATGCCAGATGGGCTATCCAGAAGACCAAAAAACTCAGAAGAAGAAGATGAAGATGCACCAGAATTTGATGAAGAAGAAGGTTGGAGCTGAGAAGTTTTGGGTAAAAGAGAAAGTAATACATCAATAAGATAAGATGGTGCAAGAGAGAGAGAAAAATAGACAACAAATACCTGAGAAGTTTTGGGTAAAAGAGAAAGCAATACGTCAATAAGATAATATAGAGATCACAGAAATTGAGGAATTGTCTCTATTTATAATAACAGCGTATTACCCCCAAACACTCCTCAGGAGAGGCAGTAGTTACAACGTAGTTGAAATAAGTAATTGACTAGATACAAGAATAAAATAAAAAGAGATACATAGAATAATCTGGACTATGAGAAACAAGACACACTGGAAAAACCAGATCAGGCAAAGTAAAGATTTAGCACCATTTTCCTAAAGTAAAGACTGACTTAGTCGTAATATTTTAACACACCCCGTCGCTCGAATGCACAATCAGTTGAATAGTGGACCAAAAATCATAATGTTTGAGATTACCGAGTCCTTTGGTGAACAAGTCTGCCCACATAAGATTTGTGGGGATGTAGGAGATATGGACAAATTTTCTGTTGATAAGATCTCTGATCCAATTAAAACAAATATTGATATGTCGAGTTCTGTGTTGATACAAAAGATTTCAGCATAGAGCAATAGCTCCCTGGTTATCACATTTTAAGTAAATCCTTGGTTCAAAATTAAAATCATAGAGTATTTTCTTGATCCATAAAGTGTCCTGAGGAACTTCTGTTAAAGCTCGCAGCTCAGCTTCAGTGGTAGAAAGAGCTACAATTGGTTTTTTTTTAGTTTTCCAAATGATAAGACCACTGCATAATACACCATATCTGGAAAAAGATCGTCCATTGTAATTGCTTCCCCAGTCAGAGTCAGAATAGCCAATTATTTCAGAATTTTTATCAGTTCCACATAATTTTAATTCATAGTTCTTAGTACCTTGAAGATATCAAAGAACTCTTTTAAAGGCAGATACATGACAACCTGAAGGTTTATTGAGAAACTGTGATAATACGGAAGTGGCATAGGCCAAATCTGTTCGAGAACATGATGTTAGATAATTTAGGAGACCGACAGCTTTTCGGTAGCTAAGAGTTAGGTCTTGATTAGTCTTGTTGGATAAAATTAATTTGGCGCCAGGATCCATTGGAGTAGTGACAGGTTTACAATTCTCCATTCCAAATCCTTTTAAAATTTTGTTGATGTAGAGTTTTTGAGAGAGAGTAATGATTTTTCTGCTTCAATTTTGATTAATCTTAATTCCTAAGATAAACTGTACTTGAATCATATCATCCATGCAAAAAACCTTTTTTATATCATTTTTGAATTTTTCAACAATATTTATTTTTCCTCCAATGAGCCTGTCATCAACATGCACAAAAACAGTGCAGAAGCTACCTCCTGTGCTCATAAAAAGACATGGATCTCCTTGACATGGCTTAAATTTAAGAGTTTTGAATACATCTTTGAGTCGTTTATACCAACACCTTGGACTTTGCTTAAGCCAATAAAGTGATTCAATCAGCTGTAGACAAGTATCAGGTTGAATGACATGAGGATACCCCTCTGGGTATTTCATCAAAATTTTTCCTCAGTTATTCCATGCACAAAAGCAGTGCAAACATCCATTTGGTGAAGTTCAAAGTCGTTAATAGCACAGTAAGAAAGCAAAAAACAAAGAGAAGCAAGTCTTCCAGCCGGTGTGTAAGTTTCATTATAATCTATTCATTCAATTTGTGAGAACCCTTGAACGCAAAGTCTTGCCTTGTATCTAACAACCTTGCCAGTGTGATCTTCTTTTGCAAGAAAAACCCAAGTAGAGCCAAGGAGATTAGCTTCTTGTGACAGTGAAACAACTTTCCAAACTCCATTTTTCTCAATGCTGGATATTTCCTTGATAATCGCCAATTTCCATTTGTCAGCCTGTAGATGATTCATAGCCTGGGAGTAGGTTTTGGGAGTACTTGAATTGAAGTAAGTAGCAGCTTTAGCAAGCCTTCATCAGCCTTCTGGAAGTATGTTGGATGTATCAAGTTTTCTAGATATATCTTTTGGTGCTTTATCAAGTACATTATCCATTACCCATCCCTTCGGAAGACTTTTGGTGAGCAGGGGATTTTGTGAGGGGTGAGTAGAACAATCTTCTGAGCTGAAAGATTCTTGTAAATCATCGAATGATTCATGGTCTAATTCTGCAGCATTTTGAAAAGATGAAGAAGGGATAGAGTTATCAATATCAAGAGGAGGATCTGTTTCTATTAAAGGACTGAAATGATCTGGAATTGATGGTTCTGAACAAGCATTGTTTATAGGAGCAAAAGAGGTAGATTCAGGACATAAACTGTCTTCTTCTGAGTGAGTGGAGGCCTCCTGAGATTTGTTGTCAAAAAGGTAGTCATGTGTGATTTGGATTTTGTTGGTAACTGAGTTATAGACGCGAAAGTTTTTGTGCCCTTCAGAGTAACCAAGAAAGAAACCCTTTTCGGCACTGGGGTGAAGTTTTGATTTTAAACTTGCCTTATTTATGTGGATGTATACGGGAAATCCAAAAGGATGTAGATGATCCATCTTAGGAGCATAATTGAACATTGTCTCAAAAGGAGTTTTAAATGACAATGAGGATACTGGTGTTCTATTTAGCAAGTAAGTTGCAGTAGACACAGCCTCTCCCCACCAATCAAAGGAGAGTTTATAATCCAACAGGAGACAATGAACTCTTTCCATCAGGGTTTGATTGGCCCTCTCAGCGAAGGGATTTTGCTGAGGTGTATGTGGAGCAGTAAGTAGGGATTCTATTCCTTTGTTCACCAGATATTGATAAAAAGATCCCTCAATGAATTCTCCACCATTATCAGATACAACTTTCTTGATTTGAAAATCAGTTTGTTTTTCAATAAATGCTTTGAATGATCTGAATGCTTCAAAACATTTGGATTTGTTTGAAATAGATGTGATAAAACAGAACCTAGAGTAACTGTCGATTATTTGGAAAATAAAGCGACTTCCCCCTTTAGAGACAGGAGTGATTGGGCCACAGACGTCCATGTGGACTATTTTTAGTGGCTTAGAAGTGTTTGAAAAGGTGCCATTAAAGGGTAGACGATGAGATTTAGAACTTAAACATGCTTCACATTTCAAACCCTAAAAGTCCAAAGATGGGAAAAGATAAGAAGCATATTTATTGGTTGGATGTTCCAAGGCTTGGTGAACAATAGATACATCTGTACTTTTTGTTGTTAAATGCAAAAATGGATTTCCAAGAAGGATTGAGATGAAATTATCTATTAACTTTCTTTCAAGTATAATTTCATTGTTTTCGTCAAAAATGTGAACACTTTCCCCTTTCCCAGAGAGAGAACAGCCTTTTCATAGGAAGGGTGATAAGGGAATCAAAGGAGTAGTGATGCTAGGAACAATGAGCAAGTTTTGAGGGTGGATTATAGAACCCTTGTAACCTGTGATGGCTGCAGTGCCAAATCCTTCAGCATAAATTATAGTGCCATTGGCCTGGCTTAAGGCCACTCTATTCTTAGTGAATGAGACGAATCTCTCTGAGTCTTTAAACATAGAATGAGAGGCGCCTCTGTCAAGAATAGCACATTCTTCCTTAATGAATGATATCATTTTGGATTCAGTACTGATGCAGTAGACCCTAGGAGAAGAAATTGGCTTTGATCCAGTACTTTCAGTAGCGCTGGAGTTGACCTTGGAGCGTTTATCTTGATTTCTTCTTTCTCTATACTCCTTGAGGAGGTGTGTATGAAGTTGAAAACATTGATCTTCTGAATGAGAAGCTTCAGGAGAATGCTTCCCATTTTTACATTTAACCCTTTTTTCACCGATACAAAGGGCCTGTCCATCGGATATAGATAATTCTTCATTTCTTGCAAGAGCTAGTTCTATATCTGATAACAAGCTTTCAAGAGTGGGAACACGCTTAAATATTTTGATCTCTTGATATATATTGTCCTTTACAAAGGATAAAGACATAGGAAGGTTTCTAAGATAGTAAAAAGCCAGCATACAAGACATAGTTTTTTCCTCAAATAGATCCTGTCCCATAGATTTAAGGAGCTTGGACTGATTCTGAATCTCTATAATGGAATTTGAAACAATTCCATCTTCTATCTTCATTCCAAAAGGTTTGGTCATAACTGTAGCACAGTTTTCAACCGATGAAGCAGCATAAAAATTGCAAATATTTATCCAGAGAGCAGCTGGATTGTAATTCTCTTGATCATCGTCAAAGAACTTGTCATAGTTTTCTTGATCAAGAGTGTTTCCTAGCAAGAAATAAATTTGTCAGAAACTATTCTGGAAGAATTCTACTTCTTCCTCTGGTGCATCATTAGGCAGAGAACTTATCCAGTCAGGCTTTAAGAATATATCAATATTTTTTATTGTGAGTGCCATTTTAACCTTATTACTCCACTTGGCATAATTCTTGGAAGTTAATGGGTCAATATTTTTTTTGTATAAAGTTTCAGAAAGACTTCTAGTAGTGAGATCTCTTAGAAGATTAGATCTTAGTAGTTTATATGAGGGGGTTGGAGTTCTTAAACAAAGATGATTGGAGGATTCTTGTCACATTGGGCTTGAGGGTGCCTGAAGGATAGGTGACTCATTTTGAGTGGATTCTGAGTTGATTTTATTCATGATAATAGTATTGATGAAAATAAAATAAGAGCTTTTATGTAAGAGTTCAGCAGAATGCTGGCCCCATAACCTGAGAAGTTTTGGGTATGAGAGAAAGTAATACATCGATAAGATAAGATGGGGCAAGAGAGAGAGAAAAATAGACAACAAATACCTGAGAAGTTTTGGGTAAAAGAGAAAGCAATACGTCAATAAGATAAGATAGAGATCACAGAAATTGAGGAATTGTCTCTATTTATAATAACAACGTATTACCCCCAAACACTTCTCAGGAGAGGCAGTAGTTACAACGTAGTTAAAATAAGTAATTGACTAGATACAAGAATAAAATAAAAAAGAGATACATAGAATAATCTGGACTAGGAGAAACAAGACAGATTGGAAAAACCAGATCAGGCAAAGTAAAGATTTAGGACCATTTTCCTAAAGTAACGACTGACTTAGCCGTAATATTTTAACAGGATCAAGCCACACCGTGGATTTGGGGCTAAGAATGTAAATTCACTCCATTCTTCAGTAGTACAAGGACCAACCAAACAAGAAGGATTTTGGAAGAGAATGCAAGAAAACCTAAGTACAATGAAAAAACCACAATCAAATAAAGATGAAGAATTTAAAAGGATAAAAAGAAGGTCACCCAGCTTTTTCTTGGAAGATGGCCAACTCAAAAGAAGAAATAACCCAAACCCATAATTAGTGTTATCAAGTCAAGAAGTTGAAAGCTACATTTTAAAGTCACTTCATGAAGACATGAGCCATAGAGGGGAAAATGAAGCTTACAGAAGAGTTAAAGCAAGATTTTGGTGGGAAGGAATGGAGAAATCAGTCAATAAATGGGTTCAATCTTGCCTGGCCTGCCAAAAGAGAAGTCAAAACTTACAAAGGGAAAAAGGAAAATCTACCGCAACATCAACAATCTTTGAGAGGGTCAGTATGGATGCAGTCCATATCAAATCTGGAAGATGGAAGTATATGGTGGTAGCCAGAGATGATTTTTCAGGATGGTCAGAAACAGTTGGACTAGTCAAATTAACAGCAAAAGCAGTTACAGAATGGTTCACCTCAGAATAGATATGCAGGTATGGCTCACCAAACAAAGTAACTGTTGATGGGTGGCCCAAGTTTGGAAAAGAATTGCAAGATGCAGTGGAGAAATCAGGATCAAGAATCAGAGTCACCACACCCTATTACCCCAAGTCTCAAGAAATGGTGAAAAGGGGCCATAAACAACTTAAAGATGATCTAGTCAAGATGTGTGGGGAGAATGGAGGAAAATGTAAAAAATATCTACCACTACTTGCATTGGCTGACAGAATTTCCACTAAAAGAAAAACTGGTTTCTCACCTTTTGAACTCTAATTTGCACAAATACCAGTATTACCAATTGAAATTGAAATAAAAACATTTTTAGCAGTAGAATGGCACAAAATATCCACAACTGAGGAATTACTGGAATCCAGAATTAAACAATTAGAGGGGAAAGAAGAAGTGAGAAGGAAAGCAGTAGAAAAACTCAAAAAATCAAGGGAGGACTCAATGAAATATTGGGATAGAAGAATCGCACACCAACTAAGATCATCACTTAATCCAGGAGATTTGTTCCTGGTTTACAACAAAGCAATAGAAACTGAGTGGGGACTAATTCTCAAAAAGGAATGGAATGGAACCTACAGAGTAATCAGACAAATAAACAATGGACCATATGAACTTCAGGAGCTGGATGGAACAGAATTAGCAAGAAGATTTTCAGCATCTCAAGTCAAGATGTTTTACCCAAGAGGAAAGTTGATGGACACAAAGGAAGACACAGAAGAAGAAAAAAGTGAAGAAGATGAACAAATAAATGAGGAAGAGGTCTTGGGGGAAACCACAGAATAAGATGAAGAATAGGAAGCTCTCACCTGGAATTCTGGGGACAGCATAAAATGGAGAGGGGGATGTGGTATTCCATACCTTCTTTTTCACCAGGCTCAAGCTCATAGTACCCCATAACAGCAGTAAATCCAGCCTACAGGCAGACTTACACTCAAATTTTACACAAAAAGGTCAATTTTACAGCAAGAAGCTGGATTTAACTCATAAAACCATGGAACAGGCACCAAAGGGCAGTATATTTGTTTAAATAAATTATTCAATTTCATTATGCATATTTAAAAATCAAGTTACATATGGTAAACTAGTTACAACAAATTTAAATAAGGTACCACCCTTCAAAATTACACATCCCACCCAGCTTTACACCCCCTTATAGCCACAGGACTCCTACAGCATGAAAATTACACATGCATTAGCTACACAGCCACCTTTCATTCAATATAGAAAGTCACATGATGCAAAACTAAACCCCATACAATTCCTGAAATTCATTTACAACACAGCCCCAGGAGTACCTTATCTTATGTCCACAGTAACCCCACTTTAAACCTTAAAACAGGATCAGAATTCTTTATACCACTCATCACCCCCTGAAAACCAAAACTAATAACAACAGGCTGCATGAAGTACACAATTTCTAATTAAATCTCAACCACATGACTATGCACAGAATGTGCCAAACTCAAAAATTACATCATCTTCTACATAACAGTAAATTAAACAGTGCAAAAATTATCACCTGACCTCAATTCAAAGTTCAAAAAGAAGAAAAACAACCATGACAACTGCATAAATCACACAGCCACATCTATCAATCCTAAAATATGACATATGCAAAGGAATTACAAGGTCATCATGTGATACTGAATCCACCAACAGAATATCATGTGACAGAAAAGAGGCTGTGCACAACCAAAATCCACAGCCAAAATTGAATCACCTCATGCATGCAAGGAAAATTCAAGAATATCACATCATAATTAGTTCACCAACAGACAATCATGTGCTGAATGGAGGCTGTGCAGAGAAACAATTATTACCAAACCTTAAATCACCTGACCCATGCAAGAAAGGTCCACACCAAAAACAGAGTCACATGATGAAATCAAGAGGACTTAAATTGGAAAAAGACAGCTCCCATGGAGCGCCCCCTGGGCTTCCAAAAGGTATAAATAGAGGGGCTCTCTCTCCCCAAATTTCAAAATCCCCCCCCCCCATGCAAATTATATCCCCTGCACATTGCAAGCATAGGAATAATTCATCCCTCACCTGGGAGGTAGTCCAGTATATTATAGTAACTTTTCTTGCCCAGTAGCTAGAATCAGTGGAAGTATAGTGTTGAAGATTAACCAGTAGCTAAGCTCAGTGGAATCTTATTCTTATTAAAATAAAAAAAAATAATAATAATAAATTACCCAGTACCCAAGATTAGGGTTACTACTCTATTAAAATATTTTATTCAGTAAAATTAACACCATTTAGGAAGCCAGGCCAAAATTAATGAACCTTTGCATGGATTTTGACATCCCACGCCAGTCAGCAAGGATCTTGGGGGTCTAGCCACCCCTTAGAGCTAGAGTGTCTTTTCCCCCCAGAATTAATCTTTCTAATTCATTTTTTCTTCAATTCCCCATAATGTAATACAATTATGATTTACATATGTAATTCAATTGAATTTTTAATTACACATCTGTAAGAATTTATACATCATACGTAAGTTAAAGTTCACTTATGTAATACATGTGCACATTTTGACATTTCAATTGAAAATGCTTCAATTCCTCATCACTTCTAAACTAAACACAAAAACTCAATTTTCACACAAAGATCAATGGTTAACAACACATGTGGTGTTAATTAAATTAAGCTTTTGAGGATTTTTATGCTTTTGTACAAAAAATACTAAAAACTTACTTTAAGCTTATTTAGAGTTGGGTGACAGAAATTTCATCCAGAGGAGACCCTACTTTATTTTTTATGAGGAATCCAATGGTGTGATAATTTCTTTATGTTTATTTATTGGATAAAAAGCCATAATATATTTGATATAAATTTTTACCAAAAATATTTTAATTTCATAATTTTTATTAAAAATTCATTTTTATTTAATTTTTACAAGTGAAAATGTCTTTTCATAATTTTAAATTTTACTTTAATTTCATTTTTAAATTATAAATAAATTTTGATTTTTAAATATAAATTTGGATTTATATTTCATTTTTCATTTTTATAATATAAATAATTTTATTTTATTTATATTTGTTTCTCAATTGATCATTTGTAGTCTTTTGGGTATATGAAAATACCTCTAAGGCTCACACAAGGTTTGAAATAAATAATTTGAATTGATCTTCAAGGTTATTCTTTTTAGGTCCTTGTTTTGTCTTTTAGGTCTATAAATCAACGTCTGAGTCTCACTAACACTATAATTACTTCTTTATTTCAGTGTGAATCAATTTTGAATAAATGCAAAGTACTTTTTTTAATAAAATATTCATATCCTACCCACAAAAATTGGCATAAATGATAAGCACATTCAGTGAAATTTGGATTTATATATATTTTTATGATAAATATTTGATACCAAACTGTGTAATATCTGGATACATTTATGAAGATTCTAAGTATAATCATGATTTCTTGGAGAAGATATGCATGGGTTTTTTCCCAAAATAAGACACATGGAATATATCTTTCTGTCGGATAAAGTAAATTTAGCTATGATCCTATATGCATAGGAATGAATTTGGAGAATTTTCAGCCTGTGACTTAAAAGCAGAGCACAAGCATGACAGCCAAATACCATAAACCAATGGTATAGCCAAGATACGACCAAAACATGGAGCTGAGCCAAATAAGCTCAAAAGATATCAAAAGAAAGAGGAAACCCACCTGATTCCAAATATACAAGTCCCATTATCATAGGACAAAGAATAACAAAGTTATTCCTGCTCAAAGTTGTTGCTAAGCATAAACCTTAATTTTCACCTCTTATCTGAAATAAAGTGGAAGAGGCTTAAGCCCATCAAATGGGTCTTCAAAATGAAGATCTAAGTCAGGGCTACCCAATGATACTACCCAAACTGAGCTAGCACCAGTATTACTGAAGTTATGGCAAAAATCAGGCCAAATAAGGGTGAACAAAATATTCACCTCTCATCTAACTTCTACAGTTTTAGCGTGAGATACCTAAAGTGGGGTATTTTTGAGACAATCCCAATCAGGGCTATCTGATTGTTCCACCTATTTTCCCATATCCCATCTAGAACAAAAAATATGGAGCAAACAAGCTCCATACAGTTTCTTGATAAATCATAAATGTGTATAAGAAAACCTGTACATGACATAACCTTTCCCTATTTAAGGATAACCATACCAAATGAGGTACCCTTGTGTAGAAAACATCCAGCGCTACTCAATGAACCAACATTGAGCTTGATATCTCAAAAACTGACAAAGTTATGACTGTTTTAAGCTCAAACTCCCACAGTTTGGCCAATACAGCCTTATAGTGGGATAATATCCCATAACCATGATTATGAGGTGTCAAACAGACAAAGAAGCATTTTTATACCTCAATACCTCATAGCTCATTCAATACTGGGGTCCCATACAGGTTCTGTACAGCATTCTACGCGTAATACACATCAGAATCAGGCTATGTGGTCCCCAGATGAAAATCTTCACCCTATTTTGGTGAAAACTGCCCAGATGTGGTTTCAAAACCACATCTGAGCCCAGTACAGGATATACAGGCCTTTTGCAAACCACAAACCTATCCTAGAGAGTGAAAAATCTTCACTTCCTCTACATGAAAAGGTCTAGCAGCCTTTTCACTCCATTTCAGGATAAAAGGAGGCCTTTTCACTGCCAGAAAAGGAATCCCCATCTTGATCTTGAGTTCCTATGTAGTAAAACTGTCAAAAACAGCTATACTCTTGGAAAATAAACAGGTTACACTATAAATCTTAGTATTGTAGTCTTTATTATTGTAACACAACAGGTAAAGCTGCACCCAGGGCTTTCAATAGTGCTCACCACCACTAATTTTTATTAGTAAAGCCCTTTTTATCTTTAATTAAACCTTTCAAACCCTTTTATCCATGTAACAGTCATAGTTAAAGTTGTAAATAGCCTTATTACATCTTCATCATAGACTCAGCCTGACAGGAAGTCATTGAGTTAATATAAGCAAATATTCAGAATATATTCCTTTCCTTATGGGTGATAAGCTCAGCTCATTTCCAATTCATTCATCAATATTTTAAAGTTCACTAATATAATTACATTATTCATGAAAGTGTTTTCTCATTTTCAGAAGAGAATGTTTTCAAATAGGTGAAAATTGGAATTTTTTATGGAAATTGTCCAAATTGAAGACATTATACCTTTTTGGAGCTTTTATATTTAAATTTCATTAGAGACTAATAGGGCATAAGAAGTGAGATAAATATTCTTATCATATCTTGAATCCACAAATCTCCTTTCACAAGAGATAGCATTGAAAAAGTTTTTTGAAAGTTTTGAAAATTCCTTTACATATTTTTCTCAAATGTAAAGATTTTTGTTTCAAAAAATGAAAATTAATGAGGAATGTTAATCAAACATGGAAGAAATTACTACTTACTAGTGAGACTTAAGGCCTAGCTGTATTAAAATAATACATCACACTTGTGAAATTCAGTGTATTTCTCTTTCAATCGATAAATTTCAATAATAATTTATAGCTTAGAAGGTCTATTGAAGGTAAAAACATCTATAGGATAAAGCATATAATGGTTTCAATTTGTCTGTTAATGAGTATCTATCTCAGGTGGAAAATGAACTTATAAATTTGGATATTTATTTTACAATTTCTTGTGAAAGTTATTAGATTTTATTCCTTATCCTTAATTGACCTATTTTGGATGAGAAGAATGAGTAATTGCTTCTATTTTTTTGGAATTCTTCAGAAATTTGGGCTTTTAGGAGAATTAGCCATTCTTGTCCAACCCAGTCTACTCTGTTAGCAAAGCTAAATTCCCAATCATACACCTTCTTTTAGGTTCTCATTTATTGCTCATGGTAGTTCTTGTTTTAATAGCACTGATAGGAGATAAATATTGTAGTCGTTGTTATTTCAATCAAAAAGCTTATCAATATTTCACAATGCAGTTTTGATATTGGCTGGTCAAGAATTTCATTGTAGCCTTCTTGGAAGATGTCGGTCTCCTGTTTTTAATTTTTTTGGGGAAAAGACTTTATTCATTTTGTTTCAAAGAGGGATACTATATTACTCATTCAAAAGTAAAACAAGATTCTGTCTTCACGTTCCAGAAAGTTTACTTTGGAGTGGAGCTACTATAACATTTTTGAATTTTGAGGAAACTCAATTTTTGGTAATTAGCATTTTGAAAGCGACTGGGCTTAAGATATGAAAAATGCGGCCTCTATTTCTTTAATAAATATTTGAGTGAGTTTTTTTTTGTGCAGCTTGAAGTCCTCTTTTGATCCAAAATTGGGCGCATATTCTTTAAAGTTGTGAAGAAGTACACAAGAAGTGCCACAGACAGGGATCTAAAGCTCTTTGTGATATTAGAATCTAATTTCTGACCTTCACATTAATCTTTTAAGAACTATTTATGGTACCGTGGTTGGTAGGACCAGTGTAGTAAGTCATATCAAAAGAGAAACAAAAAATTAAGAATATCTAATGTGAGTCTAAAAGCAAAATGATATTTTCTAGCAACGCCATGGTTACTCCCAACTCAAAGGACTTTAACGTTAAACACTCAAATAGAAGACCATCCTCAGTTCCCCTGCTGTTTTGACCTCAAATCCCGAATCATTTGACAATGCCCTCAACGTAAATAATCTGAGTACTAAGAATCGACATTCTTTATCCTAAAAACAGCTCGTTCAGAACAATGGTAAAGATGATTATACTGCCCAACTGGACTGACTCCCAGTCTTCCCAAACTGATTACTAAAACCGTCCTAGCGCAGTATCTGTTGAGATTAAATTTATTGTGCCTTGAGCCCGAGTCTAACTTTCCTCGACGTGCGGAAAACTTTTGACACAGCCCTTCCAGCCTTCGATCAGAATTTGGGGATGCTCAGTGCTAATTCGTCAGGACTGAATGCGATAATGCCACTTGAGCAGCCTCACAATGACAGGAAAAGTATTCAGAATTCCATGAACTGTTTTTTTGCACTGGGACCATTAATTAAGTTCAGTTTATATTCGCTACTTCATTTCGGCCGCTTCCTTAGCTTAATTCTTGAACTTGTGATAAAAATCTAGAACAGTTCCCACAAAGGTTGAAAGCATTTTGTCTTAGTCAGCCCAGTTATTTTGAAATTTCGGATGCAAAATTTCGTGTTTCCTGGCCTCTTGAAGCATTGAGCATTGGTTTGCACGAAAATGAAGGAAAGTTTAATTTTTGAATTAAAATGACGACTTACAAGTTATGACGTCGTAGGAAATCCCAAATAAACATCTTTTGTAATTTAATATATTTATATTGCGATTAAATAAGCAGCCAAGTCTGTACTTGAGGTCACGAACAGGGTAGCTTATTCCTGGCCGCTTTGTTAGGAATTTTGATGCAAGCCACTACTTCGAGGTATGCCTGACCACTTTGTCAAGGCACCTTTACCCTATTATCACCAGAAAATCAAAAATTACAATGATTGAGGATATGGCTTTTGATGAGTAATATATAACCTTTCATTTGAATCCAGTAGTTGACCAAACACCCTGTCTAAAGCTATATCTTTTGTAAATTAACAATAGCCTTTTTTGATTTTTCGAAGGGCCAAAATGTTACTGAATTTCACGAATCATACCCCCCCTCAAAAAGCTAAGCTATGTACCTCTTTGGATGGATAACCTAGGGGACGGCACCAAGCTGTTAGAAGAAATGCGCCTTTAAAATTCGATTTCTCACGAAGAACAGTCGCATTAGTGTCAGATGGAAGTATTGGTTCTAATTGCCTAACTTACAGCGCTCAAGCTCTTGCCAAATTTTCTACATCTTTTGAAACATTTGCCTAAATACGACAAAGGTATCTGACTAGACCTATAGGAAATATAATTTGTCTTAAAAGAGAAAAAGAAATTATAGATGACTCATTAAAGTTTAATTATTTACCTTACTAACTCAATATTTTGGGTCTTCGAAATGTTGTTTCTCCCTGAGAAAATGTGTAGGATATAAATCTAAATATCGCTTTATACTACATTTATCAGCCCCCCTTATTCTTTGGAGTAATTAAAAAGAATTAATTGTCAAAACATAATCCACTAAGCTTCCAATTAGATTCCGTTTCTATTGATTTAGTGAGCTAGGACTTCTGAAAAGAAGGTTTCATAAAATATATACCACACAAAAAAGAAGAAAACATGAAAAGAGACAATGAAGGGTAGCTATAGGCTTTTCTAAAGTAGGGGAAGGTAGAAACAGGAAACCACCTAAGCGCTTTCTCTTTGTTATGATTCATTAGAGGGAGTTTGAATTTACATCACTGCAGTACTGTACAGTACATGGTATTTTTGTACCAATTTTGTTCATTTTCACTTTTGTAAAAGAATTCTCAGCTCATCAAAAATATTGCACTTCTTGATCAGATAATTGTGGGGAATGACCCCTGGGGTTTGGAATGATTCTACTCCAGAATTTATGTTCTCAGATGACCAGTTGTTCCCTTAGGCAGACTCGATGGGTCTCCATCAGCTGCGGCGCTTTCCTGCGACCCTCAACAAAAACAAGATACAAAACGAGTTTTCCCTTATTCAGCTCAAAAAGCCTTTTGGTGTGCCGTGTCACACTTTTTCAGGTATAAATAGAAGTATTTTGAACGCCCAAAGGAAACTAAGGGGTATAAAGCAAGTGGTTTCTTAGCCTTAAACACATAAAAAAACATCTTACAAACATATATAACATACATATAAAAGATTCTCATCTAGTAAGTGATATCAATAATATAATATTTATTAAAACAAACAAAATAAAAGAAAAAAAAAGATAAACTTATCAAAATAGCCATAATAGAAAACAAAGATAAAGTAAAGAAAGCTCAATTTACTCATCTTCTTTTCTCTTCTGTTTTTTTTTTCAAATATATATATGTAGATCTTTAGAAATTGACAATTTTTCTTTGAAAACCGGAAGCCAAAAATATTTACAAGATTGTTATGGGCCTGAAATTTACACAAAAAAAATCTCCGTGTCTTCTCAGCACTTTTCTAATTCACCCAAACTTCAAGAGCTTTATTCATCTATTCTTGCTACTTCTAACTTTTAATCATGTGAAGGCCACCGATTTTACCATTAAAAATGACTGCACGCAAGCCCATCTTGATGATTGGATTCGTTTTCAAGCTAATAGGTCTTGGTCTGTAGTCCTAAGCAACATTTCACCTCAGGGCGCCCAACCGGGAATCATTGTGGCCTCTCTTTCGTCAGTCATTTGCTTTGAGTTTTTGCAGAAGTAGTGCTGAGAATATTTTTTAAGTAGTACGTCAAGTCCAAACTATTATTACAGCTGGACGAGGGACACAGCCATGTTAGTTTTTCCCTATATTGAAAATTCCTATCTCCTGCTGCAAGAAAAAAGAGGTTTTTTGAATTTATTTTGACAAAAATTACATAAATAGAGTCTTAAAGGAAATCATCTTACGCTACGAAGAGACAAGAGATTTTCATCTTCTCCAGATTATTATGCAAACCATTTCAGCATCTCAGGTTATTCAGAGCTCAGCGGTGGAATATCTTGACAATGTGGGCGAGCCCAAATACGAAGTGAACGGCACTGTCTTCACTGGTTTGTGGTATCGCCCCCAAAATGATGGGCCAGCATTGCGTGCAACCGTTTACATGAAGTTTGCGAGCGTTTACAGAAAATTTGAGGGGGAAAAAGCCAGTGAATTTATAAAAAATGTACTTTATGCCAATTCAAACGGGACTTGGGGTTTGATAAAAAGTAAGAGCATTCAGTTTTCCGTAACTAAAACCGAATTGGCTTTGCATTTCGAATATCTAAAATTTCCTTCCTCTGTTGTCTCAGCTGATTTGGAGTACATAGCAAACCACTGGCAAGACATTTCTTTCGATCTATGGGAAGAAGTTAGAGGGCATCATTTTTTCACATTTTCCATGATTTACCGGGCATTAAGAGAAGGATCCAGCTTCGCTCGTCAAATGAATGATACGGGTGCCGCTTCGTGGTACCAGAATCAAGCAGACAAGGTGGCTGATCAACTGGAGTTATTTTGGGACACAAAGGCAGGTTACATAATCACTGGCAGAGACTTAATTTATACCTACGATAAAGTAAATATTCTTAATCCCCGTAAAATTACTGAAGTCCAAAAAGAAGAATTTCTCATTTACACTTGCATTCCTTGGTTGAGATCTCTGGATTAGATGCCGGAACTATTCTTGCATTCTTGCATGCCGGTACCTACATTCCAAAAGATCTTAGGCTAGGTTCTTTAAAGACCATGAAAACCTTTCAAGCTTTACTGAACGCGTCAAGGTTTGTGTATTTCTATCAAACCTCATCTTCTTTTCCCTTAGTGGAAAATATCAATCTTTTGAATTGACCCTCCCATTTTTCAACAGTTCCATCTATCCTTTAAACCCTAAATATCAAAATTACACCGCAAAACCAATAGGAAGATATCCGGAAGATGTAAGTTCCTACCGCAAGCCCTTTGAGATGGAGATAATAAAATCTTGTATTTGGTTTTTTCAGGCTTACAATGGAACCCAAAGAGGCTATGGAAACCCCTGGTTCCTCACCACGCTTGCAATGTCTGAATACCTTTACAGGTTGCCCTCCCTAGCAGGCTCAGAAAGGTTTATTTATCAAAATGTTGGGTTGTCCGCGAAGAAAGTTGCAGATGAATTCTTGACGATTGTTTGTCAATCAGCTTCAATTAATGGGTCCTTACATGAAGAATTCGATCGTAACTTTGGCTCTGGGGTCGGCGCTCGTGACTTGACTTGGTCTCATGTGGCTTTTTTGTCAATGAATCGCGCTCGAAGTGGTCTTCCGGAATTTTAACTGCGACTCTTGGAATAGCTGCCAATGATTCCCGCTAGATAAATTGTTCCCTACGTGATAAGTAAAATATCGATAGAAAAATGAGTAATTGATACATGCTTGAATGGAATTTAACAAAAGCGTTGAGCTATATGAATATATTCATGAATTTTTAAGTTACTGAGCATACACGGGAGCTTCATTCAATGCCTCTATATTTTCGGCTCAGGCACATCAATTATCAATTAAAAGATGTGAATCTCTTTGAATAATAATTTTTGCCTATTAGAATGCAGAACTAAGGGTTTGCATTGCATTAGTCTTTGGGCAGTAGTTAGAATCACAATAGTACAAGTGACAATACCTAAGGGTGGATGACAAGTATTCTGTAAATAGTAAAAGAACGTATAGGCAACAACTTAGAACAACAAACAGCTATAGCAAAAGAAATACTTAGTTATAAGTTTGTGGTTAGAAGAAGAGAATGGTGAAATTAGTACCTGAACAATTAATGACAAGATTGTACGTTAAGAAAGAAAAAAGAGTGAAGAGAAGGAGGAGAAAGGAAAGAAATAATGTGAGGAGATAAGGAAGGAAAGTAGAAAGAAGAAGAGGAGATTTAGTCAATGATGATTCTTGTCAGGAGCTGAGAGGCAAGGTTTAAATATTAATGGGTGTTGGTGGTAGGTGTCTGTGGTTGATCACTAGGGTTGTTGTCCTGGAATGTGGTAAATCACTGTGGCAGTTTCCTGCGCTAGTGGTTCTGAGCTCAGGTAATTGCGGCGTAGGAGTGTCAATCATAATTGATTTTCAACACCCCCCCTCACTCCTGGGCCAAAGGCGCCTAAGGCATCCAGAGCTTGAGAAAGTGAGGGCTTTGGCACAGATTTAGTAAGGAAGTCTGCTAGCATGTGCTTAGTTGGAGTGTAAACCAGGCGGATCTTCTTGGATTTGATGCATTTTTTTACAAAATGCAACTGAATGTCAATGTGTTTCATTCTTTTTGCATTGACATTGCTAGTTCCATTAGCCGTCTTGATGCAAGCCTGGTTGTCCTCGTGGATTGGAATCGGAGTGTTGCAGGAGACCAATCCAGCCTCCTGGCACCACTGGGAAAGCCAGAGAAATTCAGAGGTGAGGTTGCATAATGACTTGTATTCTGCCTCAGCCATAGACAGGGAGACAGTGGGTTGTTTCCTTGTCTTCCACATAACAAGGCATTGATTGAAGCAAGCCAAGTAACCCATAACTGACCTGCAAGTAAGAAGACAGTTTCCCCAGTCTGCATCACTGTAGGCCACAATCCCAGCAACTCCTTTCTTATTGTAAGAAAGACCCAGGTCCTGGGATCCATTGAGGTATTGCAGCACATGGAGGAAACCATGCCAGTGCTTGATCCCAGGGTTTCCAAGGAGCTGAGAGAGAGTGCTGACGGCAAAGGAAAGATCAGGGCATGTGGCAGTGCTGAGGTAGTTAATACTTCCTATAGCACTACAGTAGTTGACACCCAAGGCTCTGAATTTTTCCACCTTGTTGACTGTGGCGGGTTCCAGGTGGCAGTTTGGAATCAATGGCGTTGACGCCGGTTGGCTGCTACCCATGCCATAGAGTTCAAGAAGGGACTCGGCAAAGTGCTGTTGGTCCATGTGAGCCTTTGAGATATGACCACATATCCAATAAGGTCACAAAAAAGACTAAGAATAATTATACCTTTAATATAATTATATTAAAATTACTTAGAATAATTATACATTAAAAATAATTACTTAAATATATAAAAAATACCATAAATTGGTACAAAAATTGGTTTAACTTAAAAACCAATGAGCCAACATGTAAAATAAATTATACCATTGAATTCCCCATGGAGAAATACACATATACCATTTTTATGGCATATCTGTAAAGTCAATATTTAATGAATTATAAGGTATAATACCTTATAAAAACCATAAAACCTTATTTATCTCAAGAACTAATGAAACAACATGTAAAATAAATTGTACCAGTGGATTCCCCACGAAAATCCACACATAAAACAATTAATAAGCTAATTCCCAAAGTTAATACTTAAGGAATTAACCTGAATATATGCACTTTTTGGTCAACGCATATATTCAAGGATCATAGCTAATATCTCCTAAACTATACATGATAGAATGATGAACCAAAAATAAAGTTACCACGTAATTACTGTAAGAACACAGATATAAACTTTATTCTACAAATTATAAACAAGGTTAAAACCTATGATGAAATATTGATAAAAATCAACAGAGCTGTTGACCACTTTGTTGTGAAAATGTTCCAAACTTAAAAAAAAGTATACAGTTGGATTCTACTAGTTCATTCGTGAAGAATGATGTAATTTTTATTATTAAATTCAGGGTATAACCCCCTGAAATCAAGGTTTGAAGTTTGAAATATTAAATTTCGACAGAAAAGATGAGTTACAAGAAAAATCATCAAAATTAGAGTTTTGATGATGTAATGAAAAGCTCTTGGAAGAATAATAAGGTTATGCCAGGCTATCAGAATTCACTCTCTAAACTGCTGTAGCGTGTAAATCTTAAGAGTTATTGAGGATCAAAGTTTGAGCTTAATTTGAGCAGTTATGATCACTCACTGTAACCTTAATTTAAGTTTAACAGTCTTAAGAGTGATAAAATTGGTGAATACTATTAGTTTATGATTAAAAATAATAAAATCCACGAAATTTGGGGTTCTGCCAAGCCTCTGATGTCATCAACTTTAGAGTTATAGTGATAACTCTAAATAATGGTGTAATAATGATGTAATATGGTTTGATAGTGATGTAATCATCTCCAAACCTTAAGCTTTTGATCAATTCCAGTGGATATGATCAGTACACGTCTACTAGAATCCTGTTGGACTCTAGGAGGGAGGTATTTACTATAAATAGAGCTCTTTTTACTCTATTTTCCCCTCAGACGCATCAAAAACATTCAATCAATTAAATCAAAGGTAATTTCTTTATTCTTTATATATAAAAGTATTATATTATTAAAGATTAATCACCACCTTGCTATAATCATCTATTTTGACGTGATTAAATCATTAATTTAATTGTTTTTGTTAAAAAATCTCTCTAAAACTCATTTCCACATAAAAATCCAGAATAATTTGTAATTTTCTTTATTTTTATTGTAAATACAATTTGAAAAGTTTGTATTTATATTTTTTTGACGTAAAATATTTCAAAATTATTATATTAAGTGTTAAAAGTAGGTTATTTTCTCTTATTATAATAATTTCTCTATTATTACTCTCTTAATAATTCTTTGATTAATATAAATAGTATTTATATTAATTCATAACTTGAATATTAGTAATATTATTGTTATTAATTGTTTTTTATTAATAAACAGCAATTTTTTACGCCTTTATTATTTGTTGGTAACAATAATTCAGAGTTTTCCAAATATATTAATTATTTTATATTAATATATTTATTTATTATATTATATTTTCATAATATAAATTATATTATTATATTTATTTAATAATATAATTGTTTTACGCCATAATAATAATAATTATTTATTATTATTATATTTTTAATCTTATTTATTCAATTCATAAGGAAATTCAGAGTACAATAAGTAATAAATTAGTAATTTTTACTTATTGTTTCATAGTCAAACCTTACATTTGGGGGCCTGGCCGTGATATTTACTTAAAAGACCTTTAAAAAGATTCTAATTGGGTTTATCCAATAATACATTATATTTATAATCATAAAATTATATAATAAATTTATATTTTATTGATTTTAAAAGCTATTGAGGCATTTGGAAAGCAATTGTACTGTCTTACACGTGGTTTTTCACATCCTTAGACTTGCAAGAACTTTCTTTGAGTGACTCTAGTGATTGAAAGAGATATTTTCTAAATTAAAAATAATTTTATTATAATTTAATTTTATAAGAATCATATTCATTTTTTATTTTTATTCTTTAAAAATAAAAATATGAAAAAAAATAATAATACTAATATTAAAAACCAAAAAAAAGTCAATTTTATTCATTTTTTATTCATTTCTTTATTTATTTCAATTTTTCAAAGATATAAAAGCAATTTCTACGTGGAAAATTGCCATATCTTGCCAAAAAACAACACTTCTTATAAAAAGACTTATATTTATTTGTCTTTTTTAGTGTTTGAAGATAACCCAACAGAAGACAACCAATCTACTGTTGAGAGATTGGTGGAAGAAACTTGTCAAAGTTCTCCAACACCAGTCATCACTAAAAGAAAGAAAGCTAAGAAATTAGACTTTCCAGGACCCACCATTCAAGACTCTGAAGGTGAGCACCTCTTTTATAATTGCCATGAAAAGAAATTTCATTCTAAAATACTTTTATTTATCTTATTCTTTAAATTATGACTACCAGAAGAGGTTCCCAATACTCCATCCAATCAGATGGAGCTGGACTCAGAGGTAGAACTGATCCCTCAAAAGGGAAAAGAAAGGGCAATATCCCCAGTGGAACAGAATCCACACAAGGAAGTGCCTTATCCCAAAGGCAAGTCCCAGAAATGCCCATGATATCTGAGCCTGAATTGGAACTAAGTATGAGTAACTCAAACAGGTACAAATCACATTCAGAGGGCTTAAATAGACATCTACATGAGCCAGTACAAGCAGTATTGCACAGTGTACAAGGACAAAGACTGGGAAATGTTGCCTCAAATACACCAAGGAGTGATGAACTCCTGGCACATCCTGAAAAAGTTCCTCAAAGAGGAGGAGATAGTGAAATACTCCAATGGATGGAATCCACTGTCATCCAAACCTCAAATCAAAAAAATCAAGGATTACCATGCCAAAAAGAGGGAGGCAACCAAGGAAGAAGCCCCAGTAGCTTCTACCAGCAAGCCCCAAGCCAACCCACTTCCCCAAGAAGGGAAGAAGAACAAGAAAAATCATTGGAGGAAACCATATTCCCCAAGCTACAGAATCCCAAGAATCCAAAAGGATGCCATGGACAATTTTTTCAACATGGCCAGAACCTTGATGGAATTCAAGGACAAGGAAGAGCAAAGAATGAGACAACCTCATTTCCCAAAGAAATAACCTTGTCCAAAGATGTTGTAAATACTTTAACAGAAATTAAAAATAGTATATTACCTCTAAAAGAAATTAAAGATAGTTTATTATCACTACAAGAAATAAATAAAAATTTATCTTCTTTAACAAAAATTGTTGTGCAAAACAAAAAGGAAATTGACAACATTAAGTTTATTGTTGAAAATAATAAACCAAAGAATTTAATTGACAATACTCAAAAATTAATACAAGGAAAACAAGAAATGTATAAATACATAAAAGATATCAAAGACAAGACTTTGACAATCAATTATGATGTGAGTATTGACAATCTTACAGAAAAATTAAATAAATTAAGTATTTCTGTAGAAAAATTTCAAGAAGAGACTTCATCACACCAAAAATTACTTTTGGACCATGTGGAAAAAAGTGATGAAGCAAGAATGCATCTGAAAGATGATAGTCAGAGTGAAATAAGGCTTATTACTGAAAAAATGGACAAAATTAATGAGGCTAATTTAAATATGCCAAAGTTATCAACACCATTTTCTCATATAAGAAGCCCTGTTAAAACAAAAGAGGAATTGTCAAATCCTTTCATAACAGACTTGAGTCACCAAGATAATAACCAAGTCTTAATGAAGGAAGCACCTCAGCTGAAAGAATGGCCAACATTCACAGGAGAAGGTGAATATGACCACATGTCATTTATTAAAACAATTGACATGTTACAAGAAGACTATGCAATACCAGATGAATTAATCACTGCAAGATTACATTCATCGGTTGAGAAATCTGCAAAGAGATGGTATTATGGCATAAGACAAACAAATGGTAAAAATACCTGGTCTTGGTGGAAACAAGAAATAATCACCAAGTGGGCAAATGATGCCTGGAGGTATAAGATAGAAAATGAATTTGAAAACTCTTTCTTTGACCCAGAGAAAGACAAACCTTTAACTTGGTTCTTAAAACAAGTTGAAAGGCTTAATGCACTGTACCCAGAAATGTCACAGAAGATGGTGCATATGAAAATACTTAAAAAATGTGGAGGGGAACTAGAACATTCCCTAAGAAGCAGGTGTATAGAGCCATGCTCCACAGAAGAGTATATAAATGCACTAGAAGATATAGTGACAAGAACAAAAATTGGCAGGACTTGGAAAAAATTGGACATTAAAAGCCCAAATAAACCATTTATCAAAAAAGATAAATCAAAAGAATCCTTTAAGCCCAATACATCCAACAATAATGAGCAAAGAAAATGCCATAAATGTGGAGGTATTGGACACTTAGCCAATAATTGCCTTAAAAAAGCAAAGATTAATGAAATTGTGGAAACAGAAAGCCACAATGACAAAGAAGAGGAATCTGACTCTGAAAAAGAGACAGAAGAGTCAGAAAGCTCTGAAAGTGATGAAATCAATATAATTAATGCACAAATTAATAATATTGATATAATTTATGAAGTACTGGATGTTAATTCAAACTTACCACAAGCTGGAACATCTGACACAAACCTGACAAACATACAAGATGCCAAAATGTATAGGACCAAACCTGCAAGAGGAATGGGATATACAGCTGGAAAATCAAGTATAAGTATTGTTATGGTTGATAACCAAGAAGGAAAAGTTAACTTGGATACAGGAGCATATTGCACTTGTGTTGGCAAAATTTATTTAAAAACCATTGTCCCAAACTGGCAAGAAACACTTATGCCAATACAAGGTGTCGAATTTAGTAGTGCAACTGAGAGCATGAAGCCCCTTGGAATAATTGATTTAACACTAATTTTTCCTCATCCCTCACAATGTGTCAGAATTAAAGTAGAGTTTGTAGTAATGGACAACTGTACTAGTAATCATTTCATACTTGGGAATGACTACTTATCAATCTATGGTATAGATATCTCCAACCAAAAAGATAGATATTTTACCATAGGAGATAACAAAAGACAAAATTTTGGCTTCTTAAATAACAAAAAACAAATCACATTTATTAAGAAGGAAGAAAAAATTCCAGAAAAGGAACTTTTTATATCTGAACAACTTAAAGAGGCAGAATTCAATCAAGAATTAACAGAAAAAATGAAAGAAAAATTGATTGACCTCTTATTTAAGTATAAAAATGCCTTTGCAACTGACAAAGAGCCACTAGGTGCCATAATTGGACATGAAGTGGATATAATTCTTAATGTAGAAAAGCCTTACCCACCTTTATTAAGAAGACCTGCTTATCCAGCCAGTCCAAGGGATAGAGAAGCCTTAGAGGTGCACATTAAAGAATTAATGGACCTTGGAGTATGAAGAAAGGTTGGACATAATGAACAAGTAGAAGTTACTACACCTTTCATTATAACTTGGCATAATGGAAAATCAAGGATGGTAGGAGCCTTCAGAGCCCTGAACACCTATACCATTCCAGACAGATATCCAATACCTAGAATCCATGAGACATTGACCCAATTGTCACAAGCTAAGTTCATCACAGCTATGGATGCTCTTAAAGGTTTTCATCAAAATGTCTTAACAGACGATTCCAAGAAACTAATAAGAATAATAGTCCATTGTGGAATTTTTGAATACTTAAGAATGCCATTTGGGATAAAAAATGCACCTTCCCATTATCAAAGAATGATGAATACCATATTTCCTGAAGAATTATCAGAAGGATGGTTAATTATCTATATTGATGATATTATAGTTTGCTCAGAAACTTGGGAAAATCACCTTACAAGACTAGAAAGGGTACTACAGAAAATAGTCCAAGTGAATATGAAAATTTCCTTGAAAAAATGTCATTTTGCATATAGTGAATTAAAAAGCACTAGGACATGTTGTATCTGGACTTAGTCTAGGCATAGACAGAAATAAAGTAGCAGCAGTACTACTTAAACCAATGCCTCAAACCAAAAAAGAAATGCAATCATTTCTAGGATTTGCTGGTTACTATAGACAGCATATAAAGGACTTTGCAAAAATTGCCAAATCGTTATATAAATTATGTGACCAACAAACAGTTTATGAAATGACTGAAGAAAGGGTCAAGGCATATGAAGAATTGAAAAATTCCCTAACAAATGCCCCATTTCTTCTAATGCCAGATTGGAAACTACCCTTCAAACTGTACATTGATGCTTGTGGAGAAGGACTAGGTGCTGCACTTCACCAAACACAAATTATCAATGATAAACCAGTGGAAGGACCAATTTGCTTCATTTCAAGGCAAATAAAGCCAACAGAAGCAAGGTATGGAGCAAGCCAAATGGAATGCTTATGCCTAGTGTGGGCTTTAGAAAAACTGCATTATTATTTGGATGGCACAGTATTTGATGTAATCACCGACTGTAATGCTGTGAAATCACTATTAAATATGAAGACTCCAAATAGACATATGCTGAGATGGCCAATTGCTATCCATGAATATAGAGGAAATATGACTATTGTTCATAAATCTGGAAATATTCATAAAAATGCAGATGGTCTCAGCAGATGGGCTCTAGCAAATACCCCTGACAATCCAGCATGGGTACCACAAGAAGAGCACCATATAGAAGGAATATGTGTTACAGACATTGGCACAGAATTCTTTAACCAAGTTAAAGAAAGCTATAAGACAGACAAAAATTGCCATATCTTAAGCCAACTTCTATTGAAAGACTGCAAAGATCCATCACTTTCATCAAAACTAGATGAAATATGGAAAAAGGCATATGATGAAGGAAGATTCCACCTCCTTGATGGAATCCTTTACCATAGAACAAAACACACATGTGTTATGGCCTTAACAGACAGAACACTAATAAACACTATGTTACATGAGTGTCATGATAATGTTGCATCTGGACATCTCTCAGAAGATAGGACACTAGAGAGGGTGAAAACCTGCTCTTGGTGGCCAAATTGGAAGAAAGATGTTGCATAGTACTGCCAAACCTGTGACAGATGTCAAAAATCCAACAGAGCCACAGGAAAGAAATTTCAAATGATGATCCAAATCCAAGAACCAAAATCCCCATGGGAAATAGTTCATATGGATTGGGTAACAGCTTTACCTCCAGGAGGAGACAGGAGTTATAATGCATGCCTAGTGTTAGTTGACAGGTACAGTAAAACTCCCATGTTCTTACCATGTCATAAAGATGACACAGCTATGGAAACAGCCATAAGTATATGTAATAAAGCTATTAGACATACAGGCTTATTCCAGAATATTATAATTGACAGAGACCCAAAATTCACTTCAGCATTATGGACAGATCTCCATAACTTGTTTGGTACAAAGTCATCATTCTCAACAGCTTACCATCCTCAAACTGATGGTTTAGCAGAAAGAATGATACAAACCTTGGAGGACATGATCAGAAGATTCTGTGCTTATGGACTATAATTCAAAGATTCTGATGACCTTACCCATGATTGGTGTACCTTAATACCAGCTCTTGAGCTGGCATATAGAGCATCAATCCATTCTTCAACTGGCAAAACACCAGCAATGTTAGAAAAAGGTTGTAATCCAAGACTTCCTTATAGTACCCTCAAAAAGGACTTAGTGGATATACATCCAACAGAAAGCAGTTTTAAAATAAACCCTGACAAAGCAAGACATCATGCAAACAGATTTATGCAAGACTCTTTTAAATATGCAAAATAGAGATGGGATAAAATTCATAAACCACTGGACTTTAAAATAGGAGACTTGGTCTTGGTATCAACACTGAATTTTAATAATATCAAAGGCCCAAAGAAATTGAAATTTTTTTTGCAGGACTATTTTTGATCAAAGCACTACATGGACCTAATGCTGTGCAATTAAAGCTAACAGGTGAGCTTATGAACAAACGCCCAACTTTAATTGTAAGTATGATAAAACCTTATAGCTCAAGTGACAAATAATTATTTACACTAAGAAATAAACCCCCAACTAAAATCCCCCTCTAAAAGAGAAGAAAAGAAAATTGTAAAAGCCCTTAAAGAAAGAAGGACAAGAAACAAAAAAGCAAGAAAATACCTTGTAGAGTATAGAAAACCAACTCAAGAAGATGAATGGCTACTTGAGAAAGATATAACTAATGCTTATAAGCTACCAAGGAGAATCAGAAATGAAAGAAGACCTAAAGAATAAAAGAGTTAAACATTATTGAGCTTCAAGATTAAGAAGATCTAATGAAGAGGTAGGACAGTGGATGATACCCTGATTCACTACAACCGCTTGTAGTGCACTCTTTTTTTTGGTGGTAGGGAATGTGAGCCTTTGAGATATGATCACATATCCAAGAAGGTCACAAGAAAAACTTTATGATAATTATTCCTCCAAATAATCATCTTAAAATAAGTAGAATTACCATGAAAAAACATAAATGCTGAATTAACTTAAACTCTGATGGATAAACATGTGAAATAAATCACACCATTAGATTACCCATGATAAAACATGCATATATCATTTTTATGGCATATCTGTAAAGTCAATAACTAATGAGTAATAAGCTAAAAGTGCCATAAAAAGACATAAATTCTTATTTATCTCAGAAGCCAATGTAACAAAATGTGAAAGAACTTGCACCATTGGATTCCCCATGAAACATTACACATAGAAGAAGGTAATTTAATTTCTATGAAGTTAATACTTGAGGATTTAACCTGAATATATGCACTTTTTTGGTCAGTGCATACATTCATGGTTTTTAGCTAATATCTCCTGAAATATACATTATAGAGAGTTAAACCAAAAATAAATTAAGAAAATTATTATTTTAAGAACACAGATATTAACTTTATCTGACAAGTTATAAACAATGTTATAGCTTTTAAGGGTTTATTAAACAAAATTGCTAGAGCTGTTGACCACTTTGATGTGAAAGTGGTCCAAACTTGAATTTCGGTGGATATTAAGGCTCTACTAGTTCATACGTAAATAATTATGACTTTTCTATAATAATATTCAAGGCAAAAACCCCTTAAATCATGGTTTGAAGTTTAAAATATTGACTTGTGACCAAAATGATGAGATACAAGAAAAATCATCAAAACTAGAGTTTTGATGATTTAATGGAATGCTCTTGGAAGCTTAATAAATACATGCCAAGATATCAAAATTCACTATTTGGATGACTTTAGCATGTATCACCTCAAAGGTATTAATGATTAAAGTTTAAACTCAAAATCAACCATTTATGATCACTCACTGTAATCTTATTTAAAGTTTAACAGTTATATAAGTGATAAAACTGGTAAATACTATTAAATTATGATTAATAATAATAAAATCCACAAATTTTAGGCTTCTTCCAAGCATATGATGTCATAAAACCTAGAGTTATATTGATAACTCTAAATAAGGTGTAATAATGAGATAAGATGATTTTTTTAATTTAATAGTCACTAAACCTTAAACTAATGATCAATTCCAGTTGATACCATCAGTAAACGTCTACTAGAAGCCTTCTTGACTCTAGAAGGGAGTAATTTACTATAAATAGAGCCCTTTTTAATTTATTTCCCCTTCAGATGCAGCAAAAACAATAAAACATCAAATAAAAAGGTAAAATCTTTATTCTTTATATAGAAATCATTTATATTATCAAAGAAAAAAATTAATATTGATTATAATCATCAATATTGATGTAATTACTCCATTTGTTTAATTTTTTTGCTATATTTTTCTATAAATCTTATTTCCACGTAAAATTAAGAATATTTGTAATTTCTCTTATTTTATTTTGTAAATAAAATTAAAATAAGTTTTATTTACATTTTTTGGCATAAAACCTTTCAAAAATATTATATTAAGTGTTTAAAGTAGGTTATTTTCTCTTTTATAATAATTTCTCTCTATTATTACTCTTGATAATTCTTTTATTAATATATATAGTATTTATATTAATATATAACATTAATATTGGTAATATTATTGTAATTGTTTTTTCTTATTAAAAAACCATTTTTACACCTTATTATCTGTTGGTAACAATAATAAAGATCTTTAAATATATTAATATATTTATTTTTATTACATTATATTATTATATTTATTTACTAATATAATAATTCTAAGCCATAATTTTAATAATGCTTTATTATCATTATTATTCTTTATTTTGTTCCTTTAATAAGGAAATTCATAGCACAATAAGTGAAACATTTGTAATATTTAGTGCTTGTTTCAAAGTCAGGCCTTACAAGACCTAAAGATATGAACCATTTCATAATGAACTATTTCAAAAGCAGTCAAACTTCTGATAAATTAAAAGCAAAAGATAATCAATTTGATACTTTAGTTTGAATAATGAAAATAATTTGGCCACTGTTTTGATTCCCAGGGGATATTATGTCACAAAGAAAATTTCCTCCTGGATCAAGTGGTTCCTTGCCTTAGAAGGCATTGAGGATGCCATTGAAGCATGGGCTCCAGAAGTTTTTGAAGAAAATGATAACCACATCACAGATATCCAAAATGGCAATGGGTGAAAGGAACTATCCTGGGATGGTACAATTGAAACTCCAAATACACTTAGGCTTTGCTTTTCATTATTTGTAGATTGGTTCAACCTGTGGCACAACAAGCCTTCAGGAAAGAAGGAGTCAATGGGAATAGTGGCTCTGTCATTTCTTAACTTACCCCCTTTGATTCAGCAGAAATTACCTCATTTATTTATTGTTGGCATCATGCCTGGGCCGCAAGTTCCAAACATGACAACAATCTCCCACCTTCTAACCCCACTGGTAGATAATCTGCTGCAACTCAAAGATCCCATCAGAATATTAATATTCCAAAGACCAAATGGCTGTATGATCCAGGTTTGCATTCTGACAGTTGTTGGTGATACTGGTTCCACCCACAAAGTGGGGGGTTTGCATCTCATTCAGAAAATTATTTTTTCACATTGTGCCTTACTACTGACATCAAAATATCAAATGTCCAATGCAGTCAGGAAAAAGAGGGTCAAGACACCAGGGAAAAGGTAAATCAGTAGAAAAGTGCCAGTAAAAATCAGCACAATGTATTACTCTGCCAATCAGGTGTGCAATATGCAGAACTGAACTGACTGAAATATCAAAACCCTGCAAAACATGTGTCTCTAGGTATGATGCACAACTGGATGGAAGGGATTCTGGCTCACCACTTTGAAACACAATGGGGCTTTCAAGAAATATCTTCCTATGAGCAGAATCAAAAAAATGTAGGGTTGGGGGTGAATCAAAGGGGAAATTTTAAGAAGAGGAAGGTTGAGGTGGACAAGTCAGTGGTGAAGGCACTCTTGGTGAGTGAGAGCAAAGACAGTGGGGAAGATGAAAGTGAACCTAGAAGTGATATGGTCCTGGATAGGGGGAGACAGGGGGGTTTTTATGGCAAACTCAAGACATGCATTTCAAGAAAAATTGAAAGACATGGTCCTACCAGATAAGACTCAAGGCTTGAAAAAGAATCTTGGAAGTGCAAAACAAGGAAAGCTGAAGGCTATGCAATTACACTCACTGTGGTTGTATTAAAGTCCATTGATAATGCTGGATTTATTCTTGGAGAATGAAAACAACATAGAAAATTGTGGTATTCCATACCATTAGTATCATTTTCAAGCTTACCAGAACAATAAATACAAATGTAATTAAGTTATTAAATAATTTTGAAGATCAATAGAAAGCTGGAAAGATGTGATTGCTACAGAAACAGTTTTGATTACAGACTAAAAAAAGAGACAGAAAACCTTTCTGTCTCACACTCCTGGAAATCAGGTGACGTATGCATGGAGTTTCAGGGTGATGACTTTGATTCATGCTCTGTGGCAATCAATACAATGCTAGAAGGATCTTTTTTTACTGATCATTTTATCAATTTATTTCTCTTATCTCAAGCATTACACTCTTCAAAATTCATTTTTTTCTCTCAATTCAACCAGCTTTCTTACTCTCACCAAACTGTCCAATCTCAAAAACTGTTTTTTTTTCTTTCAGATACAATGGTTACATTGCGCTTCTCAAAAAATATTCTTTTTTTGTCTATTGGTTGTGTCATCATCTTTTTTCCACTTACCTTGTTTCATTTTTTGACCTGTAAGATTTCAAGACATCTCTTTCTTATGTTTGTTTGATTTTATTCTTCATTATTTAGCTTTTATTGTTTTCTATTATTTTAGGTTTTATTTTTCAACAGAGAAAGTAATGGATTTTTTTACTTTCCCAACTTTCAGGAAGAATGTTGTTAGAAGTGCTGATGGAAAATCTCTCAAAGTACTATATGTTGAACGCAGCACCCAAATAAGACATTGGGCCAAGTTAGCAGCCAAAAACATGGAATCCCTTTTCAAAAATAGTTTTCCTCATCTTACACTCAGTGATCATGACCACTGTCCAGTACAAAATTCAATTGATGATCAGGAAGTAGCCAGTGACACTGAAGAAACGGAATTAGAAGTCAAATCCAACAATAGTGCCTCAATTTTTATTACCAAGTTTTAATTTCTATTTCTTCATTGATATATTATGCCTTACTAATAAATTGTATATGAACTTGAAGGTATTGTATTAAAATTCATAATGTGGCTTTATCTTGTTTGTGGAATTAGCCAATAAAACTGCCGCAAAGCTAGAGATATTCTAATGAATATCA
The DNA here is from genome assembly GCA_023105745.1 of Austropuccinia psidii. Lineage (NCBI taxonomy): Eukaryota > Fungi > Basidiomycota > Pucciniomycetes > Pucciniales > Sphaerophragmiaceae > Austropuccinia > Austropuccinia psidii. The sequence continues at coordinate 23,423,398 of JALGQZ010000011.1, forward strand.
ATCACATTGTCTCTTCAAAACACAAACTTACCAAAATATCATATTTTGAAGTACCATGTGACATCCGTACTATTTCAAAAAGATTACAAATAGAATCTGTTTTTGAGCAACATGTATGTTGCCCACATTGCTATCTACTTTATTACATCAAAGTTGCACCTGAAGAATGCACATAAAAACCCACAATTACAAGCAATAATTTCTATGCATATCTTTTTCATCCTTCCAAAATTCATTCCCTCCCTCATATCCGCTTTACTACTTTGAATCCTAATCCTGCCTCAAAACATCCGCCTCGCCAAGCTGGTCAAATTCAATGACATGGACAGCCACATCTCCATATTCCAAAATAAAGATCTATTTCCCAATTGGTTCTTTCATGGGTGACCTGACTTCTAGATATTCCAGGTGTTTAAGAAAGAATTGCTGGTTGGGCACACAAGAAATCCTCTCACCAAGACTCAATTATATATGATGTGACACAAGGGAGTGTTTGGAAAGAAAACCTTTCTGCCTGTTCTTTTGCAAGTCTTGAGTTAGTGTTTGACTTATTTGTGGTTTTTTTCACTCCCAGAGGGAACAATATGGCAGTAAAGCAACTATCAATTGGAATTATAGTGCTCTATTGCTTCAATCTTCAACCAAGGGATACATGTTTGGCTGGGGTGATACCTTCACCAAACCAGCCAGATATGATTACTATCAACAAAATGATTAGTCCTTTCATTGACTAACTGATCCTTTCAAATCTGGGAAGTAAAATCAAAACACACAATTGTCCACATGGGCAAAGTGTAGTGATCAAGATTGTGTGCTTAATTGGTGATATAGTGGCAACTCACAAGGTTGGGGGCTTTATGTCTCCTTCTGAAAAGAGGTTTTGCTGATGGTGTGAGCTTCAAGATGATGAAAGGGAAGAACTGAAGTTAGGAAAGCCATGCAACCAAATGTCCATTTTAGGTGCATCACATCAATGGTACAATTCAAGAACACTCAGGCTGCAAAAAATGTTTGAAAAGAGGAGTGGTATACAAAGGTCAGAAATCAATTGTTCACCATATTGGGACCCAGTCACAAACATATCACTAGGACCCCTTCACAACTGGTATGAAGGTGTTTTGCAGCATCATGTTCATCATTGATGGGGATTTGATTCAACTTTATTACAGCATGAAATACCTCCTTCAGAATCATCCATTTCAGCATCAGATAAAGTAATGGCTGATGATTTTGGTTCTGAAAAGAAAGAAATTCAAACTAAGGCCTATCTTTCAGAAAATTTTATAGAAAAAATGAGACATAAATTGAAAAAAACCATAGTTCATAAAGGTGTTACCTGTTTACCTTCAAGAATAGCAACCAAACAAAATGGAAAGCTCAAAGCTAATGAATGGTCACTAATGTTTGAGGTTTAGCTTCCTTTAATTGTCTTGGACCATTTTTGGTATTTAGGACCCAAAGAAAATCTTCTTCTTATCAATGTTGGTGCACTCATTCAGTGCACTAAAATTGTTGGAGGATGTTCAATAACCCAAAAAGATGCAGATATGTTTTCTCAATCATATGCAAAATATCTGAATTCTTCAAATATACTATTCCCCAACATTCTAATTACATCAAATCATCACTATTGACTGCATATCCCTCAGCAGCTCATGAGGTGGGGCCCTTTCAATGGAATATCAGAATATGGTGGTGAGAGATTGGTAAGACTCTTCCAGAAACTTGAATCAAACTCACTATCTGGTATGTGGAAAATTCTTATGCTCAAGCTCTTTCAATTGATGGTATAATCTTTTTATTGTGGATTTCAGGTTCAATTGAAGAAACAATAATGAAAAAGCTTGATTAATTACAAAAGGTTCGGCATATTAAGCCCAAAATTGCTGTTTTCTGGTCAATCTCATCTAACACTTCACTTAAAAATAGAAAGGAACTATACAAAGCTTCTTATCTAAAATTTTTTCAGCATCTTCAAGAAAAAACCCTGAATTGCACCATTATGATGACCTACCTCATCCACAAAGTTCAAGAGTATTGCAGAACTATGTAGTTTAAGACCTCTATGTTTTGTGTTGTTTTGGACTAAATATTTCGAAACATTCTCCCAATAATCTGGTCTATGTCAATAAAGGTGATTCCAACATCAAATTTGGCAATATAGTACACATCATTGGCTTAAGAGATGACAAGGTTCATGAAGGACCTCTTATAATGGTTCAATGGCTGGAATATGTTAAATAATGGGAAGAAGGATTTGGGGAGGTTGAATTTTTTATGGTTGAATGGAAAATCAAGCATTTGAGGCTGAAACATCATCATACTTATGTCTCAAACTCAGAGAGTTCAGGACTGGGTGCATATTTGAACCTTCAGGTATGGTCTTTCGGATACAAAGATGTGAGCATAATGGCCTGTCCAATTGACAAGTGTGTTGGTCTGGAGCAAGTCAATTAGTCAAACTTCTAAATCTGTTTCTATCATAAATAGATTTCTGGAGGTTTTTTAATTATTTTGAACACATATTCTTACTCATTCAACCACATATCGTAAACTGAAAAGCTAGATTAAAATTTCAAGTTTCTTTTTTGAAAAAACATGAAGCTGAATCATTTAAAGCAATCAGATCTCAGAGAAAAAAGAATTCATTGTTTATTTTCATAGATCACAAGCATGAATATCAATCAAGAATAATGTTATTTCAATTACAACTCTATTTGTTTTTATATAAATTCATAATCTCTTTTCAAAATCAGACCATATTCATCAAACAAAATTACAGCTATGGAGATTATTTGGATAACACCAAAGCCTTTTTCTTTTCACATTCATCATTGAAAAAATCAAACACAATCTCAGAAAAAAAATATTTACAATTCAAAGTATGTACAACTGAACTAATAAAAAGCAAGCCTCAAAATATTTTTTTGCTTTTTCTTTTGGTTATTTTTTCTCTTCATTTTCCCTCTGAAATTTTAATAAACCAAATTAAATATTATTATGAGCTAGGACCATTCCTTTGGAAGGTCAAAAAAACTATAATGATATTTTTCACTTGCATCTTCCATTTCAATATCCTTTTGAACCTTTGAAATATGACCACATACCCAAAAAAGGTCACAAGGAATATTTAATATAATTATACCTTTAAAATAATTATCTTAAAACTATAAAATTGCCATAAATAGGCATAAAACTTGGTTTAACTCAAAATCAATTAATAAACATGTGAAATTAATCAAACTATTGGATTCCCCATGGTAAAATACACATATATCATTTTTATGGCATATCTGTAAAATCAATATTCAATGAGCTATAAGCCATAATACCTTATAAAAAACATAAATTGTTGATTATTTCAGAAGCCAATGGAACAACATGTGAAATAAATTGTACCATTAGATTTCTCATAAAATTTCACACATAAAACAATTACCAAGCTAATATTCAAAGTGAATACTTAAATAATTAAGCTGAATATATGCACTTTTTTGGTCAACACATATATTCAAGGATGTTAGTTAATATCTTTTGAAATATACATGATAGAGTGATGAACCAAAAATAAAATCACCACATAATTACTTTAGAAACACAGAAATGAACTTCATTTCTCAAGTTATAAACAAGGACAAAACCTGTAATGGATTATTGACTAAAATCAACAGAGCTGTTGACCACTTTGTTGTGAAAGTGGTCCAAACTTAAAAAATAGTAGACAGTCAGATTCTAAAAGTTAATTGGTTAAGAATGAAGTAATATTTATTATAAAATTCAGGTTATAACCCCTTGAACTCATGGTTGGAAGTGTAAAATATTGAATTTCAACAGAAAAGATGAGTTACAAGAAAAATCATAAAAAATAGAGTTTTGATTATGTAATGAAATGCTCTTGGCAGAATGATGGAGTTATGCCAAGCTATTTTTATTATCACTCACTGTAACCTTAAAATAGGTTTAACAATCATACGAGTGATGAAATTGATGGATACTGTAAGTTTATGATTAAAACTAATAAAATCCACGAATTTTGGGGTTCTTCCAAGCCTTGACGTCATCAAGCTTAGAGCTATAGTGATAACTCTAAATAATGGCGTAACAATGAGATAAGATGGTTTGATCATGATGTAATCATCACCAAACCTTGAAATATTGATCAATTCCAGTGGATATGATCAGCGCACGTGTACTAGAAGCCTTTTGGACTCTAGGAGGAAGGAATTTAATATAAATAGAGCTCTTTTTACTCTATTTGCCCCTCAGATGCTTACAAAACATTAAATCATTAAATGAAAAGGTAATTTCTTTATTCTTTATATATAAATCTTTTATATTATTAAAGACCAAAGATAATCTTATAATAATCTTCATCTCCGACGTGATTATTGCAATTATTTAATTGTTTTGTCTAAATTTCTTTTAAAAAACCTCAATTCCAAGTAAAATCAAGAAAAATTGTAAGTTCTCTAAAATCCTATTGTAACTACAATTTAAATAAGTTGTATTTACCTTTCTAGGCGTAAAATTATTCAAAATTATTATATTAAGCATTAAAAGTAGGTTATTTCTCTTATTATAATAATTTTTCTCTATTATTACTTTAATAATTCTATAATTAATATAAATAGTATTTATATTCATTTATAGCTTTAATATTAGTAATATTATTGTTATTGATTGTTTTTTATTAATGAAAAACCATTTTCTATGCCTTTATCATTTGTTGGTAACAATAATAAAGTGCTTTTAAATATATTCATTATCTTATATTAATATATTTATTTTATTATATTATATTCTTATAATATAGATTATATTATTATATTTATTTAATGATATAATTATCTTATGCCATAATTATAATAATCCTTTATTATTATAATTATTTTCATCTTATTTATTTATAAGGACATTCATAGTACAATAAGTAAAATATTAATAATTTTTACTTATTGTTTCATAGTCAAACCTTACATTTGAGGGCCTGGCCATGATATTTACTTTAAAGATCTTTAAAAAGATTCTAGTTGGGTTTATCCAATAATAAATTAGAATAAAAATCATAAAATTACATAATAATTTTATATTTTATTAATTTTAACAACTATTGAGGCATTTGGAAAGCAATTGTACTGTCTTACACATGGTTTTTCACATCCTTAGCCTTGCAAAAACTTTCTTTGAGTGAATCTAGTGATTGAAAATGATATTTTAAAAATTAAAAAAAAATTTATATTATAAATTAATTTCAAAAAAGAATCATATTCATTTTTATTTTATTCTTTAAAAATGAAAACATAAAAAATATTAAAAAATATTAAAAACCAACAAAAAAGTTATTTTATTCATGTTAATTTCATTTCTCTATTTATTTTCACTTTTCAAGAGATAAAAGCAATTTTTGAGTGGAAAATTGCCATATGTTACCAAAAATAACACTTCTTAGATAAAAGACTTATATTTATTTGTCTTTTTTAGTGCTTGAAGACAATCCAACAGAGGACAACCAAGCGCCTGTTGAAAGATTGGTGGAAGGAACTTGCCCAAGTTCTCCAACACCAATTGTCACTAAGAAAAAGAAAGCTAAGAAATTAGACTTTCCAGGACCCACTATTCGGGACTCTGAAGGTGAGTACTTCATTTTGAAATTGCCATAAGAAGAATTCCTGTTCTGAAATCCTCTTATTTTCTTATTTTTCTTGAATCATGACTATCAAAAGAGGATCCCAATACTCCATCCAATCAGATGGAGCTGGACTCAGAGATAGAATTGATTCCTCAAAAGGTAAAAGGAATGGAAATATCCCCAGTGGAACAGAATCCACACAAGGAAGTGCCTTATCCCAAAGGCAAGTCCCAGAAACTCCCATGATATCTGAGCCAGAGTTAGAACTAAGTATTAGTAACTCAAACAGGTACAAACCACATTCAGAGGGCTCAGATAGACATTTACATGAGCCAGTACAAACAGTACTACACGGTTTACAAGGCCAAAGATTGGGAAATGTTGCCCCAAATACACCAAGGAGTGATGAACTCCTGGCACATCCTCAAAAGGCTCCTCAAGGAGGAGGAAATAGTGAAATACTCCAATGGATGGAATCCACTATCCTCCAAACCTCAAATCAAGAAGATCAAGGAGTACCATGCCAAAAAGAAAGAGGCAAGCAAGGAAGAAGCCCCAGTAGCTTCTACCAGCAAGCCTCAAGTCAACCAACCTCCCCAAGAAGGGAGGAAGAACAAAAAAAACAATTGGAGGAAACCATATTCCCCAAGCTACAGGATCCCAAAAATCCAAAAAGATGCCATGGACAATTTCTTCAACATGGCCAGAACCTTGATGGAATTCAAAGACAAAGGGGAGCAAAGAATGAGACAACCCCATTTCCCAAAGAAATAACCTTGTCTCCTGATGTTGTAAATACTTTAACAGAGCTTAAAAATAATATTTCAACTCTTAAAGACATTAAAAATAGCTTATTATTTTTCCAAGAAATAAATAATAGCTTACCATCTTTAACAAAACTTGTTGTACAAAATAAAAAAGAAATTGATAACATAAAATTTATGATTGAAAATAATAAACCAAAGGTATTCATTGATAATACTCAGAAATTAATACAAGGACAACAATAGTTGTACAAATACATAAGTGATATCAAAGAAAAAACTTTGACAATCAATTATGACGTGAGTATTGATAATCTTACAGAAAAACTAAACAAATTAAGCATTTCTGTAGAAACATTTGAAGAAAAGACTTCATCACACCAAAAATTACTTTTGGACCATGTGGAAAAGAGTGATGAAGCAAAAATGCATCTGAAAGATGACATTCAAAGTGAAATGAGGCTTATCACTGATAAAATGGATAAAATTAATGACACTAACTCAAATATGCCAAAGTTGTCAACCCCATTTTCCCACATAAGAAGCCCTGTTAAACCAAAAGAGGAATTAACAAATCCATTCATAACAGACTTAATTCACCAAGACAATAACCAAGTCTTAATGAAGGAAGCACCTCAATTAGAAGAATGGCCAACATTCACAGGAGAAGGTGAATATGACCACATGTCATTTATCAAGACAATTGACATGCTACAAGAAGATTATGCCATACCAGATGAATTATTCACTGCAAGATTGCATTCATTGTTCGAAAAATCTGCAAAAAGATGGTGTTATGGAATAAGACAGACAAATGGCAAAAATACCTGGTCTTGGTGGAGACAAGAAATAATCACCAAGTGGGCTAATGCTTCCTGGAGGTACAAGATAGAAAATGCATTTGAAAATTCTTTCTTTGACCCAGAAAAAGATTAACCTTTAACTTGGTTCTTAAAAAAAAGCTGAAAGACTCAATGCATTGTACCCAGAAATGTCACAAAAGATCGTGCACATGAAAATACTTAAGAAATGTGGAGGAGAGCTAGAGCATGCCCTAAGAAGAAGGTGTAAAGAACCATGCTCCACAGAAGAGTATATCAATGCACTAGAGGACATAGTTACAAGAACAAAAATTGGCAGAACTTGGAAGAAATTGGACATTAAAAGTCCAAATAAGCCATTTATCAAAAAAGATAAATCAAAAGAAGCTTTCAAGCCCAATACATCCAACAATAATGAGCAAAGAAAATGCCATAAATGTGGAGTTATTGGACACTTAGCCAATAATTGCCTTACAAAGGCAAAGATTATGGAAATTGTGGAAACAGAAAGCCACAATGACAAATAGGAGGAATCTGACTCTGAAAAAGAAACAGAAGATTCAGAAAGCGCTGAAAGTGATGAAATCAATATAATTAATGCACAAATTAATAATATTGATATAATTTATGAAGTACTAGATGTTAACTCAAACTTACCACAAGTTGGAATATCTGACACAAACCTGACAAATATACAAGATGCCAAAATTTACAGAACCAAACCTGCAAAACAAATGGGATATACTGCTGGAAAATCAAGTATAATTATTGTTATGGTTGATAACCAAGAAGGAAAAGTGAACTTGGATACAGGAGCATATTGTACCTGTGTTGGTAAACCTTATTTAAAAACCATTGTCCCAGATTGGCAAGAAAAACTTATGCCAATACAAGGTGTCAAATTTAGTAGTGCAAGTGATAGCATGATGCCCCTTGGAATAATTGATTTAACACTAATTTTTCCTCACCCCTCACAATGTGTCAGAATTAAAGTAGAGTTTGTAGTAATGGACAACTGTACTAGTAATCACTTCATACTTGGAAATGACTACTTCTCAATTTATGGTATAGATATCTCTAACCAAAAAGATAGATATTTTACCATAGGAGACAACAAAAGACAAATGTTTGGCTTCTTAAATAACAAAAAACAAATTACAGTTATTAAGAATGAAGAGAAAAGTCCAGAAAAGGAACTTTTTATATCTGAACAACTCAAAGAGGCAGAATTCAATCAAGAATTAGCAGAAAAAATGAAAGAAAAATTGATTTTACTCTTATTTAAGTAAAAAAATGCCTTTGCAACTGACAAAGAGCCACTAGGTGCCATAATTGGGCATAAGGTAGATATAATTCTTAATTTGGGAAATCCTTACCCACCCTTACTAACGAGGCCTGCTTACCCAGCTAGTCCAAGGGCTAGAGAAGCCTTGGAGGTACACATTAAAGAATTAATGGACCTTGGAGTATTAAGAAAAGTAGGACATAATGAACAGGTAGAGGTCACTACACCTGTCATTATAACTTGGCATAATGGAAAATCAAGAATGGTAGGAGACTTCAGAGCCCTGAACACCTATATCATTTCAGAAAGATATCCAATACCCAGAATTCATGGGACATTGACACAATTGTCACAAGCTAAGTTCATTACAGCCATGGATGCCTTAAAGGGCTTTCATCAGAATGTCTTAACAGGCAATGCCAAGAAACTACTGAGGATAATAGTCCACTGTGGGATTTTTGAATACTTAAGAATGCCATTTGGCATACAAAATGCACCTTCCCTTTATTGAAGGATGATTAATACCATATTTCCTGAAGAATTATCAGAATGATGGTTAATTATCTATATTGATGATATCATAGTTTGCTCAGAAACTTGGGAAAATCACCTTACAAGACTAGAAAGGGTACTACAACAAATAGTGCAAGTGAATATGAAAATTTCTTTGAAAAAGTGTCGTTTTGCATATAGTGAACTAAAAGCACTATGACATGTTGTATCTGGACTTAGTCTAAGCATAGACAAAAATAAAGTAGCAGCAGTACTACTTGAGCCAATTCCTCAAACCAAAAAAGAAATGCAATCAATTCTAGGATTTACTGGTTACTATAGACAGCATATAAAGGACTTTGCAAAAATTTCCAAATCCTTGTATAAACTATGTGATCAACAAAAAGTCTATGAAATGACAGAAGAAAGAGTCAAGGCATATAAAGAATTAAAAAATTCCTTAACAAATGCCCCATTTCTTCTAATTCCAGATTGGAAACTACGCTTCAAGCTTTACATTGATGCTTGTGGAGAAGGACTAGGTGCTGCACTACACCAGACACAAATTATCAATGATAAACCAGTGGAAGGACTGATTTGTTTTATTTCAAGACAGATGAAGCCAACAGAAGCAAGATATGGAGAAAGCCAAATGGAATGCCTCTGCTTAGTGTGGGGTTTAGAAAAATTACATTATTACTTGGATGGAACAGTATTTGATGTGATTACAGACTGTAATGCTGTAAAATCTCTATTAAATATGAAAACTCCAAATAGACATATGCTGAGATGGCAAATTGCTATCCAAGAATATAGAGGAAATATGACTATTGTTCATAAATCTGGTAATATTCATAAAAATGCAGAGTGTCTTAGCAGATGGGCTGTAGCAAATACCCCTGACAATCCAGCATGGGTACCACAGGGAGAGTGTCAGCCTGTGACTCAAAACAGAGCACTAGCATGACATCCAACATACCATAAATAATGGTATGACAAGTATTGAACAAACATAGTCAATACAGGTAATAATTAAGAGAAAATAATCCTCTTAAATTAAACACCAACCTTATCCAAACAGAACAAGGAAACCCAGAGGAGAATAAACAAGTCAAAACCCTTATTTTCACCTCTCATCTAACTTATGCATATTTAAGCTATTCTATACCAAAATGGTATTTTTCTTAAAGCTCACATAGAGAGCTACACAATGATATCATCCATGTTGTTGTAACACCACTACAACTGGAGATACCATATAACCTCATTTTCAAAACCAAGTCCCCCTGAAAGTTAAAGAGGGCTTGTACAAAACTGTACAAAGGTATAACCAAATTAAAGATCTCACCAAGAGCTTTAATTTGAGACATCTTAGACCTCTGTATCTCTTAAATTGACTGAGGGATCTTGGTTCAAAGGTTTAATAACCAAAATACAGATATTCTGAAAACAAGAAAATAAACAAACCCCTGTATCTTTGGCATACACTCATACAACTGTACAGTGTAAGATACCAAACTGTAGAGCTAATCAAGCCCTACAAAACTGTATCATCAGAATACAGATATCTTCCAAATTGAAGAAGATATCTAGCATGGAAGTTTTTGAAGCCTCATACTGATGTACAAAATTACATCCAAAAACTTAAAACCCTTATATCTTTTGCTATTTGCAAGAAGGGTAAACATGAAGCATACCAAATTGAAGAGCTCATTAAGCCCTTCGATTCTGTGCTCTTGGTTTCTTGATATCTCAAAAACTGACTGAGATATCTTGGTTGGAAGTATTTTTGACCAATACTGGTCTGTACCAAACCTGTACCAACCAGTACAGTCTTGATACTTAAAATAATGGTCATTTAAAGCTTAAACCCGCCCAGAATGACTAATATTGATCATACAGACACCAGAACAACGTCATCCAAGTGCTGACGTGGCAGGTGAAAAGTTTTTTCACCCTGTATTGATCCAGAATGATCATTTGTGGTTCCAAAACCACAATTCTGTCTATATTGACGTCAGAATTGAGGATCCAGAACCGCAGACTGACCACTGGAGTAAAAATTTTCACTCCTCTGACGTGTGAAGAGTTAATAACTCTTGACAGTCTTGAAAGATATAAAAAGAAGGGTTTTTCCCTTGAAAACCCATCATCTTATCTTACTTTTACCAATATTCTTATGTGACAAGACTGTTATTCATCAGTAGTGTCCTTAGAATTATTAAAGATATAATTAAAATATAATTATTGTAGTGCTTCTTTACAGTCAAAGATATTAGAACATTGCAACCCAGGTCCTCAATAGACTCATCACCACTGTTACCACGTAGCAGTAGGACCTGAAGATTTCATTTTTATTTATTTTGACGTGTCACAGTCATAGTACTAGTTTGTATTTACTATTTTTAAGCTACTACATAGATTCACCCTGACATTTTGGGGACCTGGCCGTGGTTTTTCATCCTTATTGGACGTGTTTGAACTGAATTAGGAGTAAAATTCAGTTATTTAAAAGGTATTTCACTAACAGTAAGTAAAATTTCAATTTTTTTTATTATCATTATTTTTTAGAATCATATACTATATACACAAATTTTGCCTCCAAAAAATATATATTACAAATATTTTTTGTTGAGAGTAAGAGTAAATATCCTCTTTTTTATTATATTGCAATATTTTCCACGAAATTTGACAATAATACAACATTATTATTTAAATTTCAATAAAAATAATAATATACAAACAGTATATTATTCATTTTACTATTATTTTTCACCAAAGTGCGTGAAATTTAATATAGAAACAATTTATTAATAAATAATTAATAAATATTAAATAATAAAATAATTTTTTATTATTTATAAGGAATATTTTAATTAAATATTTCCTTTAAAACAAGATATCACTCAAATTGACGTGAAAACTTGTAATTAATTGATATTTTTAATCAATATCAAGTGTTATAATAAATATTATTTATAATATTTATAATAACAAATCAAATTTATTATAATTTAATAAATTTGACGTGTTTATATAAAAACACAATAATATCCAAGTGAATCATTCACAAAACACTTGGATATTACAGTTTTCACTTATAAAACATAAGTGAAAAACTCAAAAACTGTTATTATTCAATAAAAACACATAAAAATAATAAAAAAACATAAAAAACCTCAAAAATTTCGAAAAATAACAGTAGAATTGAATATAATCATTTTGTTTTATCATAAAATACTGATATACAATCTGAAATATCTTTTCTGAATAGTGGAAAAAGACTATATTCCATTAGAAACCCAGTCACAAGGAAATCCATCTGTGACAGCCTCAGAAGACAGAGAGGTGCTGCCAAAAACCAAGGGCAAGCAGAAAAGACACAGTGAAGTGACAATCCACTCAAAAGATTGGACACCAATAGCCTTGCTAAGGGCCAAAAAACCCAGAAAAGCTCCAACAAAACCAGTTGGATCACCAAAACAGATTGAGAAACAGAAAATCACTGTTATCAACCCAATTGTAAACTCTAAAGGCAAATTGCCAAAGAGTATAGACCATAAATTTGTACAAGGGCCTGCTAAAGGTAAATAAACCTTGAAAAATACAACATTTTTTATTGTCTGTCATTTTTTAACATTGTTAACATGACGCCTCCACTTCTTAGAGATCTTGGATTCCCAAGAAATCAACCAGAACACTGGCCAAGAAGACACAGAGGAAGAAGAACTGGAGCAAATGACCAGCAAAGGACTTACCATCAGGGAGCTCCTACCCAAGGTCTTGTTCCAAATCAAATTCAACCCAGAAGTCCAACCAGGAGATTGGACAGATGCAGAACAGGTCCTCCAAATACACAAACTCCTCAGAGACCTCTTCACATGGAGCATGGACAACAAAATGTTCACTATGGCAGCATCATGGGCAGAAGTGGGGATAACAACCCAGAAGATCTGTCTCAAGCAAATGGCTTGGATGGAACTTATGACAGAAATGCAAGGTTGGAATCCCAACAAGAATTTCAAACTCTTAGAAGAAAGAGCAACCAGAATCAAAGAGAACCAGGCAGCCATACAAGCCATAGAGAGATCTTGGCACAAGGAAGAGCCCAGTCAGATTCAGGTACCCCCAGAAATGGAAGGAGAAGTCCCATCTTCCCCACAACAATCCAGCAGTTCCAGGCCCTACAGGCCAAAGGAAACTTCATCCAAGGCTCCCCAACCCTTCCAGGTAGTTTCCAACAGGAGAAAAGGTGCCCAAGGGAAAAACAAAACTTCTTTCAACCAGAGGAAGAAAGAAGCAGACCCATTGTTGAAAAAGCTGATGGACTTAGTCCAAGAAGTACACAAAAGCAAGAAATAGTTTTACCTACAAATAGCTTTGATAGTTCTGACTCAATAGACCCAGAATTAATGACTGAAACTACAATCCACACTCATGAGTTTGAAAACAAATTCACATGGACCAAATTGGCCCAATTCATGGATTGGACATATGAAACCTCAGGAAAAATGAGGACATAAGTGGAAACATTGAAAGAAGAAAATGCTTTCCAAGAAACAGTCATTAAAGACTTAAATACAAATCTGGCCAAAATTTGGACAGAATTTGAAAAAACTAACAGACAGTTGAATTCAATTCTAGAAGAACAACAAACTATGAGGAGGGATCTGAGGAATATCCAGCAACAACAGGATAACTTTGACAAAGAAATTGATTACCTCTATGACAGGGAAGACAATCAATACCCTCCAACACAAGGTCAACCTACTACCTCTACAAAATTAAAAGAAGAGGATAAAGACTATGACCAGGAACCTGAATATCAGATTCCAAAGTTAAGATCAGAGTCAGTGTACCAAGATGGGGAAAATCTCAACTATTCAGAGAAACAGGCACTAAAACAGTTACCAGAAGTAACAAACTGGCCAAAGTTCTCAGGAATTGGGGAATATGACCATATGGAGATCATTGACTATATTGATAGACTCTTTGTTGATGTCCCAAAGATACCAGACTACTGGATCACAACAAGACTTAACACAGCATTCAGAGGCCATGCAAACATATGGTATACTGAGATGAAAGAAATACATGGCAGGAAAAGCTGGCCATGGTGGAGGAACCAGATTATACAAAAGTATAGCAATAGTAGTTGGATCTGGCAAAAGACCATGTCCTTTGAAAGTGATAGATACTCCACAGAAAAAGACCCTTATGAATGGTGCCTCAAACAAACAAAGAGGCTAAAAGCTATTGATCCCAATATGACAATAGAAATGAGAAACAATAAACTCCTAACACAATTACCAGGAGATCTAGAACATGCAGTCAAATGCAGATGCAACAACATCAGCAGCATTGATGACATAGCAAATGTCATACAAGATGTGAGAAAAAAACCTCCATAGGAAGGTACACATCCTATAAACCAAACTTCAAAGACAAGAGGTCTGAAGTTAAAGAGACAAACAAAGAAAAAGGGAAAGAAACCCCAAAAAAGAAATATGTGTGCCACAACTGTGGATCACCAGACCACTATGCCAACAATTGCACAAAACCAAAAAAGAAAATATATTCAATTGATGAAGAATCAGAAGAAGAACAAACAGGTGAAAAATCTGATTCTGACAGCATTGGAAATGGTATGAGAGCAGAATCACAAAGTGAACCTGATACCATGGAAGAATACATAGTGGAGTGCAATGAAGAAAGTTCACTTGACATACAAGACATTGAATTGGATTCAGGAATACCACAAATAACAACAGACAAAGAGCTCTGTAAGCACACACAGAATGCACAAACATTCCTGGTAACCCCAAATAGAGGGATGGGATTCATTCATGGAACACCCACAAAATTGACAGTTTACATTGAGAACTGTAAACACCCAATGATCATTGACACAGGAGCAAGTTGCTCCATAGTGGCAAAAGAATACTTGAAACAACACTTCCCCAAATGGGAAGAAGAGATAATCCCAACAAAAGCTTGAAACTTTAAAAGTGCATCAGGCAAAATGCACTCACTGGGTACAATAATCAAAGAGATAATTATCCCATACCAAAAAGGAAATATCAGACTGGAACCTGAATTTGTAGTTCTAGAAAATGCACATGTACAAGGATTCTTACTAGGTACAGAGTACCAAAGAATGTATGGCATGGATATTTGCAATAGTAAAAACAGATATCTTACCATAGGTACAAACAAAGACAAAAAATTTTCCTTTGACATAAATCATGTAACAAATGATAACACCTTGAAAGAACTAGTGGAAGAATTCAAAGAAGCTCAATATGGCACTCAACTCACCAGTAAAATGCGACTCAATTTACTGAAAGTATTGAGAAAACATAGAGAAGCTTTTGCAATAGGAGATGAACCACTAGGAAAAATCAAAGGACATGATATAGAATTATATCTGGATGTAGAGAGACCATATCCACCTATGCTTAGGAGACCACCATACCCAGCCAGCATGGAAACTAGGAAAGAAATTGAGAAACATATCAATGAACTCCTAGAAATGGGGGTAATAAGAAAAATAGGACATAATGAGATAGTAGAGGTCACTACACCAGTCCTCATAACTTGGCATGATGGTAAATCCAGACTATGTGGTGACTTCAGGGCTTTGAATAATTACACCAAAGCAGACAGGTACCCCATTCCAAGGATACCACATGCACTAGATAAGCTAGCAAAAGCCAAGTTTATTACAAAAATGGATTGCATGAAAGGTTTCCACCAGAATGAGGTGAAACTAGATTCCATCAAATTGCTAAGAATTATATGCCATATGGGCATATATGAATATACTAGAATGCCATTTGGCATTAAGAATGCACCAGCCCATTTTCAGAGGATGATGGATACCATATTTCAAGATGAAATAATGGAAGGGTGGATGGTAATGTACATTGATGATATCATAATATACTCAGAAACATGGGAAGACCATGTGAGGAAAATTGATAAAGTATTGGGAAAATGTACACCAATCAACATGAAGATATCTCTTAAGAAATGTAACTTTGGACAGCAAGAACTGCTAGCCCTAGGACACAAAGTTTCAGGTTTGAGTCTAGCTATAGACCAAAATAAAGTTGCTGCAGTACTGAAGAAACCAGTACCAAAGAACATTAAGGAAATGCAATCTTTTTTGGGCTTTGCTAGTTACTACAGAAGCCACATTAAAAACTTTGCACACATCACTAGTAGCCTATACAAACTGTGCTCAAAAGATGTAGTCTTTGAAATCACCAAAGAAAGAAGGGATGCATTTGAGAAGATCAAATATGAACTGAACAATGCCCCTGTCCTTATGCTGCCTGATTTTGAACTACCATTCAAACTATGTATAGATGCAGCATGCAGCCAAGGACTAGGAGCAGCACTACACCAGAGGCAACTAGTGGATGGAATACCCAAAGAAGGAGTAATTTGCTATATATCAAGACAACTGAAAGACTCAGAAGCCAGATATGAAGCTACTCAGACAGAATGTCTCTGTTTGGTATGGGCATTAGAGAAACTCCATTACTACTTAGAAGGAGCAGTATTTGAAGTTTTTACTGATTGCACAGCCCTCAAATCACTGTTGAACATGAAGACAACAAACAGACACATGCTTAGGTGGCAAATAGCCATACAAGAATATAGAGGGAATATGACTATCATCTATAAAGAAGGGAAAAGTCATACTAATGCAGATGGCCTCAGCAGGTGGCCACTGAAAAATGACCAAGAGAATCCAGCATATGACCCAGAAAATGGGGCCAAAATACCCATACAATGCATGGAGATAGATAAGAGAAAGAACTTCAAACTATCAAACTGGGCATTAGGGAATGACCCATCAAACCCAGCACAGAGCTTTGGAGAGAGCAAAGAGATACCCATACTGGGAATCAGCTCCTCTAATCTGAATACAGAGTTCTTTAGCATAGTACAATAATCATACAATAAACACAAACAGTGTAGTATATTGATACAACTATTAAAACAAAAGTACAGGAGTCCTGAACTAGAAAGCCAATTGGAAGAGCCATGGCTCAAAAACTTCAGAGAGAATAGATTTTTCCTGATAGATGATCTACTATACCATAGGGAAAAACACACAAGTGCCCTGGTAATAATAAATAGAGAACATATTTCCCTGATACTACAGGAATGCCATGACTGCCCATACATGGGACATATGAGTGAAGAAAGAACTAAAGAAAGAGTCTTTAGCACAGCTTGGTGGCCAAAGTGGGAACAAGACTTGAGTGAATACATCAACACTTGTACCAGATGCCAGAAAGCCAACAGAAGTCATGGCAAAAGATATGGATTACTCCAGAGTATAGAGGAGCCCAAACACCCCTGGGAAATAATAAACATGGATTGGGTAACAGGCCTGGTCCCTGGAGGGAAAGACAGCTTTAATGCATGCCTAGTAGTAGTAGACAGGTACAGCAAGAGTGTCAGATGTCTCCCCTGTCACAAAGAGGACACAGCAATGGACACAGCCATATTGTTCTGGAACAATGTGATAGCAAACTGTGGAGTCCCAAGAATTATAATTAGTGACAGAGACCCTAAATTCACATCAGAATTTTGGACTAATCTATATGAGATGCTGGGAACCAAACTAGCATTCTCCGCAGCTTACCATCCACAAACAGATGGTCTAGCAGAAAGAATGATCCAAACATTGGAAGACATCATTAGGCGGTTTTGTGCATATGGCATGGAATATAAAGACAATGAGGGATATACCCATGACTGGGTAACCCTCCTACCAGCTGTACAATTGGCATGCAACACAAGTATACACTCAGTGACAGGAAAACCCCTGCCACATTAGAGAAAGGATGGAACCCACTACTTCCAGTAGACTACTTGAAGAAGAACCTCCTCTCAGTACACCCCACAGCTAAGGACTTCCACACAATGTGGAAGACTGCCTGTGAAAAAGCAGAGCAATGTGTGGCTGAAGCCAAATTATATAACAAACAGAGATATGATGAAAGTCACCAAGAACCTGATTTCAAAGAAGGAGACCAAGTTCTAATCTCAACTCTTAACTTCAACAACCTAAGAGGACCCAAGAAGATGAGAGACTCATTCATAGGACCATTCACCATTATTAAATTAATAGGAAAGAATGCAGTAGAAGTCAACCTGACCAAAGAGTTCTCTAGGAAACACCCAGTTTTCCCTGTGAGCCTGGTCAAACCTTATCACCAGACAGATGAGGAGAAATTCCCTGACAGAAAGAAGACAGTCACCCATGAAAGATTGGTAGAGGAAGATGACTCACCTGGATCAGTGAAAAAGCTCATTAAAGCCAGGAAAATAAGAATTAATGGGAAAGACAACAGGCGATACCTCGTTAGATTTAAGAATCAACCAGCAGATAAAGACAAATGGTTAACTGAGAAAGAAATCCCAGATGGACAAATACACCTCAGAAGATTCAGAGCCTCCAGGAGGGCTGAAGAGTCTCATCAATGATGAGCCTTCTTTTGAGGGAGGGTATGTCAGCCTGTGACTCAAAACAGAGCACTAGCATGACATCCAACATACCATAAATAATGGTATGACAAGTATTGAACAAAAATAGTCAATACAGGTAATAATTAAGATAAAATAATCCTCTTAAATTAAACACCAACCTTATCCAAACAGAACAAGGAAACCCAGAGGAAAATAAACAAGTCAAAACCCTTATTTTCACCTCCCATCTAGCTTATGCATATTTAAGTTATTCTATACCAAAATGGTATTTTTCTTAAAGCTCACATAGAGAGCTACACAATGATATCATCCATGTTGCTGTAACACCACTACAACTGGAGATACCATATAACCTCATTTTCAAAACCAAGTCCCCCTGAAAGTCAAAGAGGGCTTGTACACAACTGTACAAAAGTATAACCAAATTAAAGATCTCAACAAGAGCTTTAATTTGAGACACCTTAGACCTCTGTATCTCTTAAATTGACTGAGGGATCTTGGTTCAAAGGTTTAATAACCAAAATACAGATATTCTGAAAACAAGAAAATAAACAAACCCCTGTATCTTTGGCATACACTCATACAACTGTACAGTGTAATATACCAAGCTGTAGAGCTAATCAAGCCCTACAAAACTGTATCATCATAATACAGATATCTTCCAAATTGAAGAAGATATCTAGCATGGAAGTTTTTGAAGCCTCATACTGATGTACAAAATTACATCCAAAAACTTAAAACCCTTATAACTTTTGCTATTTGCAAGAAGGGTAAACATGAAGCATACCAAATTGAAGAGCTCATTAAGCCCTTCAATTCTGTGCTCTTGGTTTCTTGATATCTCAAAAACTGACTGAGATATCTTGGTTGGAAGTATTTTTGACCAATACTGGTCTGTACCAAACCTGTACCAACTAGTACAGTCTTGATACTCAAAATAATGGTCATTTGAAGCTTAAACCCGCTCAGAATGACTAATATTGATCATACAGACACCAGAACAACGTCATTCAAGTGCTGACGTGGCAGGTGAAAAGTTTTTTCACCCTGTATTGATCCAGAATGATCATTTGTGGTTCCAAAACCACAATTCTGTCTATATTGACGTCAGAATTGAGGATCCAGAACCACAGACTGACCACTGGAGTGAAAATTTTCACTCCTCTGACGTGTGAAGAGTTAATAACTCTTGACAGTCTTGAAAGATATAAAAAGAAGGGTTTTTCCCTTGAAAACCCATCATCTTATCTTACTTTTACCAATATTCTTACGTGACAAGACTGTTATTCATCAGTAGTGTCCTTAGAATTATTAAAGATATAATTAAAATATAATTATTGTAGTGTTTCTTTACAGTCAAAGATATTAGAACATTGCAACCCAGGTCCTCAATAGACTCATCACCACTGTTACCACGTAGCAGTAGGACCTGAAGATTTCATTTTTATTCATTTTGACGTGTCACAGTCATAGTACTAGTTTGTATTTACTATTTTTAAGCTACTACATAGACTCACCCTGACAGAGATCACCATATAGAAGGAATATGTGTCACAGACATTGGCACAGAACTCTTCAACCAGGTTTAAGAAAGCTATAAGATAGACAAGAATTTGCATATCTCAAGCCAGCTTCTAATGAAAGACTGCAAAGATCCATCACTTTCATCAAAATTAGATGAAACATGGAAAAAGGCATATGATGAAGGAAGATTCTACCTCCTTGATGGAATCCTTTACCATAGAAAAAAACACCCATGTGTTATGGCCTTAACAGATAGAACCCTGATAAACACTATTTTACATGAGTGTCATGATAGTGTTGCAGCTGGACATCTTTCAGAAGACAGAACACTAGAAAGGGTGAAAACCTGCTCTTGGTGGCCAAATTGGAAGAAAGATGTTGCAGAATACTGCCAAACCTGTGACAGATGTCAAAAAGCCAACAGAGCCACAGGAAAGAAATTTGGATTGATGATCCAAATCCAAGAACCAAAATCCCCTTGGGAAATAGTTCATATGTATTGGGTAACAGCATTACCTCCAGGAGGAGACAGAAGCTTTAATGTATGCCTAGTATTAGTTGAAAGGTACAGAAAAACTCCCATGTTCCTACCATGTCACAAAGATGACACAGCTATGGACACAGCAATAATGATATGGAATAAAGTCATTAGCCATACAGGCTTATTACAGAATATTACAAGTGACAGAGACCCAAAATTCACTTCAGCATTATGGACAAATCTCCATAACTTGTTTGGGACAAATTTATCATTCTCAACAGCTTACCATCCTCAAACTGATGGTTTAGCAGAAAGAATGATACAAACCTTGGAGGAAATGATCAGAAAATTTTGTGCTTATGGACTAGAATTCGAAGATTCTGATGGTTTTACCCATGATTGGTGTACACTAATACCAGCCCTTGAACTGGCATATAAAACATCAATCCATTCTTGTACTGGAAAAACACCAGCAATGCTATAAAAAGGTTGGAATCCAAGACTTCCTTATGATACCCTCAAAAAGGACTTAGTGGATATACATCCAGCAGCAAGAAGTTTTAAGATAATTCTTGACAAAGCAAGAAACCATGCAAACAGATGTATGCAAGATTATTTCAAATATGCAAAAGAAAGATGGGATAAAAGTCATAAACCATGTGACTTCAAAATAGGAGACTTGGTCCTAGTATCAACCCTTAATTTCAATAACATAAAAGGTCCAAAGCAATTGAAAGATTCCTTTTCAGGACCATTTATTATAAAAGCACTTGATGGACCCAATGCTGTGCAATTGGAACTCACAGGTGAATTAATGAACAAATACCCAGCTTTCCCTGTAGGTCTGATAAAACCTTACAGCTCACGTGATAGGGAACTATTCCCACTAAGAAATAAACCCCCACTTGAGATTCACCCCTTGGAAGAAGGAGAAGAAAATAAAATTGTAAAAGTCCTTAAAGAAAGAAGGACAACAAACAAAAAAGAAAGAGAATACCTTGTAAGGTATAGAAATTCAACTCAAGAAGACAAATGGCCACTTGAGAAGGATATAACAAATGTTGATAAACTTCTAAGAAGGTTCAGACATGAAAGAAAACCTAAAGAATAGAAAAGTTAAGCATTATTGAGCTTGGAGACTAACAAAGTCTATTGAAGAGGTAGGACAGTGGATGATACCCTAATTACACATATCGGATTGTGGTACAATCTTTTGTGGTGGTAGGGAATTTGAACCTTGGACATATGACCACATACCCAAAAAAGGTCACAAAGAATATTTAATATAATTATACCTTTAAAATAATTATCTTAAAACTATAGAATTGCCATAAAGAGGCATAAACCTTGGTTTAACTCAAAAGCCAATGAATAAACATGTGAAGTAAGTTAAACCATTTGATTCCCCATGGTAAAATACACATATACCATTTTTATGGCATATCTGTAAAATCAATATTCAATGAGCTATAAGCCATAATACCTTATAAAAAACATAAATCATTTATTATTTCAGAAATAAATGAAACAGCATGTAAAATAAATTGTACCATTAGATTCCTCATGAAATTTCACACATAAAATAATTAAGAAGCTAATCTTCAAAGTCAATACTTCAAGAATTAAGCTGAATATATGCACTTTTTTGGTCATCGCATATATTCAAGGATGTTAGTTAATATCTTTTGAAATATACATGATAGAGTGATGAACCAAAAATAAAGTCACCACGTAATTAATGTAGGAACACAGAAATAAAGTTTATTTCTCAAGCTATAAAACAGGTTAAAACCTGTAATGGATTATTGACTAAAGTCAACAGAGCTGTTGACCACTTTGTTGTGAAAGTGGTCCAAACTTAGAAATATGTAGACAGTCATATTCTCATAGTTCATTAGTGAAGAATGACGTCATATTTCTTATAAAATTCAGGGTATAACCCCTTGAAATCATGGTTTGAAGTGTAAAATATTAAATTCCAACAGAAAAGATGAGTTACAAGAAAAATCATCAAAAATAGAGTTTTGATGATGTAATGAAATTCTCTTGGCAGCATGATGGAGTTATGCCAAGCTATTAGCATTGACTCTCCAAATTTCTGTAGGGTGTAAAACCCAAAAGTTTATAAGGATCAAAGTTTGAGCTTGATTTGATCATTTATGATCACTCACTGTAACCTTAAATTAAGTTTAACAGTCATATGAGTGATACAATTGGTGAATACTGTTAGCTTATGATTAAAGCTAATAAAATCCACAAATTTTGGGGTTCTTCCAAACCTTGATGTCATCAAATGTAGAGTTATAGTGATAACTCTAAATAATGGCTTAACAATGAGATAAGATGGTTTGATCATGATGTAATCATCACCAAACCTTAAGATATTGATCAATTCCAGTGGATATAATCAGTGCATGTCTACTAGAAGCCTTTTGGACTCTAGGAGGAAGGAATTTAATATAAATACAGCACTTTTTACTCTATTTCCCCCTCAGATGCTTACAAAACATTAAATCATTAAATAAAAAGGTAATTTCTTTATTCTTTATATATAAATATTTTATATTATTAAAGACCAAAGATAATCTTATAATAATCTTCATCTCTGATGTGATTATTGCAATTAATTAATTGTTTTGTCTAAATTTCTCTTAAAAAACCTCAATTCCAAGTAAAATCAAGAAAAATTGTAATTTTTTTTTAATTTTATTGTAACTACAATTTAAATAAGTCTCATTTACCTTTCTAGGCGTAGAATTATTCAAAGTTACTATATTAAGCATTAAAAGTAGGTTATTTCTCTTATTATAATAATTCTCCTCTATTATTACTTTAATAATTCTATAATTAATATAAATAGTATTTATATTAATTTATAGCTTTAATATTAGTAATATTATTGTTATTAATTGTTTTTTATTAATAAAAGACAATTTTTTACGCCTTTATTATTTGTTGGTAACAATAATAAAGTGCTTTTAAATATATTAATTATCTCATATTAATATATTTTTTTTCATTATATTATTATATTTATTTAATAATATAATTATTTTATGCCATAATTATAATAATCCTTTATTATTATAATTATTTTTATCTTATTTATTTATAAGAACATTCATAGTACCATAAGTAAAATATTAGTAATTTTTACTTATTTTTTCATAGTCAAACCTTACAATCCTCATTTAAAACCTGATCTGATTGTGCTGGTTCATTTTGAAGTTCAATTACTTCATTTTGTTCCTCAGAAAGTTCTTCCTCCACCAAATACCCAAGTTCATTGCTTCCTTTGGTAAGTGAGGCATCAACATCATCATCATTTGCAATTTCTTGTGAAATATTATAAGGTTCAATGGCTTCATCCCAATTTTTCTAAGTGAATCGTTTGTCTCTAAGTCTTTCATCTGGGTGTGGCTTTCCTAGGAGTGACTTGGTGGCATCAGAAAAGAATGCAATCTTATACAACTCAGAAATTATCCTTTTTTCACCTGCTGTTTGATTATTGAAGCATTCGGGATCATAAAAGTCACTTGGAAGTCAATTAGGTATGCTTTGGCTGATAGAACCTATGCCATCAACTGGCAGATGTTGTACAAGTTCTGGGTTTTTTGATTGTTTAGCCTGATCAGCCTTCTCCATTTCTTCATCAAGCCTCAACATTAAAAGTTTATCTTTTTCAGAACTGCATGCTACTCTTTTATTGTGTCTTTTTTGGTTACTGGATCTACTTTTTCCTTTCTGTGTGCATCAGGGTAAGACAAAATCTTAAGGTAACGTTGTGGCAAGTTGTTAACAACCCCAAATTGGTATCAAAGAGCTTTCAACTACAAAAAGACAAAGTAAGTTAGTTTTGGTGAGTTTTAGTTAACTAAATAATATCTTACTCACCCTTACTCTGGCTTGCACAACAGTTCTTCTATCTTCATCCTTGGCATATCTTCCACTTTCTTTGGCCTCATTCTTATATTGTTGGGCCATGTAATGATGGACATAGTGATTGCACACCTTTTTAAGAAGTGGAACATCTTCTAAATCTGTCAAGTTGACATCCAAGAACTCATATGCACCACTAATTGAAACTTGACAAAATTTTTGGATAGCACTAACTCTACAGGCTTTGTTGTAAAAAGTATCACAGAGGTTGATGAGATCTGGAACCCATTGACAAATACCAAGTTTGGCAAGACATGAAATTATATACTTGATTTCAAAGTAACTCATGTTGACAATGCGGCTTCCAAATTTATTTTTTCCTGGCTTGAAGCCTCTCATTGTAAGAATTTATTTTATTGGGAGTAGCAGTGGGAAAGTGGTGTTTTCAGAATGGGCCACTATTTTGCTTAAAAACAAGGAATGGCAGTTGAATTCTTTTAGCATTGAAGAATCTGGAGATATTGGTACAGATCTTTCATAGATGAGACCCCAGAGTATTTTTATATGTTCATAAAATTATTCCTAAAGCCAAAAATAACATGTGTTAGTTTTCTATCCACCAAAGAGCTTGAGATAATTACCAAATTTCTGACCTTTGTAGGAATGAAAGACTCAGGAACCTCACTGAGTAAGAGTTGGTTAGGGTTTTTCTTTTTTGGTGGAGTAGAAGGTTGTTTGGGAACTTCTTTTCTGATTTGGCTTGGTATCTTGCTTGGAATATTTGAGATTCTAGCTAATTTTTCTGAAGAGCTATCTCTTGGAGGTCTAGTTTGATTTTTTGCAAGGCTTGAATGTGGAGTTTGAGGTTGTTTACCTTTTGATTCTATTGATGAATTACTTTGAGATGTACTTGGTCCTTGAAGCTTAATTTGGGTAAGCAGATTTGTTAAATCCTGATCACGGCTTTCTATGTTTTCTTAAATCTCTTTAATCTTCTGTGCCAGATGATTCAAAGTTTGTAAAAGATTTGATTCTCTGGGTGATGCAAATTCTTGCGGGTAATAGCTTTTATCATAGTGGTTGAAATTCATAGGTAATATTAATTAATAGATTAATTGTGGAACCAGATGACTGAAATTTTATCATTTCAGTAGCTTCTTCCACTGAAAGGAAGTGAGATAAAAATGACAAAAAGTAATAGATATAACAAAAAAATTGTAAAGGTATGAGAAGGGATAAACACTGAGCTTTCCAACTGTGAAAGCTAATCCAAGAAAGAAGAAAAAGAAAACCAATCAAATAAAAAATGAGATCAAATTACTTGGAGGAGAACATGGATTTTGTGTGTAATAAAGAGCAGAGTGGAAATTATGATCAATATTTGAGGAGTACCAAGACTTCTGCCATGTATTTTAAAGAAACGAGAAGTCTGAAAATTGAGCTAATTTACAAATTCCTGAAGAACACTTGTCTCAAAGGCTCTTTGCATACTCCCAAAAGTACCAAGGAATTAACTTTCAGAATTTTTCATTATCTGTGAGTGACAAAGGCAGCTAAAGATGTTAGGCTATTACAATAAAAATTTCCATGAAAAGGAAAGTATATCATTTCTTGTGTACTATTTACATAGAGATATTAGGTTGTTTATCTCTTTGTCACCTAGAGGCACAGATCACATTGCGCATGCGCACTGGAGCACTGTTGAATAAAAATTACACAGTAAAGAGTATTTAGTGCATTCATGATGCACAGTGCACACTCTGATTACAACAAGAGCAGCACATTCCCATATCCATGCAAGAAATAATGCATATGTCACCCTGTTTTCCAGGGGTGTCAGTTGACAAGGAGGAGCTGCTCACCTTGGGATTGCTCATGTAGCTGGTTCAAGCCACATTTAAGGAAATTTCAAAATCATTGTTTGTGGAAATTTCAAGGAGAATGAAAAACAAAACCAAAACAGAATAATAAGAACTTTCTGGAAGAAAACAGACAATATTTTCTAAAAAAATAATTATTTCTAGCCTAACCGAAAAGCTGGACATCAAAATGGACAGCGATTGCATGGCAGATGACTAATCCTTTCAAATAAAAACAAAAAATTATTCAAGACTTAGCAGAAAATCAGTGGATTGGTCAGAAATCAAATTAATTCATGATACATACCCATACTTACAAATTGATGTTATAAATCAATCTCATTGGTCAGAATTCATGTCTAAAGTTCATTAAAATAATAACACCATGTGATTGGTCAGAATTCAAATCAATTTCAGGTGCATACCTATAATTACCAATTGAAGTGAAAGCTCAATCTCATTGCTCATAACTCGGATCCCATGTCATGTTTCTACACCAAAACTACATGTCTCACCAGCTAAAACCTCTCAACTATGATTTTTTCCAAGTACCCTGTTTTGAGAAGCTCTATGGAGGCCCAAAATCTATAAATAGAGGTCCTCTCTCTCTCATTTATCCCATCATCATGGAAAAAAGTTCCCACTATCCAGGATCACCACCATCCCTGAAC
The DNA here is from genome assembly GCA_023105745.1 of Austropuccinia psidii. Lineage (NCBI taxonomy): Eukaryota > Fungi > Basidiomycota > Pucciniomycetes > Pucciniales > Sphaerophragmiaceae > Austropuccinia > Austropuccinia psidii. The sequence goes on from JALGQZ010000011.1 coordinate 23,450,313, forward strand.
TAGCAGGATATCTAGATTAGAAGTATTGTTTTAGTAGTGAAAGGCTATGTAGCTTAGTATTGCTGAATAATAGTAGTATAACCATAGTAACAGCTCGGTATCCTTTCTCAGTAGTTTAGTATTGTTGAAGAATAGTAGTATAACCATAATAAAAGTTCAGTAGTTTTTCTCAGTAGTGTAGTATTGTTGAGGCATAGTAGTATAACTGTAGTAAAAGCTCAGTAGTTTTTCTCAGTAGCTTAGTATTGTTGAAGAATAGTAGTATGACCATAGTGAAAGCTCAGTAGCCTTGCTCAGTAGCTTAGTGTTGTTGAATAATAGTAGTACAACTATAGGGAAAACGCTCAGTAGCTTAGTATTGTTGAAGAATAGTAGTATAGCTGTAGTGAAAACCTCTGTAGCCTAGTATTACTAAACAAAAAGAAGTAGTGATATAAACTCAACATTAAAAATATCAAAAGAATCAAATCCCATATCTTTATTATTAGTATTAATATGAGAAAATCATTATAATAAACATAAAAAAATATTACTATTAGTCTTATTAAAATAACAGAAAAACAAAAAAAATATTATCATCACTGTGATTAAAATAACAAAAAACTATTAGTCTTTATTTTATCAGAAATTTTAGTTTTGAATAAGAGTTTTACTGTAGTGTTATTGATAGGTCTTATTGAGAGACTGCTTATATGTCCTCTCTATCTGTTAAAGCCACAAATCATCTTTTATTTTGTGATTCTCTGTAGGCTGACTATTAAGCATTATTTAGAGTGGCAGATAATACACTTTAGCACCCATGGTTATTGGACAATTCAGAAATTCAAAACAGATTTACCATTAACTTCCCCCTCAAGGTACTGCCTTACTTCATCCCACATCTGGTGTCTCAACAGCGGCCAACACCTTCAACCATCCATAATTGGTCAATTATCACAAAAACATTCAAATTTAATCCATAAAAAAAGCCTTTTATCAATCCAAAATTTCAAGCGCCTATCAATTCAATCTGGAATCCAAGAACCAAAAACCTTGTCAATCATCATCACCATCAAGCTCTTCAACAAAATCATTTCACCATTATTATCAGGAAAGAGGAGAAACACCAACTGGAGAAGAATCACCTATATATCATAGTATACCAGTTGGTACACCCAAAACCAAGAAGAAATATCAAAAGATAGCTACAGATTATTTTCAAAAATTACTCAAGGAAATATTTGAGATTAAAAATAAAGTTGCACAACAGAAAGTTAACAAAGAAGATATCAATATTGATTCAGCATCATCATCAAAGATACTACATAATCCTGATGAATCCAAAGAAGAAATTATAAATGAAGAGACCATGTACAGACAAGAAGATATTTCTGATGTAGAAATAATTCATCAAGGAATTTTGTAAATGAAACAAGAACTAATTGAACTCCTTCAGAAATAAGTCAAAATAAAATGATCAAGTTTTGCCGCAGAAAACAGCCCAATGGAAGAAACTACAAGCATTCCAAGAATCTTTAGACAAGAAGGGTCACCATCACCATTTTCAAGGCCCATGGACTCATAAAAACCATTCACTTCAAAAAGAACAAATACTCTACCAAAGAGGGTTAATATTCATGCACATTCTTCAAGCCCATGACAACAGGAAATCCCAAGAAATAATACACCCATTTTCAAGATTAGACCAAAGGATTATAATTTATGGTTTGATGGAAAGGAGATAGAAATATTTATTAAAAGAGTGGAAAACATAACAGAAATTGAAGGAGAAAGTGGAAGGGACATAGCAAGACAAATATCCTTTTGGACTGAAGATCAAGATATCAGTTACCATATTGAAGGAATGGCCTGATATGAAACTGGAACTTGGGAGCAATTAAAATTTAATATGAAGAGAAAATGGGGAACAATATCACCTTAAAGAAGATAAAATCCATCCTCATTTAATAAACTATTCACAAAGATTCAAAAAGGAGGAGGAATTAAAAATATAACACAATATAAAAAGTTCATTGGGAAATATGAATTGATTATTAATTATCTCAAGAGGTAGCAAATTATACACGAGATATTAATCAAAATCAAGAAATCTTGGCTGGTCTTTCTTCAAGCGTTCAAGAGTCTATTTATAAATAAATGATAAAACATAAGGGCAGGGTACAAGCATTTGATGGTGGTTATATCATTCCAAGATTGGAAATCTTAAAGTTATATATTGAGCAATATTTAGAAGTCAGAGTCTTAATTCAACAGAAGGAATGTTTGCACAAAAGGTCACAAGGAAAGAAAGCTGGGTTTAAAGAGGGATGCTGGGAAGAAGTCTTGAAGAAAAAGAAAGATCCTACGCAAAAAAATTCAAAATCCTCAGCCACAAGAGCATTAATCAAAGGATACTGGAAATTAATCAGTTAAGGAAGTATTGAATCATCTGAAACACCTTTCAGAAGTAGTTGAATCTCCAAATAAAACAAAAGCAAGAAATAATCAAGATCAGAAAGCTATGCAAAACTCACAGCCATTCAGGCCAAGATATCCTCTACCACCCATAACTTCAAGTTATCAACTGTATGTGCCAGCTTAAATAGCTCAAAGACAGCCACTGAAGTGTAATTACTGCTTAGAAGAAGAACATTCTGCAATAAGATGTAATCATCTCACAGAAGACTTGGATAAAATAATTGTCTTGAAGCATGGAGGAACATATCTTTTTCCCAATTTTCAAAGAGTACCCACAGAAGGCCCTACATCTGCAAAGGAATTGGTTTAACTTCTTTCTAAAGAACAGGAGGAGTTTAAAAAGAAAATGATAGAAAAATAACATAAATTCTCCCCAAATAAGCAAGAAACCACAGTAATTGAGGAAAGAAAATTTTAGAAGGAAAAAGCTATATGTAAAATAGAAGAATGGATAAACTGGAAACCTCCTCAAATATCACCAGCAAATGAAAATATTAAAATAAATGTTGGGCTTAGACAGACAAGGAAAAGAGCTGCAAGACGCAAAATTTAAATTCAACCTCAGCAAGAGGATAAAAATGAAACACACAAACCCTTTAAAGGGAAGATACCAGGTGCCTACCATGTGGAAGACAAAGCATAATAGGAAATAAGAGTTTTAATTCCAACAAAATACAAGAAAACACAAGAAGGAAAGGAAGTAGATAATGATGATATTGAAAACATTTCCAAGCACAAGAATACAGAGGTACTAAGACAGTATTCACAAAAGATGGAATGGAAGAACAAGGTAAAATCTACAGCCAATACCCCTGTCAGCCTGTGATTCAAAACCAGAGCACAAGCATGACAGCCAAAATACCATAAACCAATGGTATAGCCAGGATACCACCAAAACATGGAGCTGAGCCAAATTAGCTCAAAAAATATTAAAGGAAAGAGGAAACTAACCCCTTTCCAAATTTACAAGTATCATCATCATAGGACAAAGAATAACAAAGTTTTTCATGCTCAAAGTTATTGCTGAGCATAAACCTTAATTTTCACCTCTCATCTGAAATACAGAGTAAGAGGCTTAAACCCATCAGATTGGTATGCAAAATGAAGCTCTAAGTCAGGGCTATCCAATGATACCAGCCAAACCAAGCTAGAACCAGATTTACAGACATTATGGTCAAATTTAGGCCAAATAAGGGTGAACAAAACATTCACCTCTCATCTTACTTCTACAGTTTTAGTGTGAGATACCTAAAGTGGGGTCTTTTTGGAAAGGGCACAATCAGGGCTATCTGATATTGTCATTCATTCAGTCATATCTCAACTAGAACAAAGGCTATGGGGAAAACAAGCCCAATACAGCTTTTTCCCAAAACACGCATATGTACAAAAAATCTTGTACATGGGATATAATATTGATTATTGTAGTCTTTATCATTGTCATCCAGCAGGTAAAGCTGCATCCAGGTCTTCAAACAGTTCTTACCACCACTATTTAATAATAGTAAAGCCCTTAATATTCAACTTAAAACTGTTATTCTTTATTATCAAACCTTTTTTATTAAATTTTACCGTGTCACAGTCATAGTTAAAAGTTGTAAATAGTATTATTACCCTTTTATCATAGACTCATCCTGACAACCCCAAAGCTCATAATTGAACATGTGATGAAGAACATACTTGAGCAAAAGATAAATCTTACTCTTGAAGAAATATTATCAATTTTACCAACCTTTATTGACAAATTACAAAATTTAACTAGACAGGAAAAAGAGGTCATAAAATCAGTCAATACATCAAATATTCAAGAAAGACTACTTTCATTAAAGCTATGGGACTATGATACACCAAGATTACATTATGCATGCCCACTTTGCTTTATGGAAGTATTCATTGGAAGAGAAGAATATCCTACAATGGCATTGGTGGATACTGGATCAGAAATTAACATAATACCAGAGGAAATTGCAGTTAAAGCCTCACTTACAAGTATAAAGATCAATATTAATCTCAGAGGAATTGGTGGACAAACAACATCTTTGGTTGGACTCTCAGAATTTACACCAATTACTATGATAACAGGAGAAGAAAAAAATTCATTTATTCATAGAAAAAGGAGCTGTACACACCATACTTGGAAGACCATTTTTAGCAGATAATAATGTTAAATTGGAATTTTCATTCAAGAAAGGGGAAATATTTAGTTATCCAGAGCAATATGTATGTTTATCATGTTTGCCAATATGTAACCCTCAAGCCATGGGTTGGCAAATTTATTCACCCAGTGGTATGGAGCTTTTTGCATCTTCAGAGATTGGAAAATGGTCAATACATCAAGCAGAATCCTCCAAAATAAAAAAACATACAAAAAAGAAAGTCAATCTTCAACAAGAGTGAAGACAATATTTCTCAGACCAAACAAAATACCCTTCTCAGCTATTTTTGATGCAAAAAAATAACTTGAATCTTATAGCTCAGGAAATATCCCTAAAAGAACAATTAAACATCAGCCCTTACACATCCAAATCAACAGATAACTCTTTGAATCCAATTGGTCAAATTAAAAATCTTGAAGTCACTTTTGGTAATGAAGAAAAAAATTTACCTGTACCTATTAGCATTTGACAGTTTCAATCATCTAATAGCTGAAGAAAAGTCTAGCATATTATCTTCATCTAAAGAAAGTATTCCACCTGAAACTGAAAGAAATTGAAAGGGAAGGATCCAGAAGGGGATAAATTGAAGGTAGAAGATAGTGAAGTAATAGAAAGAATAAAAAAGGAACTGAAGAAGATGAGAAGAAATTTGGACATGGCCATGGAAGACCCAGAGAAATAGCTAGCACTCAAGTTAAGTAGGATGAATAAAGAAGAAGAAAAAGAAAGCCCACAGAAGAAATTTAGAATGGATCTGAAGCCACCTGAAGCAAATTTCTCAATAATTGCAGAATATTATTTCAACTTATTTCAGGCGGAAACCAGGTACATTAGTGATATTTAAAAATATTCAATAAGTGAAGAACCAAAAGATAGCATAATCAAGGCATTGGCAAAAAGAAAATTTGAATAATTGGCAAAGGAAAGTGCCGTAATTACTGAAGACAAAATGGATCAATTTTGGGATAAAGATATTGAAAAAGGGATTAAACAAAGAATGGGAATAGTTCCAGAAGGAAAATGGGTAGAATCAGAAGATGACTTGAAGTTATGTCAACAAATTAATGGAAATTTGGAAGAGAAATATAAAAAAGGAAGAAGATTTGAAAACCTAGAAGAAGGAGAGTTATCAGAAAAAACACAAAGGCTATCTGAACTTAGCATTCTAGAAGAATTTAATCATGCCTATGAACAAATATTCTGTTCTTCAAATATTTGGCTTTCAAGTGAAACTGATTTATTTAATCAAAATCAAGTAATTAAATCTGGATTACCAAATGACTCCCAGAATCAAAATGGCATACATGAAGACATACCAGAATATTAAGGATAGGAAGATTATGTAATACTTCAAATGATAACGTTTGAAGAACTGTATGATTATGAGCTAGATTCACCAATAATTCAAAACAAATATCTTTCAGAACTACCTGGATCCAATCTTACAAATGTTGATTTTTTGGAATTACTGACCACTATTGGAATCAAAGAAAATATACAGAATCCTTACTGGAAGAAGCCTTATGGATATTATAAATTGAGATTAGAAGGACTGTATCACAAACCTTTATGGGCTCAAGAAGACTTGAATCTAGATGGTTTGGTAATCTTGGGAGGAACTCTTTTCTGGTGTGATTTTGGGTACATGTTTATTCATGAATTCAAAGGTTTTGTTTTAGAATGGAAAGGGAAAACACAAAGAGAACAACACAACAAGATATTTGGAGAAATATTCAAGGACATGTGTCTTTTAGTAATTCACAACAGAAGGTTGAATATTTCTCAATAATAACTGAAGTAATCCAATCTCAATCACCAATTAAAAAACCCATAAAAAATAGTACAATAATAAAAAATCACCTAAAAAATATTCTTTTGCTTTCATATCTGTATCACTATCAGGGAAGTGACCTCCTGCCTTATAAAAGAGGAATTTGAATTTACTCAAACTCTATTCAAGACTCTTATCACTCAAGGGAAGTGACCTCCTGCCTTATCAAAGAAGAATTTCAAATCAATCAAAACATAAAAAAAATCTTTTTTCAACACTCTCATAATTTAAGGCAGTGACCTTGTTCCTGACCAAAGAGGAATTTCCATTTAATCAACCTTTTTTCAAGACTCTCATAGCTCAAGGGAAGTGACCTCCTGCCTTATCAAAGAGGAATTTTAACTTATTCAACATTTTTTTAAACAAAGGCTATGTATAATATTCAATGAAGGACTTCAAACTCAACATTTTCCAAAATATCTTTTCAATTTACAAGTATCATCATTTTATTTCTAAAAAAACAGGGTTGGTCATCTGTTCTTATGCCACCTCATACTAACAAATAGCACAGGTTTGGGGAAGTGTGGGCCCATAGGCCTTTATTAATGGTATTTCTCTTTTTAAAAAAACAATGAAAAGAGGGTGTGCTGATACAGATAGCTGAAAATGTCAAAATCATGACTGCCAGTCATAATTTGGTTCTTTGATACAGGAAGAAATAAAATATGGAAAGGAAAAAAAGAAGCAATAAATAACCAAACAAACTAGGCTGTTCAGATAAAGAAAGAGAAGATTGAAGAAGTTTAAAATTTCAAAATTATGACCTCTGGTCATAATTTGCCCTAAAAGCAAGAAAACTATATCAAGACAGGGAAGAAAAACCAAGCAAACAAGCCAAGCCATTCAGATTCAGAAAAGGAAGATCAAAGAAGTTAAAATGTCAAAATTATGACTGCTGGTCATAATTTGGTCATTTGAATTCAGAAAAAGCAAGCAAATAGTATCTGGATAGGAAGAAAGAAGTAATCAAACAAGAAAAGTTGTTCAGATACAGCAAAAGAAGAAACTGGAATATCAAAATTATTACTCACAGCCAATCATAAAATTATTTCAATTCATGGCACAATCAACATAAAAACATCACACACAGTGGTATACTGGATAACATAACCCCAATATTTATTGGTTTAGCCATTCTTTGACATACTCCCATACATCCACCTCAGAGATTGTCAGGGTGAGTCTATGTAGTAGCTTAAAAATAATAAATACAACCTAGCACTATGACTGTGACACACAAAAAATAATTTTTTATAATGGTAAACAGGTTCTACTGTAATATGATAACAGTGGTGATGAATCTATTGAGAACCTGGGTTGCAATGATTTAATATCAATTGACTGTGAAAATCACTACAATAATTAATTATTTTAATTATATTAATATAATCCTAAGAGTACTACTGGTATAAGACAGTTTTACTATGTAAGGATGTTAATTCATGATAAGATGAGTCTTTTCCAGTGAGGAAAGACCTGCTTTTATCTCCTCTGAGGACTGTGAAAGACTGGTAGGCTCTTCACACGTCTACAGAGTGAAAATTTTCACTCTGGAGGCTGGGTTGTGGTTCTGTACCATCAATTCTGACGTCAGCATAGTCAGAATTGTGGTTTTTGGACCACAAATGATCATTCTGGATCAATACAGGGTGAAAAAACTCTTCACAGGCCACGTCAGCACCATTGTGACGTGTCCAGAGTGTCTGGATGACTAATATTAGTCATTCTGGGCGGGTTTGAGCTTTAAACAACCATTATTTTAAGTATCAAGCCAGTACTGGTTGGTACAGGTTTGGTACAGACCAGTATTGGTCAAAATACTTCCAACCAAGATATCTTAGTCAGTTTTTGAGATATCAAGCATCCAAGAGCACAGAATTGAAGGGCTTAATTAGCTCTTCAATTTGATATGCTTCATGCTTACCCTTCTCTAAGATAGAAAAAGCTATAAGGACTTTAAGTTTTTGGATGTATTTTTGTACATCAGTATGAGGCTTCAAAACCTTCCAAGCCAGATATCTTCTCCAATTTAGAAGATATCTGTATTCTAATGATACAGTATTGTAGGGCTTGATTAGATCTACAGTTTGATATACAACACTTTACAGCTGTATGAATATATTCCAAAGATATAGGGGTTTCTTTATATGGTTAGTTTCAGAAATCCTGTATTTTGAGATGTAAACCTTTAAACCAAGATCCCTCTGTCAATTTGGAAGATAGAGGGGTCTAAGTTATCTCAAATTAAAGCTCTCACTCAGACCTTTAATTTGGCTGTACGTTTGTACAGTTGTGTACAAGCCCTCCTACACCTTTGAGGGGTTGTTGGTGAAAAAAGGTGGTATAATGGTATCTCCTGATTTAGGAGTGCTACAGATGAATAGATGATACCATTGGATAGCTCTACCTTAGAGCTTCAAGAAAAAAAACCATTCTGGTTGGGGTTTAATGAAATATTTATAAGTTAGATTAGAGGCTAGAATGAGAGTTTTTGCTTATTTGGTCTTATCTTTGATAGGGCATATCTTTGTCCTTTCTTATTATATTTGAGGAGGTTTCCTCTTTATAATTTAATTGTATTGGCTATATCTGTCCAATACTCCTCATGCCATTACTTATGGTATGTTGGATGTCATGCTGGTGCTCTGTTTTGAGTCACAGGCTGACATACCCTCCCTCCAAAAAAGGCTCATCATTGATGAGACTCTTTTGTCCTCATGGAGGCTCTTTATCCTTTTAAAAAAGAATCTTTATCTGAAACATCATCCAGCTTTACCCATTGGTCTTTTTCTGGTGGTTCATTCCTTCTTTCTGTTAAATAATCCCTATTGGAATATCTTTTTATTTGATTGGGGTTGTCAGTTTCAAAGTAGAACTTTCTTTGTTTGTCTTGCCCAATTATCAAGTAACTCTCTAGGTAATTATGTATGCTTATGCCATAGATTCTATCGTACTCTGTACCCATTGAAAATCCATCAAACTTAGCATTTTCAAGTACCACAAATTCAATGTGTAATCTGAGGTTTCCCATTTTGTGTGGTATTATAATTATTTTTTGGATTATTCCAAGTGACTTCATTTTGCCTGCAGCACTTTTAAAGCTTCTTGCTTTTGTTAAAAGCATCTCTGCATTCCACATTGGAAAGTGTTTGTCCAAGTATTCTTTGGCTACCACTGAGCAATTTGCTCCTGTGTCAAAAATCAAAGGATGCTTTTTATTTTCAATGTACACATCAAGCTTTGATTTTGCTCCATGAATAAAGGCCATACCAGTTTTGGGTACTTCCAAATACTCTTTAGCATCAATGGTTCTGCCACTTCTGTCTTCACCATTTTTGGGTTGAATGAGTTCTGGTTTCAAAGAGTTTCCTAGGACTGATTCTGTTTTCTCATCCTCATACTCTAATAAATATTGTTCAATAGGCTCTGATCCACTGTCTGAATCCTGTCTTAGCCCATTTCCCATGCTGTCAGAGTCAGATTTGTACTCCATGTGTTCTTCTACTGACTCTTCCTCTATTGCAAATATTTTCTTTTTTCCCTTGGGACAATTATTTGCATAGTGGTCAGGTGATCCACAGTTATGGCATGTGTTCCTTCTCCTTGGTGCTTCTTCACCATTAGTAGGTTTGAGGTCTTTTTCCATCAGTATCTTTGGTTTTTCTCTGCTATCATGTGACCTATAGGGTGAACTACTGCCAATTGATGTCTTTTTTCTGACATCTTGTATGACATTTGCTATGTCATCAATGCTGCTTATTTTGCTGCATCTGCACTTTACTGCATGTTCTAAGTCTCCTGGAAGTTTTGTCAGAATCTTATGATTTCTCATCTCTATTGTCATGTTTGGATCAATAGATTTGAGTCTTTTGGTTTGTTTAAGACACCATTCATAAGGGTCTTTTTCTGTAGAGTATCTGTCACTCTCAAAAGAGATGGTTTTTTACCAAATCCAAGTACCATTGCTGTACTTTTGTATTATTTGGTTTCTCCACCATGGCCAGCTTTTCCTACCATGTATCTCTTTCATTTCAGTGTACCATATATTTGCATGGCCTCTGAATGCAGTGTTGAGTCTTGTGGTGATCCAGTAGTCTGGTATCTTTGGTACATCAACAAAAAGTCCATTAATATAATCAATAAGCTCCATATGATCATATTCTCCAATTCCTGAGAATTTAGGCCAATTTACCACATCAGGTAATTGCTTCAATGCTTGTTTCTCAGAGTAACTGAGGTTCTCACCATCTTGGTAAATAGACTCAGACCTTAACTTTGGATCCTGGGATGCAGGAGCTTGGTTTTCTGATTCTTCCTCTTTTACTTTGGTGAGTGGTTTATCATCTTGAGCTGTTTGAGGGAAGAAATTATCTTCTTTTTCCTCCTTTTTATAGAGAAAATCCACTTCTTTTTCCAGGCTTTGCTGTTGATATTGGATATTTCTTAAATCTCTTCTCACAGCTTGTTGTTCCTCTAATATTGAGTTCAACTGTCTGTTTGTATTTTCAAATTCTGCCCAAATTCTGGATAGATTTGTGTTCAATTCTTTGATGACTGTTGTTTGGAAGGAATTTTCTTCCTTGATTGTTTTAATTTCTGAAGTCACTTGTTGAACATGATCATATGTCCAATCCATGAATTTACCCATGTTGGACCATATGAAACTATTACCTCTGGAATCTGTGGTTTCAAATTTTTGAGGGGGTATTTTATCATCAATAGGCATAAGCTGAGGATCAATTGATTCTGAGCTAACACTATTGGTAGGTACAGTGTCTTTTAGGATTTGTGTTCCTCTTGAACTCATTTTATTCATTGTTTCATCAAAGGATCTGATTCTATCTTCTCCTTTCTGAAAGAATTCTTGTTTCCTACTAGGGCTCCATGTCCTCTGCTGGAAACTACCAGGGATGACTGGAGAGTCCTGGAAATATTGTCCTTTTGATTTCAAGTCCTGTAGCTGTTGGACTGATGTGGGAAAGATGGAATTTCTTCTTCCATGCCTTGGTGTTCCTGAATCAGATTGGGCTCTTCCATATGCCAAGAATTCTCTATGGCTTGGGTTTCTGTCTGATTCCTTCTGATTCAAGTCTCTTCTGAGAGTATGAAATGGCTGTTGAGATTCCAACTTTTCATTTCTTCCAGAACCTTTGGGCAAGTAATAAGATTGACTCATATTTTTTGCCTCATTATTCCAATTTCCTCCCATGATACTTCCATGGTGAAGGTTTTGTTGTCCATACTCCATGTGAACAAGTCTTTCAGGAGTAGATGCATATGAGTTATTTTTTCTGCATCTGTCCAATTCTTTTGTTGGACTTGGCTGAATTTGGTTTGGGGTGGAACTTTGGGCAGGAGTTTCCTGATAATAAGTCCTTTGTTGGTTATTTGATCCAGAAGGGGGTGGCCTTCTCCCTCTGTTGCTTCTTTGCCAGATTTCTGGCTGATTTCTTGGGTATCCAAGATCTCTGAGAAATGGAGTTGTCATGTTAAAAAATGACAAAAGACAAAAATTCTGTATTTTCCAAGGTTTCTTTACCTTTAAAAGGCCCTTGGACTGATTTCTGCTTTATACTCTTTTGCAATTTGCTTGGGAGTTGGTACTGCCTCCTTGTCTTTGAGGCTGGTACAGATGAATTTTACTGTGATTTTGTCTCAAATGGAATGTATTTTTTCCACTTGAAAGCAAATGGAGAAAGTTTGTAGTTCAATTTGAATAAACAAAATTTCCAATTCCTTACTGTTATTTCTTCTGAGTTTGGTTTGATATCTGAGTTTTAATTATTTATGATTATTATTATTTTATTTTTTATTTTTTGAAGAAATAACAGTTTTGTTTCACTTATTTTTATAAGTAAAGTATTTAATATTAAAAGTTTATATTATTAAACTTGAATATTATTGATAAGTTATTTACTTATTGAAATTGAAAAATCAACTGTTAATAGTTCAATTTACAATTTTTCTTTCTTTAGAGAAAAGAAAAGGGTCTATATCTTAATCATACAATAATTTTGTTGTATGATTAAGTTTTCTTTTGTTGTTATTTGATTATTTATCAAATAAAACAAATTTCAATCAATTTCCTCCTCAGTTTAAGAAAGAACAGATTGTATTAAATAATATTGATCTTAAATATTAAAGAATTAGAATAATAATGAACTTATTATTATTAAAATTTATTTATTTATTTATTTTTTTATTTATTATTATTTTTTTTTTTTTAAAAAAAAAAATTGATGAATTTTTCCTCAACTTGAGTAGAAAGGATTTTTCTTCAATAATATTCAGTTTGAATATTAAAGAATTGAAATAATAAAATTATTATTTCAATATTTATTGTTGATTTACAATAAATATTATGATTTAAATTAATTTTTACACAATTTGGTAAAAAATAATGTTTTTTTATTTAAATATACTGTTTGTATATAAAAATAACTTTGAAAAATTAATAATAATTATTTATTATTATTAATTTTCGTGAAAATTGCAATATAAATCTTTGAAGAGTATAAATACTCAAAAATAAAATAAAATATATTATCTGATATATTTTGATAAAATACAATATATAAAAAAATATATATTATATTTTTATAATATAAGAGATGAAAATTAGTTAAAAAATGAAAAAAAACTCGAAATTGTACTTACTTTTATAGTAAAAAACCTTCAAAAATAGTGGAAATGATCCAAAAATCGCCAAAATAGGTCCAGAATAGGTTAAAACAACGGCCAGGCCCCCAAAATGTCAGGGTGAGTCTATGTAGTAGCTTAAAAATAGTAAATAAAAGCTAGCACTATGACTGTGACACACAAAAAATAATTTTTTATAATAGTAAACAGGTTCTACTGTAATATGATAACAGTGGTGATGAATCTATTGAGAACCTGGGTTGCAATGATTTAATATCAATTGACTGTGAAAATCACTACAATAATTAATTATTTTAATTATATCAATATAATCCTAAGAGTACTACTGGTATAAGACAGTTTTACTATGTAAGGATGTTAATTCATGATAAGATGAGTCTTTTCCAGTGAGGAAAGACCTGCTTTTATCTCCTCTGAGGACTGTGAAAGACTGGTAGGCTCTTCACACGTCTACAGAGTGAAAATTTTCACTCTGGAGGCTGGGTTGTGGTTCTGTACCATCAATTCTGACGTCAGCATAGTCAGAATTGTGGTTTTTGGACCACAAATGATCATTCTGGATCAATACAGGGTGAAAAAACTCTTCACAGGCCACGTCAGCACCATTGTGACGTGTCCAGAGTGTCTGGATGACTAATATTAGTCATTCTGGGCGGGTTTGAGCTTTAAACAACCATTATTTTAAGTATCAAGCCAGTACTGGTTGGTACAGGTTTGGTACAGACCAGTATTGGTCAAAATACTTCCAACCAAGATATCTTAGTCAGTTTTGGAGATATCAAGCATCCAAGAGCACAGAATTGAAGGGCTTAATGAGCTCTTCAATTTGATATGCTTCATGCTTACCCTTCTCTAAGATAGCAAAAGCTATAAGGACTTTAAGTTTTTGGATGTATTTTTGTACATCAGTATGAGGCTTCAAAACCTTCCAAGCCAGATATCTTCTCCAATTTAGAAGATATCTGTATTCTAATGATACAGTATTGTAGGGCTTGATTAGATCTACAGTTTGATATACAACACTTTACAGCTGTATGAATATATTCCAAAGATACAGGGGTTTCTTTATATGGTTAGTTTCAGAAATCCTGTATTTTGAGATGTAAACCTTTAAACCAAGATCCCTCTGTCAATTTGGAAGATAGTGGGGTCTAAGGTATCTCAAATTAAAGCTCTCACTCAGACCTTTAATTTGGCTGTACTTTTGTACAGTTTTGTACAAGCCCTCCTACACTTTTGAGGGGTTGTTGGTGAAAAAAGGTGGTATAATGGTATCTCCTGATTTAGGAGTGCTACAGATTAATAGATGATACCATTGGATAGCTCTACCTTAGAGCTTCAAGAAAAAAAACCATTCTGGTTGGGGTTTAATGAAATATTTATAAGTTAGATTAGAGGCTAGAATAAGAGTTTTTGCTTATTTGGTCTTATCTTTGATAGGGCATATCTTTGTCCTTTCTTATTATATTTGAGGAGGTTTCCTCTTTATAATTTACTTGTATTGGCTATATCTGTCCAATACTCCTCATGCCATTACTTATGGTATGTTGGATGTCATGCTGGTGCTCTGTTTTGAGTCACAGGCTGACAGAGATTCAAATTGAACACAGTAATCATAGATATGAAAGAGGGTGTGGGCTCCCAAAATATAGCCAGAATATCCTTCAATTAGTCCTAACAGATCACCAGAACTCAATAGATACTAGTCCATCAGTACAGAGCACCCCTCACAGAGTGATGAACATAATGCCAGCATGATTGTAGTTTTACAAAACTGCTTCCAGAGGCAGGAATTGAACCCAGGACCTTAGTGAAAGTCAAAAGCAACCCAGAATCACTAACCACTACCACCATGCGCAAATGGCTGTCATATCCTGGGCAACGATGTGCGGTCTTTCTTGGATCTTTGTCATTTCTGAAGCTTGACATTGACCCCCTAAGTTTTCATATTGCTCAGTGCGGAACCAACAGTACAATGAGGGTTAAATGTAATTTTTTTGTTTCAAATCATTGCAGTTATTTTCATATTCAACCAAGAAAAAGTATTTTCACTCTTTCATTTCATGCAGATTTTAAAATAGAGGAAACAGAAGGAAATTTTCATTTTCTAAAATTATGATCTTATTTTATAAATTGCACAGACAGAGGCTATCAAAACCATGATATTAGGAATGAACAGCACATGGAAAGTATTTTATCAAGAACATACAAGTCAATTTGAAAGAAATAACTTCTGTATTAGTTTCCAAAAAACATTATTGATGGTAGGCCATAGATGCTTTAACCCAGTCTTGAAACAGCCAATAATGAAGCTTTGTTGGTACCATGATCTTGGATGTAAGCCGCTTTCATGTTTGAATGACGACTGGATAGGCTTCAAATGTATTTTCAGTTGATATGACTGCTTCCCTATCCTAAATCTGGAAGTTGGAAGAAAGAATTCACTTTGATTTTCTCCAACATTCCTAATTCTAATAATTCTTTTTGAAATCTTCTATCCCAAATGGTGATTTGTACCTTCCAATTTGGGGAATTCATCAATTTGATAAACTCGATGGTTTCCTTTCAGTGTGAGCTTTGGTGGTAGGGCTTTTTGAAAGTGCAATTCATAAAGTTGTTTAAGCAAGATAACAAACTAAATGAGTATATATAAATGATTTTCTAAGACTAGTAGGTATATAAAGAGGATCAAATGAAAAATCAGCAATACAGAAGTAAAGAGCTGTGCTAGCAACTCTAAAAGAAATGATAATGCAAAGAAAAACCCTATGTAATATATTGTTGAGAAAAAAATGGATATGCTAAATAAATTATGATATTAGTTATGATTATTTTGACAAGTGTTCCGATAATTATGAAATGATCAGAGTGCCACAAATCAGATTTTTTGAAATGATGTTTAATCAAAAAAGGTTTGAGGGAGGAAATGGAGATTGTAGGATGAAATATTAGATTCCACTTACGAATTAATTCAAGTTTTTTACCCAGACTCTTGTGTGCTCCAACAAAGAATTAGATCTGTTGCTGAGCTGAAACAAAATGAATCATACATCAATTGTGATCAAATAGGGCCAGTTTGTTGATTGAAGTGAGGTTAAGCTCAACCAAAGCAAATATTTCCAAAATAATTTGGAGCCTTGGCCACCTCATTCAGAAAAATTCTGTATTAAATATTGAGTGAAGAATACAAGTGAGCTCAAAAACATATTGAGTTAAAGGAAAACAGACCTTTTAATAAGAAATGTTTGCCAATCTGAGTGAATGAGAATTATTAAAAATAGGAGGGCCCATGCATTGAGGTTTCCTTTCTTCAAGGTTTTGAAAAAATTCACGATTCCTTTACCCTAGACTAAGTCTCATGTTAAATTTTCAATCAGGACAATTTTCTTCCACGGCAAACCTTCTCATTATCCCAAAATATTTCTTACAAAGTCAAATTCCTTTTTTATGATTGAATAAAATAATACTATGTCTTCAAATGAATCTCATATCACTTTAACACCCATGCTTATCACAGAGCTTCAGAAAAACCTTTCTCATAAAGATGACATGATCTATAATCACCTCCGACAAGTAGAAGAAATGGAACTTCAGATCAAAGAAAAATCTCCATCAAACAACATCAAAATAATGAGGCCTCAAAAGCACAAACTGATCATTTGCATTCAGTAGAGAAACCACAGCCATCTATAGGAAGCTCAAAAATAAATTCAACGAGTTCAAAGAAGAAAAAATTGAAAAAAAATTGCAATCAAAAAAAAGTTATTTTCAAATAAATCATCATGTAAAAGGAAAACTCCATATCAAATGGTGAAGGATGACCACCCTGCTGGATTTGAGGATACCAAGTTTTAAATTATCTTAATTTATGATGCTTTTACGATTCAGAATATATCATTGTCTTTTTCTAGGAAGCCTTCTATACACATATAAAACTTCTATGTAGTATGATTGTGAGCCTGTGAGGTATATATAACATACCCATAAGGCCACAAATAACTTTATACACAGTTAAATTTGTCTTCAACAGACTTTTTAATTGAATTTAAAATAAAAAATAACAAAAAATAAGTATAACTTTTTTTTGGATAAACAAAGCTATAAATATTATGTCATTTTTGGATTCTACACCAAAAATAACCTAGGGTACATCCATAAGGTGTTATACCCAAAAACACTTATTTCTTATGTTATTAGAGGATTTAAGAATCTCACAGTACTAATGTAACTTTTTTAACATTTTTTTAAAATTGTTAAGCTGAAGCTTAAATAAGCTTAAATTTGAAGTTGCATAAGGTTAATGCAAACTTACCAAAATTTTAGTTAAAATTGGGGTGTGGTGTATATTTACTGAATTGGCTAAATATTTGCCATACAGAATGTAAATCCTGCGTGAGCTCAATTTAAAAGGGTTTAAGGCCATAGTATGGCTTTAAATAAATAAAAGGGCAAAATACATGCAGAAAGGTGGGACAAAGGAAAAAGAGCAAATAGAGCTGGGGTACCCAACTCCTTGGATCTGCAAGGATTCAATTAGGGTTTTCCACCTGTATTGGAGGATTTTCAACCTTATTTAAACTTTGAGATTAGACTTTGATCCAACATTAAAGTTTAAACTGGTTTTATCCCAATTTAGACAGGAATTTCAAGCTGCCAAAGGGTAAATCTCAATATGCAGGCTTGAATGTAAGGTTTTAAGAACTTTCAAATCTTAATTAAGCTTAAAAAGCTTAAATAAGCTTAAAACCTTGAGGTTACAAGCATTAAAACCTTATCAAAAGTTAAGGTTTAGTGTGTATTGCTATTTTACGTGGAAAAATAGCAATAACTCCAAAAATTCATTCAAAATTCCAATTCTTAATGAATTTGCTTGAACCTTTCACAAAGCTTACAATTTACTATTATCTATATATAAATTAAATTTTAAGTATCCTTTATAAATAAATTTCCTGGGTAATTAGCCTGGAAATCTACTCTTTTAATTAGAGCTCAAAGAAAATTATAATTTCTTTAAAAATTAATTAAAAATTGAGTTTAACACATTTATGCTTTAAACTCTATATTTAAGTTGTTCATGTGATGAACTTTAATATAAATAAGTTTATTTACATTAAAAACTCAAAATAATTAGCTTAAATGAGGATTAAAGTTACATGGAGTTAGGAATAACACTGGTAACTTTAAATTGGAATTAAAAATAAGTTACCTTAAGTTAAGAGCTTTATTTTTAAGCATGGTTTTTCAGTTTTGACCTGAGCACGCCCTCTATATTCATTATGAATAATGAGAGCTGCTCTGAAGACATAAAAGGAGTCTTTTCATCACTGTTTTTGTCCAACATTCATTATCAATCCAATCATATTAGAAATTTAAACAGGTAAAGATTTATTAAATATAAAATCTTATTATTAGAGTAATTCTTAAGTTATTTTATTCTTTATTAATTTCCAATTAAAGAATTAAAATCATAGAATTCAGATTATTGTTGTAAGCACCAATAATACATTTTATTATATAAAATTATCATCTTAAATCTCTTTTAAAAATCCACAAATTCCTCTTAAAAACTTTTTAATCATAATTTTTATTATAAAAAGCTGTTTTACCTTTAAAAATATTGATTTTTGGCGTGTTTTTAACTTATAATTATTATTTAATATAATAACTGTTGTTGTTTGACTTGTTGTATTAAATAAATATTATAAGTAAGTTTTTTCTAAAGTTCTATATCTTTTTTATCTAGTATTAGTTTTTTTATATAGAATTTTATTCTATAATAATTATTTCTGCACAGTGTGTGTTTTAATTCTTTTATAAATAATATTTATATTATTTATAAATTGTTAATATTCATATTTTCCAAGTGTAATTGTCTCATTGAGAGCTTTACACTTCTTATTGTTATAACTGTCAGTGACTATAACAATAATAGAATAATTATAATTTATTATAATTATTAACTTTTTTTTTATTATATTTTTATAATAATAATTAAATTTTTTTTATATAGAATTATTTTTAATAATTATATTTAAATTTGTGGTTATAATATTTTGTTCTATTATATATTTCTATTGAGGACAGTGATAGTACTCTTGATATTGCTACTATTATCAAGGGTTTCATAGACAAACCTTACATTTGGGGGCCTGGCCATGATTTTAACCAATTTTGTGACATAAATCATATTCTAGACCTTATTTTACTATTTTTTGACGTAAAATTGCCATATTTATCTTAATATTGGCTTTTTTGGGACTTATCCCTTATAAATAATCTTTATAATATTAATAAAGTTATTTTTTGTTAAGAATATTGTTTGAAACAATACACTATTGAGTTACTTGGAATAAATTTCTTTTGTCTAACTAGTGGCTTTTTCACATCACAGACTTGAAATTTATTCTATGAGTTATTCTAATATAAAGTGAATAATAATACAATTTTGATTAATAAACTCGTTAATTGCATAATTTTTATTTCTTGAAAGAAAATGAAAAAATCAAATAAAAAATTAAAAAATTAAAAATCTTTACTAAAAATATTTTTTCTTTTATCTTAGACATTTTTCTTTATTTTTGATGTAATTTGCCATAAATTACATTAAAACAACTTTATTCAATAAGTTGAGTTTATAAGTTATTTGTATTGTTTGATAAAATAACTTATATTTTTCTTTTTCTCTAGTTTCATCAGTTAGAGACAGCTCTTCAGACTCTGAAGCCTCAGAGTCTAGTATTGAAATTCAAACTAGCCCAGCACCAAGGGGTTTGATAACCAAAGAACCCTTCAAAGGTCCAGCAGGTGAAATCAATTCATTCTTGGTCTATTTTTTCTTAAAATTGACGTGAAATTACTCCTAATAGAAGTGGAAGTAATTACTCCATCCAATCAAATGGATATGGACGAGGACATTCCAGTCATAAATTACAAAGACAAGAATGTCAGCCCAGAGGAGAGGCACAAATGGAGGATGCCAGAACTTCCACCAGTTCCCAAAGGTTATCAAGCACCTTTGAGCCTCTTATTGAGAGTCCAGAAGCTGACATAACTGCTGTTGCTGTTAGGCCTGAATCATTTCCAACAGGCAGCAGTGGAGATTTACCAGTCTCAGTACAAGAACTGGTTTATGGCCGCAAAACAGCAATAGTGGGAACTTCTCCCAAGTCTTTGGATAGGAACAATGAACTCTTATCTTCAAGTGAAGAAGTTCATGGGGCCAGAAAAGACAGAAGAACTTCTGAAGGGTTTGAAACCAATGTCTTGCAAAGGACAAGTCCAACAGATAAAAGCTTGGTTGAAAAACCAAAGCATGTTATCAGAGGATCAGAAGAAGAAGTTGGCCCAAGGCAAGGAAAACAGCCCAGTGGAAGCTCCCCAAGCATCCACCAGCAAAAATCTGCCTCAACAAGTGCCAAGTAAGCCCCAAAGACCAATCAGAAGGACAAGCAAAAGACAAAGGGAAAGGCAAAGCCCAAATGGAACAAGCCTTACCCACAGAATTACAGAATCCCAAAGAAAGAAAAGACAGCCATGGACAATGTGTTCAACATGGCAAGAGCTCTGATGGAATTCAAAAACAAGGGGGAGGAAAGATTGAATCAACCTTTCCCAAAGAAATAGATCTTGTTAAGCTTGTAAATCAATTTGAATCTTGTAATAAAGAAATTATGACAAAGCTTAAAACATTTGAGTTTATCCAACAAAAGTTGGGTAATGAGATATTACAAGTAAAAGACCAACAAAAGACCATTATTGGACTTGAAAATGTTAATAAAGAAAATATTGTGTCTTTGACACAAATTTGTGCAAGAATTGAGTCTACAGTCACTTTGCTCAATCAACCAGATGACAATTCAATTTCTTTTATAACTGGACAGTTAAGAGAATTCAAATTACAAGTTCAGAAATTGCAAAATTCAACTGGTCACAATGCAGCTCCTTTCCAAGAACAATTCAAAGAAAATGAAAAAGAAAGACTTGAATTAAAAGAAGACATTTAATCAATTATTAACAATATATCACTAAAAATGAATTTCCAATGCAATCCACACCAATCTTGACAAAAATGTGCTTAACTTGAAAAATTATTTACATCATACAATTTCAAGTAATGATGTGGAAACTGCTTGCAATTTTAAAGACATTCCAAAATTAGAGGAATGGCCAACCTTCAATGGTGAAGGAGAATATAATCATATGGAATTTCTGAAAACAATTGATATCTTTCAAGAAGACTTTAACATACCAGTTGAATACATAAGTGCCAGATTACACTCATTATTTACCAGATCAGCAAAGAAATGGTATTACAAAATGAGACAAGACTATGGTAAACATTCTTGTCCTTGGTGGAAAGAACAAATTATTTCCAAATGGGAAAATGATTCCTGGAGATTTAGAATGGAAAATTTTTTTGAAGAAGCCATTTTTAAAATTGAGAAGGACAGGCCCATGTCTTGGTTTCTTAAACAGAAGGACAGATTAACTGCCCTTCATCCTGATATGTCTGAAACAATGGTACATAAAAGGATATTAAGAAAGTGTGGTGGCGACCTTGAGCATTCTATAAGAAGCAGATGTATTGAGCCTTGCTCTACAGAAGATTATATCAATGCTATGGAGGACATCACTACTAGAACAAAAATTGGAAGAAACTGGTCCAAATCCCCAATAGACAACAATACTAATGGGAAAACAATTTCAAATCCAAATAAGCCACAAGACAGACTTCCTTTGAAATGTCACAAATGTGGAAGTACATCTCATTTAGCAAACACTTGCGCAAAAAAGACAAGAATCAATGAGATAAATGTTCAAAAAGTGGAAGACACAAAAGAAACAACTGATGTATCTTTACATGATAGTGATTCTGTGCCTTCACAAGAAGAAGAAATACCAGAGGAGCTTAGTATAGAAAACCTTAATGTTTCTTTTGAAGTCACTGAGGTACACACTCATTTACCACAGCATAGTGATGAATGTATGGATCCCATACATGTGCAGGATGCTAAAATGCAGAAAACCAAACCTGCCAGAGGTAACGTTATACAGCTGGTTCATCTTGTATCACTCATATTGTGATAAACAACACAGAAGCCAAGATACACCTTGACTCAGGTGCTTTTTGCACTTGTGTTGGAAAGGATTATCTTGAAAAGGTTTATACCAATTGGCAAAACAAATTAATGCCAATTGAAGGTATAACATTCAGAAGTGCTAGCCAAAATATGCACCCCTTGGGTATTTTCGAAGCAGCAATAATATTTCCTCCTCCTGCAGGAAGTATAAGATTGAAAGTTGAAATTTTTGTCATGAATAATTCTACTTCACAACACTTTATACTTGGGAATGATTATCTCAATATTTATGGTATTGATATTAATAATCATAAAGACAGGTATTTCACTATAGGGGAAAACAAAAGGAAAAAAATTGCTTTTCCTTTGGAAAAAAGAGAAATTACTGTCATTAAACAAGTGAAAAATGTTAATAAGGAAAAATTTGTGTCAGGTCAATTGATTGAAGCACAAATTAGTCCTGAATTAACACTAGAAATGAAGGAAGAGCTGATTGAAATTTTATCTCAATACAGAGAAGCCTTTGCTTCACATAATGAACCACTTGGAGCTATAAAAGGCCATGAAGTGGACATTATGCTTAATGTGGAAAGGCCTTATCCAGCACTATTAAGAAGACCAGCTTAACCAGCTAGCCCTAGGGCTAGAGAAGCATTAGAAAGTCATATTAATGAGCTAATGAAACTGGGAGTCCTTAGAAACGTTGGACACAATGAGGAGGTAGAAGTTACAACTCCAGTAATCATTACTTGGCATAATGATAAGTCAAGGATGGTTGGTGATTTTAGAGCACTGAATACCTATACTATTCCAGACAGGTATCCAATTCATAGAATTCATGAGACTTTGACTCAATTATCCAAAGCAAGATTCATTACTTCCATGGATGCTCTGAAAGGCTTTCATAAGAATGTTTTGACACCTCATGCTAGAAAATTATTGAGAATAATTGCTCATTGTGGGATTTATGAATATTTGAGAATGGCTTTTGGTATTAAAAATGCACCCTCTTGTTATCAGAGAATGATGAACACCATCTTCCCACATGAACTGTCAGAAGGATGGTTAATCATTTATATTGATGACATTATCATTTGTTCAGAAACCTGGCAATTACATTTAGAGATACTCTCATTAGTACTTAGAAAAATTCTTCAAGTGAACATGAAAATATCTCCGAAGAAATGTAATTTTGGGTTTCATGAGTTAAAAGCTCTAGGACATGTTGTCTCAGTACTGAGCCTTGGTGTTGACAAAAACAAATTGGCTGCAGTTTTACTTTAACAAATGCCCCAGAACAAAAAATAAATGATTTCTTTTTTAGGGTTTGCCATTTATTACAGGCAACACCTTAAAGATTTTGCAATCCATGCCAGATCGTTATACAGAATTTGTGATCAAAAAACCGTTGTTGAAATGACACAGGAGAGGATTAAAGCATATTATAAAATCAAGTGGGCCTTGACCAATGAAGCATTGTTATTGTTGCCAGACTGGAAACTTCCTTTCAAGCTGTAGATTGATGCATGTGGTGAAGGTTTAGGAGCTGCTCTTCAACAAGTTCAAATTGTCAATTACAAACCTTATGAAGGTGCAATTTGTTTTATTTCAAGACAAATTAAACCTACTGAGACCAGATATGGAGCTAGCCAAATGGAGTGCCTTTTCCTTTTTTGGGCTTTGGAAAAACTTCATTACTATCTTGATGGTAGTGTGTTTGAAGTAATTACTGATTTTAATGCAGTGAAATCACTTCTTAACATGAAAACTCCAAACAGACACATGTTAAGATGGCAGATTGCTATACAGGAGTACAGAGGCAATATGACTATGGTACATAAAGCTGGAAATATTCATAAGAATGCTGATGGCTTAAGTAGATGGGAATTACCAAATACACCTGACAATCCTGACTATGTTCCTACAAGTGCATAACCTCAAATTACAATTGAAGGAATTAATATCATGGATGTTGGATTAGAATTCTTTGAAGAAGCTAGAGAAAGCTATAAGCAAGATAAGAACTGTCATATTCTTACTGCTCTACTTGACAAAGATTGCAAAGATCTAGCCTTGGCTAATTCTCTGGATGATATTTGGGAAACATCTTATGATAATGGAAGATTCTATTTGTTTGATGGTATACTATATCATATATCTAAACACACATGTGTCATGGTCCTATGTAGTAGAATGTTAATTAACACCAGACTACTAGAATGCCATGATAACATATATTCTGGACATCCGTCTGAAGACAGAACTATGGAAAGAATTAAGACATGTGCCTGGTGGCCATCTTGGAGAAAAGATTTCATTGAGTACTGTCACAGTTGTGATAGATGCCAGAAAGCCAATAAAGCTACTGGTAAAAGATTTGGCTTGATGATCCATATTCAAGAACCAAGTACCCCATGGAAAGTGTTTCACATTGATTGGGTAACTGCCTTACCCCCTGGAGGTGATAAAACTTACAATGCATGTCTTGTTATTGTGGACAGATATAGCAAAACACCAATCTTTTTACCATGTAACAAAGATGACACAGCTATGGATACAGCTCTTTTGATCTGGAATAGAGTGATATCCCATACTGGTCTCTTTAAAAACATCATTAGTGACAGAGACCCAAAATTTACATCAGCCTTATGGACTAATTTACATAAGCTTTTGGGTACAAAACTATCATTCTCAACAACATACCATCCACAAACAGATGGGTTAGCAGAGATAATTATTCAAACCCTAGAGGACATGATCAGAAGATTTTGTGCCTATGGTCTGGAGTTTAAAGATTCTGATGGCTTTACCCATTATTGGTGTACTCTTATACCAGCATTGGAATTAGCCTACAAGACCTCCATCCATGCTTCAACAGGCAAAACTCCTGCAATGTTGGAAAAAGGATGGAACCCCAAACTTCCAATTGATACTTTGAAAAAAGATCTGGTTGATATTCATCCAACTGCTTCAATCTTTAAGTTATTGCTTGATAAAGTAAGACATCATGCAAATCAAAGCATGAATGATGCCTTTGAATATGGTAAGCAGAAATGGGATAAAATTCATAAGACCCAAGAATTCAAAGTAGGGGACTTACTACTAGTTTCAACTTTGAACTACAATAATATTGAAGGCCCAAAGAAATTAAAAGATTCCTTTGCAGGACCATTTATTATTAAAGCCCTTCATGGGACAAGTGCAGTACAAGTAGAACAATCAGGAGAACTGGAAAACAAACATCCAACTTTCCCTGTCAATCTAGTAAAGCATTACACTTCAAGTGATAAGGATTTATTTCCTTTGAGAAATGAAACACTCTTAGAAGTACCCCCACTAGATCAAAGTGAGGATAAAAAGGTACTGAAAGTCTTGAAAGAAAGAAGAATTAGGTGAAAGAAAAGAGAATACTTAGTCACGTATAAAAAGTCACAACATGAAGATGAATGGATTGTAGAAAGCAAAATACCTGATTCCCAAAGGTTTCTCAGAAGGTTCAGACATGAGGGAAGACCAATTTCTCAGTGAAAAGTTTGAATTGAGTGCTTTGCATACTTAAAAAATATAAGTAGAGAGGTTGGACAGTGGATTATACCCCCCCAAATAGCTTGGGGTATACTACAAAAAAAAATTGTGGTACAATTTTTTTTTGGTGGTAGGTAATGTGAGCCTGTGAGGTATATATAACATACCCATAAGGCCACAAATAACTTTATGCACAGTTAAATTTGTCTTCAACAGACTTTCTAATTGAATTTAAAATAAAAAATAACAAAAAATAAGTATAACTTTTTCTTGGATAAACAAAGCTATAAATGTTATGTCATTTTTGGATTCTACACCAAAAATAACCTAGGGTACATCCATAAGGTGTTATACCCAAAAACACTTATTTCTTATGTTATTAGAATATTTAAGAATCTCACAGTACTAATGTAACTTTTTTAACATTTTTTTAAAATTGTTAAATTGAAGCTTAAATAAGCTTAAATTTGAAGTTGCATAAGGTTTATGCAAACTTACCAAAATTTTAGTTAAAATTGAGGTGTGGTGTATATTTACTGAATTGGCTAAAGATTTTCCATACAGAATGTAAATCCTGCATGAGCTCAATTTAAAGGGGTTTAAGGCCATAGTATGGCTTTAAATAAATAAAAGGGCAAGATCCACACAGAAAGGTGGGACAAAGGAAAAAGACCAAATGGAACTGGGGTACCCAACTTTTTGGATCTGCAAGGATTTAATTAAGGTTGTCCGTCCATATTGGAGGATTTTTAACCTTATTTAAACTTCAAGATTGGACTTTGATCCAACCTTAAAGTTTAAACTGATTTTAAACCAATTTGAACAGGAATTTCAAGCTGCCAAAGGGTAAATCCCAATATGCAGGCTTGAATATAAGGTTTTAAGAACTGTCAAATCTTAATTAAGCTTAAAACGCTTAAATAAGCTTAAACCTTTAAGGTTACAAGCATTAAAACCTTATCAAAAGTTAAGGTTTATTGTGTATTGCTATTTTACGTGGAAAAATAGCAATAACTTCAAAAATTCATTAAAAACCTAATTCTTAATGGATTTGCTTGAAATTTCACACAGGTTACAATTTAATATTCCCTATATATAAATCAAATTTTAAGTATCTTTTATAAATAGATTTCCTGGGTAATTAGCCCTGAAATTTACTCCTTTAATCAAAGCTCAAAGAAAATTATAATTTCTTTAAAAATTAATTAAAATCAAGTTTAAGAGATATCTGCTTGAAACTCTATTTTTAAGTTGTTCATGTGATGAACCTTAATAAAGATAGGTTTATTTATATTAAAAGCTTAAAATAATTAGCTTAAATGAGAATTAAAGTTACATGGAGTTAAGAAAAACACTGATAACTTTCAATTGGAATTAAAAATAAGTTACCTTAAGTTAAGAACTTTATTTTTAAGCATGGTTTTTCAGTTTTGACCTGAGAACGCCCTCTATATTCATTATGAATCATGAGAGCTGCTCTGAAGACATCAAAGGAGTCCTTTTGTCATTGTTTTTGTCCATCCTTCATTATCAATCCAATCATATTAGAAATTTAAACAGGTAAAGATTTATTAAATATAAAAACTTATTATTAAAGTAATTCTTAAGTTATTTTATTCTTTATTTTTTTTAAATTGAAGAATTGAAATCATAGAGTTCAGATTTTTGTTGTAATCACCAACAATACATTTTATTATATAAAATTATCATCTTAAATCTCTTTTAAAAATCCACAAATTCCTCTTAAAAACTCTTCAATCATAATTTTTATTATAAAAAGTTGCTTTATCTTTAAAAATATCGATTTTTGGAGTGTTTTTAACTTATAATTATTATTTAATATAATAACTGTTGTTGTTTTACTTGTTGTATTAAATAAATATTATAAGTAAGTTCTTTCTAAATTTCTATATCTTTTTTATCTAGTATTAGTTTTTTTAAATAGAATTTTATTCTATAAGAATTCTTTCTGCACAGCGTGTGTTTCAATTCTTTTATAAATAATATTTATATTATTTATAAGTGGTTAATATTCATATTTTCCATGTGTAATTGTCTCATTATGAGCTTTACACTTCTTATTGTTATAACTGTCAGTGACTATAACAATAATAGAGTAATCATAATTTATTATAATTATTAATTTTTTTTATTATTATATTTTTTAAATAATAATTAAATTTTTTTTATATATAGAATTATTTTTAATAATTATATTTAAATTTGTGGTTATAATATTTTGTTATATTATATATTTCCATTGAGGACAGTCATAGTACTCTTGATATTGTTACTATTATCAAGAGTTTCATAGACAAACCTTACAATGATTGAGAAGGAAGCAGTTCCATTGGCCCCTGATCCTGTGCAAGTAGTTATATTGTCACAAAGATTATCAAATTCCAAACAGCTTGAATCAGCCATAGCAGGTGATGTACCTCTTTTAGTCCCATTAGATATAGTTGAAACTCTTTGTGAACTCAAAGGTCAAAGAACAAAAGTTGGGAAGTATGTTCTCAACTTATCTGACTTCCTAATTTGATGTGTGCAAGTCTCGTTATCAAGGCTGGGCATTTTCAAGTGGGCACCAAATTTTGATGAGCAGCCGGACTTGATCTACAATGAAGCATGTTGGATTAGTGCACTTCAAACATTCAGGCAGCTTTTTTTTGGTGGTTCTTACATGTTTATGAACATCAACAAAGGTTACGTCAATGATCTGGATCTCCTGACACAAACATATGACCACTATGTCCATTTTTACATGGCCAGTATTTATTGTAATGAGGAAACTGAAAAAGGAAAGCGTTGCAAACAAAAAGAGAGGGGCTTACTTCAGAAAGCCCGCAAAAGGGTAAACTATTATCAGTCATATATTTCTGTGGTAATAATCTGACTAAGCTTGATCTGATAGTTGCAAAATATACAGTACAAGTTTTCAGTTAGCAATGATTTTCCAAAACAATACCAGAGAATTTTGAAGCCAGTACAGGCTCACAGTGATGATGAATACTATTCAAAAAAGGAAGTTTACATTGCTTGAAGACTTCCTTTCCATTCAGAAGCAGCCAACATATTCTTTTGCAAGCTAGACGAAAAAATCAAAGCTACAAATGATTCTGACAACTATTTAGCTAAGCCAAGAACCTTATTACACATTAAAGACCCACCCCTTTGACACATTTCCCCAAAGCACCTAAAGGTCTGCCTTTGGACTTTTATGATACTAAATGTTTCAACTCAAAGCTTCCAGCACAAAGGAAGAATTTGGCTGATGTTGGAACTGTGGCATTTCTAAAGGATCCAACAGACTCACTTGAGCTCAAAGTTGATGATGAAAGACTTTGTGATAAACGTTTCACCAACCACAATTGGACCATGCAACAAAGAAATACAGTTTAGATTTTCTTTCTGAACAAGAATTGGACTCCGATGAACAATCAAGCAATGAAGAGACTGACTATGGTGAGAGTCTCAGCCTTGCAATAAGAGATTGGGAAGAAGAAAAAACTAATGAAGTCCAAGAAAACTTCAACTCCAATGACAATGGAAAGGGTAAACACATTGAAAGTGAGTATGATGAGTTTTATGACAATGCTATGGAAATTGAAACATTGAGGCAAAGTGGTTATGTTGGTAGGCTGACTAAGGAAGAACGGAATGCATGGCAATAAATTTAGTACTGCGTAAATAGACCATTTGTTTATTTTTATTACTTCTTATTATTTTCTCATCTTGAATATTGTAAATACTTTTTTGATACTTTGGGATGTGAACAACTGGAATTCTACTTTTTTCTGAAAGATATTGAGACCATCACTTGTCTTTTGAATACAGATGTGAAATGTCTTAATCCACCTCTAAAATAAATCCATTCTGTTTTTGTTAATTAATATCAATTGATCTGTTTTTATTCAAATTATATCAAAAATATTTCTAAGATATTGATAGAGTATATTTGAAAGTAATTTTTTCAACAGTAAGAGAATTCTAAAATTTGAAATGATACAAAAAGGCAGAATAATATATCTATATAATCTATTTCCATTTCAATTGACTCATGATTAAAATCAAAGTTTTGTTTTTTGGAATCTGTTGGACGTAAAAGGAATGTAGGCTTTATTTGACCCAATGATCATGCAGGGAGGGATTGGTAGGCCACAGGCATTACTGAATCTGAGTATACAAATTCGTTGCCAGACAGGTTTATCTGAATTAAATTCAATTTTTTGAAAAACCCAATTAAACTACAATCCAGCTCCACTTCTTTTCCACAGACTACTTTAATCAAAGTTAACTTTTGGTCAATCAATTCAAATATCTCTTCAACCTTACCATAATGCTTTACTCCATTGACTAAGTACTCAATCATATTGTTTGAACGTTTTTT
Source organism: Austropuccinia psidii (assembly GCA_023105745.1). NCBI lineage: Eukaryota > Fungi > Basidiomycota > Pucciniomycetes > Pucciniales > Sphaerophragmiaceae > Austropuccinia > Austropuccinia psidii. The sequence goes on from JALGQZ010000011.1 coordinate 23,480,409, forward strand.
TGATATTGGAAATCCTCCATTTCAGCTCAATGTTTGCAGTTCTTGAGCCTTGTTTAATAGAACTGGTGCTTTTTCAGGATGCGGAAGCCAGTTATAAGGCCTTAATTCAGCCTCTTTCTGCTGACAAAAACTCAAGATACAATCATAATCTCTCCTTCTGATTTGGTATTTCTTACTAATCCTTTTTTTTCAGGTTTTTCTCAATATACCCCATCTTTAACTCCAAATTGTTTTAGTAGGGAGCTTTGAAAATTCCCTATAGAAACAAATTAAATTACAAATCAATGGTTTTATCTTCATTCCTGCAAAATACAACAAAAATACTTGAACTGGAGTTTTCATCATGTTTTTGCAACTTTCCGATGAGCCTCTCTCCGGGAAATTCTGAAACTGCGATTAAAGGCCCCCACCATCTCATTTGCTCAGGTATATGAAGAGCATAGTGATGATTTAGAATAACGCTTTGATTTCAGAAGAGGCTTTCTGAGGTTTGTGTATATGTGTTGTATTCTCTTTGAAAACTAATTGCATCATCCTCTTTTTATGACTTTGAGCTGACATTATTGGTGCTTTGAATTAAAGAACTCAGATTCTCAAGGACAATTTGATAGCAAACCATATCTTCATTGGATTATTGAAATCATAACAAGGTGTCTAAAAAACTTAATGGCAGGTAAATTGAAAACAAATAATGCCATTCACTAGCTTTCAGCTTTCTTTTCTTTGCTATCCCAATGTGTTTAGGCATTGGAGGTATTCTTGTTGGTACAACAACTTCTCCAATTGCACAAAGAAGAAATTTCTTGAAGCCATCACTGAAAAAGTCACCTTTGGATTCATCTTTTGTTTCTAATATAGGCCCACCTGTAGTATCATCCTTGGTTTCCTCTGAGATGTTTTTTTTTGAAAATTCATTGAGTCCCCAATGGAATTAAAAATGGTGTTGTAAGACACCTTCATACCAGTTATGCATGACACCAAGAACAACATTCTTTACTGGATTCCAGTATGGCAGCCAATACAGCTCAGACCACCTTACTCCTGTTTTTTTTACCAATTTTTCACGTTCTGTATTTTTTTCATCATGCCATATATGTGCAAGGGCTAGATTGATGTTTTTCTTTTGGGGGAAGTCAATTTTCATGTTAGTAATGTCCTCCTTTTTTTTATTACAGCATGAGCATAGTTTTGTTTCTGAGTGTGATGCAAACCCTGATACCTTGTGGGTAGCAACAAGATGTCCAATTAAAGCACCAAGGCGGATGACAATTCTTCTTCCTAGGGGAAATGGAAGTGTTTGAAATTTTGTAGTTAAATTCAATTCTAGAATTTCCTTTACTAAAGGCTTTATGATATTGTCTATTGTGATCATGTTTGGTTGATTTGGTGCAGGAATCATACCTGCCATGAATGTGTATTGTGGTTTATATCGGACTGATGGAGGAAGGTTTAAGCATGTCAGTGCAAGGATTCTGAGTGAGCTTTGTTTTCCTGCAATCTTGTTCCCCAAAGGATTAAACCAATCAACAAAGAGTGAAAACAAAATCAAAAGTGAGTTTCCTATCTTTCCCATGTCACTTCTCAAGCTGTTCCATGAAGCTAAATGACAGTAATCAACTACATCAGTTGAGTTTGAAACCAAGCTTTGTGGCCAGTCTTCAATAAATAATTCCACTTCAGGTAAGATTAAGAACCATTCAAACCACTCTTCAAATGATTGGCTGGCAAATACACTTATTGGATGTTTTGGTTTTATGTGGTTCTTTTTTATACCCCACTGGTATTTGAAGATGGTGTCAAGATGTTCCAGTACTAGCAGATCTCTGGGATCAAAAAGGTCATCCCCGCATATTGAAGAATCCAGAGTAGCTTGGTATTTGCATTCTGATGGTGCAAAATCTATATTGTAAAGCAAGTAGAAAGCTTGACAGGAAATGTGATATTGAATTTTTACATCAAGCTTAAGGTGTTTCATTATTTTGCGGACGTCTTTTGGGATATTTTTCTCAATCCCGATGGTTGGTGGATGCTTTCTGAAATTTTAAATAATGCATGAGATAAATTTGATTGCTTCTTGACATTTTTTCTGGCTAAAACCACCAATAAGATAAAGCAATGCAATAAAAAACCAAACAAAATATAATGAAATGTTTATCATGTTAGCTTGACTGGTTGTGAGTTTAACAAATAAAACAAGATAATGCTTATTACAATGATTAGTATTAACAGTATCATAGCCTCAGTTTTCTGATTGCTCTGAATCAGGAGTATCTTGAATCTCAGTATTTCTCCTGTGTTCTTTTCTGTCTGGGCTAGTTAGGTCAGGGAATCCATCCAGCAAAAGTCCCATAAGTTTGTTTTCCATGCTCTGATTGACGGTCTGGCTATTTCTATTCCAATGTCTTCAACATGTGCTAGGATTCACATACCTCCCTCAACAGCTTATACCTGAGTCATCAAGAAATTTATAATTAATACATTTGGTGCAAACACAGAGATCACGTTTGGGTTCCATTCTTAGTTGATGGGTAACCACAAATACTAAGAATTTGACAAGGTATAAAAAAGCAAGATAGCAATTTACAATAATAAACAAATTTGTATAGAACAATAGAAAAAATATAAACCATGAAAGCCAAAGTAGAAAGCTTTTGAAAGGCTTCTTCTTGTCTCAAAAATTCAAAGGAAAATTTATTGTTATTGATGAGCTGCCAATATGCTGAGGCATCATTGTTATGACTGAGTGAAACCCTTACCTGAACAACCGTGCATTGTATTCCAAAAAACAACATGGGTTTTCTGCTAGTGTACACCATTTAAAAATATAACATCCCTCCTCAAATTGAAACCTCATTCAACATCACTCCTCAAAAAAAAAATTCTCTCAACATGTGAAAAAAAATATTTTTCAAGATAAAAAAAAAATTTGTCAACATAAAAAAATTTTCTCAACATAAAATCAAAAAAAAAATTCAACATAAAAAAAATTATTTTTTTCAAAATAAAAAAAAAATTCAATACATAAAAAAAATATGTTTTTTTTTCCAATAAATAAAATAAAAAGTCTTAATTAACATTAAGGATAAAAGAACAGATCAAATAAAGAAGGCTAAAAAACTAGTCCTTGTATGAATTAAAACTACAGGGTAGCAGCCGGAAGGCAAAACTCAGTCCTTGTATGACTTCAAACTACATGGGTAGCAAGCTGAAGGCTGAAATAAGTCCTTGTAGGACTTTAAAATACAGGGTAGCAACCTGTAGGCTAAAATTAGTCCTTTTATGACTTTAAACTACAGGGTAGCAACCTGGAGGCTAAAATTAGTCCTTGTATTACTTTAAACTACAGGGTGGTTCCCAGAAAGCAAAAATTTAGTCTTTGTATGACTCCAACTACAGGGGTAGCACACCAGAGGGCTAAATATGCAAGTAAAATCAAGGAATCAAGAAAATAAAAAATAATATTATTATTATCAATTGATAATTTAAACCAGACTAATAATTATGGAAGCTCAAGCCAATTCTGCAAAATTTAAGTCAGTACTCAAGAAGGTTAGACAAGTCAATTAAGCTATGCCTCAAGATCTGAATCCACCTTTGGAAAGAACTGAATTATCAAGAGATCCATATCAAACACCCCTATCACCTAACCCACCTCTATTTTTTGAAACATCAAAAGTTACAGAAGAAAGAGTTTCAATGATAAACTTTGGACCACCTGGATGGTTATCAGAAGAAGAGCTTAGTTTATCAAAAAATGTTATATTACTAAGGCAAAAGGCTATAGCATTTTGTGAAGAAGAAAGAGGATTACTAAAACATTCTTATGGAAAAACCTATAAAATACCAGTTATACCACATGAACCATGGCAAAAGAAACCTATACCAATACCAAAATCACTTTTACCTCAATTTATTGAGCTAGTCAGAGAAAGAATACATACAGTACTCTATGAAAAATCAACATAAAGCTATAACAGCCCAGTATTTTGTGTGCAAAGCCCACTTGAAAACTTAGAAGAGTTCAGGACCTTCAAGACCTCAATAAATTAACAATAAAAGATGCAGGATTTCCACCAAATGTTGATGAGTATGTAGGATCATTTTCAGGAATAGAAATTTTTGTATTAGGAGATACTATTGGAGGATATGATGAAAGAGAATGGGATATTACTACAAGACCACTTAGAAAGTTTGAAACACCACTTGGAAGACTTCAGCTCACAAGACTACCTCAAGGAGCAACAAACCCTGTGGCAGTTTATCAAGCACAAATGACTTGGATACCTCAGCAGGAAATACCAGAGCACCTTGAAATATTTATAGATGATGGAAGAATTAAAGGACCCAGATCAACATATCAGCACAAAACATTGAAGGAGAATCCACTCGTAAGAAGATTTGTTTGGGAATATGCAGTAACATTAGAAAGAATACTTTTCAGAATAGAAGAGGCAGGACTTACAATTTCAGGATCAAAATTTGCGTGTTGTGTTCCAGCACTTGATATTGTGGGGCATGTTGTGTCTTTGGGAGGAAGAAATATTTCAAAAAGGAAGATAAACAAGATACAAAGCTGGCCTAGACCAACAACAAAGAAGGAAGTTAGAGGATTCTAAGGACTATGTGCATATGTCAGAATGTTTATCAAGGACTTTTCACAAGATGCAGCATGTCACAGGGGCTCTTATGGAAGCAAGAGGGCCTGGCACTCAGGAATCAAGAACTCACTTGGAGGGCTCCAAAAGATAAAGGAATAATAAAGATTTAATTTCTTTAAAGAAGAACAATAGAAAAGACAAGTATGCCAAAGATAAAAGAAAAGATAAGAAGCCAAAGGCCAAAGATAATAAAGAAGCCAAAGGCCAAGAAGCCAACCAAGTGAATCCTCAATTCACTGTTTCAACCTGCCAGAAAAGGGAATGGAATTAGTAAAGGATATTACCACCAATATCCACTGACAGGCAAGGAAGAAAAGAGAAAAGGTGCTGAATTACTGACTTAATATTATCAGTATTAACTTTAATGAAGTAAAAGAAAATAAAGATAATAATAAATACAATATATTAATTAACTGGGGAAAAAGTCCCCAGGTGCTGAAAGGTGGCCAGTATATGTGAAAAACTGAAAGACTGATCCTGGAAGGTGGATCACCGGCTGTGTTGTCTGAATTGGGCCAATAAAGTTCTGGCCATCTTGAAAATGAACTGTGTGATTGAATTGGCCCAATTGGGCCAAGGACATACAGGTTGAGGGATTGATGCCTGTATGGACCAATTGAGTTGTCCAAGGAGTATTGAAATACTTGGGGCCTTGAAAACTGATTGAAATACTGTATCGCCTCACAGAATTCCCTTGTAATAATCCTTAATGAAATCGCCACCCAACTCCTGCAGGGCCAGGTGATTGGGATCCTTGAATGGTCTTCTGATTGCCGCCATGGATTGCCAGACTGATGAGTTAAAGAATCCTCCTTTGAAATGGGTGTTGGATTTTGGGACCTTGAGTTGGAATTGTGGAATTTGGTCCTGAAAACGTCACCATTGAATTGCTGAGCAAAAATGGTGCATAATGGTATATTGTCAGGATGAGTCTATGTTGAAGTGGTAATAAGGCTATTTACAACTGACACTATGACTGTGACACGTGGAAAATAGTTTAAAAAAGATTTTATAAGGGTTAAAGATGGATTTAATTTCAAATATAAGGGCTTTACTATAATGGATATAGTGGTGGTGAGCGCTATTGAAAGCCCTGGGTGCAGCTTTATCTGTTGGGTTACAATAATAAAAGACTACAATAATTAAATTTATAATTATACCTGATTATTAACCAAGAGTAAAACTGTTTTTGACAGTTTACTACATAGGTTATTCAAGAGCAGGATGAGGAAAGGCTTTTGGCTGTGAAAAACCCCCCTTTTATCCTGAACTTGAGGTGGAAAGGCTGCTAGACCTTTCCACGTAGAGGAAGTGAAGATTTTTCACTCTCTATGACAGGCTTGTGGTTTGCAAACAGCCTGTATACTGTGTATTGGGCTCAGATGTGGTTTTGAAACCACATCTTGGTGGTTTTCACCAATACAGGGTGAAAATTTTCATCTGGGGACCTCACAGCCTGATTCTGACGTGTATGACGCGTAGAATGCTGTACTGAAACTGTATGGGACCCCAGTATTGACTGACATATGAGGTATTGAAGTAAAAACATGCTTCTTCGTCTATTTGACACCTCATATTCATGGTCATGGGATATTATCCCATGGTAAGGCTGTATATGACAGCAGGTGGGATTTTGACCTTAAAATGGTCATAACTATGTCAGTTTTTGAGATATCAAGCTCAAAATTGGTTCATTGAATAGCTCTATATGGGCTCTACACAATGGTACCCAACTTGACATTGTTATCATTAAATATGACAAAGTTATCCCATGTACAAGTATCTTTGTACATTGGCGTGGTTTGGGCAAAAGCTGTATTAAGCTTGTTTGGCCAATAACTTCTGTTGTAGTGGAGCTATGAGGAAATGGATGGCACCATCAGATAGCCCTGATTGTGCTCTTTCCAAAAAGGCCCCACTTTAAGTATCTCACACTAAAACTGTAAAAGTTAGATGAGAGGTGAATGTTTTGTTCACCCTTATTTGGTCTGAATTTGACCATAACTCAAGTAATACTGGTGCTAGCTCAGTTTGACTAGCACCATTGGATAGCCCTGGCTTAGAGCTTCATTTTGAATACCCGTTTGATGGGGTTAAGCCTCTCCTTCTAGATTTTAGATGAGAGGTGAAATTTAAGGTTTATGCTCAGCAATAACTTTGAGCAGGAATAACTTTGTTATTTCTTGTCCTATGGTGATGAGACTTATATTTTCAGAAAGAAGTGAGTTTCCTCTTTCTTTTGATACCTTTTGAGCTAATTTGGCTCAGCTCCATGTTTTGGTGGTATTTTGGCTATACCATTGGTTTATGGTATTTTGGCAGTCATGTTTGTGCTCTGGTTTTGAGTCACAGGCTGACATACCCTCCCTTTAAAAAAGGCTCATCATAGATGAGACTGTTCAGTCCTCCTAGAGGCTCTGAATCTTCTTAAATGAAGGTTTCCATCTGGTATGGCATCCTCTGCCAACCATTTGTCTTTGTCAGCTGTCTGGTTCTTGAATCTGACTAGATATTGTCTCTGATCCTTCCCATTAAGTCTGATTTTTCTGGCCCTGATGATTTTACTCACAGGTCCAGGGGAGTCTTCTACTTCCATTATTTCTGGGGGAGTGATGTTTTTCTTCCTGGAGGGGAATTTATCCTCCTCTGTTTGGAAGTATGGTTTGACCAGGCTCACTGGAAAGACTGGGTGTTTCCTAGAAAACTCCTCAGTGAGCTTGACCTCTACTGAATTCTTCCCTATCAACTTAATGATAGTGAAGGGCCCTACAAATGAGTCTCTCATTTTCTTAGATCCTTTGAGATTGTTAAAGTTCAGTGTAGACACTAACACCTGGTCCCCTTCCTTGAAGTCAGGTTCCATATGTGACTTGTCCCACCTTTGCTTGTTGTACTCTTTGGCCTCAGCTATGCATTTGGCAGCAGTATCACAGGCTTTCTTCCACATATCATGGAAGTCTTTGGCTGTGGGGTGGATGTTCAGAAGATTTTTCTTCAAGTGATCAACACGTAACAGGGGATTCCACCCTTTCTCTACCAGTGCAGGTGTTTTTCCTGTGGTAGAGTGCTGGCTTGTATTATAAGCCAGTTGGACTGCTGGTAAGAGGGTGACCCAATCATGGGTGTATCCCTCATGGTCCTTGTATTCCATGCCATAGGCACAGAACCTCCTGAGGATGTCCTCCATTGTTTGGATCATCCTCTCAGCTAGGCCATCTGTTTGTGGATGGTAAGCTGTGGAAAAAGCAAGCTTGGTGCCAAGCATGTCATATAAATTGGTCCAAAATTCAGATGTGAATTTTGGGTCCCTGTCACTAATTATGATCTTAGGGACTCCACAGGTGGATATGATGTTATTCCAAAATAACAGAGCAGTGTCCATGGCTGTGTCCTCTTTATGGCATGGTAGACATCTCATGCTCTTGCTGAACCTATCAACTATGATTAAGCAGGCATTGTAGTTTTCTTTGCCTCCTGGGACAAGTCCTGTGACCCAGTCCATGTTGATGGTTTCCCATGGGTGTTGGGGTTCTTCTATGTGTTGAAGCAACCCATATTTCTTCCCATGTTTTCTATTTGCCTTTTGGCATCTTTCACAAGTGTTGATGTATTCACTCAACTCTTGCTCCCACTTGGGCCACCAAGCTGTGCTTACTACCCTCTCTTTAGTCCTGTCCTCACTCATGTGTCCCATATAGGGGTAGTCATGGCATTCCTGCAGGATTAAAGAGATGTGGTCTCTGTCTATCACTGTGTGTGCACTGGTGTGCTTTTCCCTGTGATAAATCAGGCCATCTATAAGGAAGAATTTATTGTCCTTATAGGCCCTCAACCAGGGTTCCTCCAGCTGGGTTTCCAGTTCTGGGCTCCTGTATTTTTGTTGAAGGAGTTGGAGTAGTATGCTCCACTGTTTGTGTTTAGCATAAGCTTTCAGTACTGCATTGAAAAATTCATTGTGCAGTTCTGAGGAACTTATTCCCAGTATGGGGGTTTCTGTCCCTTCTGAATCAGTGTTTCCACTGTCAAGGGTACCACTCCCTGGTGCGCATTCAGAGAATCTGAAGTTCTTCTTCCTATTTATTTCCATAAAATGGATAGGAATTTTTGCAGCAACTTCAGGGTCATAAGGTGGATTGCTTTTGACATTGTCCAGTGGCCATCTGCTAAGGCCATCTGCATTGGTATGGCTTTTACCTTCCTTGTATATGATGGTCATGTTCCCTCTATACTCCTGGATGGCTATTTGCCATCTCAGCATGTGTCTATTAGTAGTCTTCATGTTTAGTAAAGACTTCAAGGCTGTGCAGTCTGTGTAGACTTCAAAGACTGCTCCCTCCAAATAATAATGGAGTTTTTCTAGAGCCCAGCCTAGACATAGACATTCTGTCTGGATGGCCCCATACCTGGCTTCTGAATCTTTCAGCTGCCTGGAGATGTAACGTATTACACCTTCTCTTGGTTCACCACCCACAATTTGTCTTTGGTGAAGGGCTGCTCCCAAGCCTTGGCTGCATGCTGCATCTATATATAACTTGAATGGTAGTTCAAAGTCAGGCAAGATGAGCACAGGTGCATTTGTGAGTTCATATTTGATCCTCCCATATTCATCCCTCCTTTCCTTGGTTATTTCAAAAACTACATCCTTTGAGAATAACTTGTATAAACTACTAGTTATGTGTGCAAAGTTCTTAATGTGGTTTCTATAGTAGCTAGCAAACCCAAGGAAAGATTGCATCTCTTTGATGTTCTTTGGTACTGGCTTTTGCAGTACTGCTGCTACTTTGTTCTGGTCAATTGCCAGACTAAGGCCTGAGACTTTGTGTCCTAGACCTAGCAGCTCTTGCTGGCCAAAATTACACTTTTTAAGTGAAATTTTCAGATTGATGGGTGTACATTTACTTAGCACTCTGTCTATGTATTGTACATGGTTTTCCCATGTCTCTGAGTATATAATGATATCATCAATATATACTACCATCCAGCCTTCCATTATTTCTTCTTGAAATATGGTGTCCATCATCCTTTGGAAGTGGGCTGGTGCATTCTTGATGCCAAATGGCATCCTGGTGTACTCATATATGCCCATATGGCATATTATTCTGAGAAATTTCATGGAGTTTGGTTTAACTCCATTTTGGTGGAAGCCTTTCATACAATCCATCTTGGTTATGTATTTGGCTTTGGCCAGCTTATTCAAGGCATGAGGTATCCTTGGTATAGGGTACCTGTCTGCTTTTGTGTAGTTATTCAGGGCTCTGAAGTCTCCACACAATCTAGACTTGCCATCATGCCAGGTGATCAGGACAGGAGTGGTGATTTCCACTATTTCATTATGTCCAATCTTCCTGAGGACATCCATGTCCAGGAGTTCATTGATGTGTTTTTCAATTTCTTTCCTGGTTTCCAGACTTGCTGGATAAGGAGGTCTCCTCAGAATGGGTGGATAAGGTCTTTCCACATCCAGATATAGTTCTATATCATGGCCTTTAATCTTGCCTAGTGGTTCTTCACCAATGGCAAATGCTGGTCTGTTCTTCCTCAGCATCTTCAGTAAACTTAGTTTTTGTTTACTGGTGAGGGTAGTGCTAAACTGTCCCTCCTTGAATTCCTTCAAGAGTTCTTCTAGTGGATCCTGTGAAGATATGTGGTATATATCAAGTGAAAATTTCTTTTCCTTGTTGGTACCAATGGTAATGTGCCTGTTTTTACTGTTGTAAATATCTATGCCATACATCCTCTGGTAATCTGTTCCCAGTAAAAACCCTTGGATGTGGGCATCTTCAAGCACTACAAAGTCTGGGTTGAATCTGATATTACCCTTCCTGTGGGGTATAATTATCTCTTTGATAATTGTCCCAATGGAAGTCATCTTCCCTGATGCACTTTTGAAGTTCTTTGCCTTAGTGGGCAAGAGCTGTTTTTCCCAGTTTGGGAAGTGGTTATCCAGATAATTTCTGGCCACTATGGAGCAATGTGCTCCACTGTCAATGATCAGTGGGTGCTGAGCATTGTCAATACATACAGTCATTTTTGTGGCTGTTCCATGTATATATGCCATTCCTTTGGTTGGTGTAACCAGGAATGTTTGTGCATCTTGTGTGTGTTTGCACAAGTTCTTGTTGGCAGTGTCCTGTGGCATGCCTGCTTCCAACTGTATGTCTTGGATTTCCAATGGGGTTTCCTCTTGGTATTCCACTAGAAATTCCTCTCTTGGGTCTTGATCCTCATCAGATGGTTCTCTGATGGCATCTCCCATAGAGTCTGATTCAGAATCCTCTGTTGGAGGTTCTTCTTCAGGGACTTTTTCTATAGCATAGACTTTTTTCTTTGCCTTTGGACAGTTGTTGGCATAGTGGTCTGTTGAACCACAATTGTGACAAGAATTCTTCTTCCTTGCCACTTCTGCTACTCTTTCTCTGGGTTTTTCTTTAAACTCCACCCTGAAAGGTTGTTTCTCCTTGAAACTACTGCTTCTATATGGGGTAAATTTCCCTATATTAGTCCTCTTCCTTATGTCTTGTAAGGTGTTGGCTATGTCATCTAGAGTGCAATTCTGGTTGCACCTGCATTTTACTGCATGCTCTAGCTCTCCTAGCAGTTGTGTCAGAAGTTTGTGATTCCTCATTTGGATGTTCATCTGAGGATCAATGGCTTTAAGTCTTTTAGACTGTCTAATACACCACTCATATGGATCTTTGTCCACAGAGTATTTGTCATTCTCAAATGACATGGTCTTTTGCCATATCCAAGTTCCATTACTGTACTTTTGGATTATTTGACTCTTCCACCATGGCCAGTTTCTTCTGCCATGGATTTCTTTCATTTCTGTGTACCATATACTTGCATGACCTTTAAATGCAGTATTCAGTCTAGCAGTAATCCAGTAATCTGGTATGCTGGGTACATCAATGAAGAGTCCATCAATATAATCTATGAGTTCCATATGATCATATTCTCCTGATCCAGAGAATTTGGGCCAGTTTGAGGCCTCAGGAAGCTGTTTCAAGGCTTCCTTCTCTGAATAAGACATGCCATCTCCATCCTGGTATTGTGATGGAGATCTTGCCTTATTCAACAACATGGCATCTGGTTTGATGTCATCTGGTTGATATGGATTCTCCATAGCTTGTCCCTGTGGTTGGGGCTTCAAGATATGGTAGGCATTAAACAATTTTTTAATGTCTTGATCCAGACACTCCCTGTCCCTTGTGCTGTGGTTTTGTTCTTCAAAGACTTTATTCAGTCTTTTGTTGGATTCTTCAGAGGCTTTTCTCAGTTGAGCATATCCTTCTTAAAGATTCTTAACTATTTGTTCCAAGGAGGCTTGAGTCTGTCTCATCCTCTCTCGGCTAGCTTTAATTTCTGCAAATTGCTTTGCAGATTGTTCAGCATATTGGGACACTTGTAACCAAAGTGTATCACTGTTGATGTTACTCTCAGATGTGACAATGTTATTTTCAGTCTGAGTGGGGGTAATGTTTCTATTACTAGGACTACTGATTCTAGAGTGGTTTACAACTACTTCTGGTTCTTGTGTACTTCCTTTACCAAGTCTAGCAGCTTCTGGATCATGGGGTCTGACTCTTTCCTCCTCTGGTTGAAGGAGGTTTTGTTCTTGCCCTTGTTTCCTTGTCTTCTCCTGGAAACTTCCTGGAATTGTGAAGAATGGTGACTCTTGGCCACTGATCTGCTGGTTTCTGAATGGTGTGAAGCCACTGGAGAGCTGATTTGGCCTGCTCCTTGTGAACCTGAAGGAATCTGAGTAGGCCCTGTCTGGGTCAACTGTTCTTCTATAGCTAGGATAGTGGCTTGATTCTCCCTTATCTTCTGTGCCCTTGCCTCCAGGAGTCTGTGCTGCCTGGTAGGATTCCAACCTTTGGTGATTACCATAAGGTCTTTGAAGTCTATCTCTTTGAGACAGATCTTCTGGCAACTTGATCACAGTTCTTCCCAGTGAGTTGCTAGGTTGAACCTCTTGTTGTCCATGCTCCATTGAAATAAATCTTTGAGGAGTTGGTGGATCTGAAGAACTTGATCCATATCCTTCCAGTCCTCTGGTTTGAGGTTTCTGTTGAATTGGAGTGTGAATGGCAAGGTTGATATTATCTCCCTCATTGTTTTGCCATCCACCACTTTGTCCAGGGTGTCCTCTTTCAGGTCTTCTGGTTCTGGACAGTCCTCCTCTATCCTCTGGCTGGTTCCTTTGGAAGCCAAGGTCTCTGAGGTATACAGGGGACATATCAGTGTCTGCAAACAGTCAACAACTTTATGTTCTTAGGGTATTTACCTTTGACTGTGCCTTGTACAAATTTATTGTCTACTGATTTGGGCAGTTTGCCTTTGGAAGTTACAACTGGGTTAATAATTGTAATCTTCCCTGTACAAGTGGTTAAGGTTGGTTTACCTTGTATTGATGCAGAGTTTCGTGGTTTTCTACTTCTCTGAGTGGCTATTGGTGTCCACTTCTTGGCTGTGATGAGACCTTCACTGTGCCTCTTTCCTTTGCCCTTGCTGCCCTCTGGCTCTGAGGGTGTCACTGGTGTGTTGGCCTGTGACTGGGTCTCAAGTGGGATGTAATTTGCTACCACTGAAATCAAAGCAGGAAAAAGGAGGGGTTATGTCAGTTAATACTTCTCAAAAAATGCTAGTTTTGCACGTCTGAGATTGGCCTCTGGGGTTGTATGTTACTACAATGTGCCCTGTATAATGACAGTGTGATTGAATCAACAATTCCACATCAGAATTACAGCTTTTGGTACCCTGTCACACTGTTTGTGTGCCAGTATCCCACAGATACACTTGTGGTTTTCAAGTGTAATCTGAATAAGTGGCTCTGTATAAGTGTGATTGAGTTAACAATACACTTAACCACGCCTCAACTGATGGTTTTTCAGTCAGAGGTGTCCTTATTCAATCAAGAATACAGGACTTATTGATGGCTTATGTGTTTTTATATACAAAACACGCCAAAAATAGTTATTTTCAGTGGGTATTAGCCACGTGAATAATACTCTTATAATATGAGTATGTATAAATAAAAGGGTAAAAATATATAAAATATATATTTTAATGGAAAAATCACGCCTAAAAAAAGGATAAAACACTTGTTAATAAGTCATAAAAAGAGAAAAGACTTACTTGTAGGGTCCCAAAAAAGATTTAAAACATGGCCAGGCCCCCAAAATGTCAGGATGAGTCTATGTTGAAGTGGTAATAAGGCTATTTACAACTAAAGCCATGACTGTGACACGTGGAAAATAGTTTAAAAAGTATTTTATAAGGGTTAAAGATGGATTTAATTTAAAATATAAGGGCTTTAATATAATGGATATAGTGGTGGTGAGCGCTATTGAAAGCCCTGGGTGCAGCTTTATCTGTTGGGTTACTATAATAAAAGACTACAATAATTGAATTGATAATTATACCTGATTATTAACCAAGAGTAAAACTGTTTTTGACAGTTTACTACGTAGTTTATTCCAGAGCAGGATGAGGAAAGGCTTTTGGCTGTGAAAAGCCCCCCTTTTATCCTGAAATTGAGGTGGAAAGGCTGCTAGACCTTTCCACGTAGAGGAAGTGAAGATTTTTCACTCTCTATGACAGGCTTGTGGTTTGCAAACAGCCTGTATACTGTGTATTGGGCTCAGATGTGGTTTTGAAACCACATCTTGGTGGTTTTCACCAATACAGGGTGAAAATTTTCATCTGGGGACCTCACAGCCTGATTCTGACGTGTATGACGCGTAGAATGCTGTACTGAAACTGTATGGGACCCCAGTATTGACTGACATATGATGTATTGAAGTAAAAACATGCTTCTTCGTCTATTTGAAACCTCATATTCATGGTCATGGGATATTATCCCATGGTAAGGCTGTATATGACAGCAGGTGGGATTTTGACCTTAAAATGGTCATAACTATGTCGGTTTTTGAGATATCAAGCTCAAAATTGGTTCATTGAATAGCTCTATATGAGCTCTACACAATGGTACCCAACTTTACATGGTTATCATTCAATATGACAAAGTTATTGCATGTACAAGTATTTTTGTACATTTGCGTGGTTTGGGCAAAAGCTGTATTAAGCTTGTTTGGCCAATAACTTCTGTTGTAGTGGAGCTATGAGGAAATGGATGGCACCATCAGATAGCCCTGATTGTGCTCTTTCCAAAAAGACCCCACTTTAAGTATCTCACACTAAAACTGTAAAAGTGAGTTGAGAGGTGAATGTTTGGTTCACCCTTATTTGGTCTGAATTTGACCATAACTCAAGTAATACTGGTGCTAGCTCAGTTTGGCTAGCACCATTAGATATCCCTGGCTTAGATATTCATTTTGAATACCCATTTTATGGGGTTAAGCCTCTCCTTCTAGATTTTAGATGAGAGGTGAAATTTAAGGTTTATGCTCAGCAATAACTTTGAGCAGGAATAACTTTGTTATTTCTTGTCCTATGGTGATGAGACTTATATTTTCAGAAATAGGTGAGTTTCCTCTTTCCTTTGATACCTTTTGAGCTAATCTGGCTCAGTTCCATGTTTTGGTGGTATTTTGGCTATACCATTGGTTTATGGTATTTTGGCAGTCATGTTTGTGCTCTGGTTTTGAGTCACAGGCTGACATATATAATACCATATATGCACCACCCCTGCAATGTTGAGTACGGGGTGCATGGAGGAATGAAAGAATTCCCCTTAAGCTGAGGTAAAAGCTTGCTGAGCTGGTCTGGTGCCCTCTGGTGGCATCCAGAGGCCATGGCCAAAAAGGGGTCCTACGGGTTCTATCGCCATTTTGGTGTGCAAAGCGTTTTTGGCCAAAATTGGGTCCAAGGGATTGGTGGCCAAAATTGGCTCTGGTGGGTCCAATTGCAGTTTGGGACCCACCTGGCCTTGGGGGCTAGATGGTTTCCCCTTTTGGCCTCATTGGATTAGGCCAAAAGGTGCCTAATTGGCCTACGGACCATGATTATGGCCCACGGGCCATAGAAGCCGTAGGGGGCCTAAATGGCCCAAAACCAAAGGTGATGGCTAGGGGGCCCAGAGCTTCCTGGAAGACTAAAGGACCCCCCAGGCCCAAAATCAAAGATAAAGGCCTGGGGGTTGGTGATATGGAAATTGGCCAAGGAGGCCAATGATGGCAGGATATGGCCTGAGGCCATAAATGCCCAAGAAGAGGTGTTATGACCAAATGGCCATAGAGCACCAGAGGGGAGCAATTGGCCATAAAAGATATGGTGTGGCCAATTGGCCCCAACTTGGTTCCAGGTTAGAATTGCCCCAACACCCATGGAGGAGGGTTAATCTTTGTGGTTGTGACACAGCACAATTTAGAAGATTGACAAGGGAGGATGTATTGGGGAAATGGGATGAAAATGTGAAGAAGCTTTTATAAAACTCAGGAAGATAGTAGGAGAAGAACTTACTTTGAAGAAATTGAATCATGATAAAGGGTAAGGGAAAATAATATTAGCAATAGATTCAATTTATATTGCAGCTGGTGCAGCTCTTATGCAACAGGATGAGAATGGAAAGGATAGACCAGTACTATATGAATCAGTAACATTTTCCAGGCTACAATCCAAATATTCTCAACCAAAATTAGAACTGTGTTGTGTAGCAAGAATGCTCAAAAAAATTCAAACAATATTATTTGAGAAACACTTTGAGCTTCCAGTAGATGCTAAAGCTTTAATAAAAATGGTCAACACACCTTGCTTAATGAATGCACCAATGACAAGAAGGTTGGCATTTATTCAGATTTTTTCATTTAATCTTGTACACAAACCAGGGAAAACATTTACTATTCCAGATGGTTTATCAAGAACACCAAAGTGAGAAGACAAAAAAAAGTGAAATGGATGATTTTGATGAAGAGGAATATTGGATCATACCTCATCCAGTATTTGGCCTAAAACAATTAAATTCAAGAAAAGTGGGAAATTATCAAGAAATAAAATAAATATTCAAATTCCAATAAAACAGGAAGGATTTGGAAAACATATGCAGGAATATTTGAATACTTTTCAAAAGCCACAAAGTATTGGAGAAGAATAATTCAAAAAAATTAAAAGAAGATCAGTCAATTTCTACTTATAAGGAGGGCAGCTGCAAAGAATAAATCAAGAACATCCACCAATAGTTGTATACAATGAAAAATCTCAGAAACAGATACTAAATAAAATGCATGAAGAATTGGGGCATAGGGGGGGAAATGAAACATACAGGAGAATCAGGAAAAGATGTTGGTTGGAAGGAATGAAAAAGATAGTCAAGAAATGGGTCAAATCATGTCACGAATGTCAAAAAAGGGGTCATTTGAACCAAAAAGAAGAAGCAAAGATATCTGTAACATCTACTTTATTTGAAAGAGTCAGCATGGATACAGTTAACCTTAAGGAACGAAGATGGAAATACTTAGTCATAGCAAGAGATGACTTTTCAGGATGGCTAGAAACTGTGGCATTGACAAGGCTAACTGCAAAATAAGCTTCAGAATGGTTTATGTGAGACTGGATGTGTAGGTATGGAGCTCCAAAAGAAGTGACAGTTGATGGAGGAGTGGAATTTAGAAAAGAACTACAAGAAGCAGTCAAAAGAGAGGGATCAATAATCAAAATAACTAAACCTTACTACCCAGAATCACAAGGAGTGGTTTAAAGAGGAAATAAGCAATTGAAAGATGCCCTTGCAAAAATGTGTGGTGAAAAAGGATCCAAATGGAAAGAATACTTACCAATTGTGATTTTGGAAGACAGAATTTCAACAAAAAGAACAACAGGATACTCACCATTTGAGCTTCAATTTGGTCAGCAAGCTGTTTTCCCAATTGCTATTGAAACAAATACAGATATAGCCATTGAATGGAATAAAATATCAACAAGAGAAGACCTATTGGAAGCAAGAACCATACAGATTGCGGAAAAAGAAGAAACAAGATTAGCAGAAGCAGAGTAATTGAGAGATATAAGACATAAATCAGTCCAATACTTGAACAAAACAATGGCACACAAACTAAGAAATCCACTTGAACCAGGGGACTTGGTATTAGTTTATAATAAGCCACTTGAGTCACAGTGGGTTACTTTTCAAAAATCATTGGATTGGACCTTATAGAGTTATTAATAATGGACCTTATTAGCTTTAAGAATTGAATGGCACTAAACTTACAAGAAAATTCACAGAAATCCACATCAAGAGGTTCTATCCCAGAGGAAGGATAGTTCAATCAAGTTCAGAGTCCAAAAATGAAAGAAGTGGACAAATTAAAGCTGAAGATTCAATATTGGAGGAGGAAGAAATTGAAAAACAAAATGAATATTATTGATATTGGAAATTGTTTCAACTGGAATTCTGGGGGTAGCATAAAATGCAGAGGGGGATGTGGTATTCAATACCATTAGTATCAGTTTCAAGCTTACCAGAACAAATAATACAAGGGGAATTCAGATATCCAAGAATTTTGAATATCAATAGAAAGCTGGAAAGAAGTTATTGCTACAGAAACAGTTACAATTACAGACTAAAAAAAGAAACAGAAAACCTTTCTGTCCACTACTGGAAAGGGTCTGACGCTGCAAACTGCAGGGTCCTCCTGACCCTTCTTGAACCATTTCCAAAGCCCACGCAATGCATATGCTTGTAGGCAGTCAGCAATACCCCAACAACCATACCTCCTGACTTCTATGCACCACCCCAAATTTACATTTAATTCATTTTTTAAAAAATCAATTTATTTTTTATAAAAGTTACATTTTAGTTCTAATTTATTGTTGATCTTTTTCCTTTTTATTTGATACGTAAACTCAATAAAATGGAAATTTTTGATTGCCCTCAATGTATTAAATTCGATTTTACAAACAAACTTGGCAAGAAATCTCAAGGTGTTCTTGTCTCTCAAAGGACGCGTAATCGCCATTGGGCAAGTCATTGTCAATCTTATTGCAGGTTATCTGAAATAATCTCAAAATCTCAAATTTTGGAGGCTCATGATGCAAAGAAGAGTCCCAATCAATTAGATTGCACTCAAGAAAGCAAAAATGTAGATTACTGCACCAAATATAGTTTTGTGGAATTGATTTGCAAGTAGTTTTTTTATTTATATTTTTTTTTGAATAATCATGATCAACTAACACTTGCAATCACTAGATCTCATGCTACACTTTATTGCATTGCTTTCTGTTGTTGGTGGCATGAGTTGAGAAAAGTCCCAGGCTTCAAGAAACTATCTGTTAAATATCATCACGCTATCCAAAAAATTTAATAATCAACATCAGATATCTCAACAGATTCCCAAGGATGTGCGAACTGTGATAAATAAACTTGATCTTACTCCAGAACTCAATCAATACATTTGTTTCCCCAAATGCTATTCTACATATGATATTGAAGTACACCCCCATGATTGTCAATATAAGATGTTTCCAACATCTCCTCCATGTGGTGTGTCTTTATTTAAACCATTACATTTTATTAGTCACCTACATCACTTCAAAAAGATTTCAACCCAGTATTCTAGATTCCATCAACACCAAAGGCGTAGAAAGCCATTTTCCATCTATGTGACTCAAGAATTCTCAAACTCGCTTAAATGGTTTATTCCTTGACATGAAGAATCAATTGAAACCTGGAAGATATCATTAATTACCCCCAATGATTCTGTCTACAATTATCAGCAATCACAAGTATGGGATGCTCTTTACCCCAAATGCCAGCAAAAATAAAACTCACAACTTCAGTTGGCATTTGGTTTATTTAAAGACTGGTTTAATCGGCTCTCCAACAAAGCAGCTGGAAAGCAATTCTCTCTTGGTGTTCTTACCCTAAACTGCCTAAACCTGCCACCAACTAGTCAATGGAAGGCTCAAAACACGTTTCTCTCAGGCCTTGTCCCAGAACCCTCACAGCCAAAAATTATGACAATCAACAATATCTTGAAAATTTTCATTTATTGAATGGTTCAGCTAGATTCAGGAATAATTATTCAAACTCCACGTTATCCTCACGGTTAAAGAGTAATTGCACACCTGGGCTGCTTAATTGGCAACTTGGTAGCAAATCACAAAGTTGTGGGTTTTGCTTCACATTCTGGTACCTTTTGTTCATGGTGCAACTGTCCAAAGGCTGATAATCAAGAAATGAAACTAGGAAAAATATGACAAAAGTCTCATGTTAAAGACTACTGATGAGAATTCCAGGAGCTGAAGAATGAAGCTGAATGCACCAGGATGGTGAAGCATACTGGAATTAGGTGGTACGAGCTGAATTGCCTTCATTATTGGGACCCAGTGCAACAGATACCATTGGGTATCATGCACAATTGATTTGAAGGAATACTTCAGCACCATTTTTGATATTGATGGAGACGGGATTTTGAAAAATTTGCAAACATTAAAGCCAAAAGCAAGAGCATAGAAGAATATGATGACCTCAAAATGGAAGATGGTGATACATCAGGCCAAGCTGGCCCTTCATGGGATCAGGGGCACAATATGATGGTGGCATTTTCCAATGTGGCTGTTCCTTTTGTTTTCACTCAAATCCCAAAATTTCCGGGTCAGGCAAAGGAGGGTAAGATAAAGGCTAGCGAATGGTGCTCACTTTTCTCAATATATTTACCTTTAGCAGCAATCGATACATTGGTAGGAGATATAGAGAAATTTTGAACAAACCGCAAGAAGCTGCAAACCGGTGCCAATTGGTTGACAGCTTTTGTAAACTAGTTGTGTGTACTCACATTTTGGAAGCTCAATCAATCACAAAGCCGGATTGCGTACGATTTGGACAAGAATATCAAAAATACTCAGCATCCTCAAGCTTGCTATTTCCAGGGTATGTGGTTAACCCAAATCATCATTATGCGTTGCATATTGAAATGCAACTCAAGTGGTGGGGGCCTTTGAGAGGTGTAGCAGAGTTTGCAGGGGAGTGGTTAAATGGGATTCTCCAACAAATACCAACTGCTGGTAAAATTGGTAAGGGATTCTTCTGTTTGTTTGGATCCTAAATCCCAATACTTCTTTTTTTGTCTAGGTAAATTTGGATCAACTATCATGAAGTCTTTTTGTCAATGGCAACATCTTACAGTTAAAGAGCATTTGGAAGAGTCCAAGAAGGTAGAAGATAAGGGGGATAATCAGTTTGAAATGGATCTCGGAGCATACCTCAAGATACTGTCACATCTGCAAATACAGCAACCAAGTCTTAGGGATTACACCAAATTACCTCACCCAAATGGTGCCAATATCTTGCTAAACTACGCTAAAGATATTTCCTCAATAACAAAAGGTGAATATTTAATTAGTCATTGAGAACCAAATAATATGATTCAGTATCTCAATTCAGAAAAGATTCAATATGGCATATTGCTGAAAATTTTGAAGGTGATTAACCAAAAAACAGATGATGAAATTCTTTGGGTCATGAACTTAGGCATGGCAAAAACTGAATGGAATGAAGAAAAATGGCTGAGAGATGTTTTTGGTCAATTGGGGGTGGTTCATCTACGTCAAGCAGGTTTGATCAAAGTTGTTCCATCATCTTTAGTCTTGGCTACTTGTGCTTACCAAAAACTATCAGCTTGAACATTGGGCTGCAAAGAGCCCAGTGTGTTGGTTTAGGTGATCAAAAAGGCAGAACAATTTGATCAAAATTGAACGATGTAAAGTTTTGTGAAATTTTGGTGCTAACATCTCATGTGAATATATATAAGCAAATGAAAAGGTTTCACTGATGATGGTCAAATCATTTGTAGCTCCACAAACAAAGAAATCACGGTAGGTTGAAATAACATTCCCGTAAAATACAGCTAACCAACTCTCAAAATCCAAGTACCAGAGCCATGTGCAAAAACTCTATGGGATGAAACATCAATGATGAAACTCCAAATATAAAAGCTATTTACAAATATCCTCCAACACACCGAGGATCAAGTATGAAGTCTAAGTCTCCAAACTATGTACAACCAAAACTTGTATTTAATCAATGCTCACTAAAAGCAAACATATATTGAACTCTGAAACACAAACAAAGAAGTAATCTTTCCATAATCTAAACAAATTAAACATCAGAAAATATTAATGGAAGCATAAGCATAGGCAAGCATAATTAAATCCATTAAAAATATGAAAAAATAACCAGAAAAAATCAAGGATAAGTATGTCAGGCTGAGTCTATGATGAAGCAATAAACAGGCTAATTACAACTTAAATATGACTTTGACACGGTTATAAATATTAAAAATAAGAGTATTGAGATAAAAGGGTTTTACTTTTGGAGAATAGTGGTGGTGACCGCTGTTGAAACCCCTGGGTGCAGCTTTACCTGTTGGATTACAATAATAAAGTCTAAAATACTTAAAATTACAAGTATACATGGTTATTTCCAAGAGTAGAACTGTTTTTGACAGTTATACTACATAGGAATTCAAGAGAAGGATGAGGAAACCTTTTCTGGCTGTGAAAAGGCCCCTTTTTATCCTGAAATGGGGTGAAAAGGCTGCTAGACCTTTCCACGTAGATGAAGTGAGGATTTTTCACATTCTAGGACAGGCTTGTGGTTTGCAAAAGGCCTGTATAGCCTGTATTGGGCTCAGATGTGGTTTTGAAACCACATCTGGGCGGTTTTCACCAATACAGGGTGAAACGTTTCATCTGGGGACCACAAAGCTTGATTCTGAGATGTATGACGTGTAGAATGTTGTACAGAACATTTATGGGACCCCATTTTTGAATGAACTATGAGGTATCAAAGTATAAAAATGCTTCTTTGTCAATTTGACACCTGATCATAATCATGTTTATGGGATATTATCCCATGGTAAGGCTGTATTGGCCAAACTGGGGGATTTGAACCTTAAAACTGCTATACCTTTGTCATTTTTTGAGATATCCACCTCAAAATTGGTTCTGTGTGTAGCCCTGTATGTGCTCTACATAATAGTACCTTATTTGATATTGCTATCATTCAATATGGCAAAGGTATACCATGTACAAGATTTTTGTACACATGCATGGTTTAGGCAAAAAGCTGTATTGGGTTTCTTTGCCCTATAACCTTTGATCTAGTTAAGATATGAGGGAATGAATGACACCATCAGATAGCCCTGATTTTTCTCTTTCCAAGAAGACACCACTTTAGGTATCTTACACTCAAACTGTAGAAGTTAGATGAGATGTGAATGTTTTGTTCACCCTTATTTAGCCTGAATTTGGCCATAACTTCAGTAATACTGGTGCTAGCTCAGTTTGGCTGGTACCATTGGATAGCCCTTACCTAGAGCTTCATTTTTAATACCCATCTTATGGGGTTAAGCCTCTTACTCTGTATTTCAGATGAGAGGTGAAAATTAAGTTTTATGCTCAGCAACAACTTTTTCATTCTTTGTCCTATGTTTATGGGACTTGTATATTTGGAAAGGGGCTAGTTTTGCCTCTCTTTTGATACCTTTTGAGCTAATTTGGTTCAGCCTCATGTTTTGGTGGTATCTTGGCTATACCATTGGTTTAGGGTATTTGGCTGTCATGCTTGTCCTCTGGTTTTGAGTCACAGGCTGACATACCCTCCCTCTGAAAAAGGCTCATCATAGATGAGACTTTTCTGTCCTCCTGGAGGTTCTGAATCTCCTTAAATGAAAGTTCCCATCTGGTATAGCATCTTCTGCCAAGAATTTGTCTTTATCAGCTGTTTGGTTTTTGAATCTGACTAAGTATTCTCTCTCATCCCTACCAGCAAGTCTGATCTTCCTGGCTTTGATTATCCTCTTCACCGGCCCAGGGGAGTCTTCCACTTCCAATATATCTGGTGGTGTAGTACTCTTCTTCCTGGAGGGGAATTTATCCTCCTCTGTTTGAAAGTATGGTTTGACCAAGCTTACTGGAAACACTGGGTGTTTCCTGGAGAATTCCTCTGTGAGTTTGACCTCCACTTCATTCTTCCTTACCAATTTAATGATATTGAAGGGCCCTACAAATGAGTCTCTCATCTTCTTAGCTCCTTTGAGATTATTAAAGTTTAGTATAGACACCAGCACTTGGTCCCCTTCTTTGAAGTCAGGCTCCATGTATGACTTGTCCCACCTCTGTTTATTATACTCCTTTGCCTCAGCTATGCATTTTGCAGCTGTGTCACAAGCCCTCTTCCCCATTTCATGGAAGTCTTTGGCTGTGGGGTGGATGGTTGGAAGATTTTTCTTCAAGTGGTCCACAGGTAAAAGGGGATTCCACCCTTTTTCTACAAGTGCAGGTGTTTTTCTGTGGTAGAGTGCTGACTTGTATTATAAGCCAGTTGGACTGCTGGTAGAAGTGTAACCTAGTCATGAGTGTATCCTTCATGATCCTTGTATTCCATGCCATAGGCACAGAACCTTCTAAGGAGGTCCTCCATTGTCTGGATCATCCTTTCAGCTAGTCCATCTGTTTGTGGATGGTAAGCTGTGGAAAATGCAAGCTTGGTTCCAAGCATTTCATACAAGTTGGTCCAAAATTCAGATGGGAATTTTGGTTCCCTATCACTAATGATGATCTTAGGGACTCCACAGGTAGATATTATGTTATTCCAGAATAACAAGGAAGTATCCTTGGCTGTGTCCTCTTTATGGCATGGTAGGCACCTCATACTCTTTCTGAACCTATCAACTATGATTAAACAGGCATCGTAGTTTTCTTCGCCTCCTGGGACAAGTCCTGTAACCCAGTCCATATTGATGGTTTCCCATGGGTGTTTGGGTTCTTCTATATGTTGAAGTAATCCATACTTCTTCCCATGTTTCCTATTTGCCATCTGGAATCTTTCACAAGTTTTGATGTATTCCCTCAACTCTTGTCCCTGCTTGGGCCACCAATTTGTGCTTGCTACCCTCTTTTTGGTCCTGTCTTCACTCATGTGTCCCATGTAGGGGAAGTCATGGCATTCTTACAGGATCAGGGAGATGTGGTCCCTGTCTACCACTGTGAATGAATGTCAGGTTGAGTCTATGTAGAAGTAGTAATTATGCTATTTACAGCTTTAACTGTGACTGTGACATGTGATAAAAGATTAAGAATGAAGGTATTGATTGATAATAATTGTTTATAATAAGATTTAAACGGCTTTCCTATTATAAAATAGTGGTGGTGAGCGCTGTTGAAAGCCCTGGGTGCAGTTTTACCTGTTGGATGGCAATAATAAAGACTACAATAATTAATACTATAATTATACCTGCTTATTTTCCAAGGGTATATCTGTTTTTGACATTTGTACTACGTAGGAATTTAAGAGCAGGATGTGGAAAGCCTTTCTTGCTGTGAAAAGCCCTCCTTTTATCCTGAAATGGGGTGGAAAGGCTGCTAGATCTTTCCATGTAGAGGAAGTGAAGATTTTTTCACTCTCTGAGACAGGCTTGTGGTTTGAAAGGGCCTTCATAGCCTGTATTGGCCTCAGATGTGGCTTTGAAACCACATCTGGGAAGTTTTCACCAATACAGGGTGACAATTTTAATCTGGGGACCACATAGCCTTCTTCTGACATGTATGACGCATAAAATGCTGTACAGAAACTATATGGGACCCCAGTATTGACTGACTAATGAGGTATTGAAGTATAAACAGTTTTCTTCGTCTGCTTGACACCTCATAATCATGTCTATGGGATATTATCCCATTGTAAGGCTGTATTGGACAGAATGTGGGATTTTGACCTTAAAACAGCCATACCTTTGTCAGTTCTTGGGATATCAACCTCAACATTGGTTCAGTGTGTATCCCTGTATGTGTTCTACACAATGGTACCTTATTTAATATGGTTATTTTTAAATATGGAAAAGTTATCCCATGTACAAGATATTTTGTACATATGTGTGTTTTAGGCAAAAGCTGTATTGGGCTTGTTTGCCCCATACCTTTTGTTCTAGGTAGGATATGAGGAAATGGATGACACCATCAGATAGCCCTGATTCTGCTCTTTCCAAAAAGACACCACTTTAGGTATCTCACACTAAAACTGTAGAAGTTAGATCAGAGGTGAATATTTTGTTCACCCTTATTTGGCCTGAATTTGACCATAACTTCTGTAATACTGGTTATAGCTCAGTTGGGCTGGTACCATTGGATAGCCCTGACTTAGAGCTTCACTTTGCATACCCATTTAATGAGGTTAATCCACCTACTCTGTATTTCAGATGAGAGGTGAAAATTAAGGTTTATGCTCTGCAACTTTGAGCAGGAATAAATTTGTTATTTTTTTACCTATGATGATGGGACTTGTATATTTGGAAAGGGATGAGTTTCCCCTTTCTTTTGGTACCTTTTGAGCTAATTTGGCTCATATCCATGTTTTGGTGGTATCTTGGCTATACCATTGGTTTATGGTATTTTGGCTGTCATGCTTGTGCTCTGGTTTTGAGTCACAGACTGATAGTGCACTTGTATGCGTCTCTCTGTGGTAGAGCAGGCCATGTATAAGGAAGGACTTGTTATCCTTATATCCCTCAACCAGGCATCTTCCAGCTGGGATTATAGATCTGGACTCCTATACTTTTGTTGGGGGAGTTGTAGTAATATGCCACACTGTTTGTCTTTGGCGTAGGATTTCAGTACTGCACTAAAAAATTCATTTTGTAGTTCTGAGGAGCATGTTCGCAGTGTGGGAGTTTCTGTTCCTTCTGAATCAGTGTTTCCACTTTAAAGGGTACCGCTTTCTGGTGCCCATTCAGAGAATCTGAAGTTCTTCCTCCTATCTACTTCCATGAAATGAATAGGGATCTTAGCTGCAGCTTCAGGATCATAAGCTGGATTGCTTTTGACATTATCCAGTGGCCATCTGCATTGGTATGAGCTTTACCTTCTTTTCATATGATGATAATATTCCCTCTATACTCCTGGATGGCTATTTGCCATCTCAGCATGTGTCTATTTGTAGTCTTCATGTTCAGTAAAGACTTCAAGGCTATGCAGTCTGTGTAGACTTCAAAGACTGCACCCTCCAAATAATAATGGAGTTTCTCTAGAGCCCAGACCAGACATAGAAATTCAGTCTTGGTGGCCCCATAACTAGCTTCTGAATCTTTCAGCTGCCTAGAAATGTATCATATTACTCCCTCTCTTGGTTCACCATCCACAATTTGTCTCTGGTGAAGGGCTGCTCCCAAGCCTTGGCTACATGCTGCATGTATGTATAATTTGAATGGTAGTTCAAATTCAGAAAAGATGAGAACAGGTGCATTTTTGAGCTCATATCTGTACCTTTCATATGCATCCCTTCTATCCTTGGTAATTTCAAAAGATACATCTTTTGAACATAACTTGTATAGACTACTAGTTATGTGGGAAAAGTTTTTGATGTGGTTTCTGTAGTAGCTAGCAACCCCAAGAAAATATTTCATCTCTTTGATGTTCTTTGGTACTGGCTTCTGCAGTACTGCTGCTACTTTGCTGTGGTCTATGGCCAGACGAAGACCTGAGACTTTGTGTCCCAGTACCAGTAATTCTTGCTGGCCAAAATTGCCCTTTTTATGTGAAATTTTCATATTTAACGGTGTGCAGTTAATTAGTACTCTGTCTGTGTTATGCATATGGTCTTCCCATGTCTCTGAGTATATAATGATATAATCAATATATACTACCATCCAGGCTTCCAATATTTCTTCTTGAAATATGGTGTCCATCATCCTTTGGAAGTGGGCTGGTGCATTCTTGATGCCAAATGGCATCCTGTTGTACTCATATATTCCCATATGGCATATGATTCTGAGCAGCTTCATGGAGTTTTGTTTGACTCC
Source organism: Austropuccinia psidii (assembly GCA_023105745.1). Taxonomy (NCBI): domain Eukaryota; kingdom Fungi; phylum Basidiomycota; class Pucciniomycetes; order Pucciniales; family Sphaerophragmiaceae; genus Austropuccinia; species Austropuccinia psidii. The sequence continues at coordinate 23,507,818 of JALGQZ010000011.1, forward strand.
ATTTTGGTGGAAGCCTTTCATACAATCCATTTTGGTTATGTTTTTTGCTTTAGCCAATTTTTCCAGGGCATGAGGTATCCTGGGTATAGGGTACCTGTCAGCTTTTGTGTAGTTATTCAGAGCTCTGAAATCTGCACACAACCTAGACTTGCCATCATTCCTGGTGATTAGGACAGGAGTGGTGATTTCCACTCTTTCATTATGTCCAATCTTTCTCATGACATTCATGTCCTGGAGTTCATTGATGTGTTTCCCAATTTCATTCCTTGTTTCCAGACTTGCTGGGTATGGAGGTCTCCTGAGCATAGGTGGATATGGTCTTTCCACATCCAGATATAGTTCTATATCATTGCCTTTAATCTTGCCTAATGGTTCTTCACCAATGGCAAATGCTGGTCTATTCTTTCTCAGAATATTCAGTAGACTTAGTTTTTGTTTATTGGTGAGGGTAGTGCTGAACTGGCCCTCTCTGAATTCATTCATTAGCTCTTCCAGTGGGTCATGGGTAGAAACCTGCTATATATCAAGTGAAAATTTCTTTTCCTTATTTGTACCAATTGTAATGTGCCTGTTTTTACTATTGTAAATTTCAACTCATACATCCTCTGGTAATCTGTTCCCAGTAGGAACCCTTGGATGTGGGAATCAAACTCTGGGTTGAGTCTGATATCACCTTTCCTATGGGGTATAATTATTTCTTCAATAATTGTACCAATGGAGGTCATCTTCCCTGATGCACTTTTAACGTTTCTTGCCTTGGTTGGCAAGAGTTGGTTTTCCCAATTTGAGAAGTGGTTATCCAAATATTTTCTGGCCACTATGGAGCAGTGTGCTCCACTATCAATGATCAATTGATGTTGAGCATTGTCAATACAGACAGTCACCTTTGTGGCTGTTGCATGTATATATGCCATTCCTTTGGTTGGTGTGACTAGGAATGTTTGTGCATCTTGTGTGTCTTTGCACAAGTTCTTGTTGGCAGTGTCCTGTGGCATGCCTGCTTCCAAATGTATGTCCTGTATTTCTAGTGGGAATCCTCTTGGTATTCCACCAGGAATTCTTCTCTGGGGTCTTGGTCATCATCAGATTGTGCTCTGATGGCATCCCCCATAGAGTCTGATTCAGAATCCTCTGTTGGGGATTCCTCCTCTGGGAGTTTCTCAATGGCATAGACTTTTTCTTTGCCTTTGGACAGTTGTTGGCCTAGTGGTATGTTTAACACACAATTGTGACAAGAATTCCTCTTCTTTGCCACTCCTGCCACTCTTTCTTTGGGTTTGTCTTTGAGCTCTACCCTGAAAGGCTGTTTCTCTTTGAAATCACTGCTTTTATATGGGGTGAATTTACCTATATTAGTTCTTTTCCTTACCTCTTTTAAGGTATTGGCAATTTCATCTATAGTGGAATTGCAGTTGAATCTGCATTTTACTGCATGCTCTAGCTCTCCTGGCATTTGTGTCAGAATTTTATGATTCCTCATTTGGGTGTTCATTTGAGGATCAATGGCTTTGAGTCTCTTAGACTGTCTAAGACACCACTCATAAGGATCTTTGTCCACAGAGTATTTGTCATTCTCAAATGACATTGTTGTTTGCCATATCCAAGTACCCTTGCTGTAATTTTGGATAATCTGACTCTTCCAACATAGCCAGCTTCTTTTGCAATGGATTTCTTTCATTTCTGTGTACCATATACTAGCATGTCCTTTAAATGCTGCATTAATTCTAGCAGTAATCCAATAGTCTGGTATGCTTGGTAAATCAATGAAGAGTCCATCAATATAATCTATGAGCTCCATATGATCATACTCTCCAGTTCCAGAGAATTTGGGCCAGCTTGAGGCCTCAGGAAGCTGTTTCAAGGCTTCCTTTTCAGCATAAGACATATTATCTCCATCCTGGTATTGTGATGGAGATCTTGTTTTATTAACCAACATGGCATCTGGTTTGATGGCATCTTGGTAATGTGGATTATCCATAACATGGCCTTGTGGTTGAGGCTTCATGTTATGGTAGACATTAAACAGTCTGTTTATGTCCTGATCCAGACAATCCCTGTCCCTTTTTCTGTGGTGTTGTTGTTAAAAGACTAGATTCCGTATTATGTTGGTTTCTTCAGAGGCTTTGCTCAATTGAGCATGTCCTTCTTGAAGAGTTTTGACAATTTTAACCATGGAGGCTGTTAAAGTTTTCATCCTCTCATGGCTTGCTTCTAGTTCTGGAAACTGTTTTTGAGTTTTCTCAGCAAATTGGGACATTTGTCACCACAGTGCATCACTGTTTAAGTTACTCTCAGATGGGACAGCATTGTGTTCAATCTGAGTGGGGGTAATATTTCTATTAAGGGGAATACTGATTCTAGAGTTACTTAAAACTATTTCTGGTTCTTGTGTACTTCTTTCACCAAGTCCAACAGTTTCTGGATCATTGGGTCTGACTCTCTCTGCCTTTGGGGAAAAGAGGTCTTGTTTTTGCCCTTGTTTCCTTGTCTTCTCCTTGAAACTTCCTTGGAGTGTGAAGAATGGTGACTCTTGGCCACTGATCTGTTGGTTTCTGAATGGTGGGAAGGCACTGGAGAGCTGATTTGGCCTGCTCCTTGTGGGCCTGAAGGAATCTGAGTGTTCCCTGTCTGGGTCAGTTGTTCTTCTATAGCTTGGATAGTGGCTTGATTCTCCCTTATCCTGTTTTCCCTCACCTCCAGGAGTCTGAACTGCCTGGTGGGATTCCAACCTTTGGTGATTATCATAAGGTCTTTGAAGTCTATCTCTTTGAGACAGATCTTCTGGCAACTTGCTCCAAGTTCTTCCCAGTGAGATGCCAGGTTGAACCTCTTGTTGTGCATGCTCCATTGAAATAAATCTTTGAGGAGTTGGTGGAGTTGAAGAACTTTATCCATGTCTTTCCAGTCCTCTGGTTTGAGGTTTCTGTTGAATTGAAGTGTGAATGGCAGGGTTGATATTATCTCCCTCATTGTTTTGCCATCCACCACTGTGTCCAAGGTGTGCTCTTCCAGGTCTTCTGGTTATGGACAAGCCTTCTCTGTCCTCTGGTTGGTTCCTTTGGAAGCCAAGGTCTCTGAGGTATGCAGGTGACATATCAGTGTTTAAAAGCAGTCAAAAACTCTATGTTCTTAAGGTATTTACCTTTGACTATGCCTTGTACAAATTTGTTGTCTGTTGTTTCGGGAAATTTACCTTTAGAGGTTACAACTGGGCTAATTATGGTAATCTTCCCTGTACAAGCTGTTAAGGTTGGTTTACCTTGTATTGAAGCAGAGTTTTGTGGTTTTCTACTCCTCTGGGTGGCTATTGGTGTCCACTTCTTTTCTGTGATCAGGCCTTCACTGTGCCTCTTTCCTTTGCCCTTGCTTCCCTCTGGCTCTGAGGGTGTCACTGGTGTGTTGGCCTGTGACTGGGTTTCTAGTGGGATGTAGTTTTCTTTCACTGAATCAAACAGGAAAAGAGGGCTTATTGTCAGTTAAGACTTCTTAAAATGCTGTTTTCACATCTAAGAATGGCCTCTGGGCTTTTATGTCACTACAATATGCCCTGTATAATGACAGTGTAATTGAATTAACAATTTCACGTCAAAATTACAGCTTACAGATGCCTGGTATACTGTTTGTATACCAGTATCTCACAGATTCACTTGTAGTCAGCAAGTATGATCTGTACAAAAAATGGCTGTATAAGAGGGTAATTGAACTAACAATACCCCTCACCATGCCTCAACTGTTGGTTTTACAGTAAGAGGTGTCCTTGTTTAATTAAAAACTTGGACTGTATTAATGGCTGTACTGTGTTTGTATATGTAAAACACGCCAAAAATAAGCTTCTTATGGTTATTAACCATGTATTATTAATAATGATAATTTTAAAATATGTTGGTATAAGACATATACCAAATATATATATATATATTATAAGATATGTCTTTTATATTTTTAATGATTTTTTACTCCAAAAAGGTAAAAAAATGTCAGAAATAAAGAAAATAAGTAAAATACTCACTTTTAAGGTCCAAAAGATCAAAAAAAGCATGGCCAGGCCCCCAAAATGTCAGGCTGAGTCTATGATGAAGCAGTAAATAGGTTAGTTAAAACTTAAATATGACTGTGACATGGTTATAAATACTAAAAATAAGGGTATTAAACTATAATAAAGGTTTTATTATTGAGATAGAAAGGTTTTACTATTGAAGAATATTGGTGGTGAGCGCTGTTGAAAACCCTGGGTGCAGCTTTAACTGTTGGATTACAATAATAAAGTCTACAATACTTAAAATTAGAAGTATACCTGGTTATTTACAAGAGTAGAACTGTTTTTGACAGTTATACTATGTATGAATTCAGGAGCAGGATGAGAAAACCTTTTCTGGCTGTGAAAAGGCCCCTTTTTTATCCTGAAATGGGGTGAAAAGGCTGCTAGACCTTTCCACGTAGAGGAAGTGAAGATTTTTCACACTCTAGGAAAGGCTGGTGGTTTTCAAAAGGCCTTTATAACCTGTATTGGACTCATATGTGGTTTTGAAACCACATCTGGGCAGTTTTCACCAATACAGGGTGAAAATTTTCATCTGGGGACCACATAGCCCTCTTCTGACGTGTATGGCATGTAGAATGCTGTACAGAACCTGTATGGGACCCCAGTATTGTATGAACTATGAGGTATTGAAGTATAGAAATGCTTCTTCATCAGTTTTACACCTCATAATCATGGTTATGGGATATTATCCCATGGTAAGGCTGTATTGGCCAAACTGTGGGATTTTAACCTTAAAGCTGGTATAGCTTTTTCATTTTTTGAGATATCCACCTCAAAACTGGTTTGGTGTGTAGCACTGTATGTGCTCTACACAATGGTACCTTATTTGATATGGCTATCATTAAATATGGGAAAGTTATGCCATGTACAAGATTTTTGTACACATGCATGGTTTAGGCAAAAAGCTGTATTGGGTTTGTTTGCCCTATAAATTTTGATCTAGTTGAGATATGAGGAAATGAATGACACCATCAGATAGCTCTGGTTGTTCTCTTTCCAAAAATACCCCACTTTAGGTATCTCACACTTGAACTGTAGAAGTTAGATGAAAGGTGAATGTTTTGTTCACCCTTATTTAGCCTGAATTTGGCCATAACCTCAGTAATACTGGTGCTACCTCAGTTTGGCTGGTACCATTGGATAGCTCTGACTTAGAGCTTCATTTGTAATACCCATTTGATGGGGTTAAGCCTCTTACTCTTTATTTCAGATGAGAGGGGAAAATTAAGGTTTATGCACAGCAAAACTTTGAGCAGGAATAACTTTGTCATTCATTGTCCTATGGCGATGGGACTTGTATATTTGGAAAAGGGTGATTTTCCCCTTTCCTTTGATACCTTTTGAGCTGATTTTTCTCATCTCCATTTTTTGGTGGTATCTTGGCTAAAACATTGGTTTATGGTATTTGGCTGTCATGCTTGTGCTCTGGTTTTGAGTCACAGGCTGACAAAGTATGAGATAACCAAAACCAAATTAAAGATCAATCCAATCACAATAAATCATTAAAGAAACTAAATGGGGATAATATTAAATAATCAAATTATTAGATTTCAAAAATATTAACAAAAAAATGTGAAAGAAACTATATAATTATTAATTTTGAATCAAAAAAGGAGAAGCACATGCAAAAAATAATTTGAGTAAATTCTGATTTCATTGCCAGGTGTCATCTTCAAAACCCTCCATCCTCCAATTATGCCTAGTAAACCTTGAATCCGAAGCATCTGTCATGACTACATCTTCACTGATATCTTCTCTCCTTTCATTTTCCTTGGGTTTAAGCTCCACTTTGCTTTTCTCATTCTCAATGATTTCCTTCTCAAGCAAATTATTATCAACATCATTGCATTGAGATCCAAAGTTTCATCACCAATACTGCTTGCAACACTATAACTATCACTGCTGTCGGGGGAGTCAGTCTCAATTTCGTACTCTTTGATTGTGGAATGCCAGTATTTCTGGTTGAAAGCCCAATTTCCAAGTTGTTCATTGGGATGTTGTTTGGGACCTGGAGGTAGATCCCTAATGGGAACAAAGGCAACCTCTGATAAGTCAGCAACAATTTGTTTTTCGGAGTGATTTTTTTGATTAAACCATTCAGGTCTATAGAAGTCAATTGGAATGCTCTTGGGTGTTTTTTCAAAATCAGAAATGATGGGTTTCTTTGGCCTTTGGCATCTTTGTTGATTTGATCTCCAACCCATCATGACATCAACATCATTCATCTTAATATCAAGTCTTTGGAAGAAAGAAGTTGCACTGTTGGATCGGTATGAAAGAGTTTGAATTATATAAATATCAGCTTTTGAATTGTACTTGTTGTCACTATGAGCATTAAAATCTGACGCAATGATTTGGTAACTTTTAGGATATTTGTGTGTGACTAAAAACTTGTAGTGGCAATCATGTAGCTTTTTCAAAAAATGAAAGGGGTTAGTTATGATTTATTCACAATATATTTAATATTCTCATAAAACACTTACTCATTGTCTTGCCTGCTGTACTACCTTTCTCTCAACATCACGCACATTCCATCCTCTTCCTCTAGTTTCTTTTTTAAACTTTTTGCTTAATACATAGTGTACATAATGATCATATGCACTACGAAGCAAACCAAGATCACTACAGTAAGTAAGATTTGCTTGCATATATTGATAGGCACCACTGCAAGAAATTTTTCAAAAGGTCATCAACACCACAATGTGACAGGCCTCATTGTAAATGGAATCAGGGGCCTCTTCCAGATTGGGTCCCCAGATACAAATTCCAAGCTTAGAAAGCATAGTGTGAAACTATGTGATATAAAAGTCTTGCATGTTGATTATGTTCTTGCCAGTTTTTGTTTTTCCAGAACGTGCATCACGTAAAGTTTGAACTTGGGCTTCACTTATTAATTTGACACCTTGAGTTCTGTGCCACATTCTGAACCTCTTCAGCACTTGAGAATTGTTGGTAGGACTCCTTGAGAAATTGTTTATCTGGTGCTGTTGGAATTGCTGCTGGAGTAAGCATCCCCACAAGAGCTTCATGTGAACATATAATGCTTCCTAAACAAAAGGAAACATATAAGATATTTGATCAGATTGGCTAATATTTTCATTCTCACCTTTGTATACTTGAATTCTGGAGGAGCATCTTGCATTAGCATTTGGATAGGATTACGCTTTATTGTTGAATTCAAATTAGGTGTTGGAGCAGGACTTTTCCATGTGTTAACGACTGGCTTTGATTTGCTGCTTGGTAATGGCCGGCTAGGCATTGTATCTTGAAAACTGATGCATCGCCCTTTACCTTTATCCTTTTATTCGTTATTTCTGTTGTCCCAAGGGTTATTTGCATCTTCTTCCTGTTGCATCAATGCTGCTATTATTTCATCTTGTTGAGAAATTGCATTTTGCATTTCTATGTACTTGTTTGGGTGTGATGAGCTTCCTTGAATAGGTCAATAATTGTTGTCGTCTTGAAAACTCATTTTGTTTTGAATTAAATCAAAGCATTTATATTTGCTGACAAGCACTAAAAGATGAAAATTAGTTTGAGTTTCACAACTCCCAAAAAAAATTGTAGAGAAATAAAAAGGATATAATAATATTAATGAAATGAAATATTCAGTCAAATTTATTGAAAAAAGCGGAAAATTAATTATTTTTGGATTGTTTTTAAACCAAGTTGAAAGAAGCTAAGCCAGTAGCTAATATGGCGGGAGAAATGGAAATAAATTTAGATTCAAAGATAATTTATTGAAGCTAAGCCCGTAGCTATCATTCAGTAATAACGGAAGAACTTTGATCTAGAAAAGAAAATTTCAAAGCTAAGCCAGTAGCTTTTATCAGGGTATGAAGTAAAGAAATCAAATGTGAATGTTTATGGTCAGAGGGGGAAGGAAGAATTACTAGAAGCAACAACACTTTATATGGGGGAAATCAAGTCTCAAAACTAGACTTACCAAATGAAAGGACTTTTAAAGCTAGTGGATCCTTCATTAGACATGCCTTAGTATGACAAATCCTTTAACCACCCAAGAATTTTTAGAAAATAAAGCTTGTTTTGAATGCTTCTCAGTAGGTTTCAGAAGAAATTCCAAAAGCTTAGTTGAATTGAAATATTACAATTGCAGTATGAAAGGAAGTACTCAAGGGCCTTAGAAATGCCTTAGTTGATAGAATTGCTCAACAATCCATGAGGTTTGACAAAGAAATTTCTTTTGTGCCTGGTTGGAATAGTAAATGTTTCACAAGATTTAACATAAAGGGCGCTTTTGTTGTTGATGATCTCATACGCAAATTTTCAGGGGTCAGGACGACCCCGTGGTTTGCAGCGTCCGACCCTTGCCAGTAGTGGTCTCAGTTGACAAGGAGGAGCTGTTCACCTCTGGATTGGTCATGTAGCTGGTTCAAGCCACATTGAAGGCAATTTCAAAATTATTGTTTGTGGAAGTTTCAACAATAAAAAACTAAAACCAAAACAGAATAATAAAATCTTTCCGTAATAAAACAGACAATATGTTTTAAAAAAAGAATTTTTTTAACCTAACCAATAAGCTGGACATCAAAATGGAGAGCAATTGCACAGCAGATGACTAATCCTTTCAAATACAAACCACAAATTATTCAAGACTTAGCAGAGCATCATTTGATTGGTCAGAAATCAAATTCATTCATGGTACATACCCATACTTACAAATTGATGTTATAAATCAATCTCATTGGTCAGAATTCATGTCCAAAGTCCATTAAAATAATAACACCATGTGATTGGTCAGAATTCAAATCAATTCCAGGTGCATACCTATAATTACCAATTGAAGTGAAAGCTCAATCTCATTGGTCAGAACTTGGAGTCCCATGTCATGTTGCTACACCAAAACTACATGTCTCACCAGCTAAAACCTCTCAACTATGATTTTTCTAACTACCCTGTTTTGAGAAGCTCTATAGAGGCCCAAAAGCTATAAATGGAGGTCCTCTCTCCCTCATTTATCCCATCATCATGGATAAAAGTTCCCACTATCCAGGATCACCACCATCCCTGAACTAGCAGGATATCTAGATTAGTAGTAGTGAAAAGCTAAGTAGCTTAGTATTGTTGAAGAATAGTAGTATAACCATAGTAGAAGCTCAGTATCCTCGCTCAGTAGCTTAGTATTGTTCAAGAATAGTAGTATAACCATAATAAAAGCTCAGTAGTTTTGCTCATTAGCTTAGTATTGTTGAAGCATAGTAGTATAACTGTAGTAAAAGCTCAGTATCTTTGCTCAGTTGCTTAGCATTGATGAAGAATAGTAGTATAACTGTAGTGAAATCTCAGTATCCTTTCTCAGTAGCTTGGTATTGTTAAATAATAGTAGTATAACTGTAGTGAAAAGCTCAGTAGCTTAGTATTGTTTAATATTAGTAGTATAGCTGTAGTGAAAAGCTCAGTAGCCTAGTATTATTAAAAAATAGTAGTATAACCTTAGTTAAAAGTTCAGAAGCCTAGTATTATTAAGAGAAAAGAATTAGTGATATAAACTCAAAGGATATATTCTTATCATTCTTATTAAAATAAAAGAAAGCCAAAAATATATATTATCATTACTTTTATTCAAATAACAAAAAAAACTTAGTTTTTATTTTATCAGAAATTTGAGTTTTAAATAAGAGTTTTACTGTAGTATTATTGATAGCCCTTATTGAGAGACTGCTGATAAGTCTTGTCTATCTGTTAAAGCCACAAATCTTATTTTATTTTGTGATTATCTGTAGGCTGAATATTCAGTATTATTTAGAGGGGCAGGTAATACACCTTAGCACCCATGGTTATTGGAAAATTCTGAAATTCAAAACAGACCTACCATGAATTTCTCCCTCAAGGTGCTGGCTTATTTCATCCCACACCAAAAGGAGTTCCCACAGCATTTGAAGAATAAGTATCTTTTACTACAAAATGCAGCTTTCCTGATTCAATGTACTAACCTGATAACCAGTTGGCCATTGACAAAATCAGCACCCAAAAAATTGAAAAAAACACATGATAAATACAACAATGGATCACAAATAGTATTCAAAAATTGAAAGATTCAACCTAATCACCACTATGTGCTACCTGTTTGGGATCAGATGGAGCTATGGGGGCCAGGGGGGTGGCTGCAATTTGGGGAGAATGACCAATTGGAAAGCTTTACGATTTGAATACTAACAAGAAGTATGGTATTCTCACTGTGATTGAAATTTAAAAACTCATAAATATCATTGGAGGGTTGCTGATTAATGTGTGTAAAAATTGATATGGAGAAGACCATGATGACCAAGATAATTGGGCAACAAACACTTCTTTTTCAGGAAGGAAGTGAAGAGAAAGGCACTGGGAACAGCAAAAAGGTGATGTCAAGGAATTAGAATTCCATTGTATTCACTGGAGAAGTGTACCAGTTTGTTCTAGAACTTGTTAGGCTTGCTGACAATCACAAGGTAGTTTCTGCATGGTCAGAATGGCCACACCCTCAAGGATCAATTGTATTATCCCAAGCAGGCCATTCGATTGGCTCCTGGAAAGGGCCCAATGCCTCTGCACAACTGTGCACAATACCTCCACAATGGCCTCATTCAATATGCCATTGTCAAACAAATTTACCAATATTCACTTCAAAATGGCAAAACACAATATGCCATCTCCGTCACCCCAGTTCAGAAAATCTTTTCCAAATATCTTACAAGCCCTTCCAAATCTTTCCCATTCTTATGTTATTTAATTAAGCTTGTGATTGGTCAACAACTGCCTCAACTTGGATTTGTCTCACCCACCCAAATTACCAATGTAATGGCCTTTTGCATTCTGGATCCTGGCACTTTTGGTATACAGGAGAAACCAATTGCAATGGCTCCCTTCAATCACTTGGGCTACCTTGCAATTAACAAGCCTGCTAGTGCTTCAATGTGCTGAGCTCAACTATTAAAAACTGATATAATGTTCTCTCTGAATTTGCTAATTACTCTACTCATCCCCCCCATTTGCTCCTCCTCCTGTTTGTCTGTACCACCCTCTCCCTCATCATTTTCTTCACTATTATAGTCTTTTTCTTCCTCCTCATCATAAACTCGCCCCCTTTCTCCACCCTTCAGATACCTCTCTGAGTAACTACCATTTTCACTTTCCTTCTTGAGATCAATCACACCACCTTCTATTTCCTCTTCATCATCCACCACAACCACTTTCCCCTCACTATCCACCTCAACCTCATTGAACCCATATTCCTCCCACTTTGAACTGATGAACTCTTTTCTACCTGTCCCTTACATCATGATCCTTTTCTGTAGGGGGAAACAAATATTTCATTGGGTCTGGCAAAAGTGCCACCTCATTGGAATTTACAGTCATTTGCTGCTGTGTGACAGGTAACCTGTGAGGTTTTTCTATGAAACTGTTGATAATAGTAACAATATCAAGAGTACTATGACTGTCCTCAGTAGAAAAATATAATATAATAAAATATTATAACCACAAATTTATATAAAATTAATAAAAATAATTTTAATTATTATTATATAAAATAATAATAATAACAATATAATAATTATGATAAATTATAATTATTCTATGATTGTTATAGTCACTGACAATCATAACAATAAGAGGTGTAAAGCTCTTAATGAGATAATTACACATGGAAAATATGAATATTATTTATAAAAGAATCAAAACACACACTGTGCAGAAATAATTCTTATAGAAGAAATTCTATATAAAACCAATTAATATTAGATAAAAAAGATATAAAATTTTAGAGAAAACTTACTTATAATATAAACTTAATACAACAAGTCAAATACAACAGTTATTATATTAAATAATTATTATAAGTTAAAAACACACCAAAAATCAATATTTTATATGATAAAACAATGTTTTATGATAAAGAAAATATGATTAAAGAGTTTTTGAGAGGAATTTGTGGATTTTAAAAGATATTTTGAAGACAATGATTTTATAAAATAAAATATATTATAGGTGATTAAAACATTGATCTAATTTCTATGATTTCAATTCTTTAATTTAAGATTTACAAAGAATAAAATACTTGAGAAATACTTTAATAATAAGACTTTATATATAATAAAACTTTACCTGTTTAAATGTCTAATATGATTGGATTGATAATTGATTATGGAGAAAAACAGTGATGAAAAGACTCTTTTATGTCTAAAGAGCAGCTCTCATGATTCATAATTGATTTAGAGGGAGTGCTGAGGTCAAAAGTGAAAAGCCATGCTTAAAAATAGGCTTCTCAACTTAAGGTAGCTTATTTTTAATTCCAATTTAAAGTTACCAGTGTTATTCTTAACTCCAAGTAACTTTAATCCTCATTTAAGTTAATTATTTTAATTTTTAATATAAAATAAGTTTATTTATATTCAGATTCATCACATGAATAACTCAAAAATAGAGTTTCAAGCAGAAATCTCTTAAGATCAATTTTTTAATTAATTTATAAAGAAATCTTAATTTTCTTTAAGAATAATTAAAAAGGTAAATCTCCAGGCTAATTTCCCAGGAAATCTGTTTATAAAAGCTACTTCAAATTTTATTTATATATATAAAATATTAAATTGTAAGCTGTGTGAAATCTTCAAGATAATCCATCAAGAATTGAATTTTGAATGAATTTTTGAAGTTATTACTATTTTTCCACATAAAATAGCAATACACACCAAACCTTAACTTTTGATAAGGTTGTAATGCTTGTAAACTTAAAGGCTTAAGCTTATTCAAGCTTTTACAGGTCTTAAAACTTTAATATCAAGCCTGCATATTGGGATTTACCCTTTGGCAGCTTGAAATTCCTGACCAAATTGGTTTAAAACCAGTTTAAACCTTAAGGTTGGATCAAATTCTAATCTTAAAGTTTAAATAATGTTGAAAATCCTCCAATACAGGTGGACAACCTTAATTGAATCCTGGCAGATCTAAAAATTTAGGTACCCAAGCTCTGTTTGGTCTTTTTCCTTTGTCCCACCTTTCTGCATGGATTTTGCCCTTTTTATTTATTTAAAGCAATACTATGGCCTTAAACCCTTTTAAATTAATCTCATGCAGAATTTACATTCTGTATGGTAAGTCCTCAACCAATTCAGTAAATATATACAACACCTCAATTTTAACTAAAATTTTGGTAAGTTTGTATAAACCTTATGCCACTTTTAATTTAAGCTTATGTAAGCTTAAATTTAACAATTTTTAAAAAAATGTCAAAAGGATTACATTAGTACTGTGAGATTCATAAATCCTTCAATAACATAAGAAATAAGCCTTTTTGGGTATAACACCCTATGGGTGTACCCTAGGTCATTTTTGGTATAGAATCCAAAAATGACATAATATTTATAGCTTTGTTTATCCAAAAAAAGTTATACTTATGTTTTTTATTTTTTATTTTAAATTCAATTAAAAAGTGTGTTGAAGACTACATCAACTGTATATAAAGTCATTTGTGGCCTTATGGGCATGTTTGTCAGCCTGTGACTCAAACCCAGAGCACAAGCATGACAGCCAAAATACCATAAACCAATGGTATAGCCAAGATACCACCAAAACATGGAGCTGAGCCAAATCAGCTCAAAAGGTATCAAAAGAAAGAGGAAACTCACCTCTTTCTGAAAATATAAGTCCCATCACCATAGGGCAAGAAATAACAAAGTTATTGCTGAGCATAAACCTTAATTTTCACCTCTCATCTAAAGTCTAGAAGGAGAGGCTCAACCCCATAAAATTTGTATTCAAAATAAAGCTCTAAACCAGGGCTATCCAATGGTACCAGCCAAACTGAGCTAGCACCAATATTACTGGAGTTGTGGTCAATTTCAGGCCAAATCAGGGTGAACAAAACATTCACCTCTCATCTAACTTCTACAGTTTTAGTGTGGGATACTTGAAGTGGGGTTGTTTTGGAAAGAGCACCATTAGAGCTATCTGATGGTGTCATCCACTTCCCCATATCTCAACTACAGCAGAGGTTATGGGGCAAACAAGCTCAATACAGCTTTTTGCCTAAAACACGCAAAATGTACAAAATCTTGTATATGTGATAACTTTGCCATATTTAATGATATTCATATCAAATGAGGTACCATTGTGTAGAGCACATCCAGGGCTACACACAGAACTAATTTTTAGGTTGAGATCACAAGAATTGACAAATTTATGGCTGTTTTAAGGTCAGATTCCCACCTGCTGTCATATACAGCCTTACCATGGGATAATATCCCATAATCATGAATATGAGGTGTCAAATAGACAAAAAAGCATGTTTTTACTTCAATACCTCATATTTCAGTCAATACTGGGGTCCCATACAGTTTCAGTACAGCATTCTACGCGTCATACACATCAGAATCAGGCTGTGAGGTCCCCAGATGAAGGTTTTCACCCTGTATTGGTGAAAACTGCCCAGATGTGGTTTAAAAACCACATCTGAGCCCAATACAGGCTATACAGGCTGTTTTCCAACCACAAGCCAGTACTGGAGAGTGAAAAAATCTTCACTTCCTCTACATGGAAAGGTCTAGCACCCTTTCCACCCCATTTCAGGATAAAAAGGAGGCTTTTTACAGCCAGAATTGTTTCCTCATCCTGCTCTTGAATACCCTATGTAGTAAACTGTCAAAAACAGTTTTACTCTTGGGTAATAATCAGGGTTTAATTTTAATTTTAATTATTGTAGTTCTTATTATAGTAATCCAACTGGTAAGACTGCATCCAGGGTTCTCAATAGCGCTCACCACCACTATTTCTCAATAGTAGAACCCTTTTATTATATTATAAACTATTATATTATTCAAAACTCTTATTTTAGAATTATTTTCATGTGTCACAGTCATAGTTCTAGTTTTGAATAGCCGAATTACTGCTTCAACATAGACTCCAGCTGACAATGCTATACATACCTCACAGGCTCACGTTCCCTACCACCAAAAGAAATTGTACCACAATTTTCTTTTAGTAGTATACCCCCAGATTAATTGGGGGGTATCATCCACTGTCCAACCTCCCTACTTATACTTGCAAGTATGTAAAGCACACAATTCAAATTTTTCATTGAGTAATTGGTCTTTTCTCATGTCTGAATCTTCTGAGCGACCTTTGGGAATCAGGTATCTTTTCTGCTACAATCCATTCATCTTCATGTTGTGGATTTTTGGACCTGACCAAGTATTCTCTTTCATTTTTTCCCCTAAGTCTTCTTTCTTTCAAGACTTTTAGTACTTTTTTCTCTTCACTCTGATCAAATGGAGGTACTTCTGAAGGTGTTTCATTTCTCAAAGGAAATAATTTCTTATCACTTGAAGTGTAATGCTTTACCTGACTAACAGGAAAATTTTGATGTTTGTTTTGCAATTACCCTGAAAGTTCTACTTGTACTTCATTTGTCCCATGAAGGGCTTTTATAATAAATGGTCTTGAAAAGGAATATTTCAATTTCTTTGGACCTTTCATATTATTAATGTTCAAAGTTAAAACTAGTATCAAGTCCCCTACTTTGAATTCTGGGGTTTTATGACTTTTATCCCATTTCTGTTTAGCATCTTCAAAGGCGTCATTCATGCTTTGATTTGCATGATGCTCTACTTCATAAAGAAATAACTTAAAGCTTGAAGCAGTTGGATGAATATCAACCAAATCTTTCTTCAAAGTATCAACTGGAAGCTTAGGGTTCAATCCTTTTTCCAACATTTCAGGAGATTTGCCTGTTGAAGCATGGATGGAGGTCTTATAGGATAATTCCAATGCTGGTATTGTGGGAACTCCTCTTGTGTGGGATTAAAATAAGGCAGTACCTGGAGGGGAAAATCACAGGTAGTTTTGAATTGCTAATAACTCCTGTAACCAAGGGTGGCAAGGGTGTATTGCCTGCCCCTCCTAGAATACTGAACAAAATCTTCCTTGGAGCTCACAAACCAAAATAAAATTAGTAAGTGGCTTTACAACTGCAGAAGACAAAATTCAGCAGTCTCAGATCAGATCTATTCAATATATAATATGAAAAATAATGTCAGTAATTTTGTTTGACTTTTAGATTTTTAATGAAATACTGGTCTGTATAATTTATTTTTTTTAGTGAAATTGGGGTGAGTGGTTTCTTCTTGGTGTTAAATTCTTGGTAAGATGGGTTATTTAAGACTTTCTGGAAAATTTGATGAGTTTTGATAAAGGTAATTTTCTTAAGTTAGAGTTATAATAGAGTAAAATAATTTTTTTAAAGGTTTGTTATGTTTTTAAGAGTGGTTAATAATAATATAAAATTGTATTTGTTAAATTTAAGAGGTAAGATTCTTTGATATTGGATTTTTAAAGGGGTAAGTTATTTTTAAGTCTTGATAAATGATGTTAATTTTACTGGATAAAATATTTTAATAGAGTAGAAACCCTCATCTTGGGTTCTGGATAATTTAATAATAATTTTTTATCTTAAATAATAAGATTTCACTGAGCTTAGCTACTGGGTAATCTTCAACACTATACTTCCACTGAGCTTAGCTACTTGGCAAGTAAAATTCACTATAATTTTCTGGACTACCTCCCAGGTGAGGGATGAATTATTCCTATGCTTGCAATGTGCAGGGCATATAATGTGCATGGGGGGATTATGAAATTTGGGGGAGAGAGCCCCTCTATTTCTACCTTTTGGGAGCGCAGGGGGCCGTCCATGGGAGCTGTCTTGTTCCACTTTAATTCCTCTTGATTTCATCATGTGACTCCATTTTTGGTGAGGCCTTTTCTTGCATGGGTCAGGTGATTTAAGGTTTGGTGATAATTCTTCTCTGCACAGCCTCCATTCATCACATGATGGTCTTTTGGTGAGCTAATTATGATGTGATTTCCTTGTATTTTCCTTGCATGCATGAGGTGATTTTATTTTGGCTGAGGATTTTTCTTGTGCACAGCCTCTTTTCTGTCACATGATATTCTGTTGGTGGATGGAGTATCACATGATGAACTTGAAATTCCTTTGCATGTGTCCTATTTTAGGCTTGGTAGAAATGGCTGTGTAATTTATGCAAGTGTTATGGTTGTTTTTTCTTCTTTTTGAAATTTAAAATGAGGTCAGGTGATAATTTCTTGCACTGATGAATTTACTGTTATGTATGAGATGATGTGATTTTTGAGTTTGACACATGCTGTGCATAGTCATGTGGTTGAGATTTAATTAGAATTGTGTACTGCGTGCAGCCTGTTGTAACTAGCTTTGGTTTTCATGAGGTGATGAGTGGTGCAAATAATTCTGATTCTGTTTTAAGGTTTCAAGTGGGATTACTGTGGATATAAGACAAGGTACTCCTGCGGCTTTGTTGTGAATGAGTTTCAGGAATTCCAAGGGGCTGGGCTTTGCATCATGTGACTTTGAATGCAAGTTGGCTGTGTAACTAATGCATGTGTCATTTTCTTGCTGCATGAGTCCTGTGGCTGTAAGGGGGTGTAAAGCTGGGTGGGGTGTTTAATTTAAAGGATGGTACCTTATTTGTTGTAGCTAGTTTACTATATGTAACTTGATTTTTACATATGCATAATAAAATTGAATAATTTATTTAAACACATACACTGCCCTTTGGTGCCTGTGCCATGGCTTTATGAGTTAAATCTAGCTTCCTGCTGTAAAATTGACCTTTTGGTGTAAATTTTGAGTGTAAGTTTGCCTGTAGGCTGGATTTGCTGCTGTTATGGGGTACTATGAGCTTGAGCCTGGTGAATGAAAATGGTATGGAATACCACATCCCCCTCTCCATTTAGTGCTGTCCCCAGCATTCAAGGTGAGAGCTCTTTATTCTTAATCTGATTCTGTGGTCTCCTCAAATACCTCTTCCTCATTTATTGATTCATCTTCTTCACTTTGTTCTTCTTCTGCGTCTTCTTTTGTGTCCATCAACTTTCCTCTTGGGTAAAACCTCTTGACTTGAGATGCTGCGAATCTTCTTGCTAGTTCTGTTCCATCCAGTTCCTCAAGTTCATATGGTCCATTGTTTATTTTTCTGATTACTCTGTAGGGTCTATTCCATTTGCTTTTGAAAAGTAGTCCTAAATTAGTTTCTATTGCTTTGTTGTAAACCAGGACCAAATCTCCGGGATTGAGTGGTGCTCTTAGTTGGTCTGCCATTCTTCTATCCCAATATTTCATTGAGTCCTCCCTTGTTTTTTTGAGTTTTTCTTCTGCTTTCCTTCTCATTTCTTTTTTCCCTTCTAATTGTTTAGCTCTGGCTTCCAGTAATTCCTCAGTTGTGGATATTTTATGCCATTCTACTGCTAAGAAGATTTTTGTTTCAATGTCAATTGGTAATACTGGTAGTTGTCCAAATTGGAGTTCAAATGGTGAAAAACCAGTTGTTCTTTTAGTGGAAATTCTGTCATCTAATGTAACTAGTGGTAGATATTTTTTCCATTTTCCTCCACTTTCCCCACACATCTTGACTAGTGCATCTTTGAGTTGCTTATGGCCCCTTTCCACCATTCCTTGAGACTCTGGGTAATAGGGTTTGGTGACTCTGATCCTTGATCCTGCTTTCTTTACTGCATCTTGCAATTCTTTTCCAAACTCTGGCCCCCAATCAACAGTTACTTCTTTTGGTGAGCCATACCTGCATATCCATTCTGAGGTGAACCATTCTGCAACTGCTTTTGCTGTTAATTTGACTAGTCCAACTCTTTCTGGCCATCCTGAAACATCATCTCTGGCCACAACCATGTACTTCCATCTTCCAGATTTGATATGGACTGCATCAATACTGACCCTTTCAAAAAATTTTGATGTTTCTGTAGATTTTCCTTGTTCTCTTTGTGAGTTTTGACTTCTCTTTTGGCAGGCTAGGCAAGATTGAACTCATTTCTTTACTGATTTCTTCATTCCTTCGCACCAAAATCTTGCTTTAATTTTTTTAAAATGTAGCTTTGAGCTTCTTGACTTGATATCACCAGTTGAGGTTTTGGGTTTTTTCTTCTTTTAAGCTGGCCATCTTCCAAGAAAAAAATTGGGTGACCTTCTTTTAATCCTTCTAAACTCTTCTTCTTTGCTTTATTGTGTTTTTTTCATTGTACTTAAGTATTCTTGCATTCTCTTCCAAAATCCTTCTTGTTTGGTTGGTACTTGTACTCCTGAAAAATGGAGTCAATTTACATTCTTAGCCCCAAATCCAGGGTGTGGCTTGATCCAATCTTCTTCTTCATCAAATTCTGGTGCATCTTCATCTTCTTCTTCTGAGTTTTTTGGTCTTCTGGATAGCCCATCTGGCATAGTGAAAGTCTTCCCTGGTTTGTGTACCAAATCAAAGGAAAATAGTTGAATGAAAGCCACCCATCTTGTCATGGGGGCATTGGGTAAGCAAGGGGTGTTGATCATTTCAATTAAGGCCTTGGCATCAACTTGTAGTTCAAAATGTTGTCCCCAAAGTATTGTCTGAAGCTTCTTGATAATTCTTGCAACTCCACAGAGTTCCAATTTGGGTTGTGAGTATTTTGATTCTAATTTTGAAAAAGTTATTGATTCATATAATACTGGTCTGTCTTTTCCTTCTTTATATTCATTATTGAGTACTGCTCCTGCAGCAATGTAGCTTGAATCTACTGCTAGCTTAATTTTTCCTGATCCTTTGTCATAATCCAATTTCGTGAGAGTTATTTGTTCTCCAATTATTCTTCTGAGCTTATGGAAATCTTCTTCACATTTTTGATCCCAGTCCCAGTCAACATCTTCTCTTGTGAGCCTTCTGAGTGGTGAGGCAACTTGTGAAAGGTTTTCAATAAACATTCTTACATAGGAACAAAGTCCAAGAAATCCCCTTATTTCCTTCTTGTTAAGAGGTGTTGGCCAGTTTTGAATTTTGTTGATCTTTTGTTTTGAAATTGTTCTTCCTTTAAATGATACAACATTCCCTACTATGTCCAAAGCTGGAACACAGCATGCAAACTTTGATCCTGAGATAGTAAGTCCTGCTTCTTCAATTCGGAAAAAAACTCTTTCTAAGGTTATGGCATATTCCCATATAAATCTTCTGCTTGATGGGTTTTCTGGTAGAGTTTCTTGGTTGTAAAGTGATCTTGGTCCTTTTATTCCTCCATCATCAATAAAGATTCCTACACTTTCTGGTATTTCTTCTTGAAGTATCCTGGTCATTTGGGCTTGGTATACTGCTACTGAGTTGGTGGCTCCTTGGGGTAGTTTTGTGAGTTGCATCCTTCCAAGGGGTGTTTCAAAAGTAGTGAGGGGTCTTGTAGTGACATCTAATTCTCTTTCATCATATCCTCCCATGATGTCTCCTAGTCCATAGCATGCTCTTCCTGAAAATGCATCTACAAATTCTTCAATATGAGGTGGTAAGCCAGCATCCTTGATTGTGACTTTGTTGAGTTCTTGAAGGTCATGGACAATTCTGAGTTTCCCATTTGATTTGGCCACACTAAATATTGGGCTTGTGTAGCTTGAGGTGGATTGCTCATAGAGTCCAGGCCTGATTCTTTCTCTGATTAATTCAGTAAACTGGGGTAAAATTGCTTTGGGAATGGGAATTGCTTTCTTCTGCCAAGGTTCATGAGGTATTACTGGTATCTTGTAAGGTTTTCCATATGAGTGTTTGAGTAATCCTCTTTCTTCTTCACAGAAAGCTATTGCTTTTTCCCTTAAGGTAATAACACTTTTGAGTAAATTGATTTCTTCATTTGATAACCATCCTGGTGGGCCAAAATTAACTGCTTGCAGTCTTTCATAGGTGACCTTGAAGGTTTCTTGAAATATAGGTGGGTTGGGTGATAAGGGTGTTTCATAAGGATTTATTGACAAAGGTGGTCTTTCCAAAGGTGGGTTAAGGTCTTGAGGCCTTGGCTCATTGACTGGTCTCACCTTCTTCAGGACTGATTTGTATTTGGCTGCTAAAATTTGGTGATCCATCTTCAATTAGTTATTTTTTTTCTTCTTTTCTTTTTTTTTCTTTTTTTTGTTTTCTTTTTTGTTTAATTATTTCTAAGAATTTGCCAGTGTCCTGAAATCTTGAGGTCTTCACAACTCTTCTTTCTTCTTTCTTCCATAAAAAATGTAGTTTAACGTCATACAGGACCTACAAAGAGGTGTGTAACCCCTGTATATTAGGTATACAAGTCCTGCAGTTTAAGTCATGCAAGGACCTCCTGGCCTAATCCAAGGGCTTATCTTGATTCTTGAGCTCCTTTGTGCTTGATTTTGGACTCCACTTGACTCTTTTTTTATTCTTCAATCTTCATGATTCCTACTTGAGGCAAGATTCTTCTGGTCTTTTTATTTCTTGAAGAGGAATTTTCTTGTCTTAATTCAGGTCTTGAGACTTCACGTTGTTCATTTCAGCCAATTTGATAATGATAAACACCTGTAAAACCCCTTGTTACTGTTACACAAAGGGAGCAGTTTATTGTCATGCTAAGGACAAAAATGGTCCTTCAGCACTTCTCCTGACTAGGACAATCCCCTCCAGCTTCTTGGCTGTTATTTTCTATAAGTTTCCCTGCCCACGTCTACAGGGGAAGCAGTTTAGTGTCATGCTGAGGACCTCTTGAGTCTTCAATCTTCTTTAAAATCCCAAGGGCAATTTTAGTTGAGTGTTTTACATCATCTTGTTGGTCCATCATGTTGAGTGAGTCCTGATTCAATAATTAATTCAGTGAGTCATCCTTCAGTCCATAAATCCTTGCCAGTGATTCTTGAATTCCAAATGAGTTTCAATCCAGAATCAAAGAGACTTCCAAGGTCTGGTGTTGCCCAAAGGTCAATCCATAAGGAACTCCTGCTTTTCTTTATAAACAATCTTCTTTATTTTCGGTATTGTGATAATCGGTATGTGATATAATGTTTCCAAATTATATTGATATTTCTTCAAAATGATTCACTTCCTTTGGTTCTTCTGTAGTCCTAAAGTATTCCTGTTATAAACAAATGAAAAATAAAGAATTGTAATAATAATTTGATTTAAAAGTGATTTGAATATTAATTTATTGTTTTTTTTTTAATAATATTTGTTTTGGATAAGGGCCCCCCTCTCCATTTAAAAATCTTGAGTTGGTTTTCAAATTTTAAAGGGGATATGTTCTCATTCCCCCAAAACTTCCACTATAAGGGAGAGTGTAAGAAATAAGTTTACCCACCCCTTATTTTTTATAGTGATATTGATAAGGATAAATAATGATACAGTAAATTTATACTTTTTTATTATTATTTTTTTTTTTTTATAAGTAGAAAATAACCATTAAATGAGATATCTGATTAAAAATAAAAATTCAAATTAAATAAACCTGAATCACAATTAAGATCCTGGAACTGTTTGGTTGAAGGTGGTAATTTGTTCCAATCAGTAAAAATTGGTGCTCTTGAGAGTATTTAGGATTAATATTACATAATTGAATGATCATAATTTGAGTCCTTTATTCATATAATGACCCTTATGATGCCACAACTCTTCCTTTTGGAATCATCATTGTGACTCAGACTTTATTTCAAGTCCATCCCCTTTATGGTTCAGATTTTCTGTTACCCATAAATTCATTTGAGTTGTTAAAAATATAAACAGTGAAATTGAAAATTTGTACAATTTAAAAAAACTCTTGTTTGCTTTTTTGGGGGGCTTTTTCAATTCCATTTGGAATAAACAGCACATTGAGGTGTTTTTAATATTTAAGTTCCCCAAATTATGTCATCAATTTATGAGTTTTTAATATAAATAACTCCTTCAGAGTTCAATTAATGCCCTCATGGCACAAATACTTCTTCTTTTCAAACAAGTTCCAATCACTCTCTTGTCATTGAAGAAATATTTCAAATAAATTGATCATTTTTTTAAAAAAAATAATACTTGATGTAGAGTTTTTTTTTAATTATTGTTATTATTTAGTTGAAAAATTAAGCAAACTTGATGACTCTTGTTATAATAGTAGGAAAAGTATAATAGAAGATTCTTGAGCTCATTAATGGGATATGACCCTAATTCTTAGTGAAAATAAATAAATGAGTTTGAAATAAATGAAAAATAAAAAAAATATTTTCAGAACATTCAAGTCAGTAAATCTTTCTAATTCTTGTTTATCATTACATAAAATTAGAAATTAAAAAAAATAAGAAATGAAACCTTAGGTAGTTTATAGTCTTGCCTAGGACTTATTCTCCTTTGATAGTCCTTGTTCAATCTTTTTGAATATTTTAAATAGGAATTTTGTGGTCTTTCCAAGGACCATTGGTTGATTGTGTTGTGATTTTAGTCCTAGTTGAGAATCTTGAGTGGGAAGTTTATGGTCTTGCCAAGGACCATATCTTCTTTTTCTTGATAATTACTTGATTCCTTGTTGATAATTTTGGTTTTGATTTATCTTCAAAGCCAAGTTGTAAATTGAATTAAACAGTTTATAGTCTTGTTGAAGACTCATTTTCACTTTTAAAAGCACTTTTAAAATTATAAAATCAGAGAACTATTTTCTTGATGAACACCTGTAGCATTCAAAATCAAATATGTCAGTATAATATATTATAAAATATAAGAAACAGAATAAAAAATAAAAAAATAAAAATTGCAATTTAAAGCCTTTCTTAGGGCTTTGCATTGTCCTTTATAGCCTTGTTGCTTATATCCCCTATAGTCAAGGCTGGAAATAGTTGTCAATGAAACTATAGTGAAATAAAACAAGATCAGTTATTATATTGTAAGGTGAAACAAAAGAGAAATAAGCAGTTTCAAGTCTTGCTGAGGACTTTTTTGTTTTTTTTTTCTTATTTTTAATTTATAGCCCTTTTTTAATTGTTTTCCTTTTTAAATTTCCTGTAGAAATCAATAATCAGAAGTTTTAAATTAAAACATTCATAGAAAAATGAATTAATGTTAAAATTAAGAAAATCATCAGTTTAAAGCCTTGATGAGGGCTTTCTTTCTTTTCAAAGCCCTGTTCATTCATAAAAAATGGGTTAGTCAACTAATTGAATCATGATAAAAAATGAAATTAAGCAGTTTATGGCCCTTCTGAGGGCTTTTTTTTATTGTTTTCCTTTTGAATTTCCTGTAGAAATCAATGATCAGAAGTTTTAAATTAATTTAGTTATAAAAAATAAATTATTTCTAATTTAAAAAATCATCGGTTTAAAGCCTTGATGAGGGCTTCTGTTAATTTATTATCATTTTCCAAACATAAATAAAAGAAAAATTCAACAGTTTAAAGTCATGTTGAGGACTTTTCTTTTTTTAATTTTTTTTTCCTGATTTCTTTTACCAACTTTCATTTTATTTTATTTTTTGGGTCCTCTATTCACTAAAGAATGTTGTTGTCCAGGTGAGGTTTTGTTGTTTAGAGGGCTAGAACACTTTTGTATCACTTAAGACCAGTTCGTGTGGCTGATTTGGAGCTATAATGCACTCTGACTTCCCCTGTAAGGCTCCAAAACTCGTTGGGAAGTTGTATTTGGGCTATTACAGGTGATATTACACCTTTACAATGCTTAGAAGGAAGTCGCATCACTGGCTTTTCTAGCTAAATAGCCTTCAAATGCCGTCAGTAGCTTAATAATGGCTCAGTTTAGAGTATTCTGAGGTGTTTCTCTGATTACTGCAATGTTCAAATCATTTCAAGGAAATGAATGGGGTGTTCAAAAGCTGGTCGAGCTGGTTTAATTTTAGTTGGTATAGCTCAGGGCTGGTTTCTAGGTGTCTCAGAACCACTGGAAACATAATTTTGTGATGTTTCAACCACCTCTTGAGCTTCCAAAAGGCTACCAGTGTGATCCTAACCAAATTGATTGGTAGCAGTGGCTGTAACATTCTTTTCCGGGCTAACTCCACCATAGGAATTAGCCATGTCACTTACTGTTTGGCACTAATCTTTGATTTAACACCTGCTGTCAATCACAACAAGCAGCTTGGTTTTGTATATTGGCTACCTTGTCAATGTTTTGTACTGTACTGGTGCAGTACATGCCCTGGCTTTCTCCTCTTGCATATTCCGATATAAGCCTTCCCCCGTGGGATTCTCCGGCGCCAAAGGCATTTCCAATCTTTGATGGGGTTCTGGACAATTCTTTGCCCACCGGCCAATTCTCCATGGGGCAGGGAGACCAGGTAAAAAAATTCTGCCTCCATTTCTCTTCATTGTGATCGTATGGGTTTTTTTTTTCCACTCCATTCAGCTTTTCTTCCTGCTTTTATCTGTTTTTTTTTTTTATTTTTTGATTGTTTTCTCTTTTTTATTTTCCAAACAAATGTCTTCTGCTCCTCCATCACAAACATCAACCCCAAGCAAAACTGGCCATGCAACACAGCCATCCATCAGTGAACCTGCCACCAATGGAAAGAGGTCCTGGGTCTGGGCCTTTTTCTCCAAAATCGATCCACAGCATATTGAATGTAATGTAATCAACGCAACTGGAACAAGCTGTAGGAAGAAGCTACAATGGGACAAGACAGGCAGTACTAAGTCAATGAGTGATCACCTGAATGCTCTGCACCGTTTAACTAACCCAAATAGCCCATCTGTTAGTGGGAAAGGTCACAATAACACCTTACTGGAGAAATTTGTATTGCAAACACAATCAAAAAAAGTAAGTGTTCAAATCTCATTAGTAATTTAAAATTACTAACAATATATTATTTAGTCACTGTCAATTGAAACACTCAAAACAGCGCTTGTTTATTTTATATGTGAATGTGATCTACCACTCTCAATCACCAAGTCACCATCCTTTCGATGACTCTTAGAGCTCTGCAACCCATCCATATTGAACATATTAGTTAAACGCACTGCAATCACTGCCCACTTATCTCACCTTTTCTATCACCATCAAGAAAACATCCGCAAAATCTTCTCCAAGGATGAGATGTTCATCTCTTTTACAACAGACTTTTGGACAAGCCCTAATGTGACTGCCTATATGGCAGTCACAGCACATTTTATAGACAAACAATTCCAACTGAAATTGTTCCTTATTGGCTTAAATGAAATTCAAGGTAAGCAGAATTTTCTTTTTTTTTTTGATGACCACTTAAGTTCCAATTTCTAGGCGATCACACAGGAATGTCTCTGGCAAGAATCCTCCTTGACTCTTTAAACGTTACACCCTTGAAGATCAAATGGTTTGTATCACAACTGATAATGCTTCAGTCAACCACCAAATTGTCCACGAGATCTCCAGCCAAACAACCTCATCTTTCTCTTCTGAGGTAAATGCCATAGGATGTATGGCTAATGTACTACATTTAGTGGCCCGTGATGGACTCAAGGCCCTTGGCAATAGCTCACCAGTAGAATCATCACCAGCAAACGAGCCAAGGGGACCAATGAATTTAACAAGCCTCATTGATCCACCAGAAGGATTAAACCTCAATTACGATTCGATCATCTCACGGGTGGCACGCTTAGCTTTGTATCTCCACCAAAGTCCTCAGCAGCGCGAAAGATTTATCACCACTGTCAAGCTTGTGTACGATTACACCAGACAAACCAATGCCACCACCCTACTGTCACATGTTTCAACACGTTGTAATTCAACTTACAATATGCTTGAGAGGGCCTTATCACTTACGGATGCATACAACCAGTACTGCACCTTGGAAAATATGCAAGCCTATCAATTATAACCCCTCAATTGGGAGAAAATGAAGTTCATGGTCCAGTTCCTCCAGCCACTTTATCAAGCAACAACAATCATATGTAGATCAAAATATCCAACAATAAATCAAGCCTTACCCCTTTACATTCTTCTGATGAAGAGAATCAATCAGGTACGTATGTTCTATAACATTTTTCATTTCATGCATTTGTCTCACTGACAGTCAGGCACTATTAGGCTTGCCTACAGTACGATGTTGCACCCATTGAACCAGAAGCAAGTGCCATGACCAACAAGCTGACCAAATATCTCAGATTGTTACTCAAAAAGATACCGGTAATCTGTGCTTCAATCCTTGATCCTTGGCTGAAGATGAAATTTTTCATCACTCACAATTCAACATTGGAAGATTTTGGTACATCGGCAAAGGAACTTGAATCAATATTTGAACGAGAAGCCCGCTACCACCTGACTAGCTCAAATGAGCCATCACCGCTTCCTCAACCATCTCATGAGCAGGGAAGTGCATTGATTGATGAAATTTATCCAATGGATTATCCTGAGGCCAACACAGTTGAAAACAAAATACAGCGATACTTTGCTGAACCACCTGAGGTGAAGACCACTGATTTCCTGCTTTTTTGGAAGTCATGGGCCACCATGTTTCCTACCCTTAAGAAGATGGCCTGTAAATATCTAGCAATCCCAGCAACTAGTGCACCCTCAGAACAAGTATTTTCTTGTGGATGCAAGATACTCACTTATCAGCGTGCATCTTTGTCTTCAATGCATGTGGAGCAGCTTTCCTTCCTCAGAGATTGGGCACAACAGTTTGGCCCTATCTATTCTCAGACTTAGCTTTTATCTTTTTTGTATTATTGAATCTCTTTTTGGTTCTTTTAACTATATTATTTGTTTAGCAATGAAAAATGCAGATGGTCAAATTTCTCCCCTTGGGGAACCAAAGGGGCTGGGGCCTTTCCCTGCCCACCGTTCCTGAGTCTACCCCATAAGAAAATGTACCTAAATTTGGCCCTGTCCACTTTCCCCAAAGTTGACCTTGACAGAGAATCCTTGAGTTTCCGGGGTCAGGGGCCGGGCCTATAACACTTCTTTGCAAAATAAAAAGAAATCTATCTCTGAGATTTGTAAACCAAGTGCAGCTGTCATATTTTCTGAACCAAAGCATAGTATTTCACCAATGAATATTTTGAGAAAGATGACTTGAAACCAATTGAAAAAGGCCAAACCATACATAAAATCACCAAAGGACCAAACAATGAAAGCAAGAGCTCATAGAGAAGCAGGAAACTTTGAAGACCTACAGGAACAGGATGAGACAGAACCACAAACGAACAAAGAGATTCAGAAGAAGGAATAATTAATCCAACAATAGTCAGTAATCTCTACAAAAAAGGTGTATACAGTGGAAAATGAACAAATTCAACCCACAATCAAGGATATCAACTTGATCAAAATGGACCATGACAGTATGAAGAGAAAATACAGTAATGAAGTTGGTAAAATCAACTTTTATTCTGGATTGAAACAAAATCCTGGAGGCAACTCACCACTTTATTTCAGAATTGGATGGGAAGAGTACCCAGTCATTGCAATAATGGATCCATATGTTGAACACAATATGATTCCCACAAAAATGGCCATATCCATTGGAATTAAAACTAAGAGAAAGAAACAGAAGAAGGGAAATGAAGAATTCACTCATGAAGTTATGAAAAAGGCTCAAGCTTTCTTACCAACAGGTGAAATATTTTTCTTAAAATTTATGGCCACTGGAAATTTGAATCATCTAATTTTGGGCAAAGACTTCTGAAAATACTTTGTCTTAATTCACAAATGGGATAGTATACCAGAATGCCATTATGAAAGTGAGCTAAGTAGCTTTAGAGTAAATAACTTATCTTTAAAAGAAAATTTATAAAAAAGAATAGTCCATAATATATCAAGATACCCAAAGTCTAGAGGATCTCAAATAATTTTCCAGTAAACCAGTACTAGATTTATGGAGGAATTAGCTTCTTCAACAAGCCAGGAAGAACCTTGAGAATTCTTTTGGGAAAATACCATCTTCCTGGAGGAATTTGAAAATTATTTTCAAAGCCATAACTGATTTATATTGGACATCCCTCCAGAAAGATCATAAAATAAGACCACTAAATATGATGAAGATAATACTCAAGAAGAGATTTCTTCACCTCTTAAGGAAGATATCTTAGGCAAAGCCAACATGAAAAAATCAAAACCAAAATAACCTCAACTCCAAAAAAGGAGAAGAAAGAAATTCAAAGCTGAATCGTCTTCTGAATAGCTTTGATGACTAATGGTTCAATTATATGGGAAAGTATCCCACAGTAGCACCATTTAAACGCAGGAGAGATAACATATCATCCAAACTATGAGTAATAAACTGATACACAGCCTTTTGGTGGCTTTGACACCTCATAATTCAACCATCTGAGATAATATCCCACAATACCACTTGGTGTGGAATTGTAACCTTAAATACTCAATAACCCTTTCAGTTTTGAATATACAGAGATCAGAAGTGTCTCAAATTGTAGCCACATATGAGATATACAAGATGGTTATACTTATGACCCGCTTTGGATTAAGTATGTTGAATTTATACATGTTCAAAGTATTTTTAATTCTCTGTAAAATATTATTTTTCTTATTTTGAAAAATAAGTACCAATAACTTTTGATATGTGTAAGATACAGGAGTAAGAGTTACATTTCTATGTAGCCCTACTTTTGCCCTTCCTGAAAATATGCTACTTGACAGGTCTCCAATCAAAACTGTGGAAGCCACATGAGAGGTGAAAAAATGGTATCATTTTTCCATGTTTGACAAATAGTATTTGTTTGATAATTTCTAATCCAGTGGTGCTACAGTCTTGTAAATAAGACTATTGGATAGTCCACATTAAGTGCTTTAATAAAAGACTTCACTTGGTGGGTTTGTGATCCAAACTCTAGATTACTTAGATGAGAGGTGAATATGAAGGTTTATGCTCACCAAGAGTTTACAACCTCAATAACTTGGGTAATTTTTATTTTTGGGTCATAAGAGTAATATTTTCTGAGAGGGGAAGGTTTCCTCCTTCAGATGGTCACATATAAAGACTAACTTTTTTAGGTTCTGCTCTTTGTGTTTATGGCCCTGTTGTCCCTTTATTTGGTTTAATAATGATTGAAGGTGTGTATTTCACCCCTTCTCATGTACCATATTTATGGTAGCTTTGAATGTCATGCTTGTGCTCTGGTTTTGAGTCACAGGAAGCAGCTTCCCCTCAAAATGAAGAAAAAAATATGTATAAGCAAGAAGAATGCCAGTTAAATCTTTGAATGCCCACTATTGGCTTTTTAAGATGAGAAAACTCAACAGATTGAGGACTGTTTCTGAGAGCCCTACAAATTTGTCATAGCCATTGGAGTGTTGATTATAACCTTGGCCTCCACTGCCACAATCTCTACTATTTGAGAATGTCTTGCCTAATATTTATCAGACCAAGAATTATGACTGCAGATCTAAACTGCTTTTCCATAAGTACCAAAACTTACATTACTTACAGGAAATTATTTAAAAGCTGATGTCAAAGATATAATTCTGTGTTTTTTTAAAAAAATCTAAGATTGTGAATTTAAAAAAAGCAAAAGTTATTTTTTTGCCAAGGCATTACTGAAAAAGGTCCAACTTGGTGATTAAAAGCATTGCTGGGAAATTCAAAAAGGTTTTTCTCAGTTCTTAGAGCTTCTTCTGTTAAAGAAAGCTACTTTTCATCATTCTAATTGAAGTTTTCAAGACCATTTATTGGATTAATCCGAATGTGCTTCACAATATTTGTGAATTAGGGGAGCTCCTTTCGGAGTTTAGTCTGGATCGGAGTTTTCAGTCTGCGTCTGCATTCGAAGGTGCTCAAATCTATTTGAATATAATATAAACCTGGTTATACGCGGTATTGCTCTTGGGTTGTCTAGCATCCCTCTCATGTCGTCGGATTTGAATCTTATCTTGAATGAAAACCGACTTACGACACGACAAGATAAGATTTAAATCCGACGACATGAGAGGGATGCTAGACAACCCAAGAGCAATACCGCGTATAACCAGGTTTATATTAGATTCGAATAGATTTGAGCACCTTCAATTATACAGAAAACAGAACTCATAATATGACGTCAAGCAGGAAATAAGCAACATACTGCATTTGTAGCAGTGACCAATAACCTGACACAACGTCAAAAAAAATTTTAGATACCGAACATCATCAGTAACCCTAACCTCAATACTCATCATAGACATAGTGCGGGATTTAAAATACATTGCACTTTAAAAAAGAAAAAAAAATATATTCCATTCTCAGGAAGATTATCCATCCACAAGACCCAGATGAAAAGATTCATTCCATTCATCACTTCACTTTCAATCAGCCAAAGATTTCATTCTAAATCAGTTGAGTAAATAATAATCTATCTTCTTCGTCGAAGTCCAGCTCCCAGCCTGATGCCTTGTTGACGTTTCGCTCGTTTTCCCAGAATAGCCAGCAGCGAATTTAGCTCCAGTAATTTGGATATCAAACTCGTTGGATCCTTATTTAAATTTATCAATTGAAGAATTGTTGGTTCCATCAGGCAATTTTTACTGTGATATATGTATGGAGTATAGAGCTAATCGATTACTAAGATCTGCTTCATTTTTTAGCCTGTTTCGGAAAGTGGAAATCGAGAAGCCCATCTTATTCTTATTCAGAAATCGAAAAAGCGTAATTATTGGAAGAAATCAAGTTGGTAATTTTGAGTCGACATCGTTCATCCCTTTCTGAGCAAATTTAAAATTTTATCACGTTCCAAGCTCCACCTTCTAACGATTTGGGATGCTTTTTTGGCTTTACTCAATTTAGAATCCATGGCAAGAAGCTGATCTTGACAAGTTAGACCAACAAGAAATCTTGTTAGTCAGAAGACGTAGTGGTGGAGGAACAGTTTATCATGTCAGTTACCATACCCTGAAGCAACAAATTAGAACCCTTTTACAGTCCTGGTTCAATCGAATCGAACCTTGTGTCTTGATTCTGAACATTTTCATCGCTATCTAACTCAAGTCTTTAGCGAACCTTTTAGGATGAAGGAAACACAAATTATTCAGTAATGGTACCACGTCTTCAATTCAACCGTCGGAAAAACGCCGAATTAGTGGCCAGTGCCTTGACTCAAATGGGTGTTAATGCTGTGAATGTGACAGACAGACATGATGTATGTGTTGAGGACTTCAAGGTAGGCTCAAAAGATTAACTGTAGGACTGCCTCCTTTGCATTGCTGAAGACAAATTCTGTACAGTAGGTTTCAGGCTCAGCATTCCGAATCACCAACGCTCGTGCCTATCACCATGGTACTATGCTCATAAACTCCGATCTCGCCCAACTGAGGGGTGCACTTCGACCCTCAAAGAAATTCGTAAATATGGCCCTGTTCTCTTCATCACATTTAACGATTGGTTTATAGTGACTATTTTCCTTTCGTAGGATATTGTTGACTCGAAGGCAGTTGGCTCTGTTAAGTCGCCAGTCACGAGCCTTTCCGGAACAGCTAATGCTTCAGTAAACCATGAGCAATTCGTGAAGCACGTTTGCAAAGCGTTCATTCAACATTATTACCCATCTATCAATTACTTTCCCAGACCAAACGTATTTGTTTTAATTTAACTATCAACGGCCACTATAGTATTTAAACCCGCCATTGGTTTGAACGTTTGGTGCTAGGCAATCGGCGAATCAGAACTTGTTAACAACGAGTTTATCCAAACTGGTTATCAGGAGTTGAAGGTGTGACTTTACCTTTAAACTCGAATAATAATGAAATCCAAAGAGTTGCCTTTTTGGTTTTAAGTGCTCATTGATGACATCTTTTTCCTATCTTGTCTGACTTTTTGTAGTCATGGCAATGGATTTTTGGTCAGACGCCCCAGTTTTCTAGTTCAATTAAACTTCAAATCGATCAGGTCTCGATACCGGTCAGTGAGACCTTCGTTTGCGTAATTTACACTTAATTCAATGTCTCAATATCAAATTTTAATTGCATTAAAAAACACTTAGGTCACAGTGAATTATAAGAATGGAATGATTGAACAAGTTGAATATAACCTGGAAAACATGTGTGCCAACATTAAGGAGAAAGCCAAAGTGGCAATTACTAAAGCATTCCAGATTGGCGATAGGATTCAAACTTGACATTCTTATAAGGTGAGGCATTCTTTTTCTGGCTGTTTTTAAAAACCTAAAAAAAGCTATAAAAGCCTTTCGTGTTTCCCTTTATTAAGTCTTGGTCCCCCATGGCGACTGCTTATTTCATCTTTCTCATCTTTCTCTCTCCAAACATTACAAATACCAAATACGCAGATTTGGAGGAATTCTTTTAATAAATTAACTTGAACGAAGAAAACTCGCAAACCTAGAAGAATCATGAAAGTGTTGATGACAACTTTTTCTGGTGCTGCCGTCGCAACTCTTGGGTTTTTTATCTTTTGCAATTCAGGAAATTATTACAGCTTTTCTTTGCTTAGTGTCATGAACAGTAGATAAAACAGCTTCGTTGGGATTGAAAACTAGAGAAAAAACCTAATACCCTGTTGTCAATAATCTTTAGTCTCATGTAATGCTTAGGTTGAAAAAGCAAGTTGCATTTTAATATCAATTTTAAGTCTATTTTTGTTTGAATGAGCCTTAAAGAGATGAACAGTGAACAAGTCATCAAATGCCATACATACCAAGTAGGGCCATTGCTTGGGTCATTTAAAAGCTTTACCCAGGTCCGCCCTTTTGGCAAATTTGTTCACCAAAGCTGACAATGTATTTTGTTCAAATATATCATCATACTTCAAGCATGTAGATATTTTCGCTTAGCAGTGGATTCGATGTTTTTTAATTAATAATGCAGAAAAGTTCATGAAGATGTTGGAGTCAATTCTCAAGGTATAAGAAGCAAGGCAGGGCCTTTTTGAATATTTGGCTGTTTCTTAGAACACCCAAATATTCAAAGCTAAAGTTTCAAGTCGTCCAAGCACTTGAAATTGAATTTTCTGAATATTCAAACTCGAAAATAAACGACATAGCAACCAATTTTTGATTTAGTGGAGAAAATTCAGCCCCTCTTTCCTATTAAATGAATTTGAAGTAATCAGAATCTTTTTTTAGGAGCAAAATCTGTTTTAAAAATAATAATAATTGACAAGTGAGAATAACAAATAATAAAATGGGATTTAAATTTGAATTTTTGATTTCGAATTTTTTTCAAATTTCAATTATTATTTTTCGAATATTGAATGTGAAAACGAAATAATTCAAATATCTATTCCTTAAGAAAAAGAATACAAATAAATACAAATAAACTGAAGGGATTGGGAAACTGTATATTTGATCTTTTTTTGGTAAATTCATGTAAGACAGCCCCTGAAATAGGGCAAGTTAGGGAAGACATACCTCATCCACAAAATAAAAAAATCCCTCCCTCCACCTCCCAAAATGCCTCCAAAATATAAGAAAATTGAAATCGTTATTTTTCCTCATAACTTGTAATCACACTCAAAAATATCTCTTCAAATCATCAATATCTTTATTGAGCCCTTCTACATCAGTTTTTTGCCACATTGTTATATCTGTCACTATTTTTTTCTTGATTAATCCCCTTCATAAGCTGATTTTTTGCACCTAAAAATTCCCGGAATTCTCATTTTTATTGCTTGAATCCTTCTTTATTTTTTTTCATAGTGATGCTCCAACCACCCTTTGAAGGAGCATCTCAGACCCTTGAGGGCCTCTGGAAAAATTTCCATAGTTCTTCAAAGGTATAAGGCTATTCTGTCACCATCCAAAGCTTTAATGCAACTCACAATCAGTTTTAAAATTGTTTTGATAGATCTGGTATACCATCCTCCCGGGACTCACCTGAAAAAAAATCTGCCTTAAAAGACATTAGATTTCCCTTTTAGACTTTGTGCTGGGAAATATAGAAACAAAACAGCTTGTAATTTGAAATTAAAGTATTTTTCGCATAATCATGAGGCCATTCGGATCATTATTTACCATACCTCTTTCAGAAATATTGAACCTGCAATGACTTCTTCAACAGGAGGGACTCCCTCTTCCCATATCCTTCACCAGAAAATTCAGAACTATTGGAACATTCAAAGAAAGCCTGGTAGATAAGTAATCCTTCAGGATATTTAAAGTCAAATAAGATAATCAAATGAAGAATATATTCAATTAAAGGGTTCAATTTCAACTTTTATTGATAGCCTGAATTAATATTATTCTAAATTTGTTCTTCACTCATCCCATGATAGTAAAACTCATTCAAGGATCACTCATATTCTCTTTTTGAATTTTTATTATAAAACTATAAGTTAGAACATTCCTTTTCTTAAAATTTTCAAGAGAAATTCTCAGGGTTTTTTGCTTTCTTATTGAAGGAACAGAATTTCCGATTGCTGTGAAGACAACAAATACCATAAACACATTCTCAATAATTACAACATTAATATATTTCCAGGAAGGGTGTGGGAACTCCTCCTGTGTGGGAAAATAACAGTTATCTATTTTTGAGCTTCTAATAATTCCTTAAAACAATTGTGGGTATTATTATCATCTTTCTCTCCTGATATACCAAAAGAAACTTCTTTGGGATCAAAATCAAAATGGGATTAAATTAAATGCTTTAAAGCTAGAGAAGACTTAATTAGGAAATCTCTATCAGACTAATAAACCACTGATAATATTCAAAATATCAATTATTAGGTGTTCTTGAAGTGATAAAGTCAATTTTTAGGTGAATATAGATGTTTTTGGGGTATATTGTTGAAGTTGATACTATAGAAAGTAAGCTAAATTTCATATTATCATGATAAAATGTTACACCATGTATTATATTTTGTATAATGATAGCTCAAGGCTAATTTAAAGCTAATAATAAGTTAAAGGTGAGTTCAAGGTTCTATTTGTGATAATATTGAATGTACAGGTAATAATACTATGGCTTTTCATGGAAAAACCTTTCAAGAACTCCAAATCTTCTTCAATAACACTTTACCACTGCGCTTGGATACTGGTAAGAAATACATCATTATAATTCCACTGATATTAGTTACTGGGTAAAAAGATGGCTCAACAAAATGCTAGTCACCTTCTAGGAAAGGGATAGACTTATATCTAATTCATATCCAGAATTCATTGCGGAAAAGGGAATTTGGGTGAGATATTTACCTATTTATTCATTTTGGGAACCTAGGGGTCTTCCATGGGAGCTCTCCTCACTCACTGATATTGCTCTTGGATTACAGGTAAAAACACTCAAGTCAGTTTTTATAGCAAGTATTTATTATTGAATGGTCCATATGATGGCTTATTCACAGTGTGATACTGAAAGCATCCAATGGCCTATGTGCTAAACTATCTCTGACTTCAATCTTTATTTCTATGTTCAAACATGAAATTAAAATTAAAATTTTTATTATCTAAGTTCTGATGATGTGAGGCAATTATTATATGACATCATTTAAATTTTTTGGATGAAATCCTTATTATTATTCAATGATGTAATTATTTCAATTTTTGTATTTAAAATATCTAAGAGGATAATTTTTAACTTTAAATGATTCCTCAGAGATTGATCTTATATAATTTTTACCATTTATATTAAACCATTTATTAGCTTAAGAAATATAAGATCTTGCAACCTTCATAAGAAATCCATATTATTTGAATTATAAAATATCCTTGATATTCTTAGTGAAGGTAATTCCACTAATAGTGTTATATTCTAAATAAAACAATGGATATATCATCTCATCTTAATAGTATTCCACTCTAATTAGTTTATTAATTCCTTTGTTATAAACTGGAAAAAATGAGACCCCAGCTTACACACAGCCTTGAGGTATATTTTCTAGTGTAATATTTCCTCAAAGGATCTTTCTGACCATGTATTTTGTGAGCCTTTGAGATATGACCGCATATCCAAACAGGTCACAAAACAACTTTACAATACTTATTTTAATAATAAGAATTGAAGGTATTATCTTAAAATAAGTAAAAATGCCATAAAAAAGTATAAAATCTTGATTATCTCTGAAACCAATGGAACATGTGAAATAAATTAAGCCATTGGAGCTCCCATGAAATGATAGACATATAAGATTCTTATGTCATATCTTAAAAGTCAATACTTACTGAGATAAATTGAATATGTGCACTTTTATGATCAGTGCACATATTCATGGTTCTTAGCTCATATCTTTTGAAATATTTATGATAAAGAGTTTAACCAAGAAAAAAGCTACCACATAATAGCTTTAAAAACACAGATATAATCTTCATTTGAAGAGCTATAAACAAGGTTATAACTTACAAGGGTTTATTGAGAAAAAATAGCAATAGCTGTTGACCACTTTGCTGTGAAAGTGGTCCAAAATTAAAAGGAGATATTCAGATTTTAATAGAGCATATGTTAAGAATTATGTAATTTTCATTATTATATTCAAGGTATAACCCCTAGAAATAATGGTTTGAAGTTTCAAATAGTAAATTTCAACAGAAAAGATGAGTTACAAGAAAAATCATCAAAAAGAGAGTTTTGATGATCTAATAATATTATCTGTACAGCTTGGTAAGAACATGCCAAGCTACCACAACTAACTCTCTGAATGGCTCTAGCACGCATAACTCAAAAGATATTAATGATCAAGCTTTAAGCTTAAAAATGATTATTTATCATCACTAACTGTAATCTTATTCTAAGTTTAGCAGTTATATAAGGGATAAAAATGGTTAATATTAGTATAATATGATTAATAGTAATAAAATACATGAAACTTAACCTTCTGCCAACCCTATTATTTCAGAAAGCTTAGAGTTACAGTGATAAATTTAGATAATGGTGTAACAATGAGATTAGATGGTTTAATTATGATGTACTCATCACTAAACCTTAAAATACTGATCAGCTCCAGTGGATAACCTTGGTAAACATCTTGCAGAAGACTTCTGAGCACCAGGAGGGAGGAGTTTACTATATATAGAGCTCTTTTTACCTCTATTTCCCCCTCAGATACATCAAAAACACTAAAAATATTAAATAAAAAGGTAAAAGCTTTATTATTTTCATATAATTATAGAATTTTATCAAATAACAAGGTTCATATTTTTAATAATCATCAATTTTGATGTGATTGAATCAATATTTGAATTTTTTTGTTAATTTCTCTCTAAAAATCTATAACTCCATGTAAAATCAAGAATATTTGTAAATACAATTTAAATAAGTTGCATTTACACTATTAGGCATAAAATTGTTCAAAATTACTAAATAAATTATTAAAAGTAGGTTATTTCTGTTTTATAATAATTTTTCTCTTTATTATTATTTTTAATAATTCTTTTATTAATATAAATAGCATTTATATTCATACATAACTTTAATATTGGTAATATTAGTGTTATAAATTGTTTTTTATGATTAAATAACAATCTCTTATACATTCATTTTTTCTTGGTAGCAATAATGAATTTCCATAAATATATCAATTGTCAAAAATTAATATATTTATTTTTATATTATTTTAGTTATTTAAATAATATAGAAATTTTTACACCATAATTATGATATTTCTTGATTATTATAGTCATTCTTAATCTTATTTATTATTCTATTAAGGAAATTCAGAGTAAAATAAGCAAAATATTAGTAATATTTGCTTATTGTTTCATAGTCAAACCTTACAGATTTAGACTTCAACTACAAACCTTTACAGCCTTAATACATATTTATTAATAAGTAATTTATTGCTGAAAGGTGTCATAATAAATATTTACCCACAATTTATTCCAAAATTACACATATTTGATAGATTAATTCTTGTTAGTAATTCCCAATAAGCTTACATATTACCTGTCTATTTTAGAACTTACACATATTATTCAACAGCTGTGATTTATAGCTTCTGTTGATTTTTGTCAAATGGTGTCATCTGACTATTATATAGTACCATATTTCTATGAAATATGACTTAATTGTGATATATACAGCACCATATTGAGGTAGTCTTTCTTGTGAGGTAAATATTTCATTTTATAAGGTTGTAGGGATATTTTGGTGGCTGTATAGCATATGCATGTATTGTGGATGGGGCATATACTATTTGAATCTTTCTTCAATTAAAAATTCTTCTTGCAATTTTTGACTAAAGGGTGAGCCTGTGTAAGAATATTATTTTTTTTAGTCTTTTTACAGATTAAAATAAACTTCTGCATACTTAATTCTTCTCCTTGATCTTTATTTATTTATAAGAGCAGAGTGGTTTGGTTTCATTTGTTTATACAGTAAGGTGGAGCTTTATATCAATTTTTTCAAGCATGTGTGTGATCCACTGAGATATTAAAATATATTCAAAAAGGTTCCAAATGATACAAATATATTTAACCAATAAGAATAAAAATTCTAATATTAAAGGAATTAAAATAAGTAAAATAGCCATAAAAAGGCATGAATTCTTGATTATCTCAGAACAAAATGGATAAACATTTGAAATTAATTACACCATTAGATTACTACCAAAAAAATACATATATTACTCCTTTATTTCATATCTTCAAACACAATACTTATTGAGATACCTGGATATATGCACTTTTATGATCAGTGCATATATTCATGGTTTTTAACTCATATCTTTTGAAATACTCATGATAAAGACTTGATCCAAAATGAAATTTGCCACAAAATAACTCCAAGAATAAATATATAAGCTTTATTTGGAAAGCTATAAGCAAGGTTAATAATAATAAGGAGAACTTGGTAAAAATAGCAATACCAGTTACCCACTTAAAATTAAGTGGTCCAAACTTAATAAAAAGTAGATATTCAGATTTCACTAGTTTATCAAAGAATAATGAC
Source organism: Austropuccinia psidii (assembly GCA_023105745.1). NCBI lineage: Eukaryota > Fungi > Basidiomycota > Pucciniomycetes > Pucciniales > Sphaerophragmiaceae > Austropuccinia > Austropuccinia psidii. The sequence goes on from JALGQZ010000011.1 coordinate 23,547,390, forward strand.
ATAATTTCTATCATAATACTCAAGGTTCAAGCTTATGAAATCATGTTTTTAACTCTAAAATAGTAAATTTTAACAAAAAAGATGAATTACAAGAAAAATCATCCAAAATAGAGTTTTTATGATCTTATGGAACTCTCTTGGAAGCTTAGTAAGAATATGCAAAGATATTATAATTCACTATCTGAACTGAATTCTCCTGAAAGACTTCAAATTAACTAAAGATTTAAGCTAAGGCTTAGAAATGATCTTTTTGAATTGCAACTGTAATCTTATTTTACATTTACCAGTTCAATAGAAGATAAAAATAGTGAATCAAGGCATTTTATGATTAAAACTAACTTAATAATAAAGTTAAGTAATATGACAAGCTTATGATGTCCTAAAATTAGAATTACAGTGATAACTTTGGAGTATGGTGTAATAATTATGTAATCATCACCAAACCTTATGATATTCATTCATTACAGTAAAGAAACTCAGTAAGTGTCTACTAAAAGGAAGTATAATTGATATATAAAGAACCCTTCTTCCTCTTTTTTCCCATCAGACCCATCAAATTCAATAAAACATTAAATGAAGGGTTATATTCTTTATTATTTATATATAAAGCTCTTATATAATAAAAGACCAAAGCCATATCTTGTAGCAATCACTAGCATTTACATGATTAAATAGATATTTTATTGTTATTTGTCAAATTCTCTTAAAATCTCTAAGTCCACATAAAAAAAGTAAAAATTATATTTCTCTCTATTTTTTATTTGAACTAAAATCTATATAAGTTGTCACATTCTGGGTCTTAAAATTAATCAGAATTATTATATCAAGTGGTAAAATAAATTTAGTTTCTCTTATTATTATATTTATCCCAATTATTCTTGTTGAATATTTACTTGATTATATGCATACTATTTACGTTAATAAATGAATTTAGTATTGGTCATATTGATGTAATAGATTGTCTTTTATTATTAAATAGAAATTTTGCATACATTTATTATTTTTTTATAACATTAATAAATTGCTATAAATATATTTAATTTAGGGTGTTGGTAAACACACGTAATTATATGTTAAAAAGACATAAGGGGTGGTTTTTAAATGAAATATGGCTATTTATGGCATTTTTAAGGCCATTAATGGAATTATAAATGCAATAAAGGGCATTATTAATTCCATCAATGGAATTGTTAATGCCATTTATGGTATTTTGAAGGCCATTAATGCCATTTATGGCATTGTTAAGGCCACAAATGACATTAACAATGCCATTTATGGAAATTTTAAGGCTATAAATGACATGAACAATGCCATGAATGGCATTTTTAAGGCCATTAATGACATTTATGGAATTATGAATGTCATTTATAGCCTTACCAATTCCATAAATGGCATTTTAAATGGCATTTATAGCTATAAAAATTCCATAAATGGCATTGTTATTGTCATTTTTGGCCTTAACATTTTTAGTAAAAACACGTAAGGGCTTACGTGTTTTTACTAAAAGCTTACGTGTGTTTACCAACACCCTTAATTTATTATGTTATTTTTATAATATAATTTATATTATGATATTATTTTCAGATAATATAAATGTTTTCTTCCATAATTATAATAATATCTTATCATTATAATTAGTTTTTAATCTTGTCATTCATTTCTATAAGGAAATTCAGAGTACAATAAGTAAAATATTTATAATTTTTACTTATTGTTTCATAGTCAAACCTTACATTTGTGGGCCTGGCTCAGATATTTACTCAAAAGAAATCATATAAAGATTAAGGTTGGGTTTATCCAATAAGAAATTATATTTATAATAATCAGCCATATATAAAATTTATATTTATTGAATTCAAAAGCTATTGAGGCATTTGGAAAGTAATTTTACTGTCCTTCATGTGGTTTTTCACATCCTTAGACTTGCAAGAGCTTTCTTTGAGTGACTCTAGTGCTTAAATAATAGATTTTTAAATGAAAAATAATAATTTATATTATGATTTGATTACAGAATCATATTATTATTTGTTCAAATATTAAAATAAAAATCAAATAAAACTCATTTTATTCCTGATTTTTACTTATTTCTCTTATGTAAAAAATAAAAACAATTTTTTATGTGAAAATTCCTATATCTTTGTAAGAAGAATACATTTTCTATGAAAAGACTCATATCTGTTTGTATTTTTTAGTGTTTTAAGATAAACAAAAAAGGGATAACCAAACCACTGTTGAATAATTGGTGGAATAAAATTTCAAAGTGATCCAAAACTAATCATAAGAAAGAAAAGAAAACCCAAGAAATTGGTTTTCCCATGAACAAAAATTCAGGACACTCAAGGTGAGTCCCTCTCCTAAAATTCCATAAAAAGATTTTTTTTCTAACTTCTTTTTCTTATCTCTTTATTTCTCCACATGACTACTAAGAGAGGCTCCCAATAATCCTTCCAATCACATAGATGTGGACCCAGAAGTAGAAATTATTCCGCAAAAGGGAAAAAAAGAAAAGAGGTCCTAGTGGAGGAGAATCGACACAAGGAAGTGCCATAGCCCAAAGGCAAGTAATTGAAATGCCCATTATTTCTGAACCAGAATTAGAGCTAAAGATTAGTAATTCAAACGGAAATAAATCATGTTCAGAGGGCTAAAATAGACATATACATGAGCCAGTACAAATGGTACCACACAGTACACAAAGACAAGGACTGGGAAATGTTGCCCAAAATCTACCAAGGAGTGATGAACTCCTGGCACAAACTCAAGGAATTTTTCCAGAAGAAGGAAATAGTGAAATACTCCAATGGATAGAAACCACTATCATCCAAGCCTAAAATCAAAAAGATAAAGGAATGAAATAACAAAAAGAGGGATTCAGGCAAGCAAGATGCTGCAGTAGCTTCTAACAGCAAGCCTCAAGCCAACCAACTTCCCCAAGAAGGGAAAAAGAACAAGAAAAAGGATTGGAGGAAATCATATTACCTCAGTTACAGGATACCAAGAATTAAAAAAGATGCCATGGACAATGATTTCAACATTGCCAGAACCTTGATAGAATTCAAGGATAAGGAGGGAAAAAGAATAAGACAATCATCTTTCCCAAAGAAATAACTTTGTCCCCTGATCTTATGAATAATTTATCAGAAATTAAAAATAGTATTTTACTTTAAAAGAAATTAAAAATAGTATATTATCATTAAAAAAATAAAAAACATTATATTATCTTTATCCTAAATTGTTGTACAAAATAAAGAAGAAATAGATAATATCAAATTTATGATTGAAAATAATAAATTAAAGACTTTAATTGAAAATACTCCAAAATTAATACAAGGACAACAAGAGTTGTATAAGTACATAAAAGATATAAAAGAAAAAGCTTTGAAAATCAAGTATGACCAAAGTATTGACAATTTAACAGAAAAACTAAACAAATTGTCCATTCTTGTTTAAAATTAGAATAAAAGACTTAATCACACCAAAAATTGCTTCTGGACCATGTAGAGAAAAGTGATGAAGAAAGAATGAATCTTAAAGATGAAATCCAAAGTAAAATTAGACTTATTTCTGAGAAAATGGATAAAATAAGTGATGCTAACTCAGATATTTAAAAATTATCAACCCCATTTTAACAAGTATGAAGCCCTGCTAAGCCAAAAGAGGTAATAAAAAATCCCTTCATAAAAGATTTGAGTAATTAAGACAACAATGAAGCTTCAATAAAAGAAGTACCTCCACTCAAATAATGGCCAAAATTCACAGGTGAAGGTGAATATGACCACATATCATTTCTTAAGACAATTCATATTTTGAAAGAATATTATGCCATACCAGATGAATTAATAACTGCAAAGTTAAATTTGTTGTTTGAGAAATCTGAAAAAAGATGGTATTATGGCATAAGACAAGCAAATTGAAAAAATACCTGGTCTTGGTGGAAAAATTAAATACTGATGAAGTGGGAAAATGATACTTGGTTGTATAAAGTAGAAAATTTATTTTAGAACTCATTCTTTGACCCAGAAAAAGACACCTTTAGCTTGGTGCTTAAAACAAGTTGAAAGATTAGATGAACCACAAATATCACACAAGATTGTATATATGAAAATACTCAGAAAATGTGTAGCGGAACTAAAGAATTCCCTAAGAAGAAGGTGCATAGAGCCAAATTCCACAGAAGAGTACATAAATGCACTAGAAGACATTGCAGAGAGGACCAGGACTGGCAGAAAATGTAAGAAGCTGGACATAAAAGACTCAAAAATGCCAAAGAACGATTTAAGAATAATAACGCCAAGGAGAAAAGAAATTCAATAAATGTGGTGGTATTGGACACTTAGTTAATAATGGCTTCAAGAAAGCAAAAATTAATGAAAATGTGGAAGCAGAAGACCACAAGGACAAAGAGGAAGAATATGATTCAGGAGGAGAAAATGAAGAGCCATAAGCTTCTAAGAATGAAATAAATATAATTAATGCTCAAATCAATAATATTGATTTAATCTATGAAGTATTGGATTTAAACTCAAATTTATCACAAATTGGAACATCTGATACATGAATTACAGATATACAAGATGAAAAACCACATATAACCAAGACTGAAAAAGTAATAGGCTATACATCTTGAAATCAATATAAGCATTGTTATGGTAAAAATCTAAAGGGAAAAGATAAATCTGGATAAAGGAGCATAATGCACTCATGTTGGAAAGAATTCTCTCCAGAAACCTTTACCAGATTGGGAAGACATACTTATACCAATACAAGGGGTAAAATTTAGTAGTGAAAGTGAAAGCATGAAACTACTTGGAATTATTTATTTAAAATGAATTTTCCCACATCCATCTAAATGTATAAGAATCAAGGTGGAATTTGTAGTAACTGAGAACTGTACCAGTAACCATTTCATACTTGAAAATTATTACCTATCAATTTATGGCATAGATATCTCAAGCCAAAAAGATAGTTTTTTTACCATAGGAGACAATAAAAGACAGAAATTTTGTTTTTTAAATAATAAGAAACAAATTACTGTTGTAAAAAACAAAGAAACAAGCCCAGAAAAAAACACTTGTTCACAAGTGAACAATTGAAAGAGGCAGAATTCAATGAAGAATTAAAAGAAAAAATGAAAGAAAGGTTAATTGATCTCTTATATAAATAAAACAATGCCTTTCCAACTGACAAAAAAGAATTAGGTGCTATTATTGGACATGAGGTAGATATTATTTTAAATGTAGAAAACCCTATCCACCCCTGTTAAGAAGACCAGCTTACCCAGATATCCCAAGAGCTAGAAAAGCCTTAGAGGTCCACATTAAAGAATTAATGGACCTAGGCTTCTTAAGAAATGTAGGTCATAATGAACAGGTAGAGGTGATTACACCTGTTATAATAATCTGGATTAATCATAAATGAAGGATGGTAGGGTATTTCAGAGCTTTGAATACCTACACCATCTTTGACAGATATCCAATATCTAGGATCCATGAGACATTAACAAAAATTTCATGGGCTAAATTTACTACAGCCAGCATGGGTACCACAGGAAGAAAACCATATAGAAGGAATATTTGTCTCAGAAATTGGTAAGGAGTTCTTTAAAAAAGTTGAATAAAGATATAACATGGATAGGAATTGCCATATTTTATGGAAAATTTTAATTAAAGACTGAAAAGACCCATCATTATGTTCCAAACTGGATGAATTATGGAAAAAAGCTTCCAATGAAGGAAGCTCCTACCTCCTTGATGGAATACTTTACCATAGAACAAAACAAACATGTTTTGTGATCCTAACAGATAGAGGTTTAATAAAAACTATACTAAATGAAGATCATGATAGTGTTGTTTCTGGAAATTTCTAAGAAGACAAGACACTTGAAAGAGCTAATTTCTTGTTCTTTGTGGCTAAATTGAAGAAACAGCATTTCAGAATATTTATAAACTTGTGAAAGATAACAAAAATGAAATAGATCCACAGGTAAGAAATTTGGAATGATGATCCAAATCCAAGAGCCAAAATGCCCATGGCAAATAGCAAATATGGAGTGGGTAACAGCCCTACCCCCAGGAGGAGATAGGAGTTTGAATGCATTCATAGTATTGGTTCATAGGTACAGTAAACTTCCAATGTGCTTACCCTGTCATAAGGATGACACAGCTATGGATACAGCCATAATGATTTGGAATCATGTTCTTAGCCATACAGGATTATCCCTAAATGTCATAAGTGCTAGATATCCCAAATTAACTTCAGCTTTATTGAAAAATTTCAATAAACTGTTTGGCACAAAATTATCATTCTATATAGCATATCACTCTCAGACTAATAGACTATCAAAAATAATGATACAAACTCTGGAAGATATGATCAGAAGATTATGTGCTTGTGGCCTATAATCCAAAGACTCTCATGGTTTTACCCATGATTGGTGTACTATAACACCAGATGTCAAACTAGTATATAAGAAGTAAATTCATTCATTGAATGGCCAAACACCTGAAATTTTCAAAAAAGGTCAATAAAAGACTACCTTATATCACCCTTAAAAATATATAGGCTAACATACAACCAAGATAAAGAAGGTTTAAAACAATGCTTGATAAATCAAGACATCATACAATTAGATGAAGGCAATATTCTTTCAAATATGAAAAATAAAGATGGTACAAGAGTCATAAAGCACCTGATTTCAAAATAGGAGACTTAGTCCTAGTTTCAACATTAATTTTTAATAAAATTAGAGGAAAAAAGAAATTATAACATTCCTTTTCAGGACCCTTTATGATAAAAGCCCTACATTGAGATAATGCTGTGCAACTAGAGCTAACAGGTGAATTGATGAACAAACACCCAAAATTCCGTGTGAGCTCAATGAAACCTTACTGTTCATGTTATAAGGAATTATTTTTCATTAGAAATACTTCACCTCCTTAAATCCCCCCTAGAAGGAGAATAAAAGAAATTTTTGAAAGTTCCTAAAAAAAGGATGACAAGAAACAAAAATTAGAATACCTTGTAAGATATAGAAACCCAACTCAAGAGGGTGAATTGCTACTTCAGAAAGATTCAACTAATGCTGATAAATTGTTAAGAAGGTTCAGACATGAAAGAAGGCCTAAAGAATAAAAAATTCAAGCATTATTTAGCTTCAAGACAAAAAAAAGTCTATTGAAGAGATAGGACAGTGGATGATACCCTAATTAAATATATCACATTGTGGTAAAATTCTTTTTTGGTGTAAGGGATTCTTGAAATTTGGGATATGAGCACATATCCAAAAAGATAAAAAAAATATAAGTGAACTTATTTTAACAATAAGAATTAAAATTATAATTTTAAAACCAATTAAAATAAGTAAAATAGCCATAAGGAGACATATATTCTTGATTTTTGTGTAAACAATGAAATAAATGTTAAATATATTATTCCATTTGATAAATAATCAAAAAACACATATATGAATATTTGATGTCATATCTGTAAACCCAACACTTACTGAGATACCTGGATATATACACTTTTATGATCAATGCATACATTCATGGCTTTTAGCTCATATATTTTGAAATACTCATGATAAAGACTTGATCAAAAATAAAATTTACAATGAAATATATTTAAGAATAAATATATAAGCCTTATTTAGCAGTATAAACAAGGTCAAAAATAATAGGGTGAAATTTGGTCAAAATAGAAATACCAGTGGACCACTCAAAATTGAAAGTGGTCCAAACTTAAAAAAAAGTAGATATTGATATTTCAATAGTTCCTACATGAGTAATGATTTAATTGCTATCATGATGATAAAGGTATAGCCTTATTAAAGCATCCTTCAAAGTCTATAATACAAAGTTTTGACAGAAAAGATGAATTACAAGAAAGATAATCAAAAATAGAGTTTTGATGATGTAATCAAATTGTCTTGGAACATTAGTAAGGACATGCCAAGATATCAAAATTAACTCTCTTAATTGCAGATTAATTAAAAACTTTAAAGCTATGAAATATTAAGCTTAAGGTATAACAGTTATCATTTTTTATCTTTAACTTTAATCTTATCTTAAGTGTACCAGTTGAATAAGAGATAAAACTGTTAGATATTGGTATTTCATGATTGAATCTACCTTAATCCACAAAATTAAGTCATACTTCAAGCTTATGATTTCAGAAAATTATAGCTACAATGATAACTCTAAAATATAGCATGATAATGAGATAAAAAGGTTTAATAATGATGTAATAATCACCAAACCTTATAATATTTATCCATTCCAGTGGTCAAAATCAGCAAGGGTCTATTAAAAGGTAACTGCTAACTATAAGGAAGGATCCTTACTGTATAGAGACCCCTTCTTCCTCTTTTTCCCCCTCAGGCCCATCAAATCAAACAAAAAATTAAATAATAGATAATATACTTTCTTTTTTACATACAAAACTCTTATATTATAAAAGATCAAAGCCATATTCTGTAGTAATCACTAGTTCTTTTTTGATTGAATCAATATTTTATTGATATTTGTCTGATTATCTTAAAATATCAAAATCCATGTGAAGGTAGTCAAAATTTTATTTCTCTCTATTTTCTTGTAGCAACTAAAATTTAAATAAGTTTAATTGACATTCTTGGTCTTAAAATTAATCAAAACTATTATATTAAGTGCTATAATTGAGTTAATTTTTTATATTATAATATTTCTATCTATTATTATTCTTTAATAATTATTTTATTAATAGAAATACTATTTATATTAAAACATAAATTTAATATTGGTAATATTAATGTTGTAAATTTTCTTTTATTATTAAATAAGATTTTCTTGTGCATTGATCAGTTGTTTGTAACAATGATAAATTGCCATAAATATATTATAATATTTATTTTATTATATAATTTATATTATTTTATCATTTTTAAATAATGTAAATATTTTATGCCATAACTATAATAATAGGGGGTGTCAAACCTATGAAATCCTGCATTTGAAATCTTGATTTTTTTCCTGAAATGCTTAATTTAATTTCTGGGATTTTCCAAATAACACACCCCCTGACCAGTGGTATTTTGAACATGTAAAAACCTATATTTTTGCCTGCAAATCCCAAATTATAACCCTTGAAATCCAAGCCTATCATGGCTGAATTTCTAAAAATGGTGCACAAAACCCTCACCCAGGGAGTTTAGCTTTGAATAAATTTCTTTAGACCAAATTCTTTTCAATAGAATTCAAATATATAAATATCAAAAAATGCCAAAAACATCAGCAAGAATCCCATGACTTCATCAACTAAATATCATGCAGAATATCCTTGTCATGGAATCCAATATTGATTCAGACCTTGAAGAAGATGTATCACTATTGCACCATCTCAGTACCCAAAGGTATCTTACACCCCGCAAAAAACATCCTTCTGCATATATATACAGCTCCAGTGATTTGGTCAAGTTATCAAGTCATAAATTCAAACAACTCTGCCGTACTACTCATGAATCTTTCCAGCCGTTAGTTACCTTGATTCAATATGATACAATTTTTCACAATTCATCAAGATTTAAACAGAGAGATCCAGCCATACAATTGGCTGTAGCATTAGCACGATTAGGATCCAATGGGAATGGGGCCTCTTTGGGAAAACTAGGAATGCTATTTGGAGTTAGTCATGGGGCCATTGTGTTATATACACAGCGTATAATCAAAGCATTAATCAAGTATAAAAATAAATATATTATGTGGCTGAATTCACAAAAGCCATTGGAGACTTCCCAAGTAATGCAAGCCAAAGGGTTTCGTGGATGTGTGGGATTTATAGATGGTAGTCTTATACCTTTGTCTCAAAGGCCACCCAGAGATGGTGAGGCATACTTTGATGGCAAGAAGAGGTATTTATGCTATTCATATCTTATTGAACCATTTTTGAGCTGAAAATAAATGTGATTTAGGTATTCAATGTCAATTAAATTAGTTTGTGATGTCAACAGAGTATTTATTTCACTAAATGTTGGCTGTGTGGGCTCTCTTCATGATTCAAATGTGCACCAACATATGCAAATCTGCAAAAATCCACATGAATATTATGGAAAAGATCAATATCTACTTGCAGATTCAGCTTATGCAAGCTCCCATTGGATTGTGCCAGCATACAAAGGTGTAACATCCCACTCAGAAGATAATCAAAAATTAAATCTATGTTTGGCCAGATCAAGAGTCCGGATTGAACATTCCATTGGTGTTTTGAAAGGGCAATGGTCATCTTTGTGTGGGATGCGAAATCAAATGCGTAATGTGAAAGAGGTACAATTATTTGTACAGTGGGTGGTAACCTGTGTTATATTGCATAATCTATTAGCACAAGTAGGTGACCAATGGAGTGATTTATATGAGGATAATGACCCCCCGAGCTCCAAAATATCACACAACAAGATGATGAAAATGACCATTTGAATATGCATGAAAGAGTCAAGCCCTACACTTTAGATTGGTTCAGGAATAAATGAATAGATGAACTACAAGTGCTGACAATGTTTTAAGATTAATAAAACATGTTTATTTTCAAAGAGAATTATCTGAAGACTGATATTTGTAATACATTTTAAATACATATCTATGGAATGGTAAATGTTAAGACTGGAATTGAATCATAATTATCAAATGTGTAAATATATATAATCTAAAATATTTACAATTTTTTATTTTTATGTAATCTTTTGTTATCCTTTTCATTCCACATGATTTGACCGTTGACTTTTGTTTCAATTTCTTCAGAGCTGAGTTGTTTGAATTTTTGTCCTGTGAGAAATAATTTCTTGTTGATTTGAAAAGAACAATCAAAGTGTGTGATGGATTGGTGTTCAAGCAATTCTTTTTCTGGCTTGGTTGTTTGATGAAGAAGTTCAGATGTTTTCCAGAGTATTTCAACAATGCCTTCTTTTTTGGAAAAATCAAAAATGAATTTGTGGTTGGGAAATGATAATCCATGCGCAGAGGGTGTGAAATCTGTAGGAATTGGAATGAAATTGTTTTTATTGATAAAAGAGAATATACCATATGTCCATGAATTGATGTCCTTATTATCAGTATGTGGTTTATTGTGGAAGACATTGAAAGTAACTATAACATTTGAAATTTTTTTGAAATTGGGTGATTTGTTGGAATGCCATTCAAGTTGGCTGAAGTTTGGCAAATTGGCTGCATTCATGATTTCTTGATTGTCTTTAAGTGCATTATGCGAAAAACCTTGAATTCGGGAGTGAATGAATTCATCAAATTCTTGAAGTGTTGACCATTGATCATTATCTTCATCAATTGTTTTTTAGTCAAGCCCGCTTTCCTTGCATAAACCCCAGAAGATTTACCAGAATAAGAACCCTGATGAAATCCTATTCCTTTCATAATGCCATCAAGCATATCAGAGTTAGTGGTGATATTTTGACAGTTCTTTGCAAGCTTATTCAATGCTATGATCAATTTTGGAAGTTTATGGAAGACTGGTGTTGGACTGCTGAACGGGTGAATTTGATACATGAAAATAGGTAAATAAGGCTTGTTATGTCTATTGAGAAGTACATAGAGTCTGGGAAGCAGTTTATGTGGAGGAAGCTTTAACCAGGAGGCATTCTCATTGTTCTTCTTGTCTAGTGTAATTATGGAGAAGTTGGGATTATAAAGGCCAAGCTGGCCTGCTGTTTGGTTCATATAAGAAAGTATTTTTCTTTGTTGTCTGGTATTTGGGTTATTATGATTAAGAGAAATCTCTTCTGTTAAATCATTCTGATTGTGAGGTTGAGTCGCAACAGGCTTCACATCATGAGGAATTAAAGAGATTTTGGGCACATTCAGCTCATTGACAATCATCTGGTAATTTGGTTGAGTCCCAACAGTCAAATGATCAGATAATTGATGAGGAATGGCTAAAGAAGGGGAGAGTTTATTGTTTGATTGTGACATAATGATTTCAGACTAAATATATTTCAAATATGAATTATTCCTCCTCTAAATTAAAACAAAAAAAGTGTATAAAACAAAATAATTAATCAGTATTGCATACAAAAGCACATGAACCAAAGGGGGAAAGGTTGGTGGTACAGATGTTGGAGAAGGAGGACATGTTAGTTGGGTGGTGGATTGGTGGTGAAGGTGGTGATGGATTGATGGGGGAGGTGAAGGATCTGTGGTGGTGGATTGATGGATTGGTAGTGGAGGTGTTGGAGGAGGTGAAAGTGGTGGTGGTGGAGGTGTTGGAGGAGGTAGTGGTGGTGGATTGATGGAGGAGGATGATTGGTGGTGGTGGTGGGACAGTAAGCAGTAGTAAGTTATGTAATGACTACTGCCTAAATACAACAAAACAAAATACTTAGCGTTGCTTATCAAAAAACAGCCCAATATTATGCAACAAAACCATCACCAAAGGACCCCAACCAACACTTTTTGTTCAAATACAATCTGTGAAGAATGAAAGAACATCAGTGCAAGAAAATTAAGATCAGTTGCAGTGTATGCACTTACAAGAACTTTCACTATGGAACAGCTGAATGGCTTCCAAAAAAAATAATTTTGAAATCAATTGATCAATCAAAACTTGGGGAACTTATTTACAAAGAAAGACTGTTGAAAAGAATTACCAAAATGAAGAATTTAGTAATCTTATACAAAAGACATGTGGTGAATCTTTAAACAAGGGATAAGAAAAAGTGATAAGCTATTTTTAACCTTGGAACCTTTTTAATTGTTTCTCTTACTAGCATTACGTTTGCAGCAATTCAAAATATGATTAATGTTGATTAAAAGGACAAATGTCCATAACCTCTGCTTTGTCACTGGACATATTAAATTGTATCAATTGCCACAAAAATAATTTCAAAGGCCAAACATTCCATCAAATACAACAAAATCTTTTGAAATTTATTCTTTGAATGGGTGTCCCTACCCATCATATGTGAGAAGACACCTCCAGTGTTGAATTAATCATCTGCAAAGTGGAGAATTTATTGGTCATTTACCCATCAAATAACAAATGAGCCTATTTGGGAAAACCAATTCTGTCAACAAATGGCATAACTCATATTACATGCATAATATCTAATGAAGAACACTTACTTCAACTCTTTTTATTAATCAAATTTAGAATACCCTCTAAATCTGCAATTGGATGGGAGGAATTCAACTCCGCTATAGTCAAGTCCATGTTCTGTTGTTTTTCATGCATCTCAAATTCTTTTTGCCATTTTTTTTTCTCAAAATCAAGGTTCTTTGCCTCTTTGGCCATATCAAAATCAAGTTGGGATTGTATTTTGGACTGTTCCAGCTTTCTACACTCAGCATTTTTTTCCCATTCAAATGCAATTTCCATCTCCTTCATTAATTTCTGTTGTTCAGTTTGCATAATCTGAGAACTCCGTTCTTCATTCCACTTTTGTTTATCCCACTCTAACTGGGCCTCATCATGAGCTTCTCTCCCTGAAAAAACTTTTATTGGTCTGCATGAACATCAGAATAAAACCATCTCCTACCGACCTTTTTGACAATCAATCATTATTTGTGAGTAACTTGGAGACAACACATCATACAACTTCTTACGTGAACCATTGGTATTATTAAGATTGAAGCTGGCACTTTGTTTTCTCTTTTGGGATGAACCATTAATCTTATCCTGTAACTACAGAAAAAATATTTCAGATTCAATTTGTTTCATATTGGTTTGATGAAACAAATCTTACTTCAGGCTCTTCCATGTGGTCATTCAATTTATCTTCAGCAATCTCAATATTTGGTTGAATTGTGATTGTTACCTCCTATGTTATTGCCGAAACCTGAAAAGAAACAATACATCCAAATTTAGCACAAATAATGAAATATTGTATCATATCTTACTTCATGTTCCATTGGTTCTTCCGCATCCTCATTTGAAATCAATCCAGCCTCTTGAGAATCATATGTTGCTAGTGGAGTCACATTTGGCTTATGGCCAAAGAGTGAATCCATTTCTGCAAAACATGGACAAATACTTTCAAGCTTATCAGCCATGGTATGCAGCCATTTTTTCTCATCCTCTTCTGTTATACCTGCCCCAGTTAAATTCTCAAGCTTCTTTGCTGTTGTGTATTTTTTCTTATATGTACGCCATTTGTCACGAATGCTTGTTGCACTGATATTCAACTGGTGTCATGATTTTTTATTGACCTCAATGGCCATAAGATGAAATCCATTCTTTTTACTTGAGGGTGGCCTTCCCACCGATGTGGAGCCACCGGTTCCAAAACATGCATCAAAGTGTGATTTATGTGTCAGCCAATTGATAATACATAAACAATCTGGATGAGTTAGGTGACTTGAAGGATGGGGCAGGCCAGATGAACTCTTGGGAGTGTATTTATTTGTCCTCATTGGGTGACGTGGTGTTGAAAGGATGGTGATGGTGGGTGATAAAGCAGTAATTGAATTAATTTAAGAAAGGGGGAGATTGAATGGAATTGTAAATAGATTGGTTAATTGGTTAGACCAGGGGTTGGGTTAAAATTTACTTTTGGAGAAGGGCAGTGGTTAGGTTTGAAATTTTGATATCCAATGATTTAGTTTAGGTTTAAATAAGAATAGGAAAGAAGGTGGTATTTTGCAAAATCCCTGGGGGACTGATTTAAAAAAAGTGGTTTTTGGGAGACAAAATCACTGATTTTGGAATGTGGGATTTTGGTCTCAAATCACGCTTTTTTTGAATGTGGGATTTTGTAGGTTTGACACCCCTTAATATCCTATTATTAGAGTTATTCATCTTATTATTCATTTCTATTAGGAAATTCAGAGTACAATAAATAAGATTTTAGTAATTTTTACCCATTTTTTCATAGTCAAGCCTTAAAATGTGAGTGTGAATTTTACTGTGAATTAATTTGAGCCATATTGATTTATTCTTCTGAATCTCCTCATAGATTCAGTATTTTCATCAAGGGTTAATTGTTCTTGAAGTATCTTAATGAGAATAATACCAATTGAACTTTTGGTATGAGTTTTTAAGGGCTTTTTGATGGAAATTTGGGATATTATTCAAGTCATCTGTAGTTCTGGTTCTTGCATATGGATTTCATTTTGCATACTAATAAATTAAACTTTATCAAAAATGGTTCAATTTATAACTTTACAATACTCATGGAACTGAACATTTCGTGTAGATTCTAGGGAAAACTATATTTTTATGTTAAAAATGGGTGTGTTTTCAGCTTTTGGAGTGAGTGTTAACTTGATTCTGAAAATAAATTTATGGAGAACCACTACTTTTTTTGATTAATATGATCAAAAAGCTTATTCACTATGAGAAAGGTGACTACACCTGCCAGTAGGTTTTGCATTTGGAAAGCAACATGGGAGATAGAGTCAATACAGATTAGAAGACAGGGTGGAGTTGAAAATGAAGAGTAGAAGGTTTGGGAACAACTTAATACATCTATTCAAGCCAATGATTTTCAGCTCAATTGATCAATATGAGTGTTTGGTAGTAATTATCAAAGTTAAGAACTCAAAGCTCTGTGATTAATAAAGTTTTACATTAGAAACAATTTAATTTAACTTGATCCAAATAAAGATAGCTGAAAAAAATTGATATTCTGATTTCTGTTTCATATGTCTTTGCACAAATAAAGATATTTGAAAATATAATTTTTCCATTTCACAAATTTCAAAAATAATTAATTGATATTCTGATAATAAAAGCCCTTCTACAAAAGAAAATTTTATTTTATAAAAGAGTTTATGCATCAATAAATTATTTTACATATTAATAAAGATTCTATGAACAAGATACATTTAAATTGAAATTTTTATCCAAAAAAATGTTTTGTCAATTTATACACCATGACTGCCATTTTTCTTTTATTAGAGAAACAGGATTCCAGAATCCAGAACAAACTCCTTTGAGTAAAACTAAAAGATATCCCTTCAGGATAAAAACACACTAAATTGGAGCTCTTATCAAATAAATCTCACCAGTATTTTTGGATTTTAAATTTCAAGGATCTTTGATTACTTACATCAAGTATTCATTAGAATATACTGGTGATTATGTGGACTTTGTTTCTATAATTGAGGAGTTTTTCTTCAAATACCAAGCTATAGTTTCAAGATACTTCCTATATTAAAAACAGAAAAATTCTTCATAATACCATCTATATTTCCTTTTCAAACTAGAAATATTTGTATACTAGTAAATTTGAAGAATTGAATTATTTCTTCAATAAGGGAAACTTCATATATCACTTCAAAAACTTGGCCTAGAAAAAAAACAAGCTCAGCTCAATACCATCATTTCCCATTTTGTGAACCTGTGAGGTATGTATGACATATCCACCAGGACATAAATGATATTTCATACATTTCATGTATTAAATTATCTATGTTTAATGTTTTTTTTAAACCAAAAATAATAATGAAAAACTCACTATAGCTTTATTTTGGATAAGTGAAGTTATAATTATTATTACACTTTTGGATTCTACATCAAAAAACCTAAAGTAAACCCATATGGTGTTACACCCAAAATTGGTTATTTTGGCTGTTATTGGAATATTCAAGAATCTTTCAGAACCCAAATAGAATTTTTGAAAATTTTGTTGAAACTTTTTATTGCTAATTTTAAGTATAACTTATGTTACACAGAGCATGTGTAACTTTACAAAAATTATGGTAAAATTAAGATGTTGTGTTTATTTACTGAATTAGCTAAGTATTTCCCAAAAATTCTTCAAATCCTGAATGGAATCAATTAAAATTTATTTAAAGCCATGGTATGGCTTCAAATAAATAGCTCGGAAAAATCCACAAAAAAGGTGGAACAAAAGGGGAAAATGGAAACAGGTGTCAGGGTACAAAGATTTTTGGATTGGAAAGAGCTGAATTAAGGTTTTGCTCCTTTGTTGAAGGATTTTCAACCTTATTTAAGCTTTAAGATAGGACATTCATTGAACATTAAGTTTTAAAAAGGTTTATCATCTGTCTGGACAGGAATTTTAGGCTGACAAAGGGTGAATCCCTTCATACAGGCTTGTAATCAAGATTTTAAGAATTTCCAAATCTTACTTAAGCTTAAGTAAGCTTTAAATGAAATTTGAAATAATTAAAATCTTATCCAAAGCTAAGGTTTGGTGTATATATCTACTTTTACGTGGAAAAAAGAATAAGATGAAAGTTCATAGAAAATTGATTTCTCAATGGATTTACTTCAAGCTTTCACACACCTTATAATTTGATATTAGCTTTTTATACATTATAGAATAGTTTTCTCTTATAATAAGGATTATTTTTAATTTAGCCTTAATGATAACACATTTGATTATTCTTGAATAAAACTGAGATTTATTTAAAAATCGATTGAAAATATTATACAAAAAAGCTTTTATTTAAATTTTATTATTAAGATATTAAGAGCATGGGATTTAAAATGAATAAATAATTGTTATATCAAGACTCAAAAATAATGATCATTAATGAGGTTTGAAGCTACTTGGAGATACACAATGCACCTGTAGCTTGAATTAGAGTTAAAAATTGGGAGATTTTAAGTAAAACACAGTTTTGAAGGATGAAATTTTCAGGTTTAATGAGTAAATGCCATCTGAGAGAATCTGTGATCACAGAGGAGGTGTCTTAAGGAATAACAAGAGAGATTTGATTCCTGTTTTTTCCCATCAATAAGTACAATCCAATCTCACAAAAAATAACATTTTATCAAGGAATCCTTCTATTATTATGGAGAGCTATTCAGTTTCTTATTCTTTATAATTTCTATAAATAAGGAACCGAAATATTAGGATTTGATTGTATTTGTATAACTCTTAGTAGTTGCTGTTGTTTTGTAAAATCTTGTTTAGAAGATATTCTTGAAGATCCACAAATCCTCCAAGAATCCCTTGAATTTTTAATTTTAGCATGCTTTCACTTATTTAATTATTTGATAACTGTTTCTAACCTTTTTTGACATGTTTTCGCAAATAATAACTTATAAGTGAGTTTTACATCAATATTCAATTTTTCTTAGCTTATTTTTTTATAGAATTATTTATTTAATTCTTATTACACAGCTGTGCACAAAGGTTTATTCACAAAGAATATCCTGTGTTACTTCTAGCTTTCTTCGATTTATATAAACAAAATGAAATAGTCTCTGGTAGAGCTTGCATATCTGTATTATTATGAAATATGATAATAATAGAATAATTATGTCATTTGTATGCATAATCATTTTAGCTTTTATTATTAAAAAATTTAATAATCTCAGCTATTTTCATATGTTTTTCAATATTAACAATAATTACACGTATATTTATGGTTATAATATTCAATCATATTATATTTTCATTTTAGGAAAGTCATAGTTCTCTTAAAAATATTAAGAGTTCTATAGACAAAGCTCAAATATGTAAAGAATTATAACAGAGAATCTTTTTTCAAAAATTTCTCATACAACCTTAGCAAAAAATCTATATCATATATAACACCATTGGAAGTAAATTTTTTTTATTTATTAAAAAAAATTGATTGAGCTTACTTCAAATTGATCATTCTCTTAGCTGGATATTATCCCTTAAACCACTTTGTTATGGGATTTGTTTTTGGGTTATATTTTGTAAATACTACATCCTATTTTCTGCTTTATTTTGAGACTACTCAATTTTCAATATGTCTTGTAATATATATAATGAATCCATAGCATTTTATGTTGAAGGCCACGAAATTTCAATTTTTTTATGGTTTGTGAACTCCAATTAACCAAAAATAATATTGCCAATTCAGAAAGAAATCATAAGGAGAAATATAAATAGGTTAAATTGATGAGGAAGGAAATTCGAGACTCTTTGAAACATAAATATTCCTCAATAACATGGTTAAACCTTTGGAAATACTCATTTTGCAGATGAATACACAACTTAAAAGATATACATATGAAATAGCTATAAGAAAATGCTACCAGCTCAAAGATAATTTAATAAGTGATATGATTCACCCAGCCTCCTTTGTGATGTTTTTTCAAACACAAAAATGGAAATAATATGAAATTTAATCAGGTTCTGATTCTCAAAGCTGATCTATAAAGCTATTAGGAAGCTTACTGGACTTGGAATTTACTATCAGATAGACATGAGAGTTAAAGCTGAATGAAAGGTAAATCATCTGTTATATCTAAATAATTGACAATAATCATATTTCTGAATATTAATCAAACCTTTCCCAGATGAAATATATAGAAAGGAAATCTTTATATATTATATATACAGTCCCCAAAAAGATGAAAGTATCAATTTGAGCTAGATTATTTCAAGATTTTTCAGGGAATTTCTTGAAAAGGTTTGTAACTAACTTTGAAATTATTAAAGTATAGCTTAATAGCCATATCCAATGAGATTCTCTTCATAATCCAAAGAAATTGGAAAAATTGTAACTGTTCTGATGGAAAAAATTTCCCTGAAGATGTATCCTAATTTTTATGAGAGAAATGTGTTAATTTATTAATTTATTCCTGTTGAGGATGTTTTCACCCCACCATTGATATGTATTTTTATGGAATTGATTTCTGATTCATTGAAATGAGAAATTCTATTCTTGAGTTTATTAATAAATAGCTCAAGCTCAATGTAGAGCATATCTTTTGTGAAAATAATAATGGTAATGGAAACACTCAAATATCAAAGAATCAGATCTAAATCTGTATTTGAGCTTTATTTTACCATAAGAAAGTCGAATTGAACTTGTTTCTTATTTGGAACTCCATCCAAATAGTAATTGGAGGAAATTATTCATGTTTTGATCCAATCTTCCTGGGTTGTTGGAATATAATATTATCTTAACATTTAAATCTTGAGGAATAATGAAAATATTTAATTCTTTTATTATTAATGTTATCAAAACTCTTCCTGGAATTACTCATATATTTAAGTGAATCTTTTTAAAAGAGACTTAATTAAGATTAGTGAGAAATAATTGAGAATATATTCTTATTCCAAAAATTTAAACAAAAGAACAGAAAAATTAAATAAATAAACTTATTGATTCAAAATATAGTGAAACCAGGTATTTCAATATTCTTGTTCATTGTATTGATTTTCTCTTTATGATTATGATGCTTTTGTTTTTTTATTTTTCCTTTTATAAAAGCTAGGAGAAATAAGTTGAAGTATCCTGAAGTTCAATCATGATTTCTAATTGGATTGATCATTTTCTGATTACTTTTTTCATTTTTAATTAATATTTACCATGAGCAAAATGGCTACACCTGACAGCAGGTGTTGAATTTGGAAATCAGCTTAGAACAATCCTAGACTGAGCTTAGAATCTTGCTGTGAACTGGGTTAGACCCAGTATTTCAATGTTTTCAATATTCCAAGTTATTTTAAGCCCCTGTAATATTATAGAATTCCCAAGATTTTCTTTCCTTTGTTAGTTTAATATAGTAAATATATCGTATCTTATATGAAAATACTTTCCATTGATATTTTATCCTAAAAAATAATCTTCTTCATGATAAAAAATTGGAATTTACAAATTCATTTTAAATTTGGACAATTCTATCCTCTTGATTGCCAAAAAAAGAGTCAGATACAATCTTAAAAATGAATTCAGCCTTCTATATTTCTTGATTTTTTTCTTATTATTACTTGATAACAATATTATTTCCTATTTTGTCTGCAGAAAGTGTAGTCCAAACATCAGATTCAGCTGTTTACCACAGAATACTTCTCTGAGGAAATTGGATTGTGGATATTTTTCATTTTGAATGGTTATACTCCTATAAACTCAGAAGAAACAAATGATTTCTTTCAAATTCCTTTCAAAAACATTTTTACCAAAAGCTATAATCTTTTTCTTATTCATTTATTAAAGCTTCTGACGCTCATTGATTATTTTTATTTTTTCCATTTTCTGATCACATTGGCTCATCAATTTTTATTCTCAAGGCTGAAATTTTTCTTAGTTTTAAAGAGGAAATTCCTTACTATTTCTTATTTTAAAGTATTATTAATTAGTGTGGAAGAGAAATACTAGGATTTATATAGTACATCCATTTCCACTGGAGAAAATTTGAATGTTAAAAGGAAATTATAGTACAGGTCCTCTTATGGCCACTACTGTAAATTTTTTGATGATTGTTGACAAAATTACAGTAGTGGATATTACAGGTCCTGTATTGTAACACATTGGACATGTGTGAATGAATTGAAATTTGCAGGCATTCCAAGGCCCCCAGCTTTGATTTGATTACAAATTAATACATCAAACTAAGTTAAAGCCAATTAATAACATAAAAAAGAAGCTTAAGAAAAGTAAACAAAAAGACAAAAAAAAAGGAATAAAGTACTCAAAATCACATATCACCATAAAGGGGACTAACAGAACTCAAAAAATGAAAACAAAAAATCAAAAAAGAAGGTTATTAGCAGCAGAAAGGAAGTTTTTGATACTTATTTTATTTAACAAATACAAACAAAATCTTTATTTTAATAATAAAAGAAAGTGCAGCACATTTTCAATTAATTCTTCTATCCCTTATTTTCTTAAATGAGCTCCATAATTTTATTCAAATTCTCCATTCAAAAAAGATTTTTGAGATATTATTTGCAGTTTTTGTGTTTTTATTTGCATATCAAACATTAAAATTAAAGGATATTTATGTTACAAAAAAATTTAGGAAAAACCAATACGAGTATATGAGGTCAATATAATTCTTAGAAAGCAAATTAAATATTGAAATATTTTGCTTTATTTAAATAAAGAAGGGTTATTCAACTGAAGCTCTAAGTAGTATCTGTCCATATAGAAGAGGACTTTATAAGAAAATTCTCCAAAAACTTTATTTCCATGTAAGATTGCCCAAATATTGTCAATACTATACCTAATAATATCTAGTTGTTTCAAAAAATCAAAGAAAAGTTTCTTCAATTCTAAAAAAATATTTTTGAAAAATTTTATTAAATTTCCATTGATCAAAGAACATGATTAATGATTCATGTAAATAATTGATCCATTTCTTTTCAAAATAAATGTCTCTGTGGGCTTAAAAATCTATTAAAAAAACTTTCAACAAATCTCCCCAAAAAGTATTTTAAACTCATCAAATCCCTTGGGAACCCTTTACCAAAGAAAAAAAAGAAATATTCTCCTATTCTCCGGAAAAAAGATTGAAAGAACTTCATATTTAGCATTCTCAACTAAGATTTAGTAACCACTGATCATTAACGATTTATTATTACTTTAGGCTGCATACATTTATCAAACTAATTTAAACTTCTCAAAAAATCTCAAAAGCTTTATAGATAAATTATGAGAAAGGATTTTGTTGAAAGAACCTATTTATAAAAGTTATTTTTACTTGTTATAATCTTCCCATTATTTCAAAAAAACTTAATTTATTGTTCAATTTACTTATAGATATGCATTCTCTAACTCTTTTCAGTGAATATTGAGTTTGTAATTGAGCTCAAATCAAAGTCTTAATGAGATCTTGTAAAAGGGTCCCCTATAGCTATGAGCAAAACTTAATGAAGAGAAATTGGGAAGTTATATTCCAAATGGCTTCTAAAATCTGATTTTCCTATTTTGTATAAATGATAAAGTCAGAAAGATATTTTGAGATAATTATTGCTATCAACCCATCAAGTTCAGATACAATATTTGATTTTTTAGTGCATAGAGATCTTTCAATATATTCAAATAATTAGAAATTACATTCAAGAGTAAGAATTTCAAATCTAAAATGTAAAAATCCCATAGAATAAAGCGGAAATAATCAAATAAATGAATTCCATAGAAAGATATCTTAATAAATTGTTTTAACAGAATTAGAAAATTGTTGAAATTAATAGCTAGCCACATTGATAGATGGAGATTACCTTTCCAGAAGTTTCACACAAATATTTGCATTATTTAATCTTTATTTTATATCTTCATACAGCTCCTATACTTCTTTACTTGAAATTAGAATTTGAATGATCTTGCTTCACATATTCAAGGAATCCACTAGATCAAGGTGGTTAAATCAGAGTTAGTAATTTCACCACAATAATATAAAAAGTGGAGCTAAATTGGTATCAAGAAAGAAAGACATTTAATTTTCCCAAAAATTAAATAATCTTATGTTTTTGATGATTATTTATATTCAAAATTCTATTATTAATTCATGTTTTTATATGATGATCACAACATTTTTTATCTTAAGCCATGGAATTTTATAATGAAAAGGTCCCCTATTGTAGGAGTAAAGCCAATATTTCAATTTCAATATTTATACTATCTTATTATAAGTGTAAGAGCCTCCTCCAAATCAGTTTATGTGCTGAAATAAGGGTAATATTGTTTCAATAAATACTAAATTTGAGTGGGCCTCTTGTTAAAATGAAACTGTCCTATAGATATTGACAGATTTTCTCAGTTTTAATCATAACCCAACTCAGAAAATAGAGTAAAAATAAGGCATACAATTTCTCACAAAATACAGAATTCATAATAGCAATAATTTCAATGGTAGGGTATAATTATGTATCTTTTCACAAATTCTCTAAGCCATTTTATCATTAATGAGAAATTTCATTCAAAATCAAAGGTTTCCAATTACAAAATTACTCTTCTATGGGTTCCCATGAGTGATATTGATAGTCAGTTCATATTGAAGCTGAATTATATATGTAAAATTATGTAGGAAATACCCCAAAGGTTAAAATGTCTCTTAGTTAGATGATGAAAGATAACAAATAAGGTTAAAAAAAGGGGAAATAAAAATAAGTATGTTCATGCTCCATTGTTTAAATCTGAGATTTGACAACCTGGACCAAACACTGATATTGAGCAAACTGAATTCAGAGTTTGTGGCTTGCATATGTGGCTTGAATTTCTCCAAAAACTTCTATTCATAAATTAAAATTTTGTTCTATGTTCAACCTGCCTCCTTTCTATCTCCAATGTCAATTTCCAAATGCAAAATGTTCTTTCAGGTGTAGCCAATTTGCTCATGGTGATTAAGTATCATCATAATTATGATTTTTCCATTGATTTTTATTCTCTTTTTTAATGTTTGAATTTTCAATATAATTAACAGTAAAAGGCTCTTGAAAGCCTTGTACTACAGAAAATTCAACAATGGTTGACTTGATTATATAAGGAGACTTCTCACAGCCTGTTACAGTACTTTCAAGATATTTTTACGGAATAAGGCTTTAATTCACAGGTATGTTTACAGTAAATAGGCTCTACAGAGTCTTTCACTGAAGCTCTTCACATAAAATCTGATAAGAAAAGAAGAAATAAATACAGATAATCTATAAGATATTCAAGAATAAAAAAGGAAGTAAGGAAATTATAAAAATTAAAAATTAAATGAGCTGATTTTTCAATGATAGGAGATTTCGATTTATTCCTACCATTTTATTCAGAACAACCAATCAAAAGAAAACAAATGAAATTTATCAAAAAATGGTAGCCTTCTTTAATTATGGATATTTTGAAGAACATTTTTTGGATTTTGAAAACAAATTAATTATTTTAAGAGGAGAAGGTCAGCTCATTTATTACTAAAGACAAGGCATTTACCCAGAATAGCACTTTGAGCCTTGTTTGAAGTGAAATAATATTAAGCTTAAATAAATTTTACAAGTAGAGAATGATTAAGTCAATTTTAAATTTAATTCATTTGTAAATTTGTTTTGGCTATCAGGGACTTGTAAAAAGTAAAATAACTTTTCAAGCTCAAATGTCACTCCAAGAGGATTTTTTTGGAAAATGAAACTTCAATAGAATTAAAAATTTAATGTTAATTATTTGTCAATATCAAGAATTAGCTGAAATACAAGTAAAATATCTTATAATTTATTAATTTAAATCAGAAAAAATGGAAACTTCAAATTCTTTAATCTTCCAGTGATTTGGAAGATGTTGGAATAGCAAACATTTTTGATATTCTGGATCCAGCATAGTTCCAAATATGAGCTCAACATTATATGTTTGTGGGTCCAAGTGACTTTACGAATGCAACACCTAATTTAATGTTTATCCCTTTTTCTCATGGTTCTTTTGCAAGGGTAAGCCTATGATTTGAAACTAGAGCACAAGACATCCAAATACCATAAGCCAATGGTAGAGCCAAATTCTAACTAAAAGTGACCTGAGAAAAAATATCGCCCAATGGCATTTAAAAGAAAGAGTGAATCTTCCTCACTCCAAATATACAACTGCCATTACCATAGCACAAGGAATAACACATTTATTCCATATCAAAGACAGATTTGAGCATAAACCTGAATTTTCACCTCACATATGGAATCCAGAGAAATAACAACAAACCCATATTACTGGTATTAATATTTAATCTCTAAATTAGGGCTATCCAAAGGTACTACCAAAATAGTTATAGCATCAAAATTAAATATGTTAGAGCCAATAATAGGACAAATAATGGTTAATAGAATATCCACATCTCATATGGCTTATACATATCTTGCTTGAGATACCTAAATTTGTGTCCTTTCAGAAAGGTAAAAGCTTTAGTTTTTGTAATGGTACCCTTGATAACGCATCATCACCTTTATATCAAGAGTTATTAAGGATAATAGCCAAATACAGTGATTCATCAAAAATATAAATTCTATTGATGGAATTTGAAACCTGTATGAAATCTCCATACTTAATTTTAGGTACACAAAATGAGTGACCATTCTGTAGAATTAATAAAGGGCTACAAAATTAGGTACTGTGTAAATATCTATTTTAAGAGCTGAGAATGGTAGGGAATACTTAATACCTAATCCACACAATATGGTAAAAAAACCAAAACTGTTAGATGGTCTCCCATACCATTGAATATGAGTTTTCAAAACCACAAGTGTTTTTATACTTCAATAACTCATATTATGACTAATATGGGGCTCCCTTACACATTATGCACAGCTTTCTATGCATCTGGCCTGTCAGGAGATGCTTGTGAGGACCAAAGGAGCAAGTTTTCACCCATTATTGAGAAAAAGTAACGAGATTTGGTTTCAAACCCCCATCTTCGCCCAATACAGGTAATAAAGGACTGTGAAATCTGCAATTCCACCTATTGGAGTAGAAAGCTCTACACTCCCTCTATGTGGTAAGTAACAGAGGCCCTTTCAGCCCCCTTCAGGATAAAAATGGACCTCCCTCTTCCCAAAATATAAATCCCCATCCTTCTCGTACATTCCTATGTAGTAAAATTGGTTGTAAACAATTATCCTCTTTGAAAATAAACAGGTATAATAACAGTCTTAATTATTGTAGTAAGCTAGAAAACTGCACCCGGGGCTTTCTGTAGTGCTCGCCACCACTATTTATGGTAAAGCCCTTTATTTTCAAGCTTAAAGTCCTAGTAAAATTCATTTTTATACATGTAACTGAAGATTTAAAGTCTTTTATATAATATATTTTGGAGTAATCCTGACATTTTGGGGGCCTGGCCATGTTTTTGAGCTTATTTGGACTTAAAAACATAAAAGTGAGTATTTTTCTATTTTCTTTTATTTTTTTTCTTTACATAAAGATTTTTATACTATAAAAAATATTATATATCATATATTATTATTTTTTCAGTGGTATAGCTTCATATACCACTGTTTTTTATCTTTTTGATGTGGAAAAATTATTATAGTTAACATTAACACCTGCATTTTATTATGCACACAAAGTGTTGATAGTTAGAAGATATCATATAATTTTAATAAAAAAAAAGTTACCTCTGTATTGCAAATGAAAGCCTCAGAGGCATCAACTGATAGTTTCAATTGTTTCAATTATAAACACTCTTTTGAGATTTATTTTGTTAGTTACAAAATACTTTTTGACATTTTGAGTTACAGTAGTAACTAAAATATTCAATTAACTTATATTTTTGATGTGTAAAATTAATAATTCAAATTTTTCTTACCAATGTTTAAAGATAAAATAGAAACACATTTTTATTAGAGGCCTTTTTTTGATATGAAAATAGAAATAAAGAAAATCAGAAACTGAAACAAAAGCCCTCATTCTATATCTCAGTTGAAGAAAATTTCATATCACTTGAAACCCAGTAAAAGAGGAATCTATTGGGGATAGTATTTGAAACAGAACAAATGCAGAAGTGAAAGGGCAAAGGGAAAATTAACATACTAAGAAAAGCCATGAATTGGACACTGATTGCCACTAAAATGACTAAAATACCACATATCTTTGCAGCTTTCAGGGTGAGTCTATGTATTAGCTTAAAACAGTAAATACAAGCTAGCACTATGACTTTGACACAGTAAAAATAGATAAAAATGAAATTGAAGACCCTACTGTTATGAGTAACAGTGGTGATGAATGTACTTTGGGTCTTGGTTGTAGCTTTTGGATATCTTCTGACTCTACAAGAAGCTAAAATTATTAAAACATTTAATTATATCAATATTATGCTAAGAGTACTACTGGTATAAGACATTTTTACTGTGTAAGGATGCTAATTCATGATGATGAGGTCCTTTTCCAGTGAGAAAAGGGCTTCCTTATCCCTTCTGGGGACTGTGAGGGTCTTTTAAGCTCTTCATATGTCTTCAGAGTGACAATTCTCACTCTGGAGGTTGGATTGTGGTTCTTTACTGTAAATTATGACCTAATCATAGTCAGAATTGTGATTTTGGGATCACAAATGATCACTCGGGATCAATAAAGGGTGAAGAAACTCTTCAAAGGCCATTTAAGCACTTTTATGATCTTTCCAGAGTGTTTGAATGACTAATATTAGTAATTCTGGGCGGTTTCAAGCTTTATAAAACCCTAATTTTAAGTATTAAGCCAGTACTGGTTGGTACATGTTTGGTAGAGAACAGTATTGGTCAAAAAACCTTCCAACCCAGATATCTTAGGAAGATTTTGAGATATCAAGAATACAAGAGAAGAAGATTTTAGTTCTTTATGATATCTTCAATTTTGTATGCTTCATGTTGACCCTTCTCAACAATTTCAAAGCTTATAAGGGTTTCTAGTTCTTTGATGTATTTTTGTACATCAGTATATGGCTTGATAAACATCCAAGCCAGATATCTCTGTCAATTGAGAAAATATCAGAATTTGAATGATACAGAACTGAAGGTCTTGATGAGCTCTACAATTCAGTATACTTCACTGTACAGCTGTATGAATATATGGAAAATATACAGGGGGTTTGTTATATTGTTGTTTTCAAAAAACCTGTATTTGGTTTGCTAAAACTTTGATCCAAGAACCCTCTACCAGTCTTGAAGTTAAAGGGGTAAGGGGTATCTCAAATTGAATCTCTTGCTGAGATCTTCAATTTGGTTGTAATTTTTTACAGTTTTTTCAAAGCCCCCTGGATATTTTAGGGTTTCTTAGTGAATAAAGGTGGTATTATGGAATTTCCTGAAGTAGGAATGTTAGAGAGTAATTGATGGTACCGTTGGATAGCTCTCCTAGAGAGCTTTCAGAAAAATACCATTATGGTGTGTTCTCATCAAAGATGTGTAAGCTAGAAGAGTGGTTAAAATAAGGGTTCTGCTTATTTGGTCTTATCTTTGACAGGGAATATCTTCATCCTTTCTTATTCTATTTGGGTCAGGTTTGTATGTTTATATCTGAGAGTTTTCCCTATTTATATAATACCTGTATTGGCTATGTTTGTCCAATACTCTTCATATCATTACTTATGGTATGTTGGTTGTCATGCTTGTATGCGGTTTGGAGTCACAGGCTGACAGCATCAGTACAAGGTAAAACAAATTTGGTAATATTTAAATGGAAAGTAACAGTCATTAACCCTGTTCTAACTTCCAAAGAGAAGTTACCAAGAAATTTAGAACATAAATTCATAAATAGCCCACTCAAAGGTCAATCCCCTTGAGCAAAAGCTGTTGACTTCTTTCTACAACTGATATGATGTCTCCTGCACACCTCAGAGACCTTGGAGTTGAAAGGAGAAATCCAGAAGATAGGCAAGGACTTTTAAGAGCCAGAATACCAAGGTTGGGACACAGTGTTATATGGCAAGACCCTCAGGGAAATCAGGTGCACCCTGCCATTCACTTGCCAGTTCAACAGACATCTCAAAACAGAGGACTGGAAAGCCATGGATGAATTTCTTGAGCTCCACTAAATCCCTCAAAAACTGTTGCAATGGAGCAGGAAAACAAGAGATGGAATAGAAATTTATAATAGTAAAAACAGGCACATTAACATAGGTACAAACAAGGAGGAGATATTTTTCCTTGACATGTGCCAGATATCCAATCAGGACCATCTAGCAGAATTTCTGAATTGATTCAAATAGGGACAATATGGCTCTAACCTCACAAGTAAACAGAAACTCAGCTTACTGAAAAGTTTGAGAAAGAACAGACCAGCCTTTTGCATAGGGAAAGAACCCTTGCAAAAAATCAGAAGCCATTATATTTCATTTTATCTGAATGTGGAAAGGCCCTATCCACCCATTCTGAGGAGACCTTCATAACCAGATAGCCTGGAAACTAGAAAATAAATTGAAAATAATATTTATATGAGCTCCTGGAAATGGATGTAATCAGAAAAATTGGACATAATGAAATTGTGTAAGTCACCACCCCAGTTCTGATCCCCTGGCATGATTAAAGCTAAACATTTGGGGAGATTTCAGAGCACTGGATAACTACACTAAATCCAACAGGTAACCCCTACCCAGGATAATTCATGATTTGGATAAGCTAAAAAAAGCTAAGTAAATTATCAAGCTTTATTGTATGAAGGGTTTTCACCCAAATGGAGTTTAGTTAAGCTCCATGAAGTTATCCAGAATTGTATTCCACATGGGTATATATGAGTATACAAGAATGTCATTTGGAATTGAAAACATACCAGGTCACTTCTAGAGGATGATGGAAACAATACTTGAAGAAGAAATCTTTTAAGGCTGGATGGTAGTACACATAGATGATATTATCATATACTCAGAGAAATAGGAAGAACATTTGAAATAAATTGACAGATTCTTAATTAAGTGCATAGCCATCAGCCTGAAGAGATCATTAAAGAAGTGCAACTTTGGCTAAGAGGAATTATTAGCACTTGGACAAAGGATCTCAAGTCTAAGCCTCACCATAGATTAGAATAAAGCAGAAGAAGTACTAAGCAAGCTATTACCAAAGAAGATAAAAGATATTCCATATTCTTTGTAACTTGCTAGCTACTACAGGAACCACATAATAAACTTTGAACACATAACTAGTAGCTTATAGGAATTATGCTCCAAAGATGTGGTTTTTGAGCTAACCAAAGTGTCAGGATGAAACTATGATAAAGTGTTAAATAGGCTAGTTACAACTTTAACTATGTTTGTGACACGATTATAAAGATTAAAATAAAGGTTTTTTTTAAGCTAATAAGGGTTATAATTAAATAAAAAGGGCTTTACTATTGAGAAATAGTGGTGGTGAGCACTGCTGAAAGCCCTGGGTGCAGTCTTACCAGTTGGATTACTATAATAAGAGCTACAATACTAAAGTTTATAGTATAACCTGATTATTCTCCAAGAGTAAAACTGTTTTTGAAAGTTTACTATGTAGGAATTTAAGAGCAGGATGAGGAAAGCTTTTCTGGCTGTGAAAAGCCCCCTTTTAATCCTGAAATGGGGTGGAAAGGTGGCTAGACCTTTTCACACAGAGGAAGTGAAGATTTTTCACTCTCTAGGACAGGATTGTGGCTTACAAAAGGCCTGTATAGCCTGTATTGGGCTCAGATGTGGCTTTGAAACCACATCTGGGCTGTTTTCACCAATACAGGGTGAAGATTTTCATCTGAGGACTACATTGCCTGATTCTGACATGTATGACGCGTAGAATGCTGTACAGAACCTGTATGAGACCCCAGTATTGAATAAACTATGAGTTATTGAAGTATAAAGATGCTTCTTTGTCATTTTGACACCTCATAATCATGGTTATGGGATATTATCCCATGGTAAGGCTGTATTGGTCAAAATGTGGGATTTTGACCTTAAAACAGCTATACCTTTGTCAGTTCTTGGGATATCAACCTCAAAATTGAATTGGTGTGTAGCCCTGTATGTGTTCTAAGCAATGGTACCTTATTTGGTATGGTTATCATTAAATATGACAAAGCTATCTCATGTACAGGTTTTTTGTAAATGTGTGTGTTTTTAGGCAAAAGCTGTATTGGGCTTGTTTGCCCTATAGCTTTTGTTCTAGTGGAGATATGGAGAAATGGATGACACCAGCAGATAGCCCCAATTGTGCTCTTTCCACAAAGACCCCACTTTAGGTATCTCACACTAAAACTGTAGAAGTTAGATGAGAGGTGAATGTTTTATTCACCCTTATTTGGCCTGAATTTGACCATAACTTCAGTAATACTGGTGTTAGCTCAGTTTGGTTGGTACCATTAGATAGCCCTGGCTTGGAGCTTCATTTTGCATACCCATTTGATGGGGTTAGACGTCTCACTATGTATTTCAGATGAGAGGTGAAAATTAAGGCTTATGCTCAGCAACAACTTTGAGCGGGGATAACTTTGTTATTCTTTGTCCTATGATGATGGGACTTGTATATTTGGAAAGGGGTGTGTTTCCTCTTTCTTTCTATACCTATCGAGGTGATTTGGCTCAGCTCCATGTTTTGGTGGTATCTTGGCTATACCATTGGTTTATGGTATTTGGCTGTCATGCTTGTGCTCTGGTTTTGAGTCACAAGCTGACATACCCTCCCTCTGAAAAAGGCTCATCATTGATGAGACTGTTCAGTCCTCCTAGAGGCTCTTAATCTCCTTAAATGAAGGTTCCCATCTGGTATGGCATCTTCTGCCAACCATTTGTCTTTATCAGCTGTCTTGTTCTTGAATCTGACTAAGTCATTTTTCTGATCCTTGCCATTAAGTCTGATCTTCCTGGCCTTGATGATTCTCTTCACTGGTCCAGGGGAGTCTTCCACTTCCACTATTTCTTGTGATGTTGGGTTCTTCTTCCTGGAGCGGAATTTATCCTCCTCTGTCTGGAAGTATGGCTTCACTAAGCTCACTGGGAAGACTGGGTGTTTCCTGGAAAATTCCTCTGTGAGCTTGACTTCCACTGCATTTTTCCCGACCAATTTAATGATAGTGAAGGGCCCTACAAATGAGTCTCCCATTTTCTTAGGTCCTTTAAGATTATTAAAGTTTAGTGTAGACACTAACACCTGGTCCCCTTCCTTAAAGTCAGGTTCCATGTGTGACTTGTCCCACCTCTGTTTATTCTACTCCTTTGCATCAGCTATGCATTTGGCAGCTGTATCACAAGCCCTCTTCCACATATCATGGAAGTCTTTGTCTGTGGAGTGAATGGACAGAAGATTCTTCTTCAAGTGATCCACGGGCAACAGGGGATTCCACCCTTTCTCTACCAGTGCAGGTATTTTTCCTGTGGTAGAGTGCTGACTTGTATTATAAGCCAGTTGGACAGCTGGTAGGAGGTTAACCCAGTCATGGGTGTATCCCTCATGATCCTTGTACTCCATGCCATAGGCACAGAACCTTCTAAGGATGTCCTCCATTGTCTGGATCATCCTTTCAGCTAGGCCATCTGTTTGTGGATGGTAAGCTGTGGAAAATGCAAGCTTGGTTCCAAGCATGTCATACCAGTTGGTCCAAAATTCAGACGTGAATTTTGGGTCCCTATCACTAATGATGATCTTAGGGACTCCACAGGTAGATATGATGTTATTCCAGAATAGCAGAGCAGTATCCATGGCTGTGTCCTCTTTATGGAATGGCAGGCACTTCATACTCTTGTTGAACCAATCAACTATGATTAAACAGGCATTGTGGTTTTCTTTGCCTCCTGGGACAAATCCTGTGACCCAGTCCATATTGATGGTTTCCCATGGGTGTTTGGGTTCTTCTATGTGTTGAAGTAACCCATACTTCTTCCCATGTTTCCTATTTTCCTTTTGTCATCTTTCACAAGTGTTGATGTATTCACTGAACTCTTTTTCCCACTTGGGCCACCAAGCTGTGCTTGCTACCCTCTCTTTGGTCCTGTCTTCACTTATGTGTCCCATATAGGGGCAGTCATGGCATTCCTGCAGGATCAGGGAGATGTGATCTCTGTCTACCACTGTGAGTGCACTTGTATGCTTTTCTCTGTGGTAAAGCAGGCCTTCTAAAAGGAAGAACTTGTTATCCTTGTAGGCCCTCAACCAGGGTTCTTCCAGCTGGGATTCCAGGTCTGGGCTCCTGTAATTTTTTCGAAGGAGTTGTAGTAAGATGCCACACTGTTTTTGCTTGGCATATGACTTTAGTACTGCACTGAAAGATTCATTTTGCAGTTCTGAGGAGCTTATTCCCATTATGAGAGTTCCTGTTCCTTCTGAATCAGTGTTTCCATTGTCAAAGGTACCACTTTCTGGTTCCCATTCAGAAAATCTGAAGTTCTTCTTCCTATCTATCTCCATGAAATGGATAGGGATCTTGGCTGCAACTTCAGGGTCATAAGCTGGATTGCTTTTGACATTGTCCAGTGGCCATCTGCATTGGTATGGCTTTTACCTTCTTTGTATATGATGGTCATATTCCCTCTATACTTCTGGGAGGCTATTTGCCATCTCAGCATAAGTCTATTTGTAGTCTTCATGTTTAGTAAAGACTTCAAGGCTTTGCAGTCTATGTAGACTTCAAAGACTGCACCCTCCAAATAATAATGGAGTTTTTCCAGAGCCCAGACTAAGCATAGACATTCAGTATGGGTGGCCCCATACCTAGCTTCTGAATATTTCAGTTTCCTAGAGATGTAAGATATTACTCCCTCTCTTGGTTCACTATTCACAATTTGTCTTTGGTGAAGGGCTGCTCCTAAACCTTGGCTATATGCTACATCTATGTATAACTTGAATGGTAGTTCAAAGTCAGGAAAGATGAGCACAGGTGCATTTGTGAGTTCATTTTTGATCCTCTCATATGCATCCCTCCTTTCCTTGGTAATTTCAAAAACTACTGTGGTATTCCATACCATTTTGTTTCACCAGGCTCAAGCTCATAGTACCCCAAAACAGCAGTAAATCCAGCCTACAGGTAGACTTACACTCATATTTTACACCAAAGGGTCAATTTTACAGCAAGAATCTGGATTTAACTCATAAAACCATGGCACAGGCACCAAAGGGCAGTGTATGTGTTTAAATAACTTATTCAATTTCATTATTCATATGTAAAAATCAAGTTACATATAGTAAACTAGTTACAACAAATAAGGTACCACCCTTTAAATTACACACCCCACCCAGCTTTACACCCCCTTACAGCTACAGGACTCATGCAGCAAGAAAAGGACACCTGCATGAATTACACAGCAACCTAAAACTTAACATAGAAAAGTCACATGATGCAAAGCTCAA
This sequence comes from Austropuccinia psidii, assembly GCA_023105745.1. Taxonomy (NCBI): domain Eukaryota; kingdom Fungi; phylum Basidiomycota; class Pucciniomycetes; order Pucciniales; family Sphaerophragmiaceae; genus Austropuccinia; species Austropuccinia psidii. The sequence continues at coordinate 23,581,762 of JALGQZ010000011.1, forward strand.
CTCCATGGAATTCCTGAAATTCATTTACAACACAGCCCCAGGAGTACCTTATCTTATATCCACAGTAACCCCACTTAAAGCCTTAAAACAGAATCAAAATTATTTACACCACTCATCACCTCATGCAAACCAAAGCTACTTACAACAGGCTGCATGCAGTACACAATTCCAATTAAATCTCAACCACATGACTATGCACAGCATGTGTCAAACTCAAAAATCACATCATCTCATACATAACAGTAAACTCACCAGTGCAAGAAATTATCACCTGACTTCATTTTAAAGTTCAAAAAGAAGAAAAACAACCTTGACACCTGCATAAATTACACAGCCACTTTTAACAAATCTAAATAGGACATATGCAAAGGAATTACAAGGTCATCATGTGATACTGCATCCACCAACAGAATATCATGTGACAGGAAAGAGGCTGTGCACAACAAAAATCCCCAGCAAAATTGAATCACCTCATGTATGCAAGGAAAATTCAAGAATATCACATCATAATTAGTTCACCAAAAGAAAATAATGTGATAAATGGAGGCTGTGCAGAGAGAAAATTATCACCAAACCTTAAATCACCTGACCCATGCAAGAAAGGTCCTCACCAAAAATGGAGTCACATGATGAAATCAATAGGAATTAAAGTGGAAAAGATAGCTCCCATGGAGGGCCCTCTGGGCTCCCAAAAGGTATAAATAGAGGGGCTCTCTCCCCCAAATTTCAAAATCCCCCCCCATGCAAATTATATCCCCTGCACATTTCAAGCACAGGAATAATTCATCCCTCACCTGGGAGGTAGTCCAGAAAATTATAGTGAATTTTACTTGCCCAGTAGCTAAGCTCAGTGGAAGTATAGTGTTGAAGATTACCCAGTAGCTAAGCTCAGCGGAATCTTATTATTATTAAAATAAAAATAAAAATTACCCAGTACCCAAGATTAGGGTTACTAATCTATTAAAATATTTCACCTAGTAAAATTAACACCATTTATCAAGAATTAAAAAATAACTTACCCCTTTAAAAAAATCCAATATCAAAGAATCTTACCTCTTAAATTTAACAAATACAATTATATTTTATTATCAAACACTCTTAAAAAAAATAACAAACCTTTAAAAAAAATTATTTTAATCTATTTCAACTTTACCTTAACAAAATTACCTTTATCAACACTCATCCAACTTTTCAAAACACCTTAAAAAAAATCCATCTTACAAAAAGACTTTCAACCAAGAAGAAACAACTCACCTCAATTAAACTAAAGAAAAATTAAAATCAAAACAGACAAGTATTTCATTAAAATCTCAAATTTAACCAAAATTACTGACATTTCTTTTTATTATTATTTATTGAATAGGTCTGATCTGAGACTGCTGAATTTTTTCTTCTGCAGTTTTAAAGCCACTTACTAATTTTATTTTGGTTTGTGAGCTCCAAGGAAGATTTTGTTCAGTATTTTAGGAGGGGCAGGCAATACACCCTTGCCACCCTTGGTTACAGGAGTTATTAGCAATTCAAAAATAGTTACCTGTGATTTCCCCCTCCAGGTACTGCCTCATTTTAATCCCACACAAGAGGAGTTCCCACATCTGGTGTCCCAACAGTGGCCCAGTCAACCTCAAACTTCAATAACATATAAATAAAATTCCAATAAGTCAAAAAAAAAAAAACTACAATAAATCAAAAATTCTTAACAACTCCAAAAATATTACTACTATAACAAAAACTGGAGTCAAATAATCAAAATCAGCCAAAACCATCATCTCAAGAATCTGAATCATCAACTCACTCTGACCATTACTATTATCCACCAAAGCAAGAAACAGAACTAGGGGAGGAATCAAATAAATATTCCAATTTCCCAATTGCAACACCAAGAACCAATAAAAGGTACTTGAAGGTTGTGGAGAAATTTTTCCTTGATCTCCTTGAAAGAAATAAAATCAATAATTCAATACCATAATCAAAGGATGAAGTAAATCAATCAAAAATGGATAAACCATCATCATCAAAATTACCTGGTAGTATTGAAGAAATCCAGGAAGAAAACCTTAATGAAGAAACTGTTGAAGGACAGGAAGAAATGTCTTCAACAGAGAGACTTCAGCAGAAGATGCTAGAAATGCAAGCAGAATTATTAGCACTAATCAAAAAGGAAGGAAAAAATAAATCATCAAGTTATACTCCACAGAATAGTCCTCTTGAGGAACAGACCACCCTTCCAAGATCATTCAGGCAGCATGGATCACCTTCACCTTATCCTAGACCCATGGCCACATCAACACCTTATACAGAACAAAGACAAAGTAACTTACCAAGAAGAGTCAACATTTCTTCCCAAATACCAACCCCATTACATCAAGAAATTCCAAGAAATACTACTCCAATAGTAAAAATAAGAGCCAAGGACTATAACTTGTGGTTTGATGGGAAGGATGTTGAAAGATTCATAAAGAAAGTTGAGAATATTGCAGAAATTGAAGGAGCAAGTGGAAGAGACATTGCAAGACAAATAGCATTTTGGACAAAAGTTGAAGAAATCAGTTATCATATTGAAGGAATGCCAGGATATGAAACAGCTGATTGGGATCAATTAAAAGTGGATATGAAAATAAGATGGGGAACAGTCTCACCTGAAAGAAGATACAGATTATCCTCAATCACTGAATTATTCACAAAAACTCAACAAGAAGGTGGAATAAAGAACATGACAAAATACAGAAAATTCATTGGGGAATATGAAGCAATCATCACCTACCTCAAAAGATACCAATATATCCAAGGTGATATCAATCATAACCAGGAAATATTGGCCAGCCTTTCCACTGGTGTTCAAGAATAAATTTACAAAGAAATGATCAAAGACAGAGCTATGGTTCAAGCCTTGGATGGAGGTTACATCATTCCAAGATTGGATATTTTGAAATTATACATTGAACAAGACTTGGAGGCCAAGGTACTTATTCAACAAAAAGAATTTTCTAAACCAAAACCTCCAGAAAAGAAAACAAGATTTGAGGATGAAAGCTGGGATGAAGTTTTAAAACAAGTAAAAGAACTCACCCAAAAGACCAAAAATCCTCCACAACCAGAACCTCAACCAAGAAATGAGGGAAACAAATCAGTTAAAGAAGTGTTAAATCAACTCAAAACACTTTCAGAAGCAGTTAATCCACCAAGAAGGAACTGGAACAATAATCAAGAGCAAAGATTACCTCAAAATAACCAGCCATATAGGCCAAGGAATCCTTTACCACCATTTTCATCCAGTTACCAACCATACATACCAGCCCAAATGGCCCCAAGACCACCATTAAAGTGTGCTTACTGCAAGGAAGAAGGTCATACAGCAACTAGATGCACTCACCTTGCTGAAGATCTGGACAGAAGAATTTTCAGAACCCAAGGAGCATCTTACCTCTTCCCCAATTATCAGAGAGTACCTATGGAAGGAAATGAAAGTGCCAAAAACATAGTTAGGGCTTTTGCAAAAGAACAAGCAGAACTCAACAAGAAATTTATGGAGAAACCTACTGTGAAACCAAAACCAGAAGAAGAGGTTAAGCCAACTGAAAAGAAATCAGATGATAAAACAACCTCAATTGCTCATGTTGAATAGTAGTCAAATTGGAAACCACCTACCATTTCCTCAGCCAATGACCCTTTTGAATCACATATTGGATTAAGACAGACAAAACAAAGGTTGGAAAGACAATCCCAAAATCAAGAGCCAAAGAAGAAAGCAGAAATTCCAGGAACTTATGTTGAAGAAGAAAAAGAAGAAGAAAGAGTAATAATTCCCACTAAATTCCAAAATTCAAATATTCCAAAACCAGACCAACCTGAGGAGGAAATTGAAAATATTTCCAATAAGAATGAAGATGAAGAAATTCCCAAAGAAGAAAAGAAGTTCAGAAAACCTCAAAAGAAACAAGTTGAAACTAAATTGGAAATTGACAAAATTATTAAGAAAATTATGCAACAAAAGATCAACCTCACCATTGAAGAAATTTTGAGGATGTCACCAAACTTTGTCCATAAATTACAAGAATTATCAGAAAAAGACAAGGAAAAAATTAAATCACTCAACTCAATGGATCTTCAAGAAAGACTATTATCATTTGGATTCAAAGAAATACAAAAGCCCAAGATTCATTATGCTTGTCCTTTGGGATTTATGGAAATCTTCATTGGAAAGGAAGAATATCCTATCAGAGCATTAGTGGACACCGGGGCAGAACTCAACATCATACCAGAAGAAATAGCAATCAAAGCCTCACTCACAACAAGAAATCTTAACATGAACCTTAGGGGAATTGGAGGCCATACCACTTCATTGGTTGCACTTTCAGAATTTACTCCAATCATTTTGGCTTCAGGTGAAGAAACTCTAATTCACTTCTTCATTGCAAAAGGATCTGTCCATAAAGTGGTTGGAAGACCTTTCTTGGCAGACAACAATATCAGACTAGAATTTTCCCATAAACAAGGTGAGATACTCAGTTATCAAGAGCCTGATGGAAGAAGATTATGCATGCCAATATGCAAACCTCAAGTACTTGGATGGCAAACTGGTCCACCTAGAGGAATGGATTTATGTAATATGGAAAAATTAGTCAGAAATAACCGAGGAAAGAAGGATAAAAATGCAAAAAGAGACAATACCATAATCAATTTGACCCAGAAGATCCAAGAGTTATCCATATATCCAAAAAGTGATGAATTTGGTCTAGATTTACAAAATAACCAATGGCCAAACAACCTGAAAAGACAACTTGAAGACTCAACCTCTGAGGATGAATTACCCAATATAAGTTACAAGCCAATTAACAAGAAGGAAGAAACATTCCAGATTTTAGTAGATGGAAATGAGAAAATAAATGGAAACCCTTTCAAAACTAAACCCAAAAGAAAGAAAGTTAGATTTAGTGAACATCATGAGCTTTCAGATGAAGAAATTATAAATGAAATTGAAAAGGACCTCAAAATTATGGAAGAAAGAGACAAAAACTTAAAAGACACATACCATATCAACTTCTTGGACAAACCATTGAACAACCAAGAAGAACCTTATGAATGGCAACTGGAAAACCCTGAATTTATCCAGCAACCTCCCAATGAAGAAGAAGAAACAGAATCCATCTTAGAAAATGAATACAATTACATTTACCTGCCATACATCACCTTTGAAGAAATTTATGGGGATGAAGCTCAAGAAATTTTATGTGAAGATCAATACTTATGTCACCTTCCAGGCTCAAACTTGAACAATATCCAATTCTTAGATTCATTAACTGAAGAGGGAATTAAAGGTAACCTTGAAAATCAATTCTGGGACAAAATATTTGAAATAGCCACACTACCAAGAAGAGGACTTTACTTCAACCAAATTTGGGCCCAGTGGTACCTTGGATTAAATGGATCAACATATCAAACTGGAAGACTGAAATGGGTTGGAGATGGATATATATTCATTGATGAAGACCTATGGTGGTCAGAATTTCCATCAGAACCAGAGATTGAGGAAAGAAATAACTTTGTGGAAGCCCTCAAAGACCTTATTTTGGCCAGGTTACTCAACAGACACTCACCTTTCCCACTAGGGGGAGCTCAACTTTGAATAAAACCAACAAAATCAAGATTTTTTCTCTAAAATGTATCAGTATCACCCATAAAATGTATCATTAGTTTCTTTTTTTTATTTCATTTTTTTCTCTCAAAAGGCAGTGACCTCCTGCCTTATCAAAGAGGAAAATCATTTTTTAGCAACCAAAATCACCATTTTCCTTAACCAAAACTCAATCATCACTAGGCAGTGACCTCCTGCCTTATCAAAGAGGAATATCAACTCTCATCAGCTCAAATAAATAATTTAACTCCCCCAGAAAAGAAACAACAACTAACCATAAAATCACTAGGGCAGTGACTTCCTGCCTTAACAAAGAAGAAATTCATCAACAAAGTATTCCTTAAAAAATTAAAAATTAAAAATAAAAAAAAATATAAAAATTAAAAATAACTTACAAAAAATACATCAATCACCTCCACCATGGCCAATTCACCAATTCTTGGATCCTATGGGGAAGAATTAATAAAAGAAGACCAAATTATCAATAAATATTCAATTATGAAAGCTGAAGATGATTATATCAACAAAGAAAACCTTTGGCACTTTAAGGATATTACATCCATATCAAGAAACCAAGAAATTGAAGAAATCAAGGAATTGCTGAATATTTTGGAGGTTTCTGACAAAACCAATGATCAAATTACTCAAGAATTAATGGACCAATTAAATTTCAAACCATCAAGGCCCATCTTGAAGACACATAACAGCTCTAAAAAAAATCAAACAAAATAGTCAGATTTAAACTCAATTAATCATTAGGCAGTGACCTCCTGCCTTATCAAAGAGGAAAATATTTTTTTATCAACCAAAATTACCAATTTCACTCACCCAAATCATAAATCACCAGGCAGTGACCTCCTGCCTTATCAAAGAGGAATATCCAAATTCTTACCCAAAATTATAATCCAAAACTCATTAAACCTACCCCAAAGCTATTTTTTATAAATAAATTTGATATCATTTTCAATTCATATTACCCTTAACACTTCAAAATACACCAAATCCTTTAAAATGGAATCATGGCCATTACTGGAAGACAATACCTGGTCATTGGAAACAGACATCAGCTGGATAGAAGAAAAAGAAGCTTGGGCCAATTACATTAATCAACAAGAAATAAATGAAAATCCTGACTGGTTCTTTAAAATAAAACCAGAACCCTGTCCTGATATTTTCACAGTGGCCCTTCCATACATTGAGTTTGAGGACATCTTTGAAAAAGAAAAATTACCATCAGAAACTATCATTCCTCATCCATGGAAAGAATTACCTGGATTCAAACTCACAAAGTATGAATTTTTGGAGTTACTGACCTGGGATGGAGTTGAAGGCAACCTTGGAAACAATTACTGGAATGAAATATTTTATATGGATGAACACCTTAGAAAATCACTATTTTGGAGGACCTGGGAATGCCAAGACTGGTTCAACCTTCAGTATTTTGAAATTAAAAATGGTAAAATAAGCAAGATCTCAACAGGGTATATTATTAATAATTCCAAATGGGACTGCCACTGGGAAGAAACACTTATACCAGCAATATTCAGCCTTAGAGGGGGTGCAACTAAATTGAATACAGAAGAATGGAACTCTTTCTGTAAAGAATACTTGTTTCAAAATTTGAAAAGAGAAAAATGCAGGGGAGGAAATTTCATCAAGAATGAATTAGTAAATAAAATACTTGGCCAAGGGAATTAATCAAAATAAATCTCACCTGCTAAGTCCTCAATTCTTTGTTTAATCATCAATCCTATTTCCATTGATATTATTTTTTATTTAGTTCATCAACTTTTTATTTTACCACTTTCATCCTTCCTCTTTACAATTAAATTTTTCTTTCATACTAAAAGAAAAGAAAGAGAAACAAAATAAAATATTAAAAATTCAAAAATAAAGCTTCAATTCATATAAGCTTTGAAGGAATAAAGAGAATATAAGATTACCTGATATCAAATATTTTATCTTATAGCTATATCTACTTATTTATTTTCTAAAAAAAAATTAAACAGAGAAAAAAAAATGCTTAATTCTAGAATATAAATAAATAAAAAAAAAAGAGAATAAATAAAATCACATTAACCAAAATGGATAAATAAATAAGAAATTACGATTAGTACTAAAAATATAAAATATATAAAACAAGAACTAAAAACACAATTAGTTTAAGTTCAGTTTATATTGGTAGATAAATACTCACAAGATATTGGAATTCTATTTATTTTAATTTTTTCCCTCTTTTCTTATCTATTTCATCTCATTTCCAATTGGGGTTGTCAAAAAAAAAAAAAAAAAAAAAAAAAAAAAAAATCACAGTACATCTAAATAGTTTCTTTTTCAAAACAGGAGCGGTAGAGAAATCATCAATCACTTATTGATTTATTTATTTATTTTTTTTTCGGATAAACTGTTTTATTGATATATAAATTTTACCAAACAGATTATAATCTTAATATTTTTAAAAATATGACATATACTTATAGAAATATCATAAAAGAATCAATTACGGACCATAAATTCAGCTTTTACCTTAGTTCATCTTTTTTTTCTTTGGTCTTATTCTTTATCATCATTTTATTTTTTTTATTTATTTTATTACATTTACTATTTTATTCTTATGCTTTATTATTTTATTATTATTTTAGTGTGTTTATCTTAGTATTATAGTAATTCTCTCAATTTGATAATTTTTTTCTCTCTCTTCAACGTTCCATTGGAACCTGCGTCTTATTAGTGTTTCTTTTTTTTTAAATATATAAAAAAAAAATGCCTCTGATTTTATTTCGCGCACCTTACATCAAAATTAGGAGTGTGAGCAGCCACCACTCCATAAAACAATTGCCTACTGTGACAAAATAATGATGTGCAAGTGCTACGCTTCAAAATAAACATAGACAAATACAGAGAGACAACAATAATTATATATATATATAAAAAAGAAAATAAAAATAAAAAGTAAAAATAATAATAAAAATAACAATATAAATAAAAAGAGAAGAGGCATGACCGAAGATTAGTTACATCCACATAGGAAGAAATAAAAGAGGGTACCAGAGCTAACCTAGTTTAGTTTGTGTGCTGTAATAGCCCGTCCGTTAGAATCGCGGGGGCATAAGTAGTAGGGGTGCCCTTTTCTACGCTGAAGGTGTTGTTTGGGCTTAATAGCAGAGGAGGTTCCCCCCTTCAAAAAATAGTTGAAGGGGTCAGGAACAAAAAGGTGAGGGTCATACTCGCCTTCGATAAACGCGCAGAAAGCCATCGCGGCTTCTGGGACTCCCTCTGAGTAGGAGAATGGGGAGGAGGTGTTCGAAAGTGGTGCCAGAGCTGGAGAAGATGGCGGGGTGGAGCTGGGAGCGTTAACCCAATCCCAGAAAGTTGTGCCGTTCGAAGGAGGAGATGGATAGCTGAAAAGCAACTCCTCCAATTCTTCAGTACCAATAGAGTTAATAATATCCGAGCATCCATACCCATAGGATTGAGCTCTAGGGTTCATTATAACAGTAACTACAAACAAATACGGGATCAAATTAGTCAGCGTTAGAATAGGAAACCAAAACAGTAAAATCAGAAATAAGCGAGGCGAGTCTCACCACCTACCAAGCCAAAATATACGTAAAAAATAAAAAAATGAAACTTGAATCGATTCAAATGATTCAACAGAAGGGTTTGGGGAAGGAACAGTGGATGGCAACAATGAGAAAGGATACCAGCTATTTATAGTCGGAGGGTCCGTTCATAACAAAGCCATAAGGTCCACCAAAACTCCGAAATTGATAGGCTCGAGTACTGTCAGTGACGAAGGAGAATGATTTAAAAAGGGAGTCTAAGGCTTAAGCTACAAAGGCAAGCATAAGGAGGAAAGGTTACCAAGACCAATGATAAGTTGGACCCGGAGTCTCCTCCTAGACCAACTCACCAATCAGAATCGTGATAGCTTAATGGTTCCCTGCTGGAAAGACAATCAACAACCGCATGCAAGCTTGTAAAGTGGGCAGTAAACTCTAATTAAGAAGCACACCACTAGTAATAAAGGACGAAAAGTTACCATTAAAGACAGATGCTGTCTGCATATCAGATTTAGCTTCGAAAAAAGAAAGACTTGCCACTTATCAACATGGACCGATCCCATTATATCACACCATAAGTTTGTTAAAAGCTCAGAAAGTTGCACTTAATGCATGGAATGGTGGTGGAGAATTAGTATCCATTTAAAAAAAACAATGAGTGACCCCTTGCTAAATCCAAGCAAAATAAAAACATGATATTGCGTCAGAACACCAATGGAGAGGAAGAAAAGCTCTCCCTTGCATCAATATTCAAAAGAAGAACACAACCTTTAATATTACTCTATCCTATTAAACACTGCGCTTACGCACCATGTGCAGCCTTTTAAGCGAGGGAATTGGAAAGACAGCTGATGAAGTTGGCTGAAAGTTGACTCCACTTTAAACCACCAGCAAGCCTCATGACCAACGTTTTAGATAATGCTACTATCCTGGCTTGGTAGAGGAACAAAGAAAAGAGAACATTACAATACAGTTAGAAGAACAAATGGGATGTTGCATTGATATAGTTGAGATCACAGCCTACCAAGGGATTATACTCTAAGTCCACAGGGAAAAACGTCTTGATAAATTCCCTCAAAGTAATATAATGAGCAAGTTCTAGACGAGAGGAAGCAACAGAATACAAGTCAATTACAAGTTTAGTGTTGAAAAAGATTTGTCACCTGCCAATACCCATTGAGCTTGTAAGGATCACCGTAAAAAGGCCACCCCCAGGTGTCGTGTAACCGGATCTGGATCATACATTAAGGAATTCTATTGGGTGGCTGTTAAACTTTACCCATACAAAATGACCGCTGTGGGAACTCCTTTTGGTGTGGGATGAAATAAGGCAGTACCTTGAGGGGGAAATTATTGGTAAGTCTGTTTTGAATTTCAGAATTGTCCAATAACCATGGGTGCTAAGGTGTATTAGCTGCCCCTCTAAATAATACTGAATAGTCAGCCTACAGAGAATCACAAAATAAAATAAGATTTGTGGCTTTAACAGATAGAGAAGACTTATCAGCAGTCTCTAAATCAGACCTATCAATAACACTACAGTAAAAATTATGATCTAAAATTTCTGATAAAATAAACACTAGATTTTTTTACTTTATTTTAATAAAAGTGATGATAATATATATATATATATATGTTTTGGGTTTCTGTTATTTTAATGAAACTAATAAGAATATTTTTTTTTTGTTTTTTTTTTTAAGAATGATAAGAATATATATATTTTTTATGGTTTTAGGTTGATTATAATGATTTTTTTTTTGATATGAGTACTAATAATAAGACTACTGGATTTGATTCTTTTAGGATTTTTTTTAATACTGGGTTTTATATCACTACTACTTTTTTTTTAATAATACTAAGCCACTGAGCAAGGCTACTGAGCTTTTTACTACGTTAATACTACTATTCTTCACTAATACTAAGCTACTGAGCAAGGCTACTGAGCTTTTCACTACTAAAACACTACTACTATTCTAGATATCCTGCTAGTTCAGGGATGGTTATGATCCTGGATAGTGGGAACTTGTTCCATGATGATGGGAAAAATTAGGGAGAGAGGACCTCTATTTATAGCTTTTGGGCCTCCATAGAGCTTCTCAAAACAGGGTACTTAGAAAAAATCATAGTTGAGAGGTTTTAGCTAGTGAGACGTGTAGTTTTGGTGTAGCAGTGTGTTTGCTGAGAGAATTATGCTGGTGGTGCTTTTCTTATCAAAATCATGTGATGTCTTTGAGATAATTTTGCTGGTGAGATTTTCTTTTTATCAGAGTCATGTGAGGTCATTGAGATAATATGGCTGGTGATGTTTTCTTGAAGGTGGGGAAAGTATTTTTTGTTTCTATTTTTTACGTATGTTATGAGAGAATTATGCTGGTGGTTCTTTTTCTTATCAAAATCATGTGATGTCTTCGAGATAATTTTGCTGTTGACACTTTCATTTTTGGTGACTTTGTTACGTATTTTCTGAGAGAATGATGCTGGTGGTCCTTTCCCTTATCCAAATCATGTGATGTATTTGAGATAATTTGGCTGGTGAGTTTTTCTTTTTGCCAAGAAAGTGGAGAAAATACAGCTCCTGATAATTGAATTTCTTCTAGTCATATGATATATATGAGAAAATTATGCTGGTGTTTCTTTTTCTTATCAAAATCATGTGATGTATTTGAGATAATTTGGCTGGTGAGATTTTCTTTTTATCAGAGTCATGTGAGGTCATTGAGATAATATGGCTGGTAATGTTTTCTTTTTATCAGAGTCATGTGAGGTCATTGAGATAATATGGCTGGTGATGTTTTCTTGAAGGTGGGGAAAGTATTTTTTGTTTCTATTTTTTACGTATGTTATGAGAGAATTATGCTGGTGGTTCTTTTTCTTATCAAAATCATGTGATGTCTTTGAGCTAATTTTGCTGTTGACACTTTCATTTTTGGTGACTTTGTTACGTATTTTCTGAAAGAATTATGCTGGTGGTCCTTTCCCTTATCCAAATCATGTGATGTATTTGAGATAATTTGGCTGGTGAGTTTTTCTTTTTGCCAAGAAAGTGGAGAAAATACAGCTCCTGACAATTGAACTTTCTTCTAGTCATATGATATATATGAGAGAATTATGCTGGTGCTTTATGTTTCTTATCAAAATCATGTGATGTGTTTGAGATAATTTGGCTGGTGGGATTCTCTTTTTGCCAAGAAAGTGGAGAAAATACAGCTCCTAACAATTGAACTGTCTTCTAGTCATATGATATATATGAGAGAATTATGCTGGTGTTTCTGTTTTAGTATTGTATCATTTCATATGGAGATTGCATCATTTCTATCAAGTTTGATGCGTGTTATTATTACTAAGGAAGCATTTGTTCTTGGAAAATATATTGTAATTTTATGCATAGCCTTGAGGTATTTCTTCTTTAAATTGAATCAAGGTGGGGAAAATACATATTCTGATGCTTTGGTCCATCTTCATATACCTTTATTTAAATTAACTGCCTTTAATGACGTAATTTGTTATTGATGATGCAATAAGGTGGATAAATTCTTTGATACTATACTGTTTTGATAAGATCTTGAGGCTGTGTATTGTATATTTCTTTTTGAAATTTTTAATTGTAATGTGTAATTCTTTTTATTATCATTTTTTTCTTTTGTTTTATTGGTAAGCTTGAAACTGGTACTAATGGTATGGAATACCACACCGCAGCGGTAAACTCTAAAAAAAGTACAAGATGTGTTTCCAGTGCGTACACGAGCAGGAAGATGCCGAGTTAAAACCTCCAGGTTTTCGCGGCAAAGATACAGTAACGTGAAATGGACTTACGGTGGAGAAGTTGTGTTTTTGAATCTAAAATACAAAGAAAAGACCATTTTCTACTTCCTAATCACGTTAAGATCACAACTGGCCTTGCAATCACCTTCCAGATGACCAACGGCGTTTTTATTAGCTAATTCTGACGACATAAAACAGAAAAGTACCTGGGAAAGAGACATAAGAAACCCCTCCAGGATTTGAACATTAGTTATTAGAAAGGCGTTCTTGAGAAATGAGGCGTCAAGATACCTTGATGTTCTAAAACAAGCCACCAAAAGGGTGTATAAGCGAGGAATAATAACGTATCGAGTATAGAGTAAATTAGGCTGGAGGCAGGGGTTGCAGCAAGCTTATAGAATGCTGACTTCCTGCAGCCAGTACCCGGGCCATACGGCCCGATTAGTTAGCTAGGACTAAAATTAAAATTTCCCTATCACATAAAGAAAAAAAATATAGAAAATAAATAAAGCAATAATACAAAAATATAACAATAAATTAAATGAATGGAACTAAAAAAAATATTTTATCCAATATCTTTTAAATTTACTGATGATATTTTCTTTTTTTTAACAAAAAAAAAAAAAAAACAGATACTAAAATGAAGTAAAAAATAAATTAAATTTAACAACAGAAAAAAATAACAATACATGTCCTCAGCAAGACATTAAACTGCTAAATTTTACATTTTGACAATTAAACCATACTAAAATACTTTATTTTGAATCCTACAGGACTTCAATATAATAAGAGCCCTCAGTATGGCTATAAACTTCTTATTTCAATTTTTATATCTTGATTTTTGTGATGATTGTATTATTTTTAGGGCTACCAATAACAAAAAAAAAACAAAGAGCCCTCAGCATGGCTTTAAACTTCTGATTTTTTATCAACCAATATATATATAATAACAAGAGAAATATCAATGTAAATAACAGAATGAGGGATTAAGAAGGAAAAAGCCCTCAGGATACAAGAAATAACAATACATGTCCTCAGCAAGACATAAAACTGCTAGTTTCTATTTTGTTCTATCTTCTATTTTCTTTATTTGTTTGATTTGCTGACAGAATCTATCTTGATTTTAACTTATTTAATATTGTTTTCTATTTGATCTTAGGTAATTAAGAAGAAAAAGAAAATAAAATAAAATAAGAATAACAAAATAATAATAATAGTAATATATATATATAGAACAGAATATGGAAAAAAAAAGAAAAAAAACAACAACAAAAAACAAAGATTTCCTCAGCAAGACATTAAACTGCTGGAATTTTTTTAATTTTATTCTTAATAATAAATGTAGCTTACCTATTTCTTTTGATGTGCTACAGGGCTGCAAATAACAATACATCTCCTCAGCAAGACATTAAACTTCTGGTTTTATTCTTTTATTTAAATCAACTGACAATAACACTTTACATTTTACAGGGCTCTAAAAAATAAAAGCCCTAAGCAAGGAGGTATTCAACATTAAAAAAATACTTTCAGGATCTTATAAGCTTAAGAAAATTCTTTTAAAATGAAAATATAGTCCTAAATAAGACTATAAACTGTTTAATTCAATTTACAACTTGGCTTTGAAGATCAATCAGAACCAAAAGTGTCAACAAGAAGTCAAGTAAATATCAACAAAAAAAAAAAAAAAACTGCCCCTTAAAATATCAAGAAATACCTTCAAATATCAACAATACATCATTAAAATTATCAACAAGGACCAAAGCAAAGGAACCAATGGTCCTAGGCAAGACTATAAACTACCTAAGTATTAGGGTCATATCCCATTCATAAGCTCAAGAATATTCTATTTAGTTATTATCTTTATTAAAATTTTCCCACTTCTTCAACAAGAGCCATTAAATTGGCTTAATTTTTTAACTCAAAAAAAAAATTATAATAAATATTCAAAAAAAAAAAAAAAAAAAAAGATCAATTTATTTGAAATATTTCTTCAATTACAAGAGAGTGATTGGAACTTGTTTGAAAAGAAGAAGTATTTGTGCCATAAAGGCATTAATTGAACTCTGAAGGAGTTATTTATATTGAAACCTCATAAATTGATGACATAATTTGGGGAATTTACATAGTAATAACACCTCAATGTGCTATTTATTCAAAAGAAAAAAAAATTTAAAAAAGCCCCCCAAAAAGCAAACAAGAGTTTTTTTTTAACTGTACAAATTTTTAATTTCACTGTTTATAATTTTTAACAACTCAAATGCATTTATGGGTAACAGAAAATCTGAACCATAAAGGGGATGGACTTGAAATAAAGTCTGAGTCACAATGATGATTCCAAAAGGAAGAGTTGTGGCATCATAAGGGTCATTATATGATTAAAGGACTCAAATTATGATCATTCAATTATGTCATATTAATTATAAAACCTCTCAAGAGCACCAATTTTTACTGATTGGCATAAATTACCACCTTCAACCAAACAGTTCCAGGATCTTAATTGTGATTCAGGTTTATTTCATTTGAATTTTGATTTTTAATCAGATATCTCATTTAATGGTTATTTTATACTTACAAAAAAAAAAAAAAAAAAAAAAAAAAAAAAATATGTAAATTTACTGTATCATTATTTATCCTCATCAAAATCACTATAAAAAATAAGAGGTGGGAAAACTTATTTCTTACACTATCCCTTATAGTGGAAGTTTTGGGGGAATGAGAACATATCCTCTTCAAAATTCAAAAACCAACTCAAGATTTTTAAATGGAGAGGGGGGCCCTTATCCAAAACAAATATTATTAAAAAAAATATCAATAAATTAATATTAAAATCAATTTTAAATCACCTTATTATTACAATTTTTTATTTTTCATTTCTTTAAAACAGGTATAATTCAGGAATACAAAAGAACAAAAGGGCATAAATTGTTTGGAAGAAATAGCAAGAGAATTGGGAAACAACCTATCATAGGACAATTATTTAGAATACTGAAAATGAAGAAGATTATTTATGAAGAAAAGCAGTAGTTCCTTATGGATTAACCTTTGGACAACACAAGACCTTGGACACTTCTTTGATTCTGGATTGAAACTCAATTGGGATTCAAGAATCACTGGCCAGGATTTATGGACTGAAGGATGACTCATTGGATTAATTATTGATTCAGGACTCAATCAACATGATGGACCAACAAGATGATGTAAAACACTCAACTCAAATTGCCCTTGGTATTTTAAAGAAGCTTGAAGACTCAAGAGGTCCTCAGCATGACACTAAACTGCTTCCCCTGTGGACTTGGGCAGGAAAACCTATAAAAAATAACAGCCAAGAAGCTGGAGGGGATTGTCCTAGTCAGGAGAAGTGCT
Source organism: Austropuccinia psidii (assembly GCA_023105745.1). Classification (NCBI taxonomy): domain Eukaryota; kingdom Fungi; phylum Basidiomycota; class Pucciniomycetes; order Pucciniales; family Sphaerophragmiaceae; genus Austropuccinia; species Austropuccinia psidii. Next base: position 23,598,085 of record JALGQZ010000011.1, read on the forward strand.
GAAGGACCATTTTTGTCCTTAGCATGACAATAAACTGCTTCCTTTGTGTTACAGGAACAAGGGGTTTCACAGGTGTTTAGCATTATAAAATTGGCCAAAATGAACAAAGTGGAGTCCCAAGCCATTAATAAAGACAAGAAAATTCCTCATAAAGAAATAAAAACAACCAGAAGAATCTTAAATCAAAGGGGAATCATGAAGATTGAACAATAAAACAAGAGTCAAGTGAAATCCAAAATCAAGCCCATAGGAGCTCAAGAATCAAGATAAGCCCTTGGATTAGGCCAGGAGGTCCTTGCATGACTTAAACTGCAGGACTTGTATACCTAATATACAGGGGTTACACACCTAGTTGTAGGTCCTGTATGACCTTAAACTACATTTTTTTTATGGAAGAAAGAAGAAAAGAAGAATTGTGAAGACCTCAATATTTCAGGACACTAGCAAATTCTTAGAAAGAATTAAAAAATCACTGATTGAAGATGGATCACCAAATTTTAGCAGCCAAGTATAAATCAGTCCTGAAGAAGGTGAGACCAGTCAATGAGCCAATGCCTCAAGACCTTAACCCACCTTTGGAAAGACCACCTTTGTCAAGAGATCCATATGAAACACCCTTATCACCAAACCCACCTATATTTCAAGAAACCTTCAAGGTCACCCATGAAAGACTGCAAGCAGCCAATTTTGGTCCACCAGGATGGTTATCAAATGAAGAAATCAATTTACTCAAAAATTTTATTACTTTAAGGGAAAAAGCAATAGCCTTTTGTGAAGAAGAAAGAGGATTACTCAAGCACTCATATGGAAAACCTTACAAAATACCAGCAATACCTCATGAACCTTGGCAGAAGAAACCAATTCCCATTCCCAAATCAATTTTACCTCAGTTTACTGAATTGATCAGAGAAAGAATCAGGACTGGACTCTATGAGCAATTGACCTCACGCTACACAAGCCCAATATTTTGTGTGGCCAAATCAAATGGGAAACTCATAATTGTCCATGACCTTCAAGAACTCAATAAAGTCACCATCAAGGATGCTGGCTTACCACCTCATATTGAAGAATTTGTAGATGCCTTTGCAGGAAGAGCATGCTATGGACTAGGAGACATCATGGGAGGATATGATGAAAGAGAATTAGATGTCACTACAAGACCCCTCACTACTTTTGAAACACCCCTTGGAAGGATGCAACTCACAAGACTACCCCAAGGAGCCACCAACTCAGTAGCAGTATACCAAGCCCAAATGACCTGGATACTCCAAGAAGAAATACCAGAAAGTGTAGGAATTTTTATTGATGATGGAGGAATAAAAGGACCAAGATCACTTTACAATCAAGAAACACTACCAGAAAACCCCTCAATCAGAAGATTCATATGGGAATATGCCATAACCTTGGAAAGAATCTTATTCAGGATTGAAGAAGCAGGACTTACTATCTCAGGATCAAAGTTTGCATGCTGTGTTCCAGCTTTGGACATAGTAGGGCATGTTGTATCACTTAAAGGAAGAACAATATCAAAACAAAAGATCAACAAGATTCAAAATTGGCCAACACCTCTCAACAAAAAGGAAATCAGAGGATTTCTTGGTCTTTGTGCCTATGTAAGAATGTTTATTGAAAACTTCTCACAAGTTGCATCACCACTCAGAAGGCTCACCAGAGAAGATGTTGACTGGGACTGGGATAAAAAATGTGAAGAAGCTTTCCATAAGCTCAGAAGAATAGTTGGAGAAGAAATAACCCTCAAGAAATTGGATTATGACAAAGGAGCAGGAAAAATTAAACTAGCAGTAGATTCAAGCTACATTGCTGCAGGAGCAGTACTCACTCAAGAAGACAAAGAAGGAAAGGACAGGCCAGTATTATATGAATCAATAACTTTTTCCAAATTAGAATCAAAATACTCACAACCCAAATTGGAACTCTGTGGAGTTGCAAGAATTCTCAAGAAGCTTCAAACCATACTTTGGGGACAACATTTTGAATTACAAGTTGATGACAAGGCCTTAATTGAAATGATCAACACCCCTTGCTTACCCAATGCCCCCATGACAAGATGGGTGGCTTTCATTCAGCTATTTTCCTTTGATTTGGTACACAAACCAGGGAAAACTTTCACTATGCCAGATGGGCTTTCCAGAAGACCAAAAAACTCAGAAGAAGAAGATGGAGATGCACCAGAATTTGATGAAGAAGGAGATTGGATCAAGCCACACCCTGGATTTGGGGCCAAAAATGTAAATTCACTCAATTTTTCAGGAATACAAGTACCAACAAAACAAGAAGGATTTTGGAGAAGAATGCAAGAATACTTAAGTACAATGAAAAAACCACAATCAAGTAAAGATGAAGAATTTAGAAGGATAAAAAGAAGGTCATCCAATTTTTTCTTGGAAGATGGCCAGCTTAAAAGAAGAAACAACCCAAACCCTCAACTGGTGATATCAAGTCAAGAAGTTCAAAGCTACATTTTAAAATCACTTCATGAAGGCATGGGCCACAGAGGGGAAAATGAAACTTACAGAAGAATTAAAGCAAGATATTGGTGGGAAGGAATGAAGAAATCAGTCAAGAAATGGGTTCAATCTTGCCTGGCCTGCCAAAAGAGAAGTCAAAGCTTACAAAGGGAACAAGGAAGGCCTACAGCAACATCAACAATCTTTGAAAGGGTAAGCATGGATGCAGTACATATCAAATCTGGAAGATGGAAATATATGGTTGTGGCCAGAGATGATTTTTCAGGATGGCCAGAAACAGTTGGACTAGTCAAATTAACAGCAAGAGCAGTTGCAGAATGGTTCACCTCAGAATGGATATGCAGGTATGGCTCACCAAAAGAAGTAACTGTTGATGGGGGGCCAGAGTTTGGAAAAGAACTACAAGATGCAGTAAAGAAAGCAGGATCAAGAATCAGAGTCACCACACCCTATTACCCAGAGTCTCAAGGAATGGTTGAAAGGGGCCATAAGCAACTCAAAGATGCATTAGTCAAGATGTGTGGAGAAAATGGAGGAAAATGGAAAAAATATCTACCTTTGGTTACTTTGGCTGACAAAATCTCAATTAAAAGGACAACTGGTTTCTCACCATATGAACTCCAATTTGGAAAACAACCAGTATTACCAATTGACATTGGAACAAAAACATTTTTAGCAGTAGAATGGCACAAGATATCCACAACTGAGGAATTATTGGAAGCCAGAGCTAAGCAATTAGAAGGAAAAGAAGAAATGAGAAGGAAAGCAGCAGAAAAACTCAAAAAATCAAGGGAGGACTCAATGAAATATTGGGATAAAAGAATGGCACACCAACTAAGATCACCACTTAATCCAGGAGATTTGGTCCTGGTTTACAACAAAGCAATAGAAACTAATTGGGGGCTACTTTTCAAAAACAAATGGAATGGACCCTACAGAGTAATTAGACAAATAAACAATGGACCATATGAACTTGAGGAGCTGGATGGAACACAATTATCAAGAAGATTTGCTGCCTCTCAAGTCAAAAGGTTTTACCCAAGAGGAAATATTATTGACACAAAAGAAGACACAGAAGAAGAACAAAGTGAAGAAGATGAACCAATAAATGAGGAAGAGGTATTGGAAGAAACCACAGAATCAGATGAAGAATAGAGAGCTCTCACCTGGAATGCTGGGGACAGCATTAAATGGAGAGGGGTATGTGGTATTCCATACCATTTTGTTTCACCAGGCTCAAGCTCATAGTACCCCAAAACAGCAGTAAATCCAGCCTACAGGCAGACTTACACTCATATTTTACACCAAAGGGTCAATTTTACAGCAAGAAGCTGGATTTAACTCATAAAACCATGGCACAGGCACCAAAGGGCAGTGTATGTGTTTAAATAATTTATTCAATTTCATTATTCATATGTAAAATCAAGTTACATATAGTAAACTAGTTACAACAAATAAGGTACCACCCTTTAAATTACACACCCCACCCAGCTTTACACCCCCTTACAGCCACAGGACTCATGCAGCAAGAAAAGGACACCTGCATGAATTACACAGCAACCTAAAACTTAACATAGAAAAGTCACATGATGCAAAGCTCAACTCCATGGAATTCCTGCAATTCATTTACAACACAGCCCCAGGAGTACCTTATCTTATATCCACAGTAACCCCACTTAAAACCTTAAAACAGAATCAAAATTATTTACACCACTCATCACCTCATGCAAAACAAAGCTACTTACAACAGGCTGCATGCAGTACACAATTCCAATTAAATCTCAACCACATGACTATGCACAGCATGTGTCAAGCTCAAAAATCACATCATCGCATACATAACAGTAAATTCACCAGTGCAAGAAATTATCACCTGACTTCATTTTAAAGTTCAAAAAGAAGAAAAACAACCTTGACACCTGCATAAATTACACAGCCACTTTTAACAAATCTAAATAGGACATATGCAAAGGAATTACAAGGTCATCATGTGATACTGCATCCACCAACAGAATATCATGTGACAGGAAAGAGGCTGTGCACAACAAAAATCCCCAGCCAAAATTGAATCACCTCATGTATGCAAGGAAAATTCAAGAATATCACATCATAATTAGTTCACCAAAAGACAATCATGTGATAAATGGAGGCTGTGCAGAGAGAAAATTATCACCAAACCTTAAATCACCTGACCCATGCAAGAAAGGTCCTCACCAAAAATGGAGTCACATGATGAAATCAAGAGGAATTAAAGTGGAAAAAGATAGCTCCCATGGAGGGCCCTCTGGGCTCCCAAAAGGTATAAATAGAGGGGCTCTCTCCCCCAAATTTCAAAATCCCCCCCCATGCAAATTATATCCCATGCAAATTATATCCCCTGCACATTGCAAGCACAGGAATAATTCATCCCTCACCTGGGAGGTAGTCCAGAAAATTATAGTGAACTTTACTTGCCCAGTAGCTAAGCTCAGTGGAAGTATAGTGTTGAAGATTACCCAGTAGCTAAGCTCAGTGGAATCTTATTATTATTAAAATAAAAATAAAAAATACCCAGTACCCAAGATTAGGGTTACTACTCTATTAAAATATTTCACCTAGTAAAATTAACACCATTTATCAAGAATTCAAAAATAACTTACCCCTTTAAAAAAATCCAATATCAAAGAATCTTACCTCTTAAATTTAACAAATACAATTATATTTTATTATTAAACACTCTTAAAAAATAAAAAACCTTTAAAAAAAATTATTTTAATCTATTTCAACTTTGCCTTAACAAAATTACCTTTATCAACACTCATCCAACTTTTCAAAACACCTTAAAAAAAATCCATCTTACAAAAAGACTTTTAACCAAGAAGAAACAACTCACCTCAATTAAACTAAAGAAAAATTAAAATCAAAACAGACAAGTATTTCATTAAAATCTCAAATTTAACCAAAATTACTGAAATTTCTTTTTATTATTATTTATTGAATAGGTCTGATCTGAGACTGCTGAATTTTGTCTTCTGCAGTTTTAAAGCCACTTACTAATTTTATTTTGGTTTGTGAGCTCCAAGGAAGATTTTGTTCAGTATTTTAGGAGGGGCAGGCAATACACCCTTGCCACCCTTGGTTACAGGAGTTATTAGCAATTCAAAACTAGTTACCTGTGATTTCCCCCTCCATGTACTGCCTCATTTTAATCCCACACAAGAGGAGTTCCCACACTACATCTTTTGAACATAACTTGTATAAACTACTAGTTATGTGGGAAAAATCCTTGATGTGGTTTCTGTAGTAGCTAGCAAACCCAAGGAAAGATTGCATCTCTTTGATGCTTTTGCAGTACTGCTGCTACTTTATTCTGGTCAACTACCAGACTAAGACCTGAGACTTTATATCCTAGAGCTAGTAGCTCTTGTTGGCCAAAATTACACTTTTTCAGTGAAATTTTCAGATTGATGGGCATACATTTACTAAGCACTCTGTCTATGTATTGTACATGGTCTTCCAATGTCTCTGAGTATATAATGATGTCATCAATATATACCACCATCCAGCCTTCCAATATTTCTTCTTGAAATATTGTGTCCATCATCCTTTGGAAATGGGCTGGTGCATTTTTGATTCCAAATGGCATCCTGGTGTACTCATATATGCCCATATGGCATATTATTCTGAGTAATTTCATGGAGTTTGGTTTAACCCCATTTTGGTGGAAGCCTTTCATACAATCCATTTTGGTTATGTATTTGGCTCTTGCCAGTTTATCCAAGGCATGAGGTATCCTGGGTATAGGGTACCTGTCTGCTTTTGTGTAGTTATTCAGAGCTCTGAAGTCTCCAAACAGTCTAGACTTGCCATCATTCCAGGCTATTAGTACAGGAGTGGTTATTTCCACTATTTTATTATGTCCAATCTTTCTGATGACATCCAGTTCAAGGCGTTCATTGATATGTTTTCAATTTCTTTCCTGGTTTCCAGACTTTCTGCATAAGGATGTCTTCTGAGCATGGGTGGATAAGGTCTTTCCACATCCAGATATAGTTCTATATCATGGCCCTTAATCTTGCCTGATGGTTTTTCACCAATGGCAAATTCTGGTCTGTTCTTCCTCAGCATCTTCAGTAAACTTAGTTTTTGTTTACTGGTGAGGGTAGTGCTAAACTGGCCCTCCCTGAATGCATTCAGTAGCTCCTCCAGTGGGTCATGGGTAGAGATTTGGCATATATCAAGTGAAAGTTTCTTCTCCTTGTTGGTACCAATGGTAATATGCCTGTTTTTACCATTGTAAATATCTATTCCATAAATCCTTTGGTAATCTGTTCCCAGCAAGAAACCTTCGATGTGGGCATCATCAAGCACTACAAACTCTGGGTTGAGCCTGATATTACCATTCCTATGAGGTATAATTATTTCTTTAATAATTGTACCAATAGAAGTCATCTTTCCTGATGCACTCTTGAAGTTTTCTGCCTTGGTTGGCAAGAGCTGTTTTTCCCAATTTGGGAAGTGGTTATCCAGATAATTTCTGGCCACTATGGATAAGTGTTTCCCACTATCAATGATCAATGGATTTTGAGCATTGTCAATACAGACAGTCATTTTTGTGGCTGTTCCATGTATATATGCCATTCCTCTTCTTGGTGTGACCAGGAATATTTGTTCATCTTGGGTATGTTTGCACAAGTTCTTGTTGGAAGTGTCCTGTGGCATGCCTGCTTCCAACTGTATGTCCTGGATTTCTAGTGGGGTTTCCTCTTGGTATTCCACTAGAAATTCTTCTCTTGGGTCTTGGTCATCATCAGATGGTTCTCTGATGGCATCACCCATGGAGTCTGATTCAAAATCCTCTGTTGGGGATTCCTCCTCTGGGACTTTCTCAATAGCATAGACTTTTTTCTTTGCCTTTGTACAGTTGTTGGCATAGTGGTCTTTTGAACCATAATTGTGACAATAATTCCTCTTCTTTGCCACTTCTGCCACCCTTTCTTTGGGTTTGTCTTTAAACTCTACCCTGAAAGGTTGTTTCTCTTTGAAGCCCCTTCTCTTATATGGGGTTCATTTCCCTATATTAGTTCTTTTCCTTATGTCTTGTAAATTATTAGAAATGTCATCCAGAGTGCAAGTTTGGTTGCATATTCATTTTACTGCATGATCTAGTTCTCCTGGCAGTTGTGTCAGAAGATTGTGATTCCTCATTTGGATGTTCATATGAGGATCAATGGCTTTAAGTCTTTTAGACTGTCTAAGACACCACTCATATGGATCTTTGTCCACAGAGTATTTGTCATTTTCAAATGACATGGTCTTTTGCCATATCAAAGTACCATTACTGTACTTTTGGATGATTTGACTCTTCCACCACGGCCAGTTGCTTCTGCCATGCATTTCTTTCATTTCTGTGTACCATATACTAGCATGACCCTTAAATGCTGTATGCAGTCTAGCAGTAATCCATTAGTCTGGTATTCTTGGTACATCAATGAAGAGTCCATCAATATAATCTATGAGCTCCATATGATCATATTCTCCTGTTCCAGAGAATTTGGGCCAGCTTGAGGCCTCAAGAAGGTGTTTCAAGGCTTCCTTTTCAGAATAAGACATATTATCTCCATCCTGGTATTGTGATGGAGATCTTGCCTTATTGCCCAACATGGCATGTGGTTTGATTTCATCTGGGTTATATGTATTATCCATAACATGGCCTTGTGGTTGGGGCTTCATGTTATGGTAGACATTAAACAATTTGTTTATATCTTGTTCCAGACAATCCCTGTCCCTTCTGCTGTGGTGTTGTTCTTCAAAGACTATATTCAGTCTTTTATTGATTTCTTCAGAGGTTTTGCTCAATTTAGCATGTCCTTCTTGAAGAGTTTTAACAATTTTATACATGGAGGCTGTTAATTCTTTCATCCTCTCATGGCTTGCTTCAAGTTCTGCAAGCTGCTTTTGAGTTTGCTCAGCATATTGGGACATATGTAACCACAGTGCGTCACTGTTCAAGTTACTCTCAGGTGAGACAGCATTATGTTAAATCTGAGTGGGGGTAATATATCTATTAATAGGACTACTGATTCTAAAGTGGTTTACAACTACTTCTGGTTCTTGCGCACTTCTTCCACCAAATCCAACAACTTCTGGATCACTGGGTCTGACTCTCTCTTCCTTTGATTGAAAGAGGTCTTGTTTTTCCCCTTGTATCCTTGTCTTCTCCTGGAAACCTCCTGGGATTTTGAATAATGGTGACTCCTGATCACTGACTTTTTGGTTTCTGAATGGTGTGAAGCCACTGGAGAGCTGATTTGGCCTGCTCCTTGTGAGCCTGAAGGAATCTAAGTAGGCCCTGTCTGGGTTAACTGTTCTTCTACAGCTTGGATAGTGGCTTGAATCTCCCTTATCCTGTTTTCCCTTGCCTCTGGGAGTCTGAACTGACTGGTAGGATTCCAACCTTTGGTGATTACCATAAGGTCCTTGAAGTCTATCTCTTTGAGACAGATCCTCTAGAAACTTGCTCCAAGTTCTTCCCAGTGAGATGCTAGGTTGAACCTCTTGTTGTCCATGCTCCATTGAAATAAATATTTGAGGAGTTGGTGGAGCTGAAGAACTTGATCCATATCCTTCCAGTCCTCTGATTTGAGGTTCCTGTTGAATTGGAGTGTGAATGGCAGGGTTGATATTATCTCCCTCATTGTTTTGCCATCCACCACTGTTTCCAAGGTGTCTTCTTCCAGGTATTCTGGTTCTGGAAAAGCCTTCTCTGTCCTCTGGCTGGTTCCTTTGGAAGCCAAGGTCTCTGAGGTGTACATGTGACATATCAGTGTTTTCAAGCAGTCAAAAACTTTATGTTCTTAGGGTGTTTACCTTTGACTGTGCCTTGTACAAATTTGTTGTCTGCTGATTTGGGCAATTGACCTTTAGAGGTTACAACTGGGTTAATTATAGTAATATTCCCTGTACAAGTTGTCAAGGTTGGTTTACCTTGTATTGATGCAGATTTTTGTGGTTTTCTACTCCTCTGGGTGGCTATTGGTGTCCACTTAGTTTCTGTAATCAGGCCTTCACTGTGCCTCTTTCCTTTTCCCTTGCTTCCCTCTGGTTCTGAGGGTGTCACTGGTGTGTTGGCCTGTGACTGGGTCTCTAGTCAGGTATAGTTTCCTTCCACTGAATCAAAACAGGAAAAAGAGGGCTTAATGTCAGTTAAGACTTCTTAAAATTCTGTTTGCACGTCTAAGAATGGCCTCTGGGCTTTGTATATTACTACAATCTGCCCTGTATAATGACAGTGTAATTGAATTAACAATTCCACGTCAGAATTACAGCTGTTGGTACCCTGTTACACTGTTTGTGTACTAGTATCTCCCAGATTGACTTGTGGTTTTAAGTACAGTTTGTATGAAGTGGTTCTGTATAAGTGTAATCAAGTCAACAATACACTTAATCATGCCTCAACTGTTTGTTTTACAGTCAGAGGTATCCTTATTTAGTCAAAAATACAGGACTTATTAATGGCTGAAGTGTTTTTATATGCAAAACACACCAAAAAATAAAGGTCTTGTGGTTATTAGCCATGTGACAAGTACTCTTATAATATGAGTATAAAATGGTATATACACCAATTAGCAATATAAAATATATAATATATATATATTTAAGAAAAAATATGCCTAAAAAACATAGAAACAATTGTCAGAAAGCAATAAATAGGTGAAAAACTCCCTTGTAAGGTCCAAAAATTTCAAAAAAAACATGGCCAGGCCCCCAAAATGTCAGGATGAAACTATGATAAAGTGGTAAATAGGCTAGTTACAACTTTAACTATGTTTGTGAAACTGTTATAAAGATTAAAATGAAGGTTTTTCAAGATAATAAGGGTTATAATTAAATAAAAAGGGCTTTACTATTGAGAAATAGTGGTGGTGAGCACTGCTAAAAGCCCTGGGTGCAGTCTTACCAGTTGGATTACTATAATAGGAACTACAATACTAAAGTTTATAGTATAACCTGATTCTTTTCCAAGAGTAAAACTGTTTTTGACAGTTTACTATGTAGGAATTTAAGAGCAGGATGAGGAAAGCTTTTCTGGCTGTGAAAAGCCCCTTTTTATCCTGAAATGGGGTGAAAAGGTGGCTAGACCTTTCCACATAGAGGAAGTGAAGATTTTTCACTCTCTAGGACAGGCTTGTGGTTTACAAAAGGCCTTTATAGCCTGTATTGGGCTCAGATGTTGCTTTGAAACCACATCTGGGCTGTTTTCACCAATACAAGGTGAAGATTTTCATCTTGGGACCACACAGCCTGATTCTGACATGTATGACACATAGAATGCTGTACAGAACCTGTATGGGACCCCAGTATTGAATGAACTATGAGGTATTGAAGTAAAAGCAAGCTTCTCTGTCAGTTTGACACCTCATAATCATGGTTATGGGATATTATCCCATGGTAAGGCTGTATTGGTCAAAATGTGGGATTTTGACCTTAAAACAGCTATACCTTTGTCAGTTCTTGAGATATCAACCTCAAAATTGAATCGGTGTGTAGCCCTGTATGTGTTCTAAACAATGGTACCTTCTTTGGTATGGCTATCATTAAATATGACAAAGTTATCCCATGTACAGGTTTTTTGTACATGTGTGTGTTTTTAGGCAAAAGCTGTTTTGGGCTTGTTTGCCCTATAGCTTTTGTTCTAGTGGAGATATGGAGACATGGATGACACCATCAGATAGCCCCAATTGTGCTCTTTCCAAAAAGACCCCACTTTAGGTATCTCACACTAAAACTGTAGAAGTTAGATGAGAGGTGAATGTTTTATTCACCCTTATTTGGCCTGAATTTGACCATAACCTCTGTAATACTGGTGCTAGCTCAGTTTGGTTGGTACCATTGGATATCCCTGGCTTGGAGCTTCATCTTTCATACCCATTTGATGGGGTTAGGCCTCTTACTCTGTATTTCAGATGAGAGGTGAAAATTAAGGTTTATGCTCAGCAACAACTTTGACAAGGAATAACTTTGTTATTCTTTGTCCTATGATTATGGGACTTGTATATTTGGAAAGGGGTGTTTTTCCTCTTTCTTTCGATACCTTTTGAGCTGATTTGGCTCAGCTCCATGTTTTGGTGGTATCTTGGCTATACCATTGGTTTATGGTATGTGGCTGTCATGCTTGTGCTCTGGTTTTGAGTCACAGTCTGACACAAAGAAAGGAGATACACATATTAGAGGATAAAAAATTCACTAGAAAATGCACATTTCCTGATGTTACCTCACTCTGAGCTTCCATTCAAGCTGTAAATAGATGCATCCTGTAGTAAAGTATTAGGAGAAGCCCTGTATAAGAAACAAAATTGTAGATAGTGAACCTAGAGAAGGTGACATCTGTTATATATCCAGGCTGCTGAAATATTCAGATATAAGATATATGCCAACCCAAAAAGAATGCCTATGTCTAATCTGGCCTTTGGATAGACTCCAACAATACTTTGAGGGCTCAGTCTTTGAAGTCTACACATACTGAACAGCCCTTAAATCCTTACTAAAAACTAAAACAACCAATAGGCACATGTTGAGATTGCAAATCAAAATCAAATAATACAGAGTTATTTTGAAAATACTATAAAAAGAAAGAAAGATACATGCAGATTTAGGTGGCCTCAGTAGATGGCCATTAGATAATTTCAAAATAAACACAGCTTATGACCCAGTTTTTGGAGGTAAAATACCTATACACTTCATGGAATTGGATAGAAGGAACTCCATATTCTCAAAGTGAAAACCATAAGGTTACACTGCAGACTATAACCAAAGTACCCAAGTAGAGAAAGCCACACCCACATTGAGGATAAGCTCTTCAGAACTCTATACTGAGTTTTTCAATACAGTGCACAAGTAATATACCAAACACAAAACATTTACCATATTAATAGCACTACTGAACCAGAAATATGGGATCCCAGAGCTGGAATCCCATTTAGAAGAACCTTGGATAAGGGACTATGAGGATAATATGTTTTTCCTTGGTGATGGTTTACTATACCATGAAAAGAACACCAGTAGCCTAATAGTGAGTAACAGAAATCATATCACACCATTTCTTCAAGAATTGCATGACTTCCCATATTTGGCACACATGAGTGAAGGAAGAAGTAAAGAAAGGGTGCAAGGAACAGATTGGTGGCCTCAGTGGGAAAAAGAGTTGAATTAATACATAAGCACTTGTGAAATATTCCAGAGGAAAATAGGAAACATGGAAAGAAGTTTGGACTATTCAAACAAGTAGAGGAACCCCAACACCCATAGGATACAATTAACATGTACTGGGTAACAGAACTTGTCCCAGGTGGACAAGAAAGCTACAATTACTGTTTAGTAATTATATATAGATTCAGGAAGATTTTTAGATGCCTACCATGTCATAAGGAGGATAAAGCTATGTACACAGACTTACTATTTTGGAATAACATCATAGAAACCTTTGCAATACCCAAGATCATTATCAGTGATAGAGATCCCCAAAACACATCAGAATTTTTTGAAAATTCTGTGGGATGTGCTGGTAATTGATCTTGCATTATCCACAGCTCACCATCCACAAACAGAAGACCTATCTGAAAGGATGATCCAAAAAATGGAGGAAATCATAAGGAGGCTTTGTGCATATGGCATAAAGTATAAAGAACAGAAATGGTACACCCATGAATTTGTTAAACTTCTACCAGCTATACAACTTGCTTACAATACCATCCATAACTCAACCACAGGGAAATCACCATATCTGATAGAGAAAGGGTGGAACCCCTTGTTACCAGTTGATCAATTGGGGAAAAATCTGCTCATCATCCCCCCCACTTCTAAGTACTTCCATGAGGTGTGGAAAAAGCTTTGACACAGAATCAAGATTCATAGCTGAAACAAAGGAGTATAACAAGCAGAGATATGACAAGAGTCATAGGGAATCTGACTTTAAGGAGGGGTGACCAAGTGCTAGTCTCTACTGTAAACTTCAAAAAGCTCAAAGGCTGTATGAAAATAATAAACTAATTTATGGGACCCCTAACTATCACAAAGCTGATTGGGAAGAATGAAGTAGAGGTTGGGCTTACTGAGGAATTATCTAGGAAGCACCCAGTTTTCTCAGTGAGCCTGGTGAAACACTACCACCAGACTGGGGAGAAAAATGTCCCATCCCGGGGAAAAAAACAGATGCACAAAGACATAGTTATAGTTGAGGAATCACCTGGACCAATGAAAAAGATCATCATTATATGCAGGGGTATCAGAATTAACTGAAAAGATCATATACAGTAAGTTTGAGGTTTCAAGAACCAGACATCTGATAAGGACAAATGGTTAGCAGAAGATTCAATCCCAGATGAGAGCCTTCACTGGAGAAATTTCAGAGCCTCTAGGAGTTCTGAAAATTCTTATCAATGACAAGCCTTTTTTAGAAGGAGCGTATTTCATCCTGTGACTCAAAATCAGAGAAGAAGCATGAAATCAAAATAGAATAAACCAATGGTGGAGCAAAATACCAACTAAAAGTGACCAGAGACAGAATATCTCACAATAGAATTCAAAAGAAATAGGGATATAAACTGACTTCAAATATACAAATCCCATGACCATAGCACAAGAATTAAGAAATTCATTCCAGCTCAAAGATAGAACTGAACATAAGCCTTAATTCTCACCTCCCATCTAAGATATAGAGAAGGAGGTATAACCCCATCAAATTGGTGTTCAAATTTAATATCTAACCTGGGGCTATCCAATGCTACTACCCAAATGGTGCTAGCATCAAAATTTCATGAGTTAGAGACAGTCATAGGGAAAATAATAGTGAATGAACTATTCACCTCTCATCTAGCTTCTACAGTTTTGGTGTCAGATACCTAAAGTGGTTTCTTTTTATGTCTTTTTACAAAGTTCATACTCTGAGCTTTCTCATTGTACTGAGGTATTCCATGACAGTTCAGCTGATTTTTTTTGTTTTTGTTAATTATTTATACAAAAGAGGGCAACAAGAGTATGAAGTAACTTACTAAAGGGATAAAGCAGTAAATACATATGGAAGAACAAAAATGATATCATTATTAAGAAAAATAGACCACGTGTTTGATTTTCCAGTGTCACCCAAGTTCACTACCCAACACATAATTGTGATATGTAATACCAAAATCAAAGACATTTTTTTTAATTTTTGGTGAAAATAGTTTTTTATGTATAGATTTTTTTGCTAATCATAAATGTAGGAAACTGGGTGATTAGTATAATCAAAACGCCAATTAGGATTCCCATTAATAAAGTGAAGAGTTGTGGGAATAACAGGGGGAATAGAAGGCTCAAGGTGCAGAACAAAACAGCTTTTGAAGTATTAAGTTTGCAAAATTTCATGTATTTTTGCTGTTATTTACACCCCAAGTAGGGGGTAATCATCATTGAGTCCCTCAAAGTAATTTGAATGATTAATTTTGAAGGTTTTAATAGCTTATTGTTGAATGGGAAATGCCATATTACATCAAATTCTGTGTTAATGTGACCTCAAAAGTTCTCATTGGAGCTTCAGAAATGAATAGTGGGAGTGAATGTTGGAAGGGATATGGTATGTATTTTTTTCTTTTGATCTATTTTTTGCAGCTTTTCTCTACTTTAAGTAAATTAGGTTTAAGAATTATTTCTGGGAAAAGAGAAGGAGTGGGACATGTGAGTGTAGCCACCATTTTGAAAGCCTCAAAAAAGGTCAAGGGGCATAGTTCACCACTGATAGGTAGGTGAAGTCCCATGCTGTGGCACCATCCTGACCCTGTTCCACATTGACTAGGGTTACACTTGTTTTGGCACCAAATAAATGAAATAATCTTTCTGAATCCTGAAAAACCTCAGGGTTCACAGTTTGAAATGGGAACAATTAGTTATTTCAGTTTAAAAACTGTTGGAAGTTAGCAATAATCTTTTTTAAGGGCTTCCAAACAGACAAGTCCTTCAAGCTCCTAAATAATGTGAGTATTCCAAGAATGTAAAAAGAAACCTTACCTTGTACTTTTCAGAATTTTTAAACCCATGCGCTTTGAACACAATGAATGAGCTTGAAAAAAAAGCTTAACATCTGTTGTTTGAGAATGTTTTTCTAAGCACTAAGGGGTGTCTAAGAAATAATCTTCCTATCCATTCTTCCCTAGAAAAAATATGAGGATGAATAGATTTTTGAAGAAACTGCAGCTTTTACTTTCAAGCTTTTGTGAGCCATTGTGCTTTGAGTGGAACTGCATTGCCATTAAACAAAACATTTTCACTTGTGGCATTTTTCCTTCTATATTTGCTCACAAACCCTCCCTTTGCTTCTAAATACTCTCATCTGAGGCTTTCTCTTCATCTAATCAATCACCAACTGGGTTAATTTTTATCTCACTGCACAGATAACATAATTAACTACTTTTTATCTATTTAATTTTTTTTCTTTTAATTTCAAAAAACCTTTTATCTTCATTTGATTACTGGACCTCTCTTAATTTTTTCTATTTGCTTAAATAATGAAAGTATTTCCTTTCACAACTAACAGTTAAAATAAACTCTACTCCTCATAATTGTTAACTAATTAAAATTAATTAAAGTTAATTAAAATTAATTAAAATGAAGCAAAATTAAATAAAATTCATTAAAATTAAGCAAAATTGAATAAGATTAATCAAAATGAATTCAAGTTAATTACAATTAACAAAATTAATTAAAAATTATTAAAAATTAATTCAAATTAATTCAAATGAATTGAAATGAATCAAAATTAATGGAAATTAAGCAAGATTCATTAAAATTAAATAAAATCCAATAAAATCAAGTAAAATCAAATAAAATGAATTGAAAGTAATTAAAATTAATTAAAATTAATTAAAATTAATTAAAATTAATCAAAATTAATTAAAATTAATTAAAATTAATTAAAATTAATTAAAATTAATTAAAATTAATTAAAATTAATTCTAATTAATTAAAATTAATTAAAAATTAATTAAAATTAATTAAAATTAATTAAAAATTAATTAAAATTAATAAAATTAATTAAAATTAATTAAAATTAATTAAAATTAATTAAAATTAATTAAAATTAATTAAAATTAATTAAAATTAATTAAAATTAATTAAAATTAATTAAAATTAATTAAAATTAATTAAAATTAATTAAAATTAATTAAAATTAATTAAAATTAATTAAAATTAATTAAAATTAATTAAAATTAATTAAAATTAATTAAAATTAATTAAAATTAATTAAAATTAATTAAAATTAATTAAAATTAATTAAAATTAATTAAAATTAATTAAAATTAATTAAAATTAATTAAAATTAATTAAAATTAATTAAAATTAATTAAAATTAATTAAAATTAATTAAAATTAATTAAAATTAATTAAAATTAATTAAAATTAATTAAAATTAATTAAAATTAATTAAAATTAATTAAAATTAATTAAAATTAATTAAAATTAATTAAAATTAATTAAAATTAATTAAAATTAATTAAAATTAATTAAAATTAATTAAAATTAATTAAAATTAATTAAAATTAATTAAAATTAATTAAAATTAATTAAAATTAATTAAAATTAATTAAAATTAATTAAAATTAATTAAAATTAATTAAAATTAATTAAAATTAATTAAAATTAATTAAAATTAATTAAAATTAATTAAAATTAATTAAAATTAATTAAAATTAATTAAAATTAATTAAAATTAATTAAAATTAATTAAAATTAATTAAAATTAATTAAAATTAATTAAAATTAATTAAAATTAATTAAAATTAATTAAAATTAATTAAAATTAATTAAAATTAATTAAAATTAATTAAAATTAATTAAAATTAATTAAAATTAATTAAAATTAATTAAAATTAATTAAAATTAATTAAAATTAATTAAAATTAATTAAAATTAATTAAAATTAATTAAAATTAATTAAAATTAATTAAAATTAATTAAAATTAATTAAAATTAATTAAAATTAATTAAAATTAATTAAAATTAATTAAAATTAATTAAAATTAATTAAAATTAATTAAAATTAATTAAAATTAATTAAAATTAATTAAAATTAATTAAAATTAATTAAAATTAATTAAAATTAATTAAAATTAATTAAAATTAATTAAAATTAATTAAAATTAATTAAAATTAATTAAAATTAATTAAAATTAATTAAAATTAATTAAAATTAATTAAAATTAATTAAAATTAATTAAAATTAATTAAAATTAATTAAAATTAATTAAAATTAATTAAAATTAATTAAAATTAATTAAAATTAATTAAAATTAATTAAAATTAATTAAAATTAATTAAAATTAATTAAAATTAATTAAAATTAATTAAAATTAATTAAAATTAATTAAAATTAATTAAAATTAATTAAAATTAATTAAAATTAATTAAAATTAATTAAAATTAATTAAAATTAATTAAAATTAATTAAATTAATTAAAATTAATTAAAATTAATTAAAATTAATTAAAATTAATTAAAATTAATTAAAATTAATTAAAATTAATTAAAATTAATTAAAATTAATTAAATTAATTAAAAATTAATTAAAATTAATTAAAATTAATTAAAATTAATTAAAATTAATTAAAATTAATTAAAATTAATCAAAATTAATTAAAATTAATTAAAATTAATTAAAATTAATTAAAATTAATTAAAATTAATTAAAATTAATTAAAATTAATTAAAAATTAATTAAAATTAATTAAAATTAATTAAAATTAATTAAAATTAATTAAAATTAATTAAAATTAATTAAAATTAATTAAAAATTAATTAAAATTAATTAAAATTAATTAAAATTAATTAAAATTAATTAAAATTAATTAAAATTAATTAAAATTAATTAAAATTAATTAAAATTAATTAAAATTAATTAAAATTAATTAAAATTAATTAAAATAATTAAAATTAATTAAAATTAATTAAAATTAATTAAAATTAATTAAAATTAATTAAAATTAATTAAAATTAATTAAAATTAATTAAAATTAATTAAAATTAATTAAAATTAATTAAAATTAATTAAAATTAATTAAAATTAATTAAAATTAATTAAAATTAATTAAAATTAATTCAAATAAAGTGAAATTAATTAAGATTAATGGAAATTGAGCAAAAGTAAATAAAATTAATTAAAATTAATTAAAATTAATTAAAATTAATTAAAATTCATTTGAATTAATTGAAATTAATTAAAATTAATTAAAATTTATTTGGATTAATTGAAATTAATTAAAATTAATTAAAATTAATTAAAATTAATCCAAACTAATTCAAATTAATTAAAATTACACAAAATTAAATAAGGTCAATTAAAATTAATCCAAACTAATCACAATTACTTAAAATTAATTAAAAATAATTAGAATTAATTAAAATTAAAGAAAACTCATTCATATTCGTCAGAACTAGTTGAAATTAATTCAAATGAATTTCGATTAATTAAAATCAATGCAAATTAAGGAAAATTATAGAAAATCAATTAAAATCAATTAAAACTAATTAAAATCATTTGAAATTAATCAAAAATAATTTTAATTAAATTTAATCAATTAAAATTAATTAAAATTGATGAAATTCAATTTCAATTAAAATTAATTAAAATTGATGAAATTCAATTTCAATTAACTATAATTAATCAAAATTAATTAGATTCAACTTCAATTAATGAAAATTAATTAAAATTAATTAGAATTAATTAAAATTAATTTAAATGACTTAAAAACAATTAAATTCAATTAAATTAAATCAAACTCATTAAATTTAATTAAAATCACTTCAATTTATTTAAAAGGATTTTGATTTCAAATATTTTTCATTTGACGTGAATTATTTTGAATTTATTCAACTGATTGTTATTCTCATTTAATCAGTTAAAGTCTAGTTGATTTTAATTGGATTAAATTCAATTTATTTCATTTGAAATTAATTGATTCAAATGCTTTGAATGTGAATTCATTTATATAAAGTTCTTTATCATTCATTTGAATTAATTCAAGTTGAATGAATTTGAAATTGATTATTACAAATTCAATCAAGATGAAATTTAATGAATTTCATTTGATTTCAATTGAACTGAAATAATTCAATTTAGTTTTAATTTAATTTAATTAATTCAATTTAATTGAAGTCAAATTGAATTAATTCAATTTAATTGAAATCAAATTGAAATAATTCAATTTGATCTCGATTGATTTGAATGTAATTAATTAAATTGAATTCAGTTTTAATGGCATTGAATTGATTCAATTTGATTTCAATTGAATCCAATTTTAATGGAATTGAACTGATTCAATTTGATTCCAATTGAATTCAATTCATTCAATTTAATTTAACTTTAATTGAATTGATTTAATTAAATTTTATTTTAACTGAACTGAATTAATTCAATTTAGGATTAATTCAATTCAATCCTAATTGAATTAATTCAATTTAGGATTAATTCAATTCAGTCCTAATTGAATTGCTTTAATTCAATTCAATTTCAATTTAATTGATTAAATTGATTCAAATTAATTGTAATTGAATTCATTGAAATCAAATTAATTTGAGTTAATTCAATAAATATTAATTTGACATGAATTAATTTGAGTTGATTTGTTTAATCTTAATTGATTCAATAAAATTCATGTAATTTGAATTGAATTAACTCAAATGTATGTAGTTTGAATTGAATGAATTCAGAGTAATTTAAATTGAGTTAAATCAAATTAATTTCAATTAAATTTAATCTGAATTACTTGAAAATGAATTGATTTAAATTAACTCAATGAATCTAAATTCATTCCAAATAATGGTAATGAATTTAATTTGAATGAAATTTCTTCCATTTAGTGCTAGTTAATGGAAAACATTTTTTCATGAAAATAATGAGGTGTTCACATCATTTCCAGAGGAAATATCCTTCCAAGATAAATAGAGCCTTTTCTTGCTACCCAGAAGATCATTTAACCTATCATTTAAATAGTTATTAAAACATTTCAAGTATTATATATCATCATTTCATCATCAATTTCAATCAATAATAGAAATAATTCTAAATCACATAGAAATAATTACTTAATTCAAAAAATATTTAAAGATAGACAAGGAAAGATTAAAAACAGAGGCAATATTATTGATAATGTTATTTCAAATAGAAAAGATTATTATTACCATGAAGTCAGAGATCTTAAAGTACCAATAATTTTGAGCCAAGATTTTCTTACTAGTCAAAATTGATTAGCTTTTCATAATTTCAAACTTTTTGGTGGAAATAGTTTTATTTTTGTTGACTCTTCCATGAAACACAATATTGTTTCCATTGTTACATTCACCTCCTTTGAAGATAAATTCAATTTGGACTTGATTGAAGATTTTCAGAAGTTGGCACATTGGCTAAAGAAGGCTTCTAGTGTGTATGGGAATATAACTGGTCATGGAACTCAAGGTGGTAAAATGATAGCTGATGGATGGAGGAAATATAAAGACAAAGAGGCATTTGGAAGATACAAACCCATCAAAATTGACCTCAAAGTACCAGAGAATAGAGTCAAATATAATGAAATGAATGAGGAGGTAAAATCAATAAATTTATTTGTAGGAAAGATTTTTCAAATAATTGAACAAAAGGCTTTTGAAGAATCCCACAGGCAATTGGAATCCATTAAGTCTAGTAGCTTTGGAGAAATGACACATCAAGAGTACATCAAGTCTCATCAATGTTTAACCAATATGACTTTTACCTTTGGGGACTTTCATAATAATTATCACAATGATGAAGATTTCTCAAATTATTCCTATGGAATATGAATTCCAGTAGAATTAGAAAAAAATTCCATTTGGTCAAAAACAAAGAAGCACATGGAGTTAAAGGAGGTTCTTTTGTGTTTCCAAGCTACAAATGTGGAATAGATTTCTCAAAGGTACATGGGGTTTATGAGATAATTTGGCAACCAAGGGAGCATGAACACCAAACATTGAGGACTTTTGTGGAAAGGGGATTCGAAAACAATACTAGGCTGGCATTATCATTCCAGATTGCAAATTAATTAGCTTTGGCTTATAAAAAGTATAATCAGGGATTGGGAAATTTCAAAAAATATTACTGATAAAGGTTTTTATTTGGGAGAGAGTAGTAATTGATATTACTGAAGCTCATTTGTCTAGAGGTTCTTATTATTTCAACTAGCAATCAAACTCATAATTCTATGTGATTCATTCTCATTATCTGTGAAAATCTCTACTGTTCCCATGTGTTACAGCTTTTGAGGAGTGAAAATGTAAAGCATACAATTCAGCATTTAAAATAATACAGAAACGTCAGTAGTATCGTCAGGCTGAGTCTATGATGTAGCTAAATAAGACTAATTACAAGCTTTAACTATGACTTTGAAATGGTGAAAATGATTTAGAAAAGATTGTTTGATGATAATAGAGGTTTATTATGAGGTATACAGGGCTTTACTATTGGGCAATAGTGGTGGTGAGTGCTGTTGAAAGCCCTGGGTGCAATAATTATCAGTTGGTTTACTATAATAACTACTACAATAATTAATATTCTAATTATAACCTGTTTTTTTTCCAAGAGTATAACTGCTTTTTACAGTTTTACTACGTAGGAATTCAAGAGCAGGATAAGGAAACCTTTTCTGGTGGAGAAAAGGCCCCTTTTCATCCTAAACTTGGGTGAAAAAGTCTTCTAGACCTTTCCATGTAGGGGAAGTGAAGATTTTTCACTTCCAATGACTGGCTTGTGGCTTTCAAAAGGCTTTTATAGCCTGTATTGGCATCAGATATGGCTTTGAAACCACATCTGGGCCATTTTCACCAATACAGGCTGAAAATTTTCATCTGGGGACCACACAACCCTCTTCTGACATGTATGACACATAGAATGCTGTACAGAACCTGTATGGGACCCCAGTATTGAATGTACTATGAGGTATTGAAGTATAAAGATGCTTCTTTGTCTTTTTGACACCTCATAATCATAATTATGGGATATTATCCCATGGTAAGGCTGTATTGGTCTAGCTGTGAGATTTTGACCTTGAAGCTTCCATAGCTTTGTCTTTTTTTGAGATATCAAGCTCAAAGTGGGTTCATTGTGAATCCCTGCATGTGTTCTACACAATTGTACTTCATTTGATATGGCTATCATTAAATATGGAAACATTATGCCATGTACAAGACTTTTTGTACATATGTATGATTTGCTTAAAATCTATATGGGGCTTGTTTGCCCCATACCTTTTGTTCTAGATAGGATATGGGGAAATAGATGGCACCATCAGATATCCCTGATTGTTCCCTTTCCAAAAGGTCACCACTTTAGGTATCTCACACAAAAACTGTAGAAGTTAGATAAGAGGTGAATATTTTATTCACTCTTATTTGACCTTATTTTGGACATACCTCCTGTAGTTGTGGTGCTAGCTCGATTTGGCTAGTACCATTGGATAGCCCTGACTTAGAGATTTAATCTTAATACCCATTTGATGGGGCTAAGCCTCTTCCTCTAGGTTTCAGATGAGAGGTGAAAAATAAGGTTTATGCTCAGCAACAACTTTGAGCAGGAATAACTTTGTTATTCCTTGTCCTATGATGGTGGGGCTTTTTTATTTGGAAATTTGGGGGTTTCCTCTTTCCTTTTATACCTTTACAGCTTATTTGGCTCAGCTCCATGTTTTATTGGTATTTTGGCTTTACCATTGGTCTATGGTATTTGGCTGTCATGCTGGTGCTCTGGTTTTGAGTCACAGGCTGACATACCCTCCCTCCAAAAAAGGCTCATCATTGATGAGACTGTTGACTCCTCCTAGACGCCCTGAATCTCCTTAGATGAAGTTTCCTATCCGGAATTTCATCCTCTGACAACCATTTGTCTGTATCTTCTGTCTGGATTTTAAATCTGACCAAGTATTGCCTTTTGTCTTTACCATTCAGTCTGATTTTCCTCACAGGGCCAGGGGAATCTTCCACTTCCACTATTTCTGGTGAAGTGGGATTTCTCTTCCTGGAGGGGAACTTATCCTCCTCTGTTTGGAAGTAAGGCTTGACCAAACTCAGTGGGAATACTGGGTGTTTACTAGAAAATTCCTCTGTGAGTTTTATCTCCACTGCATTTTTCCCTATCAGCTTAATGATAGTAAAGGGTCCTACAAATTAGTCTCTCATCTTCTTTGGTCCCTTAAGATTGTTGAAGTTGGGTGTAGACACTAATACCTGGTCCCCTTCCTTGAAGTCAAGTTCCATGTGAGATTTGTCCCACCTCTCTTTATTGTATTCTTTTTCCTCAGCTATTCACCTAGCAGTTGTATCACAAGCCCTCTTCCACATATCATGGAAGTCTTTAGCTGTTGAGTGGATAATCAGAAGGCTTTTCCTCAGGTGATTCACAGGAAATAGCGGGTTCCACCCTTTTTCTAGCAGTGAGGGTTATTTCCCTGTGGTGGAGTGCTGGCTTGTATTGTAACCCAGCTGGAGTGCTGGTAGAAGGGTAACCCAGTCATGGTTGTATCCTTAATGGTCTTTGTATTCCATGCCATATTCACAGAATCTTCTTATGATGTCCTCCATTGTTTGGATCATCCTTTCAGCTAAACCATCTTTCTGTGGGTGGTAAGCTGTGGAGAATGAAAGTTTAGTACCAAGTATGTCATACAAGTTGATCCAAAATTCTGATGTGAATTTTGGGTCCCTATCACTAATGATAATTTTAGGGACTCCACAGGTGGATATTATTTTATTCCAAAATAACAAGGCAGTATCCATTGCTGTGTCCTCCTTGTAACATGGTAGGCACTGCACACTCATTCTGAGCCCATCAACTATGATGAGGCAAGCATTTAAGTTCTCTTTGCCTCCTGGGACAAGTCCTCTAACCCAGTCCATGTTGAGGGTTTCCCATGGGTGTTTGGGTTCTTCTATGTGTTGAAGTAGCCCATACTTCTTCCCATGTTTTCTATTTGACTTCTGTCATCTTTCACAATTGTTGATGTGTTCACTCAGCTCTTGTTCCCATTTGGGCCACCAAGCTGTTCTTGCTACCCTTTCCTTTGTCCTGTCTTCACTCATGTTTCCTATATAGGGGCACTCATGGCATTCCCAAAGGATCAGGGATATATGGTCCCTGTCTACTACTGTGAGTGCACTTGTGTGCTTCTCTCTATGGTAGAGAAGGCCATCTATAAGTAAAAACTTGTTGTCCTTATAGTCCCTCAACCAGGGTTCCTCTAGCTGGGATTCCAGTTGTGGGCTCCGGTACTTCTGTTGGAGGAGTTGCAACAATATGCCACACTGTTTGTGTTTGGCATATGTCTTTATTACCGCACTCAAGAACTCATTATGAAGATCTGAGGAGCTCATCCCCAATATGGGAGTTTCTGTCCTTTCCAATTCAGTTTTTCCACTTTCTGTGGTACCACTTTGTAGTGCCCATTCAGAAAATCTGAAGTTTTTCCTCCTATCTATTTCTGTGAAATGGATAGGAATCTTGGCTTCTACTTCAGGGTCATAATCTGGGTTGCTTTTGAAATTTTCTAGTGGCCATCTGAATTGGTGTGGCTTTTGCCCTCCATGTATATGATGGTCATATTGCCTCTATACTCCTGTGTGGCTATTTTCCACCTCAACATGTGCCTGTTGGTAGTTTTCATGTTCAATAAATACTTCAAGGCTGTGCAGTCTGTGTAGACTTCAAATAATTCACCCTCCAAATAATAGTGGAGTTTCTCTAGAGCCCAGACTAAGCATAGGCCTTCAGTCTGGGTTTCTCCATATCTGGCTTCTGAATCTTTCAGTTTCCTAGAGATGTAGCATATTACTCCCTCTCTTGGTTCACCATCTACAATTTGTCTCTGGTGAAGGGCTTCCCCTAGGCCTTGGCTACATGCTGAATGTATGTATAACTTCAATGGTAGCTCAAAGTCGGGTAAGATGAGCACAGGTGCATTCGTGAGTTCATTTTTGCTCCTCTCATATGAATCTCTTCTTTCCTTGGTAATTTCAAATCACACATCTTTTGAACATAACTTGTATAGACTACTAGTTATGTGGGCAAATTGTTTGATGTGGTTTCTGTAGTAGCTAGAAAGCCCAAGGAAATATTGCATCTCTTTTATGTTCCTTGGTACTGGCTTCTGCAGTACTGCTTTTACTTTGTTCTGGTCTATGGCCAGACTAAGACCTGAGACTTTGTGTCCCAGTGCCAGTAATTCTTGCTGGCCAAAATTACCCTTTTTAAGTGAAATTTTTATATTGATGGGTGTGCACTGAATTAGTACTGTGTCTATGTACTGCACATAGTCTTCCCATGTCTCTGAGTATATAATGATGTCAGCAATATATACTACCATCCAGCCTTCCAATATTCTTTCTTGAAGTATTGTGTCCATCATCCTTTGGAAGTAGGCTGGTGTATTTTGTATGCCAAATGGAATCCTGGTATACTCATATATACCCATATGGCATATGATTCTGATTAACTTCATGGAGTTTGGTTTAACTCCATTCTGGTGAAAGCCTTTCATACAATCCATTTTGGTTATATATTTGGCTTTTTCCAGCTTGTCCTAGCCATGAGGCATTCTTGGTATAGGGTACCTGTCAGCTTTTGTGTAGTTATTCAGAGCTCTGAAGTCTCCACACAGGCTATATTTGCCATCATTCCAGGTGATATGGACAGGAGTGGTTATTTCCACTATTTCATTTTGTCCTATCTTCCTGATGATAGCCATGTATAGGAGTTCATTGACATGCTTTTCAATTTACTGGACGTCTTCTCAGCATGGGTTAATAGGGTCTTTCCACATCCAGATATAATTCTATATCATGGCCTCTGATTTTGCCTAATGGTTCTTCACCAATGGCGAATTCTGGTCTATTTTTCCTTAGCATCTTCAGTAAACTAAGTTTTTCTTACTGGTAAGGTTAGTGCTGAATTTACCCTCCCTGAAGTCATGCAGTAATTCTTCTAGAGGGTCATGGGTAGATATTTGGTATATGTCAAGTGAAAATTTCTTTTCCTTGTTTGTACCAATAGTAATATGCCTGTTTTTACTATTGTAAATATCAATTCCATACATCCTCTGGTAGCATTCCCAGTAAAAAACCTTGGATGTGGGAATCTTCAAGCACAAAACACTCTGGGTTGAGTCTGACATTACCTTTCCTATGGGGTATAATGATCTGTTTGATACTTGTCCCAATGGATTCAATCTTCCCTGATGCACTTTTGAGGCTCTTGGCTTTGGTTGGCAAGAGCTGTTTTTCCCAATTTGGGAAGTGGTTATCCAGATAATTTCTGGCCACTATTGAGAAGTGTGCTCCACTGTCAATGATCAATGGGTGTTGAGAATTTTCAATACAAACAGTCATCTTTGTGGCTATCCCATGTATGTATGCTATTCCTTTAGTCAGTGTAACTAGGAATGTCTGTGCATCTTGTGTGTGTTTACAAATCTTCTTATTTGCAGTTTCCTGTGGCATGCCGCCTTTCAACTGTATGTCCTGAATTTCCAGTGGTGTTTCCTCTTTGTATTCCACTTGGAGTTCTTCTCTTGGGTCTTGGTCATCATCAGATTGTTCTCTGATGGCATCACCCATAAAGTCTGATTCAGAATCCTCTGTAAGGGATTCCTGCTCTAGTACTTTCTCAATGGCCTTGAATTTCTTCTTTTCCTTTGGAAAGTTGGTGCATAATGGTCTGTTGAACCACAATTGTGACAAGAATTTTTGTTCTTAGCCACTTCTGCCACCCTTTCTCTGGGTTTGTCTTTGAACTCCACCCTGAAAGGTTGTTTATCTTTGAAACCACTGCTTTTATATGTGGAATATTTCCCTATATTTGTTCTTTTCCTTACATTATGTAAGGTATTTGCAGTTTCATCTAGAGTGCAATTTTGGTTGCATCTGCATTTAACTGCATGCTCTAGTTCTCCTGGCATTTGTGTTGGGAGTTTGCGATTCCTCATCTGAATGTTAATTTAAGTATCAATTCCTTTAAGTCTTTTAGACTGTCTAAGACACCACTCATATGGATCTTTGTTAACAGAGTACCTGTCATTTTCAAATGACATGGTCTTTTCCATATCCAAGTACTATTGCTGTACTTTTGGATAATCTGACTCTTCCACCATGTCCTGGTTCTTCTGCCATGGAGTTCTTTCATCTCTGTACACCAGATACTAGCATGTCCTCCAAATGCTGTATTGAGTCTAGCAGTAATCCAGTAGTCTGGTATGCTTGGTACATCAATGAAGGGTCCATAAGTATAATCATATTCTCCTGTTAAAGAGAATTTGGGCCAGCTGGAGGTTTCTGGAAGCTTTTTCAAGGCTTTCCTCTCAGAATAAGACATATTATCTCAATCTTGGTATTGGGATGGAGATCTTGTCTTATTCACCAATAAGGCATCTGGTTTGAGGTCTTCTTAATGGTATGGATTCTTCAAAGCATAGCCTTCTGGTTTGGGCTTCATGTTTTGGTAGACATTAAGAAATTCATTTTATGTCCTGGTCCAGACACTCCCTGTCCCTTTTGCAGTGATTTTGCTCTTCAAAGACTTCATTCAGTATTTTGATGGTTTCTTCAGAGGCTTTCCTCAATTGAGCACAGCTCTCTTGGATGGCTTTAATGGTAGCCTCTTGTAAGAATGCATTTCTTTGGAGCCTTTAATTTATCCTCTTGAAATCATCAAGTTATTCTTGAGTTTGGACTGCAAATTGGGACATTTGTAATCACAGTTTATCACTGTTCAAGTTACTCTCAGGAGTAACAACATTATGTTCTGTCTGAGTGGGGGTAATATTTCTATTATTGGGGCTACTGATTTTAGAAATATGTACAGCTCTTTCTGGCTATTGTGTAATTCTTTCACCAATTCCAACAGCTTCTGAATTATTTTCTCTGACTCTCTCTGCCTTTGGTTGAAAGAGGTCTTGTTTTTGCCCTTGTATCCTTGTATTCTCCTGGAAACTACCTGGGATTATGAAGAATGGTGACTCTTGGCCACCGATCTGTTGGTTCCTTAATTGTGTGAAGCTACTGGAGAGCTGGTTTGGCCTACACCTTGTATACCTGAAGGAATCTGAGTATTCCCTGTCTGGGTAAGCTGTTCTTCTATAGCTTGGATAGTGGCTTTATTCTCCCTTATCCTGGTTTCTCTCTCCTCCAGAAGTCTGAAATGTCTTGTGGTATTCCAACCCTTGGTGAATACCATAAGTCCTTTGAAGTCTATCTCTTTGAGAAATATCTTCTGGAAACTTGCTCCAAGTTCTGCCCAGTGGGATGCTAGGCTGAACCTTTTGTTGTCCATTCTCCATTGAAAAAGGTGTTTGAGGAGTTGGTTGAGCTGAAGAACTTGATCCATATCCTTACAGTCCTCTGTTTTGTGGTTTCTGTTGAATTGGAAAGTTAATGGCACAGTGGGTATTATTTCCCTCAATGTCTTGCCATCCACCACTGTGTCCAAGGTGTCCTCTTCCAGGTCTTCTGGTTCTGGACAAGCCTTCTCTGTCCTATTGCTGGTTCCTCAGGATGCCAAGGTTTCTGAGGTGTACAGGTGACATATCAGTGTTTTCAAGCAGTAAACAACTTAATTTTCTTAGGTTATTTACCATTGACTGTGCCTTGTACAAATTTGTTGTCTACTGCTTTTGGCAATTTGCTGTTAGAGGTTAAAACTGGGTTAATGATTGTAATCTTCCCTGTACAAGTGATTAAGGTTGGTTTTCCTTGTATTTATGCAGAGTTTCATGGTTTTCTACTCCTCTTGGTGGAAATTGGTGTCCATGTTTTAGCTGTGATAAGGCCTTTACTGTGCCTCTTTCCTTTCCCCTTGCTTCCCTCTGGTTCTGAGGGTGTCACTGGTGTGTTGTCCTGTGACTGGGTTTCAAGTGGTATGAAATTTTCTTCCACTGAATCAAACAGGCAAAAGAGGGCTCATTGTCAGTCAAGAATTCTTAAAATGCTGTTTGCACCTCTAAGAATGGCCTCTGGGCAATATATTTCTATATTATACCCTTGTATTATGACAGTGCAATTGAAATTATCAATTAGATGTCAAAAAATACAGCTTGTGTATTTCTGGTACACTGTTTATATGCCAGTATCTCACAGATTAACTTGTAATAAAGAAGTTTAATCTAAAAGTGGTTATGTAAAGGGCAATTGAAATTATCAATATACCCAACCACGCCTCTAATACTGTTGGTTTACAGTAAGAGAGCTGTCCTTTTTAGTTAAAAAAGGACATTATTGATGACTTAACGTCTTTTAATATGTAAAACACACCAAAAATAAAGGTTTGTTGTGATTAAATTATAATCAACCATGCAACAAGGCAATTAAGTTAGAAAAACACAGTGGTATATGGTCATATACCACTCAAAAAACAATTATAAGATATATGTTATATTATTTTTTAAGGAATGTTTATGCCTAAAAATAA
Source organism: Austropuccinia psidii (assembly GCA_023105745.1). Classification (NCBI taxonomy): domain Eukaryota; kingdom Fungi; phylum Basidiomycota; class Pucciniomycetes; order Pucciniales; family Sphaerophragmiaceae; genus Austropuccinia; species Austropuccinia psidii. The sequence goes on from JALGQZ010000011.1 coordinate 23,628,037, forward strand.
TAAACAATAGTGTCATAATCAATAAAATAAAAGAAAATACTCACTTTTGGTGTAAAAAGGTCCAAAAAATTCAAAAAAACATAGTCAGGCCCCCAAAATGTCAGGCTGAGTCTATGATGAAGCTAAATAAGACTTATTAAGAGCTCTAACTATGACTGTTACATGGTGAAAATTATTTAAAAAAGATTTTTTGATGATAATAGAGGTTGATGATGAGGTATACAGGGCTTTACTATTGGGTAATAATGGGGGTTAGCACTGTTGAAAGCCCTGGGTGCAATAATTATCAGTTGGTTTACTATAATAACTACTAAAATAATTCATATTACAATTATAACCTCTTCATTTTTCAATAGTATAACTGTTTTTAACAGTTGTACTATGTAGGAACCCAAGAGCAGGATAAGGAAACCTTTCCTGATGGAGAAAAGGCCCCTTTTTATCCTAAACTTGGGTGAAAAAGTCTTCTAGACCTTTCCACGTTGGGGAAGTGAAAATTTTTCACTTCTAAGGACTGGCTTGTGGTTTTCACAAGGCATGTATAGCCTGTATTGGGCTCAGATGAGGTTTTGAAACCACGTCTGGGCAGCTTTCACCAATACAGGGTGAAAAATTTCATCTGGGGACCACACAGCCCTCTTCTGATGTGTATGATGCGTAGAGTGCTGTACAGAAACTGTATGGGAACCCAGTATTGCATGAACTATGAGTTATTGAATTATACACATGCTTCTTTGTCTGTTTGACACCTCATAATCATAACAATTGGATATTATCCCATGGTAAGGCTGTATTGGTCTAACTGTGAGATTTTGACCTTAAAACTTCCATAACTTTGTTGTTTTTTGATATATCAAGCTCAAAGCTGGCTCATTGTGTAGCCCTGCATGTTTTCTACACAATGGTACCTCATTTGATATGGCTATCATTAAATATGGCAAAGTTATGCCATGTACCAGATTATTTGTACATGTGTATGGTTTGTTTAAAATTTGTATGGGACTTGTTTACCCCATAACTTTTGTTCTCAATGAGATATGTGGGAATAGATGGCACCATCAGATATCACTGATAGTGCTCTTTCCAAAAAGTCCCCACTTTAGCTATCTCACACTAAAACTGTAGAAGTTAGATGAGAGGTGAATATCTTATTCACCCTTATTTGACCTTATTTTTGCCATAACTCCTGTAGTTCTGGTGCTAGCTCAATTTGGCTAGTAGAATTAGTTAGCCCTGACTTAGAGCTTCAATTTGAATACCCATTTGATGGGGTTAAGCCTCTTCCTCTGAATTTCAGATGAGAGGTGAAAAAAAGGTTTATGCTCAGCAACAACTTTGTTATTCCTTGTCCTATGATGGTTGGACTTGTGTATTTGGAAATTGGTGGGTTTCCACTTTCTTTTGATACCTTTTGAGCTTATTTGGCTCAGCTCCATTCTTTGTTGGTATCTTGGCTTTACCATTGGTTTATGGTATTTGGCTATCATGCTTGTGCTCTGGCTTTCAGTCACAGGCTGACATATATGCATGAATAAAGAAGGAACTCCTATTATGATATATTTGCAATTTCTTAAGTGAGTATTAATCATTATTTCTTTCAATTTTTTATGCTAAAGTTATATAAATTGAAGAAACTAAATTAAAAAGGAAAATGTCTTCAACTTGTCTAAAATTGATAAAAAACTCAATAAAAAAAGCTAAATAAAAAGTAACATTAGGGGGTGTCAAAGTTACCAAATCCCACACTCAAAATCCCGATTTCTTTTTTGCCAAAATCCCACATTAATTTTTTGGGATTTCAGAAATCTCACACCTCAAGAGGTGTGGTATTTTAAGGTACCAAATCCCATGTTTAAATACTAAAATCCTTCCTTTAGCTTCCCATAAAGGCACATGTTTAAAACACACAGCTCAGTAAGGGCATGTTGAATTGCATAAAACTTTCCTTCTCTTTCATAAAATCTGAATACACTTTTCATTTATTAAAGTATTTTATTTCAAATTGCATTTACTACAGGCCTTTTCTTCATTTACCATGCACAAGGCATCACAAAGGCTACCTTTACTTAAGACCTTGATCTCACTGCATTTCCTTGATTCTCTCAACTCTGATAGTGATTATGATATCCAGGAAGATATAATCTTATTGGATATGATAATATCACAAAGATACATCAATCCTTGTAGAAGATATCCATTGCATTACATGTATACAATGAATGATTTACAAACATTATCATCTGAAATGTTTTGACAGATATGTAGGACCACACATGTATCATTTGAAAAATTGGTTTCAAAAATTCAAGCTGATAAAACATTTCAAAACTCATCACAAAACAAACAACACAATCCTGCCATCCAATTGGCTGTGGAATTATCAAGGCTAGGATCAAATGGCAATGGGGCCGCTTTGGGAAAGATTGTAATGTTATTTGGAATTAGCCATTGGGCTATTGTGTTGTACACTCAAGGAGTCATCCAGATATTAATGAAGTTGAAGTGCAAAGTGATTGTGTAGCCAGCAATAGAACAATGAAGAGAGATGTCTCAAGTAATGCAAGCAGAAGGCTTCCCTGGGTGCATTGGGTTTATTGATGGGAGTCTCATACCATTATCACAACGTCCCCCCAATGATGGTGAAGCCTATTTTGATTGAAAAAAGAGGTAAGCTGTTGAATTCTGATTCTTGATTTCATTTTTACTTATTTTTTACAATTAAGGTATTCTATGTCAATACAACTGGTTTGTAATATAAACAAACAGTTCACTGCTCTACATGTTGATTGTACTGGGTCACTTCATGATTCAAATGTCTATCAAAATATGAAAATAGCACAAACACTTCAAGAGGTTTATTAAAGGGATTAGTACTTTCTTGCCAATTCAGCACATGCATGCTCCCCTTGGGTTGTTCCAGCATATAAGAGAGCTGTAGCACAGAATGAAGACAACCGTTCTTTCAATTACTGTCTAGCAAAATCAAGAGTCAGAATCAAGCATGTGATTGAAATTTTGAAGGGGCAGTGGCTGTCTCTAAGGGAAATGCAAAATCAAATGAGGGATAATCATGAAATTGAATATTTTGTTATTTGGGTTGTTTCTTGCACGATTTTACATAATATGTTAGCAAAAATTGGTGATGAATTGTTTGATTTATATGAAGATGATGATCCACCACATGCAGAAAATCTGGCCAATAACCACATTGGGGAAGATGTGGTAAATATGCATGAAAAAATTAAACCAATTACTTTGGCATGGAAAAATAGTCAATTGTAAATTTCATCAGGACCATTGATTTATGTGCTTAATTCAATGGCATGAAATGGAGTGGAGATATTATTGGTAAAATAAAACTATTTACACTTAATATTTTTTAGTTCTTTTTTGATCCTGCATATTTCTTTCAAAGTACCCATTGACTTTTAAATTAATTTTGGTGGGTGTCATTTTCAAGAATTTGTCACCTACATTAAATAATTTATGGTTGATTTGAAAATAACATCCAAAACGAGTTATTTTGTCATGATTGATAATTTCTGGAGGAGTTTTTGCTGTATGCTGAACCATTGTTGATGTCTTCCAAAGAATTTCCATTATGCCAGGTTTTTTTGAAAAATAAATCTCCATTTTCAATTCCAGGAAGTGCAAGCCATGTCCAGAGGGGGTGAAGGCAGTTGGAAGGGGATGGAAATCTTTTTTTGATACAAAAAAAAATATACCATAAGTCCAGGAATTGAGAGCATTTAAATCTTGGTGTGGCTTATTGAAAAATCCATCTTGAGTGACAATGACATTGGTAAATGATTTTAATTCTTCCTTGGGATTGGCAGAAGTCCATTCAAGTTGACTGAAATTTGGTAATTTGGCTGCTTCCATTAATGACTGATTTTCATTAGCTGCTAATTTTGAGAAATGGGAGATTCTCAAGTAAACAAATTCACCATATTGTTGAAGTTTGGTCCATTGATTATTATCTGTTTCAACTTGATGAGGAGTTGAAACTGGTTTTCTGGAGTAAAAACCTAATAATTTTGTAATTAGTTAGTAATTATTAAAATAATAAGCAAAAAATATCACACACCTGCATATTTGCCAGAATCTGAACCAGAATTAAATCCAATACCTTTCATAATGCCACCTATGAGCTGCTCATTGGTTTTAATTTCTTGTCAATTTTGATGTAAGGACATTAATGTCATGAGGAGGTTTTCAAGCATTTCAGAGTGGCCAGAAGAATTATCAAAAGGGGTTATTTCATATATGATGACAGGTAAAAAGGGTTTTTTGGTTTTATCAATGAGTATATAAGGATGGGGTAGAGTGTTGAGTGATGGAAGTTTTAACCATGACGCATTGGCTGATTTCTTGTCAATCAAAATGGTTGAAAAGTTTTTATATTCTGTGTTTGAATGGCCAAGGTGAGACATGATTTGTTTTGACTCATGGATGTGTTTTCTTTGGCTTCAGGTGGGCTTTCTTTTATTATTTGATTTGGTATTATTATCCTCATGATGTTCTATATTTGGTTTAGTCCTAACCATGACATCAAGAGGAGGAATAAGAGATTCATCATCTTTCAAATCATTCTGATGATGTGCTGAGTCTGGTTTAGTCCTAACCATGACATCATAAAAATTATTTAAAGAGTGAGAGAAGGAAGGGGTGTTTCTTTTTAATCTTAATGATGATGGAAGGGGTGTTAAATTAATTGACATTGCAAAAGAAACCCTTATGAGTGATCCTCCCCTAAATTAACAAATAAATAAGAAGTTTAAACTAAAATAAATAAAAAATTAAAAAAGAAAAAAAGAAACATAGGTCAGTAATGATCATCATCAAAAAAAAATAAAAAAAAATAATCATAAATTCAATATGATTATTATTGTAAATAAAATAAAAAAAATCATCAATTATTTATAATGATGATTAGAAAAAAGAAAAAAAAACAATAGTGGGTCAGTAATTATAATGATCCAAAAAACATCAGTTAAAAATGATTTTGAGTAGAAAAAATAAAAATAAGAAAAATTATCATCAATGAATTATGATGATTATTTAAAAAAAATGAGGTAAGTAATCATCATGATCAAAAAAAAAACAACATAAATTAAAGATTATGATGATTTAAAAAAACCAAAAAAAAACATCAAGGGTGATGAATAAATAAAAAAACAATAAGGTCAGTCAAGCATTCAAGACAATTCATAGGTCTGAAAAAAAAAGTAAAACAATAAGTGTTAATGGCCTTTGGAGGCCATTTACATTGAAAATTATTAAAATTGTTCCAAATTGATTTGGAATGATTTGGAAGGCCTAAGGCCTGGAACCTCCCAGGAGCATTTGTGGGAGGTTCCAGGGTGAGTGGTGGGTGTAATGGGATGGGTAGGGTGATGGTGGTGGTGGATGAAAGGGTTGGGGTGACTAGGGTGATGGAAGGTGATGTTGGAGTGCAGTTGGAGGTGGATGAATAGATAGAGGAGGGATCTGTTAAAAAATAAAAAGATGATTAATTTACCTATAATTAAAAAAAGTGAAATAATTTTAGTATAAGTTATTTAAAAAAAGAACTTGAGTGAGAGGTGGAGCCTGTGAAAAAAACAAAAATGAGAAATACTTACCTGAATAAACAGATAATTTATTTGGAATAATCTAAAAAAAAAAACAAAAAAAAACAAAAAAAAAAACAAAAAAAAACAAAAAAAAATTAAATTAAAATTAAATTAAAATTGAAGAGTGAGGGGTGAATAAGTGAGAGATTGAGGCTGTTGAAAAAATAAAAAGAAAGAATTTACCTGTTTCAAAACAAAATTGAATTTTTGGTTGAATAATCTTAATTAGAAAAAGCTCAGTTTGAAATAAAGAGTAGGGAGAAAAAAAAATTTTTTTTAAAAAAAAAAGTGAATTAAAATAAAAAAAATGAAATTAAACTAAAGAAAAAAAACAAAAAAAATAATCAAAATTTAAAAAAAAAATCAAACTACAGAAAAAATAAAAAAAAAGTGAATCAAAATAAAAAAAAAAGAAAAAAAACTAAAGAAAAAAAATATAAAAAAATAAACAAACATATATAAAAATACATCCAAAAGATTCCAAAAAATAAAAAAGGCCTCAATTGATCACAAAAAAAATAAAAGAAAAGAAAACAAAAAAAAACAAGAAACATGTAGAAAAACAAGAAAAAAAATAAGTAAATGTCAAAAAAAATCAAAGCACATAAAAAGGGCAAGAAATGCCCATCCACTTGTATTGGGAAAAAAATCTAGAAAGAAAGGAAATGCAGAGGGAGTCTTCAATCTCATTTTGAACAGGCTTGGACTTTGGTATTTGTCACAAAGAAATTGATGCAAAAGTTGCCTGAATTTTCAATTTTGTAATAAATTGCAATTAAATTAAACAACATAAGATGAATTGCAATTTGGTTCCCCAATTACACATAAACATCAGCTTTATTTGAAAAATAACCACATAGAAAATGATCACATGACATATACCCATTATGTTATCTTTTATTGATTAAAGTCAGAATGTGTTCCAGCTCCGCAATTGGCCTGCTTGATGACAATGCCACTATAGTGAGATCCATCTGGCATTTCTTTTCCTTAAATTCCAATTCATGATTCCACTTTTCTTTTTCAAATTCTTGTTTCTTGGCATATTGCTTCTCATCAAACTCCATTTGCTTTTGCAACTTGACTTCTTCAAACCATTGCTTTTCCATGTTACTTGCTTTCTCTTCATTCCATCTCTCTCTGTCCCAATCCAAACAAGAATTTTCACTGGTTTAATGGGCTACAAAGTATTATTTTTGTCAGCAAAATTGATCAGAGTAACCATAAATCCAAAACATACCCTTTTTCCATGATTCAAGCAAATTTGCATATGTTGGTGCAAACATATCCATTGGCCTTTTCCTAGAACCACTATTGTCATTCAAGTTGGGTGTCAATGTTTGATTATGCTTTTGTGTTGAATGAATCATGGATTTACTTTTCTGTTCAAAGGAGAAATAATCAACCATGGATTTCATAAGTATCAAGCTTAAACATACTTACTGATTCATCTTGAAGGTTTTCCATTTGAACCAAGTCATCTTCATTATGAAGCAAAGGAACCACATTGAGAGGTGATTCCAAACCATTATTCTCCTTTAAAAATCAAATGAGGTTTAATTATCACAGTTAAAAAAAGGAAGAGACAATAACTTACCTTATCAAGCAAAACATCATCATCACCATTTAAGCTGTCTTTTTCTTGTGAATCATAGCTTGCAATGGGAGTGACATTGGATTTGTGGCCAAAGAGCACATCCATTTCAGCATAGCAAGGACACATACTTTCATGCTTTTCACTCATTTATTTGATTCCTTTACTCTAATCTTCTTCCATTAGTCCAGCCCCAGTTAAATTTTCAAATTTTTTTGTTGTCATATACTTCTTTTTATATGTTCGCCATTGATCTCTAATGCTGCTTGAGCTAAGGTTTAGGCAATTTCATGATTTATTGTTGACCCCAATAGCCGTAAGCTGAAATCCATGCTGCTTTGATGAGGGAGGTCTTCCAATAGATGTTGAGCCACTAGTACCAAAACATGACTCAAAATTGGATTTAACTGAAAGCCAATTAATTATGGTTAAATAATCTGTACGTATTAAGTGACCTGATGGATGGGTCAGGCCAGAGGTGATATTAATATGTGACTTGATGTGTCTTGCTTTGGAACAAGGCATTATTATATGGATGAAGAAGTATAAATGGACTGTAAGCTGTTGGGTCAGATTGTCCAAAATGGAGTGTAGAAGAATATGTTGTACAGTTATGAATTGAGAGTACCCATTTGGCTTAGGTTTCAAACTGAAATCCTAGATGCATGGGATTTGGTCAATATACCAGAGGACTCAGTTGAAATACCATGGGATTTACACATAAAAAACCCTAGATTTAGTGTTGGGATTTGGGTTCCAAATCCCGCATTATTTTAAGGTGGGATTTGGTGACTTTGATCTATGAATGAAATAGTATTAAATATAATTCAGCTCAATTAAAAAAATACTTGGTTAATTTGAGATTCAATTAAATTATCTTTAAATTGTTCAAAATTATTAAGAATCAATTTAAATTTATATTCCATTAATGATGAATAATTAGAAATAATTTTCAATTCTTAAAATTCATTTTATGCAATGATAATTAATTATAATTTATTAAAAATAATTAAAATAAAGGATAATTGATTATAATTAGTATTAACTAGTTCTAATAAATAACAATTGATTAGAATCAAGCTTAATTAATCAATTTCAATTTCAATTTATTATTAGCAGACTTAATTAACTGAACTCAATAGTGATTTATTATAAACAATCTTAATTAATCAAAATCAATAGTTATTGATTATAATCAAAAAGAATTAATTATAATGAGGATTAATTATATAAGCTGCAATGATTGGAAATGAATTTCATCTTATTTAATTTGATTCATATTATTTCTCAAAATTGATTTTAGTCAACTGAAATAAGTAATTCATACTTGAAACTTGTAAATTTGTCATGTTGATTATTTCTATTATTTTTATTATTGCTTCTGTGTTGATTTTTTATGTTTTAATGTTGATGATTGATGATTGATTTATTGTTCATTTAATTCTTTATTTTTGTTATTTTTTATGCAATTTTTATGTTTTTTTACTTCTTTGTTTATTAATTTTTGTGGTTCATGAAGTAGAAAAAAAAGAAGAGAAACATAAATAAAAAAGAGGATGGGGCTCGCGCCATTGGTTTAGGGAGGAATTTTTATACTTGAAAGAACCCGGCCAACCCGCCCGACCCCAAAAAGCCCTAGGTTTCTTTTCGGAGTGAAAGAACAAGTGGAAAAGCCCCGCTTCAGGAAACGGGGCGGGGTATGGTCTGATCTATGAGGGCCGGGGGTGCCCTCGGAGGACGGGCTGATATATACCTCAATGCTGATTTTATAAAATATGGTTCACAATATCACACTTTTGCCGTCATTTTATTATGGCTATTTCATTCAGCGCCATTGATGCCAAACTATAAAATGTCGTTCGCAAAGCCTACTTGGCATATAAACCACAATAAGATCTTTCTTAAATCTCATGTTGAGAAAAGAGATGAATGCTCTTTTTGAGAATGCATATTGGGCCTTTTTGCTTTGATACTTGTTTTGATGGCTTACGCGTTACTGAGCAGCACGAAACAGACCAACCACACCAAATCACTCTTTGAAGTGTTCTACAATCTTCGAGAACAGTCTTAGGCCCAAAGCGCAAGAGCTTTTGTTTTGAGCACCTTGTTAAGCAGCTTGGTTTCCTCAACAAATTGCTTGTTACTACACAGAACAATCAAAAGGATGTGGAGTGAAAAAGCCAGACAAATACAAGAGTTGCAATTATTTTCTCATTAGGTAGTTGGGCAAATTTCCTTTCTTACGCTCGTGATTGTCATTTGCGTCTAACCTTTTCTGTCTGTCTTACCTACTCATTTGGCTTGGTGTGTATTGTTTTTTGCACAGTTGAGTGACGCCGGTGCTCTGCAAAATCGTGATTTTTGCACAGCTCACGAGAGGAAGGTAGCCTCACCTTGCAGGAACAAGATGGCGTGATTGTGGGGAAGGGCAAAACATTGTGGCAAAGAGAGATGCATTATATGGTTTAAATACATTCGAGTGGCCAGGAACTGGTCAACCAAAACCGCAATGTGAACAAGAGACAGAAATAGGATATATTGCAATCCCTTATTATCAATTGCTGAACATCTTTTGAGCCGCCTATTTCTTTTTTGCAGCTTGATCGGCTTTTTTCTTTTGTGTTCCACGGAATCTGGAAAAATAATTAATCAACAATAAGAAACAAGTTTCCCTGCGCTAAAGTGTGCAACTTACTTTTTCGCGCGGTTCTTCCTTTCCTTGCGTAGTTTTCGAGCCACAGCGGGTTTCTTCTCGGCCAAACCAAACTTAAAAACGCAAGCAATCAAGTCAGGAAAAGTGAGCCCACAAAAGGACAATACTGGGTGAAGTTGACAAACCCGAACAAGCCGGTACTTGGGCTCGAATTTAAGGGCCTCCTTGGTATCATAAATCAAAGCAAAGCCAGTACTTTTGCCTCCACCAAATTGAGTCCGAAATCCAAATACAATGACTTGGTCTTTTGGAGCCTTGTACATGGCTACCAATTTGTCCCGAATCTCATCTTTAGACAAGTTGGGTCGAGTGGGATGGACGACATCAACGACCATTTGTTTGCGTTGAAGCAATCGGTTGGTAAGGAATTTGCGAGTTCGAATGGTCACCGAACCTGAGGGATCCTGACGAAAGGTAAATCAAAATAAAAGAATTGCTTCAATAAAAGATACCCTCTCGTGGATAATGAACTTGAAGGAGTATTGCATCTTTAGGGAAACACTGCAAGACGTTGAAACAGGGACGACTGAGAGAGCTGGCTGATGATCATTCCGACCATAAAGACGTACCATCTTGCAAGGTGATTAAAGCCGAGAGTGCCGAGACTGGGTGGTGGGATGGGTCGTGGAGTGAAATCTTGCGTGTACCAAGTCCGGAAAGCACAGCAGAAGCGCAGGGTGGCGGGCGAACTTTGCGGGCGGCGGCAGCGGAAGTCTCATCATGCGCAGCGGGGGATGCGCAGACACTTAGGGTTAATAAATAGCCCAAGACCGACATCCGCGGCGCTTGTGCAGGAGCGCCCACCAAGAGAGTGTGGTGGCCTTCTGGCGGGCAAGCCAGTGCTGCAAAATCAGGCAGAGTTCGATTTTAATCCACGAGGGCATTTTGCTGGCTTCAGTTGATCTCGTTGGATTTCGATACAGCCCTGAGTTAATTCGCATGAGCTCATCCCTTGAGAAAATTGGAATTTAACCCCTTTATTTTTGCTTTGGTATATTATTTTTTAAAAACTTAGAAATAAGCACTCTTGCAACTATCAGCAAAGAGATCAATATTAGCAAAAAAGAATGATTCATGGTTAATTACTAGATATAAGACCCTAAGCTGGCCAAACGATAGCTTTGGTGCTTAAAGCTGATAATATCTACTGAATGATGCTTTTTGATGATGTAGCATACGAAACTCATTAAGAAATTTAAAAGATAAAATCAATTTTTTCAGATGTATAGAAAAAAAATAAGTTTTTAAATCTATTTCTTCAAGAAGAAAAGTTAATAAGCTTAAAATATAAATGATTATATGATATGATAGATTCAATTTGAGTGAGAAAGAACTCCTTTGATAGGCTATTAATTATTCGAAAAAACTGCTTCTTTCATACTTGAAATATAAATAAAACTTTTCAAAAGAAAGAAAGTTCAAATGATGGGTTTTTGAATTTGAAATGTACATGAAAAAACAATTAATCTAAGACAAATAATGTATTTTCAATATTGAAATTATTTTTTTTTAAATTTGGAATTAGTTTAGGCTCACTTCATTAACCTCTTTTTTGTTAGTTTTGAAAAGAAATTTATTTGATTTTTATTCTTGTAACAAAGAATTAAAATAACTTGTAATTAATTTCAAAACTGAAGGAACATAATTTATTTTAAAGTAGTTCTTAATTGATATATCACTACAGCTTTACAAAAAAAAAGAAGTATGTTTTTTTGCCAAAATCTATTTTGACTTTTTTCGAGTTATTGGAATTTTGACTCTGTTGATTTCAAAAATGACATAACATAATTTGTGGCCTTAAATGAACATTTAAATTCTCAATGCATGACTAAACATATGGATTATTGAGAATTTTTAATGAGACGGGTGGTAAAGAATTGAGATAAAGTCTGAAACATGAATCCTCTCTAGCTCTTTCATTGAAGATCTCCAACATCCTGAACAAGAAAATACTAAGGAATTTAAGGAATAAAGTGGTAGTCAAATCTGTAAACTCCAAATTGTTGAGAAGCTGAGTAGGATAAAATGATCTAGCAAACCTATATGCTAGAAAGGATGTGAAGAACCAAGCATGGATGGCCTAAAAAAACCTACAAAAAACCCCGTTTTCTTGAATTAGAAATCATAAAGGAAATACTAACCGAGATAATGAAGTAAATTGTTGAGTCTAAAATAGAAAATGAGGAGAGTGTAAGCTTTATATCACGGACTAGGCTTGTGTAATATGATAAAAAATAAAAGAGCAAAAGTTTCATTAATGAAAAAGATTGCTTCCGATATCAAGTAACCAAAATATAGATCACTGATGGGAGTAATCATGTCTGTATGTTTTTCCTCTTGGAACAGTTTGATGCGCTTGGATATAACATTTATACTCCAAATGGTCACCTTTTATCTATGAAATAAAGCTTAAGATATACTGGAGCTGAGATTTCTACTCATTTACAGAAGCATCATTTGAGTGGTTATGTGACCGTCTTTGAATATCATTGTGTCAGCTATAGTAAAAGTCTTTGCGAAAATAGAAGGTGTATCAAGTTTCACAAAGATTAAATTATTACAGTGTTGCAACTAATGCTTCAGAACGACATGGAGGGCTAGATAATGGGGAATTAAGAAAGCAGGCTCCAGATGGCAAGCTCCAAGAGGATAGTACTGAAAGAAATATATAAATCTCAAAATATGTCATATTTTGAGACTGAAGCCATACCTACCACTATCACCATGAGGAAAGTTGCTACACCTGACAGCAGGCGTTGCATTTAGAATTTGACATGGGAGGTGGATTGGATTCAGGTTGGAGATATAACAGAAATAAAATCAAGAAATAGAAGTTTTGGAAGGAATTCAAGCCACACATGCAAGCCACAAAGATCCAATTCAATTGGATCAATATCAGTTTGTCCCCATGATTATCAAAGCTCAATAATTCCAAAATACAGGATCAAAGGAATCTTTTTCATTATAACCTCAGTATTATTTGCCTTTTTACTTTAAGCTACTTTATTAAAAATCAAACCAAAATTTGAGGTGTTTTTTGAAATTCCACTATGAAGCTTATCTTCATCTAATCTATATGAGGAGATAGATGGATAATATTCACATTTGAACCCTTTTTCTTTCAAAGGGATTCTAAATGAATCAGAAATACTCTGAAGTGATTAGGGCTCTTTCAATTATTCACACAATATAAAATATCTGAATCACCATCAATATTGCTTATCTGACTAACATTTGTATTTCGAAAGAGATTTTATCCCTGATTTTTCTCCTCTTTCAGTAATATTATATATCTAAAATTGAAAAAACTCTGAAGTGCTATTACACATAATTATAATAAAGCAAATCTTAAAAAAGATTAATAATTTCTAAATACATATTACCAGTATTTCAGCCCATAAACTGCTATAGAGGATATTTTGTTACTTATAGATAGGATCTATAAAACTTTACTGAAGAATATTTCTGCTTTATTTTATAATGGATAAATTCTTTCTATTATAAGATCCTAAGGGTTAAATTAAGATTGATTATGAGTTTCAGAGAAAAAAAAGCCTAATAATAGCCTAGATACTTCTCAGCTAGATAGATGATATCTCTCATGGTGTCTTTGAGCTTTTAAGAATTTTCCTCTCTGACATAAATCCATATATCACTTTTTGTGTTCCTTTAAAAAAAATTATTATTATCCACCATCTCCATATAGTAAATTATTTTAGTATATGACAATAAAATACATTTTATTTATTCCTTTTGATACTTTGCATTTTAATTTCAATTAAATTAGGGGGTATTTCTATCAAATAGGTGATCTAATCTCAAATAACTAATACTTCAATATTGAGTAGGAGGAAAATGAAAGTATGTGTTTAATTTGAAAAAAGGTAACCTGAATACATAAATGTGGTTCAACTTTATTCCCATTAATTATTTTCCCAGTTTCAAGTGACCCATTGAGCTTTATTGCTGTTGAATTAATTTCTGAATGATTAGTACTTTGTTAGTTTTCTGAATTTTTTATCTATCCTGTAATCATTGGTATCAATTCAGAGTGATTCATATACTCAAGACCTCAATATAGCAGCTGTGTTTTACAGAATGAAACATTTTATAATTTCAAAATAATTTTTTGAGTGTATCAATACTAAAAAATCAACAAAATTACATTTTAAAAATAGATTCAAGAAATTATTTGGTTGTTTCTCAAGCTTAATTTCTTCATGAAAAGGTATATGGAACACCTGTATAAATTATGATCAAGAGCTCATAAATAGCTATTGAAAAGAATTAAAAAAGAATTCCTTCTGAAAAAAATAAACTTATTCTTTTGTAATAATTGGTATCTTATGTAGTTTTAATAAATAACTGACATAAGGAAGCTCTTTCATTAAGCTCCTTTCCAAACCTTGCTTGGAAAACTAATCAAAGTTTTAGGGCATTAAAATTAACTAAAGGAACTCATGTTAGATAAAAGAACAATAAATTGATAATAATGGGCTATTTGAAAAGGTTTGTTCATGAAATCATACATCCAACTTAGTTAAGTATTTTAAAGATCCAATATGGAAAAATTTCTTGTTTGTTTTTTAGTATGTATGATGAACAAAGGACTTATATTATTGCTAAAATTAGTATTTTGGTAAGAGAGGACACAGAAATAAGTTTTTAATTTTCGAAAAGTAAGCTTGAAGTGATACAAATATCACTTGTGAGCCATTTACAACTAGATGAAAAGAGTGGTCCTAATAACCTATAAAGAATTTACCTCTCATTTCTGAAATTCTTACAAGAAATTCACACAGATTTTGATATTGATTTTATTTGAATTTGTAGAATATTTCCTGTTAAGATCACTGAGACCCACTAACGGGATTACTGTTCCTACACTGAATTCATTTTGAATTCAAATTTTGAATCATATTTGTTTTTAAATGAAACTAGGGGTAGAGATTTGAAATAAGAATACTGTTATAATCCTTTTTTCATTAAAAAATTACTCTTTCATCTAAATTTTGACATTATTTGACATTTAGTATGGTTAAATAATGCTTTTAATATATTTTTGGATTAATTACATCAGTAAGATGTGCACATATATCACAAAGAATGAGTGACTTAGGAAATATTTCTTGGAATTTGAACACAATTTGGAAATTTGAAGCTGAAATGATTATGAGTATACTGAGAAATTTATTTCTAATTGGTTCTGATTATGTGTTTCATTTTAGACTGCAGGACTTCTTATGGTGATTGTTTAAAGCAAAAGGATAAATTAACAAATATAATTTGACTTCATTCAGAATATTGAATAAAAGGTCAAGATTATCCCAAAAATGTATTGCAGAAAAATTCATGAGAGCTGAGCTGTAGTTTTGTTTTTTATCAGTATATCATATTTTTTTCTTTATTACAATGGAAATTTCTTGTGATTTTCAGAATGAAATAAGTAGCAAGATATATTGTACTGAGTTTCATCAAGACGATTATTTGTGTCATTTTTAACTGTGTCATGTATTTTGATTCTAATGATTTTTTCGATGTTTTCTCAAAATAAATTTGAAGATTTTTTTGTATTGTTAACTTTTTTATTGATTTTATATTGATAATAACAGTAGGAAGGCTTTTCAGGACTGCTATTGTAAAATTGCTGAAGATCGTCGACAATTTTATACTTACATGATGTACAGCAATGCTGTCATCTCAGTTATTCCAGGCAGTTTGAATGGACTGCATATCCTTGAAAATCATTACAGAACTAATCAGTCCCCAAAAACAATGACGTGTACCTTGCCGGCCCACAACTGAACAATCACAACACTGTGAGCCTTAGAGGTAATTTCATATACCCAAAAGACCACAAATACAAAATTAACATATTAATATAAATAAAATAAATTTATTTATATTATTAAAATAAAAATCAAAATATGAATATAAAATTATATTCAAAAATAAAAAATTAATTACAATTTAAAAATAAAATTACATCAAATTTTGAAATTATAAAATTACATTTATACTTGAAAAAATTAAGTAAAAATGAAATTTTAACAAAATTGTGAAAAAATAAATAAATTTGGAAAAAAGTTAAATAAAATTTATTATAACTTTTTATCCAATAAATAAACATATAAAATTTATTTCACCATTGGATTCCTCATAAAAAATCAGGTGGGGTCACCTCTGAGTGAAATTCTTGTAGCTCAACTCTAAATAAGCTTAAATTAAGTTTCTAGTATTTTCAATACAAAAGTTGAAAATCCTCAAAACCTTAATTTAATTCACACCACATGTGGTGTTAACCATCAATTTTTGTGTTAAAATTGAGGTGTTGTGTTTAGTTTAGAAGTTATGAGGAATTGAAGTATTTTCAATTGAATTCAATTGAAATGTCAAAATGTGCGTGTGTATTACATAAGTGAACTTTGATTTACATATGAGGTGTCAATTATTACTGTATTGTACTGTACAATTGAATTGAATTACATATGTAAAGTATAAGTATAATACATGATGAGGAATTAAAGGAAAAATAAATTGGAAAGATTAAATTTGGGGGGGAAAAGGAACTCCAGCTCTAAGGGGGAGCTAGACCCCCAAAATCCTTGCTGACAGGCGTGGGATGTCAAAATTCACGCAAAAGTTCATCACTTTTGGCCTGGAATTGAGTTACAGGGTCTGTGGACTCAATTGATGATGAGGTTTTGATACCAACTGGGGTAGTTTTAGCTGTTGCCAAGAGGGTAAAGCTACCCTTAAGATAAAACAATCATAATAAAACAGTTTTAACTGGTTTCTACGCCTCTGACACACATTCTGACGTGTTTCGAAGGCTCTAGGCCTGGTATTGCTATAGTAATGGCTGATTTAAGGGTCTAAAATGGCTAAAAATGGCTTAAACCAGCCCTTTTTGGTCTAAACTAGGGTTCAATGATGCCATAATTGGCTTTTTTGTTGTCAGACTGTTTTTCACGACTGACAAGAGTAAATTTTACTTTTGGAGTAAGAGAATTGATGGTTATAAAAGAATGTCTTCTTTGCCCCACTTTTCTCTTCATGTTAGAATCTTTTCCTTTTATTAATTAGTTTAAACTGTAAGGTTTGTCTATGAAACTCTTGATAATAGTATCAATATCAAGAGTACTATGACTGTCCTCAGTAGAAAAATATAATATAATGAAATATTATAACCACAAATTTAAATATAATTATTAGAAATAATTATAAAAAAAATAAATTTAATTATTATTATAATAATATAATAATAAAAAAAATAATAATAATTATAATAAATTATAATTATTCTATTATTGTTATAGTCACTGACAGTTATAACAATAAGAAGTGTAAAACTCTTAATGAGATAATTACACGTGGAAAATAAGAATATTAACCACTTATAAATAATATAAATATTATTTATAAAAAGAATTAATCACACACTGTGCAGAAATAATTCTTTATAGAATAAAATTCTATATAAAAAAACTATTACTAGATAAAAAAATATATAGAATTTTTAGAGAAAAACTTACTTATAAGATTTATTTAATACAACAAGTCAAATACAACAGTTATTATATTAAATAAAGATTTATAAGTTAAAAACACGCCAAAAATCAATAAAATCAAAGATAAAACAACTTTTTATACTAAAATTTAAGATTAAAGAGTTTTTGAGAGGAATTTGTGGATTTTAAAAGATATTTAAGATGAAAATTTTTATATAATAAAAGTTATTATAGATGATTACAACAATAATCTGAATTCTATGACTTCAATTCTTTAATTTAATAAATAAAGAATAAAAATAACTTAAGAATTACTTTTAATAATAAGATTTTATATTTAATAAAACTTTACTTGTTTAAATGTCTAATATGATTGGATTGATTATTAATGATGGACAAAAACAGTGATGAAAAGACTCTTTTTATGTCTACAGAGCAGCTCTCATGATTCATAATGGATGTAGAGGGCGTGCTCAGGTCAAAACTGAAAAACCATGCTTAAAAATTAAGTTCTTAACTTAAGGCAACTTATTTTTACTTCCAATTTAAAGTTACCAGTGTTATTCTTAACTCCAAGTAACTTTAATCCTCATTTAGTTTAATTATTTTAAGTTTTAATATAAAATAAGTTTATTTATATTAAAGTTCATCATATGAACAACTTAAAATTAGAGTTTCAAGCAGAAATCTTTTAAACTCAATTTTTAATTAATTTTTAAAGAAATCATAATTTTCTTTAAGCTTAATTAAAAGAGTAAATTTCCAGGCTAATTACCCAGGAAACCTATTAATAAAAGATACTTAAAATTTAATTTATAATATTCAATTCTAAGCTGTGTGAAATTTTCAAGCAAATCCATTAAGATTTGGATTTTTAATGAATTTTTGAAGTTATTACTATTTTTCCACGTAAAATAGCAATACACACAAAACCTTAAGTTTTGATAAGGTTTTGATGATTGAAACCTTAAAGTTTTAAGCTTATTTAAGCTTTTTAAGCTTGATTAAGCTTTGAAAGTTCTTAAAACCTTGATTCCAAGCCTGCTTATTGGGATTTACCCTCTTGGCAGCTTGAAATTCCTGTCCAATTTAGGATAAAACCAGTTTAAACCTTAAGGTTGGATCAAAGTCTAATCTTAAAGTTTAAATAAGGTTGAAAATCCTCCAATACAGGTGGACAACCTTAATTGAATCCTTGCAGATCCAAAAAGTTGGGTACCCCAGCTCTATTTGGTCTTTTTCCTTTGTCCCACCTTTTTGCGTGGATTTTGCCCTTTTATTTATTTAAAGCCATACTATGGCCTTAAACCCTTTTAAATTGAGCTCACGCAGGATTTACATTCTGTATGGCAAATCCTTAGCCAATTCAGTAAATATACACCACACCTTAATTTTAACTAAAATTTTGGTAAAGTTGCATAAACCTTATGTAACTTTAAATTTAAGCTTAATTAAGCTTAAATTTAACAATTTTAAAAAAATGTTAAAAAGTTACATTGGTACTGTGAGATTCTTAAATCTTCTAATAACACAAGAAATAAGTGTTTTTGGGTATAACACCCTATGGGTGTACCCTAGGTTATTTTTGGTGTAGAATCCAAAAATGACATAATAATTATAACTTTGTTTATCCAAAAAAAAGTTATACTTATTTTTTATTATTTTTTATTTTAAATTCAACTAAAAAGTCTGTTTAAGACAAATTTAATTGTTTATAAAATCATTTGTGGCCTTATGGGTATGTTAAACATACCTCACAGGCTCACATTCCCTACCACCAAAAAAAATTGTACCACAATTTTCTTTTGTAGTATACCCCCAAGTTATTTGGGGGGGTATAATCCACTGTCCAACCTCTCTACTTATACTGTTCAAGTATGTAAAGCACACAATTCAAACTTTTATTGAGGAATTGGTCTTCTCTCATGTCTGAATCTTCTGAGAAACTTTTGGGAATCAGGTATTCTACTTTCTTCAACCCACTCATCTTCATGTTGTGGATTTCTGTACCTGACTAAGTATTCTCTTTCATTTTTACCCCTAAGTCTTCTTTCTTTTAAGACTTTCAGTACTTTCTTTTCCTCACTTGGTTCAAGTGGGGGTACTTCTAAGGGTGTTTCATTTCTCAAAGGAAATAATTCCTTATCACTTGATGTGTAATGCTTCACAAGACTGACAGGAAAAGTTGGATGTTTATTTCCTAACTCTCCTGACAGTTCCACTTGTACTGCATTTGTCCCATGAAGGGCTTTGATAATAAATGGTCCTGCAAAGGAATCTTTCAATTTCTTTGGACCTTTAATATTATTAAAGTTCAAGGTTGAAACTAGTATTAAGTCCCCTACTTTGAATTCTGGGGTTTTATGACTTTTATCCCATTTCTGTTTAGCATATTCAAAGGCATCATTCATGCTTTGATTTGCATGGTGCCTCACTTTATCAAGCAACAATTTAAAGCTTGAAGCAGTTGGATGAATATCAACTAAATCTTTCTTCAAAGTATCCACTGGAAGTTTGGGGTTCCATCCTTTTTCCAACATTGCAGGAGTTTTGCCTGTGGAAGCATGGATGGAGGTCTTATAGGCTAATTCCAATGCTGGTATAAGAGTACACCAATCATGGGTAAAGCCGTCAGAATCTTTAAACTCTAGGCCATAAGCACAAAATCTTCTGATCATGTCCTCAAGGGTTTGAATCATTCTTTCTGCCAGTCCATCTGTCTGTGGATGGTAGGCTGTTGAAAATGATAATTTTGTACCCAAAAGCCTATGTAGATTAGTCCATAAGGCTGATGTGAATTTTGGGTCTCTATCACTAATGATATTTTTAAAGAGACCAGTATGGGATATGACTCTGTTCCAAATCAAAAGAGCTGTATCCATAGCTGTGTCATCTTTATGACATGGTAAAAAGATTGGTGTTTTGCTATATCTGTCCACAATAACAAGACATGCATTGTAACTTTTATCACCTCCAGGTGGTAAAGCAGTTACCCAATCCATGTGAACCACTTCCCATGGGGTACTTGGTTCTTGAATATGGACCATTAAACCAAATCTTTTACCAGTAGCTTTATTGGCTTTCTGGCACCTATCACAACTATGACAGTACTCAATGACATCTTTTCTCCAAGATGGCCACCAGGCACATGTCTTAATTCTTTCTATTGTTCTGTCTTCAGACAGATGTCCAGAATAAATGTTATCATGGCATTCTAGTAGTATTGTGTTAATCAACATTCTACTACATAGGACCATGACACATGTGTGTTTAGATCTATGATATAGTATACCATCAAACAAATGAAATCTTCCATTATCATAAGATGTTTTCCAAATATCATCCAGAGAATTAGCCAAGGCTACATCTTTACAATCTTTGTCAAGTAGAGCAGTAAGAATATGACAATTCTTATCTTGCTTGTAGCTTTCTCTAACCTCTTCAAATCATTCTGTTCCAACATCTGTGATATTAATTCCTTCAATTGGGATTTGAGGTTCTGCACTTGTAGGAACATAGGCAGGATTATCAGGTGTATTGGTTAATGCCCATCTACTTAAGCCATCAGCATTCTTATGAATATTTCCAGCTTTATGTACTATGGTCATATTGCCTCTATACTCCTGTATAGCAATCTGCCATCTTAACATGTGTCTGTTTGGAGTCTTCATGTTAAGAAGTGATTTTACTGCATTACAATCAGTAATTACTTCAAACACACTACCATCAAGATAATAATGAAGTTTTTCCAGAGCCCAAACAAGGCAAAGGCACTCCATTTGGCTAGCTCCATATCTTGCCTCAGTAGGTTTAATTTGTCTTGAAATAAAACAAACTGGTCCTTCATAAGGTTTGTCATTGACAATTTGAACTTGATGAAGAGCAGCTCCTAAACCATCACCACATGCATCAATATACAGCTTAAAAGGAAGTTTCCAGTCTGGCATCAATAATAATGGTGCATTGGTCAAGGCATACTTGATTTTATCATATGCTTGAATTCTCTCCTGTGTCATTTCAAAAACAGTTTGTTGATCACAAATTCTGTATAATGATCTGGCATGGATTGCAAAATCTTTAAGGTGTTGCCTGTAATAGCTGGCAAATCCTAAGAAATACATCATCTCTTTTTTGTTCTGGGGCATTTGTTTCAGTAAAACTGCAGCCACTTTGTTTTTGTCAACACCAAGGCTTAGTCCTGATACTACATGTCCCAGAGCTTTCAACTCATGAAACCCAAAATTACATTTTTTAAGAGAAATTTTCATGTTCACTTGTAGAATTTTCTTAAGTACTAATGAAAGTCTCTCTAAATGTGATTGCCAGGTTTCTGAACAAATGATAATGTCATCAATATAAATGATTAACCATCCCTCTGATAATTCATGTGGGAATATGGTATTCATCATTCTTTGATAATGAGAGGGTGCATTTTTAATACCAAAAGGCATCCTCAAATATTCATAAATACCACAATGAGCTATTATTCTCAATAATTTCCTTGCATGAGGTGTTAAAACATTCTGATGGAAGCCTTTAAGAGCATCCATGGAAGTAATAAACTTTGCTTTGGATAATTGAGTCAAAGTCTCATGGATTCTAGGGATTGGATATCTATCTGGAATAGTATAGGTGTTCAATGCCCTAAAATCCCCAACCATCCTTGACTTATCATTATGCCAAGTAATGATTACTGGAGTTGTGACTTCCACTTCCTCATTGTGTCCAACGTTTCTAAGAACTTTCAGTTTCATTAGTTCATGAATATGACTTTCTAATGCTTCTCTAGCCCTAGGGCTAGCTGGGTAAGCTGGTCTCCTCAATAGTGGGGGATAAGGTCTCTCCACGTTAAGCATGATATCCACTTCATGGCCTTTTATAGCCCCAAGTGGTTCATTATCAGAAGCAAAGGCTTTTTGAAATTGAAATAAAATTTCAATAAGTTCTTCCTTCATTTCTGGTGTTAATTCAGGACTAATTTGTGCTTCACTTAATTGCTCTGACACAAATTTTTCTTTGTTAACATTTTTTACTTGTTGAATGACAGTAATTTCTTTTCTTTCTGGAGAAAAAGCAAATTTTTGCCTTTTATTTTCCCCTATAGTGAAATATCTGTCCTTATAATTATTAATATCAATACCATAGATATTGAGATAATCATTCCCAAGTATAAAGTGTTGTGAAGTACAATTATTCATAACAACAAATTCAGCCTTCAATCTTATACTTCCTGCAGGGTGAGGAAATATTATTGTAGCTTCAAATATACCCAAAGGATGCATATTCTGGCTAGCACTGCTGAATTTTACACCTTCAATTGGCATCAACTTGTCTTGCCAATTGGTATAAATTTTGTCAAGATAATCTTTCCCAACACAAGTGCAAAAAGCACCTGAGTCAAGATGTATCTTGGCTTCTGTGTTATTTATCACAATATTAGTGATACAAGATGACCCAGCTGTATAACCTTTACCTCTGGCAGGTTTGGGTTTTTGCATTCTAGCATCTTGCACATGTATGAGATCCATACATTCATCACTATACTGTGGTAAGTGAGTATGTACCTCAGTGACCTCAAAAGAAACATTAATATTCTCTATACTAAGTTCTTCTGATATTTCTTCTTCTTCTGAAGGTTCAGAATCACTTTCATGTAAAGCTACATCAGTTTCTTTTGTGTCTTCCACTTTTTCAATACTTATCTCATTAACTCTTGTCTTTTTTGGACAAGTGTTTGCTAAATGAGATGTGCTTCCACATTTATGACATTTCAAAGGAGGTCTGTCATGTGGTTTATTTGGTTTTGAAATTGGTTTCCCACTAGTCTTGTTGTCTGTTGGGGGTTTATACCAATTTCTTCCAATTTTTGTTCTAGTAGTGATATCCTCCATAGCATTGATATAATCTTCTGTAGAGCAAGGCTCAATACATCTGCTTCTTATAGCATGCTCAAGGTCACCACCACACTTTCTTAATATCCTTTTATGTACCATTGGTTCAGACATATCAGGATGAAGGGCAGTTAATCTGTCCTTTTGTTTAAGAAACCAAGTCATGGGCCTGTCCCTCTCAATATTAAAAATGGCTTCTTCAAAAGAATTTTCCATTCTAAATCTCCAGGAATCATTTGCCCATTTGGAAATAACTTGTTCTTTCCACCAAGGCCAGGAATGTTTTCCATGGTCTTGTCTCATTTTATAATACCATTTCTTAGCTGATTTGGTAAATAATGAGTGTAATCTGGCACTTATGTATTCATCTGGTATGTTAAAGTCTTCTTTGAACATATCAATTGTTTTCATAAATTCCATATGATTATATTCTCCTTCACCACTGAAGGTTGGCCATTCCTCTAATTTTGGAATGTCTTTAAAATTGCAAGCAGTTTCCACATCATTACTTGAAATTGTATGATGTAAATCATTATTCAAGTTAAGATCATTTCTGTCAAGAAATGGTGTGGATTGCCTTGGCAATTCATTTTTTAGTGATATATTGTTAATACTTGATTGAATATCTTCTTTCAATTCAAGTCTTGCTTTATCACTTTTTTCCAATTGTTCTTGAAAAAGAGCTGCATTGTGGCCAGTTGAATTTTCCAAGTTTTGAACTTGTATTTTCAATTCTCTTAACTGTCCAGTTATAAAAGAAATTGAATTCTCATCTGGTTGATTGAGTAAGGTAACTTTATGCTCAAGTCTTTCACAAATTTGCGTCAAAGACAAAATATTTGCCTTATTAACATTTTCAAGGCCAATAATGGTCTTTTGTTGGTCTTTAACTTGTACTATCTCATTGCCCAGCTTTTGTTGGACATGATCAAATGCTTTAAATTTTGCCATAATTTCTTTATTACAAGATTCAAAGTAAGTTACAAGCTTTACAGGGTCTATTTCTTTGGAAAGGATTGGTTCAATCTTTCCTCCTCCTTGTTTTTGAATTCCATCAAAGTTCTTGCCATATTGAACACATTGTCCATGGCTGTCTTTTCCTTCTTTGGAATTCTGTAATTCTGAGGGTAGGGCTTGTTCCACTTGGGCTTTGCCTTTCCCTTTGCCTTTTGCTTGCCCTTCTGGTTGGTCTTTGGGGCTTGCTTGGGCTTGTTTGGCACTTGTTGAGGCGGATTTTTGCTGGTGGATGCTTGAGGAGCTTCCACTTGGCTGTTGTCCTTGCCCTGGGCCAACTTCTTCTTCTGGTCTTCTGATAACATGCTTTGGTTTTTCAACCAAGCTTTTATCTGTTGGACTTGTCCCTTGACAGACATTGGTGTCCAACCCAGTAGAAGATCTTCTGTCTTTTCTGGCCCCATGAACTTCTTCACTTGAAGATAAGAGTTCATGGTGCCTATCCAAAGACTTGGAAGGAGTTCCCACTCTTGTTGTTTTGACGCCAGGAACCAGTTTTTCCATTGGGATTGATAAATTTCCACAGCTGCCTGTTGGAAATGGTTCAGGTCTAACAGCAATAGCAGTTATGTCAGCTTCTGGACTCTCAAGAAGAGGTTCAAAGGTGCTGGCTAACCTTTGGGAACTGGTGGAAGTTCTGGCATCCTCCATTTGTGCCTCTCCTCTGGGAGGACATTCTTG
This sequence comes from Austropuccinia psidii, assembly GCA_023105745.1. Classification (NCBI taxonomy): domain Eukaryota; kingdom Fungi; phylum Basidiomycota; class Pucciniomycetes; order Pucciniales; family Sphaerophragmiaceae; genus Austropuccinia; species Austropuccinia psidii. Next base: position 23,653,056 of record JALGQZ010000011.1, read on the forward strand.
CCTTTTGGATTTGTGGCTGGAATGTCCTGGTCCAGATCCATTTGATTGGATGGAGTAGTTGCTTCCACTTCTAGTAGGAGTCATTTCACGTCAATTTTAATAAAAATTTGAGTAAAATTGGATTGAATTCACCTGCAGGACCTTTAAAGGGCTCTTTGGTTATCAAACCCCTTGGTGCTGGGCTGGTTTGAATTTCAATACTTGACTCTGAGGCTTCAGAGTCTGAAGAATTTTCTCTGATGGAAGACACTAGAGAAATTAAAAACATAAGTTATTTTATCAAACAATGAAAATAACTTATAAACTCAACTTATTGAATAAAGTTGTTTTTATGTAATTTATGGCAAATTACGTCAAAAATAAAGAAAAATGTCTAAGATAAAAAGAAAAAATGTTTTTAGTAAAGATTTTTATTTTTAAAGATTTTTTATTTGATTTATTATTTTCTTTAAAGAAATAATAATTATGCAATCAACAAGTTAATTAATCAAAATTATATTATTATTCACTTTATACTAGAATAACTCAAAGAATAAATTTCAAGTCTGTGATGTGAAAAAGCCACTAGTTAGACAAAAGAAATTTATTCCAAATCACTCAATAGTATATTGTTTCAAACAATATTCTTAAGAAAAAATAACTTTATTACTATTATAAAGATTATTTATAAGGGATAAGTCCCAAAAAAGCCAATATTAAGACAAATATGGCAATTTTACGTCAAAAAATAGTAAAATAAGGTCTAGAATATGATTGATGTCCCGAAAATTGGTTTAAAATCACGGCCAGGCCTCCAAATGTAAGGTTTGTCTATGAAACTCTTGATAATAGTATCAATATCAAGAGTACTATGACTGTCCTCAGTAGAAAAATATAATATAATGAAATATTATAACCACAAATTTAAATATAATTATTAGAAATAATTATAAAAAAAATAAATTTAATTATTATTATAATAATATAATAATAAAAAAAATAATAATAATTATAATAAATTATAATTATTCTATTATTGTTATAGTCACTGACAGTTATAACAATAAGAAGTGTAAAACTCTTAATGAGATAATTACACGTGGAAAATAAGAATATTAACCACTTATAAATAATATAAATATTATTTATAAAAAGAATTAATCACACACTGTGCAGAAATAATTCTTTATAGAATAAAATTCTATATAAAAAAACTATTACTAGATAAAAAAATATATAGAATTTTTAGAGAAAAACTTACTTATAAGATTTATTTAATACAACAAGTCAAATACAACAGTTATTATATTAAATAAAGATTTATAAGTTAAAAACACGCCAAAAATCAATAAAATCAAAGATAAAACAACTTTTTATACTAAAATTTAAGATTAAAGAGTTTTTGAGAGGAATTTGTGGATTTTAAAAGATATTTAAGATGAAAATTTTTATATAATAAAAGTTATTATAGATGATTACAACAATAATCTGAATTCTATGACTTCAATTCTTTAATTTAATAAATAAAGAATAAAAATAACTTAAGAATTACTTTTAATAATAAGATTTTATATTTAATAAAACTTTACTTGTTTAAATGTCTAATATGATTGGATTGATTATTAATGATGGACAAAAACAGTGATGAAAAGACTCTTTTTATGTCTACAGAGCAGCTCTCATGATTCATAATGGATGTAGAGGGCGTGCTCAGGTCAAAACTGAAAAAGCATGCTTAAAAATTAAGTTCTTAACTTAAGGCAACTTATTTTTACTTCCAATTTAAAGTTACCAGTGTTATTCTTAACTCCAAGTAACTTTAATCCTCATTTAGTTTAATTATTTTAAGTTTTAATATAAAATAAGTTTATTTATATTAAAGTTCATCATATGAACAACTTAAAATTAGAGTTTCAAGCAGAAATCTTTTAAACTCAATTTTTAATTAATTTTTAAAGAAATCATAATTTTCTTTAAGCTTAATTAAAAGAGTAAACTTCCAGGCTAATTACCCAGGAAACCTATTAATAAAAGATACTTAAAATTTAATTTATAATATTAAATTCTAAGCTGTGTGAAATTTTCAAGCAAATCCATTAAGATTTGGATTTTTAATGAATTTTTGAAGTTATTACTATTTTTCCACGTAAAATAGCAATACACACAAAACCTTAAGTTTTGATAAGGTTTTGATGATTGAAACCTTAAAGTTTTAAGCTTATTTAAGCTTTTTAAGCTTGATTAAGCTTTGACAGTTCTTAAAACCTTGATTCCAAGCCTGCTTATTGGGATTTACCCTCTTGGCAGCTTGAAATTCCTGTCCAATTTAGGATAAAACCAGTTTAAACCTTAAGGTTGGATCAAAGTCTAATCTTAAAGTTTAAATAAGGTTGAAAATCCTCCAATACAGGTGGACAACCTTAATTGAATCCTTGCAGATCCAAAAAGTTGGGTACCCCAGCTCTATTTGGTCTTTTTCCTTTGTCCCACCTTTTTGCGTGGATTTTGCCCTTTTATTTATTTAAAGCCATACTATGGCCTTAAACCCTTTTAAATTGAGCTCACGCAGGATTTACATTCTGTATGGCAAATCCTTAGCCAATTCAGTAAATATACACCACACCTTAATTTTAACTAAAATTTTGGTAAAGTTGCATAAACCTTATGTAACTTTAAATTTAAGCTTAATTAAGCTTAAATTTAACAATTTTAAAAAAATGTTAAAAAGTTACATTGGTACTGTGAGATTCTTAAATCTTCTAATAACACAAGAAATAAGTGTTTTTGGGTATAACACCCTATGGGTGTACCCTAGGTTATTTTTGGTGTAGAATCCAAAAATGACATAATAATTATAACTTTGTTTATCCAAAAAAAGTTATACTTATTTTTTATTATTTTTTATTTTAAATTCAACTAAAAAGTCTGTTTAAGACAAATTTAATTGTTTATAAAATCATTTGTGGCCTTATGGGTATGTTAAACATACCTCACAGGCTCACATAAACACTGTTAAACCAATCAATCAAAGATTCCAACCACCACTTTTAAATCATTTCAATCCTTTAAACCACGTGAAAAAGTCATTATAATCATTGTTTGTAACTCTTATAATCATTTTTACCCCTGAACCACCCCAAAAGTGAATTAAAGCATCTTTCATCACTGTAAACTTTGTCACTTTGTTTCCAAATTCACTCTGGTCACTTTTGGGTGTGTTTTCTCTTTAATATTCTTTTTAAAGACTTTGTTCTTTAATTAATTGCTTGCAGTTCTTTGCTCAATTAATTCCAATTGAAATTGCTCTTGAAGAAATTTCTTTTGTAGCCTTAAAATATCTCTTGTAGAGTATTTTTTGGATAAATCTTTATTGTTGGTAAAACAATAAATTTTTATATTATTGTTTTATACTAATAAAGTTATAAACAATAAAAATTGGCGTGTTTTCTCTTAAAAATAATATTTCATACTATTTCTAACTGAATTTTACCTTATACAAATTTTGAGGACAGGAAAAGTACTTGATTTTTGATAAAAGTTTCATATCCACACCTTACATTTGGGGGCCCAGCCATGATATTTTACCTGTGACATATTTTTTTTACTCTTTTTAAATCTTTTTTCTTATATTGAAAAATTTCAAAACACATAACAAATACTTATAATTCAAAAAACCCATAAAAAATAATTTTTTTTCATATTATAAGTGAGGCTTAAATTTTTATTTCTTTTTTTGAAATATCCTTTTTTTTACTTAATTAATTGGCTTTTTCATTAATTTTAGTGTCTGACAATGTGGTAAGACAAGAAAACATTGAAACAGCCTCAACAGTAACCAGCATTATCCCTGCCAGTACTGTTAATTCTGATCATAATAGCACTGTTATTGTGACTCAAAATAACCAGCCTGAACCAATATCTTCTGAATTAATCAACTTGGACATAAGTAATACCCTTCAGAAAGCTAAAAATTTGGCCAATAGTAAGTTTTTGACGTAAAAATACTATTTTAAACCTTTTTTAACCATAATTATGCCTTCAACCAGGTCAGGAGCCAGCTACAACCCCTCAAGCAGCTCCCAAAAAGGTAATAGACATGATTATGGCAGAAGCCAACCAGGTACAGAAGGAAAAGGGTCAGTTGATGACTTCCAAACAACTAAATTGGGTCATTCTGAAGCTGATAATACTATTTTACCTTCAAAAAGAGCTGACACCGCCACAAAAAGCCTCTGTGGACATATACAAAGCCAGCCACAGTGCATACAACAATGCACTTCAATTCAAGGAGTACCAGATCCTTGCAGACCTGTGGAAGAATTGCATGAATTCTTACCTGACAGTAAGAAAATTCTTGGGCCATCCCAACACTTGCAAATTGCTCAATGGATGGCATCCATTGATGGAGAAGAAAAACATGATGCTTTTGACACTAGAATGGAGGAAAAACAACCCTCCACCACCCAAACCAGTGCCAAAAACAGCCCCAGTGGCCAGCAGCAGCAATTCCAACGTGAAAAAGCAACCACAAGCTCCAAAAAAGGGCAAAGGGAAGGCACCAGCCCCAAAACCTTACAGCCAGGGCTACAGAATACCAAAGATTCAGCAGGATGCCATGGAAAATGTATTTCAGATGGCCAGAACCATGATGGAATTACAGAAGAAGGAGGAAGCCAGATTAAGGTTCCAGAAATGATTTCTGACATATTTGATTCCATCCCAGAGTTGTATAATGCTATAAATGACGTGAAAAAACATCTTTCTGATAAAAATGACACCATTTGTAACAACATTAAAACAAACAACCTGAGTCTGTGCCAAATTAATGAAACACTTATGTGTTTTGAAAAAGTTTTGAGAACAATTAAAAATTCCAATAATGTTAATTCTTCTAACAATAAAATAAATGAACAATCTGCCATTATTAAAGAATTAACAGATAAATATTCTAAATTCAATATTGATGACATAATTGAAACAAGAATTAAACAAGCCATAAATATTATCAAGACAGATAACAAGAAAGTCCTTGATGACATTTCAAATTCATTTACTGAAGTAAAGACATATACCATTTCCTTGAAAAAGTGTTTTGATGCTTCACAAGAAGAAGTATCAAAATTATCAATGAAATTGAATCAAGTCACTGCTGATAATACAAGACAGACAGAGTTATGGCAAGAACTGACACATAAGGAAGACATGTATAAAATTGAATTAATAAATTTAATACAAAGCTTCCAACATGAATACAGAAATTCCCAAAGGTGTAGCAACAGTAAAATGAATGACATTGAACAAATACTGAACACCTTACCAAGAATGTCTACACCTCTAAATCAAAATGAGGGCACAAGAATTCCAAATCCACAAGTATTGGATCCTGATAATTCACAATTAAAAAATGAATTATCCACTTCTTTTCATAACTTGGAGCCATCAATGGGCCAAGCACTCTTGAAAGAAGTTCCAAAACTTAAAGAATGGCCTCACTTCAGTGGTGAAGGAGAGTATGACCATATGGAATTCATTAGAGGTATTAACATGATCAAAGAGGATTTTGAATTACCAGACAGATTGGTAACAGCCAGGTTTAACACCTTGTTTACCAGATCAGCTCACAGATGGTACATCAAAATAAGACAAGCACATGGACACCAGAGTTGGACTTGGTGGAAAACCCAAATCATCAACAAATGGGCAAATGATGCTTGGAGGTTTAAAGTTGAAACAGCCTTTGAATCTGCCAAATTTAATGCTGATAAAGACAAAGCTTTACCATGGTTTTGCCAACAAAAGGACAGATTAACAGCATTATATCCTGACATGTCAGAATTTATGATCCATAGAAAAATTCTGAGACAATGTGGAGGTGACTTAGAGCATGCTGTCAAAAGCAGGACTACTGAACAATCTTCAGCAGAAGATATTATCAATATACTAGAAGAAGTAACCACCAGAACCAAAATTGGTTCTAGTAGGGTGAATCTCAAAACAAGGTTTAATACACCTTGGAAAGATTCTGTGGACAAAAACCCCAAAGAAAATTCTAGTAATATTAAATATAAATCTGCAGATACAGTCAGAAAATGCCATATTTACCAAAGCACCACCCATTTAGCCAATGCATGTCCAAAGAGGGGGAAAATCAATGAAATTGACATTGAAAAGGAACCAGATGTTGAAAAAGAAGACATAATTGAAGACAATTCAGATGATAAGTCATCCATATTTTCTGAATCTTCAAAAGATATAGAAAATATCAATGCCACTTTTGACATCATGGAATCTTATTCCCACTTACCACAATTGAGCAATGGTCAAGTTGATTTATCAAAAGTTCAAGATGCACAACTTATGAAGACAAAAACAAACAGAGGAAAAGGTTATACAGCTGGTAACTCCTGTATAACAGAAGTGGTGATTGACAACAAGCCCACCAAACTTTTGCTTGACCCAGGAGCCTTCTGCTCTTGTGTTGGAAAATCCTTTCTTAAGACTTGTGTGCCAAATTTTGAAGACCAATTGTTACCAATTGATGGTATAAAATTCAACAGTGCAAGTAACCCAATGAAAGCATTGGGAATCTTTGAGACCAATGTCATATTCCCACACATAAATGGGAATTTAAGGATCACAGTTGAATTTGTTGTTATGGAAAATTGCTCTAGTACCCATTTTATATTGGGAAATGACTATTTGATCATGTATGGGATAGATTTACATAATAACAAAGACAGATACTTTACAATTGGGGACAATAAGCGCCAGAAATTTGCCTTTTTACCATTTAAAAGACAAATTACAGTAAACAAAGTATCACCAGTCAACTTAGAGTTAGAAAAATTCAAGTCTGAACAGTTAAATGAGGCTGAGATAAGCCTTCATCTGACTGATAAACAAGAAAATGAACTTTCTTCCCTTTTGTATGACCACAAAGGAGCATTTGCTACAGACAAAGAACCTCTGGGAGCAATTATTGGTCATGAAGTTGACATCATTCTTAACATTGAGAGACCTTATCCACCACTCTTAAGAAGACCTGCTTATCCAGCAAGTCCAAAATCAAGAGAAGCTCTAGAAATTCATATCAAAGAACTTCTAGACCTTGGTGTAATAAGAAAAGAGGCCACAATGAGGAAGTAGAAATAACTACACCAGTCATAGTGGCGTGGCATAATGGAAAATCCAGAATGGTTGGGGACTTTAGAGCTCTGAACACTTACACTGTTCCAGACAGATACCCAATACCAAAAATCCAAATTGCCCTTACTCAAATATCTCAAGCAGTGTATATAACCACTATGGATGCCCTTAAAGGATTCCATCAAAATGTGGTAACACCAAGAGCAAGAAAATACTTGAGAATTATTGTTCATTGTGGAGTGTATGAATACTTAAGGATGCCCTTTGGTATCAAAAATGCACCTTCACACTTCCAAAGAATGATGAATGAAATCTTCCCTGAAGAACTCTCAGAGGGATGGTTAATCATTTACATTGATGACATTATTATCTGTTCAAAGAATTGGGAGGAGCACATGTACAGATTATCAAGAGTTTTGACAAAAATCCAATCAGTAAACATGAAAATCTCCTTGAAGAAATGTCATTTTGGATTTAAAGAACTTAAGGCACTAGGACATGTTGTATCTGGTTTGTCCCTTGGAATTGATAAAAACAAAGTTGCAGCAGTATTGTTAAAACCCATGCCTCAGAATAAGAAGGAAATTCAGTCATTCTTAGGTTTTGCAGGATATTACAGGCAACACATTAAAGACTTTGCATCCATAGCAAGACCACTTTATAAGTTGTGTGACAAAGACACAGTATTTGAGATGACTGTTGACAGAGTCAAAGCTTTTGAATCTCTAAGAGAAGCATTGATCACTGCTCCACTCTTACTGATGCCAGACTTTAAATTGCCTTTCAAACTGTATATTGATGCATCAGGGGATGGACTAGGTGCTGCACTTCACCAAGTTCAGATCATAAATGACAAACCTGTAGAAGGACCAATATGTTTCATATCCAGGAAAATCAAACCAACTGAAGCCAGATATGGAGCAAGTCAAATGGAATGTCTATGCCTTGTCTGGGCCTTGGAGAAATTGAACTATCTCTTAGAGGGATGTGTTTTTGAAGTAATAACAGATTGTACAGCTGTGAAATCACTTTTGAACATGAAAACACCTAACAGACACATGCTCAGATGGCAAATAGCCATACAAGAATACAGAGGCAATATGACTATTGTTCATAAGGATGGGAATATTCATAAGAATGCAGATGGACTAAGCAGATGGAAATTACCAAATAACATTGATAATCCTGCTTATGTTCCAGAAGAAGCTTCACCACAAATTCCAATAGAAGGAATAAGTGTTACAGACTTGAACACCACCTTCTTTGAAGAAGTCAGAAATAGTTACACTCAAGATAAGAATTGTAGCATCTTATGCCAATTACTTAACAAAGACTGTAAAGACAACTCTCTAATACATGCCTTGGATGAAGTATGGAGAAAATCTTATAATGAAGGAAGATTTCACCTACTGGATGGTATAATTTACCACAGAACCAAGCACACATGTGTCATGACAGTTGTAGACAGGTCATTAATCAATCTTGTACTGAAAGAATGCCATGATAGTCCCTTTTCAGGACATCTTTCTGAAGACAGAACAAGAGAGAAAGTGAAGACCTGCATATGGTGGCCAATGTGGCAAAAAGATGTTGCAGAGTATTGCAAAACCTGTGACAGATGCCAAAAGGCAAATAAATCCACTGGCAAAAGACTTGGAAATATGATGGAAATCCAAGAACCAAACAGACCTTGGGAAATTGTCCATATGGATTGGGTAACTGGCCTACCACCAGGAGGTGACAGGAGCTATAATGCTTGCCTAGTAATTGTGGACAGATTCAGTAAAACTCCAATCTTTTTACCATGTCACAAAGATGATACAGCCATGGATACAGCTCTTCTGATATGGAATAGAGTAGTGTCATGGACTGGGATATTTACAAATATCATCAGTGATAGAGATCCCAAATTCACTTCAGCACTATGGACAAATCTTCACCAATTATTTGGCACTAAACTGTCTTTTTCTACAGCCTACCACCCACAAACTGATGGCCTGGCTGAAAGAATGATCCAAACCTTAGAAGACATGGTGAGAAGATTTTGTGCATATGGCCTTGAATTCAAAGATTGTGATGGATTTACCCATGATTGGTGTACTCTGTTGCCAGCACTGGAATTAGCATATAAAACATCAATCCATGCCAGTACCAATCAGACTCCTGCTATTCTAGAAAAAGGATGGAACCCCAAGTTACCCCAAGATTCCGTGAGGAAAGACTTAGTTTAAATACATCCCACAGCTGCTAGCTTCAAAGGTATGCTAGACAAAGCTAGAAAGCATGCAGTAAGATGCATGGAGGATTCTTTTGCATATGCTAAAGATAAATGGGATAAATCACATGCAACTCCATATTTCAAAGTGGGGGACCTAGTACTTGTATCCACCACTAACTTCAATAACATCAAAGGATGTAAAAAGTTGAAAGACTCCTTTGCAGGACCTTTTGTGATTAAGGCCCTCCATGGAGAAAATGCTGTTGAAGTAGAGTTATCTGAAGAACTTAGCAATAAGCACCCTACATTTCCAGTGAGCTTGATAAAGCCATATAAATCTAGTGATGCTGAGAAATTTCCCTTGAGGAATAAGATTCCCCAAGTTATACCTCCTATTGAGACATCTGGAGCTAAGAAAATTACCAAAGTTCTTAAAAAAAGGAAGTTAAGAACCAAGAAGGTAAGGGAATACCTTGTTAGGTACAGTGACCCAACTTGTGAAGATGAATGGTTAGAAGAAAAAGATATACCAGAAGCTACCAAACTCCTCAGAAGATTCAGACACACTATAAATACCAATATTACAAAGTAATATTCTTTTTTAGGGGGAGGGAATGTGAGCCTTAGAGGTAATTTCATATACCCAAAAGACCACAAATACAAAATTAACATATTAATATAAATAAAATAAATTTATTTATATTATTAAAATAAAAATCAAAATATGAATATAAAATTATATTAAAAAATAAAAAATTAATTACAATTTAAAAATAAAATTACATCAAATTTTGAAATTATAAAATTACATTTATACTTGAAAAAATTAAGTAAAAATGAAATTTTAACAAAATTGTGAAAAAATAAATAAATTTGGAAAAAAGTTAAATAAAATTTATTATAACTTTTTATCCAATAAATAAACATATAAAATTTATTTCACCATTGGATTCCTCATAAAAAATCAGGTGGGGTCACCTCTGAGTGAAATTCTTGTAACTCAACTCTAAATAAGCTTAAATTAAGTTTCTAGTATTTTCAATACAAAAGTTGAAAATCCTCAAAACCTTAATTTAATTCACACCACATGTGGTGTTAACCATCAATTTTTGTGTTAAAATTGAGGTGTTGTGTTTAGTTTAGAAGTTATGAGGAATTGAAGTATTTTCAATTGAATTCAATTGAAATGTCAAAATGTGCGCGTGTATTACATAAGTGAACTTTGATTTACATATGAGGTGTCAATTATTACTGTATTGTACTGTACAATTGAATTGAATTACATATGTAAAGTATAAGTATAATACATGATGAGGAATTAAAGGAAAAATAAATTGGAAAGATTAAATTTGGGGGGGAAAAGGAACTCCAGCTCTAAGGGGGAGCTAGACCTCCAAAATCCTTGCTGACAGACGTGGGATGTCAAAATTCACGCAAAAGTTCATCACTTTTGGCCTGGAATTGAGTTACAGGGTCTGTGGACTCAATTGATGATGAGGTTTTGATACCAACTGGGGTAGTTTTAGCTGTTGCCAAGAGGGTAAAACTACCCTTAAGATAAAACAATCATAATAAAAACAGTTTTAACTGGTTTCTACGCCTCTGACACACATTCTGACGTGTTTTGAAGGCTCTAGGCCTGGTATTGCTATAGTAATGGCTGATTTAAGGGTCTAAAATGGCTAAAAATGGCTTAAACCAGCCCTTTTTGGTCTAAACTAGGGTTCAATGATGCCATAATTGGCTTTTCTGTTGTCAGACTGTTTTTCACGACTGACAAGAGTAAATTTTACTTTTGGAGTAAGAGAATTGATGGTTATAAAAGAATGTCTTCTTTGCCCCACTTTTCTCTTCATGTTAGAATCTTTTCCTTTTATTAATTAGTTTAAAACTGTTAAACCAATCAATCAAAGATTCCAACCACCACTTTTAAATCATTTCAATCCTTTTAACCACGTGAAAAAATCATTATAATCATTGTTTGTAACTCTTATAATCATTTTTACCCCTGAACCACCCCAAAAGTGAATTAAAGCATCTTTCATCACTGTAAACTTTGTCACTTTGTTTCCAAATTCACTCTGGTCACTTTTGGGCGTGTTTTCTCTTTAATATTCTTTTTAAAGACTTTGTTCTTTAATTAATTGCTTGCAGTTCTTTGCTCAATTAATTCCAATTGAAATTGCTCTTGAAGAAATTTCTTTTGTAGCCTTAAAATATCTCTTGTAGAGTATTTTTTTGGATAAATCTTTATTGTTGGTAAAACAATAAATTTTTATATTATTTTTTTATACTAATAAAGTTATAAACAATAAAAATTGGCGTGTTTTCTCTTAAAAATAATATTTCATACTATTTTTAACTGAATTTTACCTTATACAAATTTTGAGGACAGGAAAAGTACTTGATTTTTAATCAAAGTTTCATATCCACACCTTACAAACACAGTCTGGAATGTCCAATTGATGGCACGCAACTGCATAAAAATCAACATGCCCATCTTCAACGTTCAACCTAAAACCATACCTCCATCCATGCCAGAGCCAATTCCTCCTCCTGTCTTATGTCAAAATACCCAAATTTCAGATCCGTATCTCACTTCTGTTGTGAGCCCCACTTACCCAAATACTAATTCTAGTCCTGTTATCAGTGGGCTGTTTCATAATAACACACCCACATTTCTGACTCCAGTCCAGATTTTCTTCCAACATAAAAGCACCCCCTATGGCCAACCAACAGCATATAAATCCGTTCCTTTTTTTTAGTGATTTTCTAACAGACACTGATACATCCGCCCCAAATTCCAAGACAGTGGTGCCATCCTATAGTGATTCCAATGCAAAATCGGCCTCAAATAATTTGGGAAGTGATAGTGGAATCTATCACCCCATGGAATTGGACAAGCAATCTTCAGAAGAATACAAGGGAGAGGACAATAAGTATTTAATTGCAGACGATAGTGGACTAGGGGTTGATGATGATACCCCTCTGAAAAGTCTCAAGCTCGCAGGCAAAAGGCGACACATACAATCGAACATATACAATTATTTTGAGGTGAGTTGAAGTTGTCCATTATCCATTTTATCCCACAAGAGTGCTGAGATGGCTATTTTCTTTAGAAACTGAATCCAAGTGGTGAATGGGTGGAAGCCAAGGGTAACTTCCGTTTCATGTATAAATGCCATCATTGCAGGTGAGCAATTAGTTCTTCACTTACAATATTGCCTGCACTAATATGACTTTCTTTTGCTTTCAGTGTGAAGCTTGCTATAATAGGTTGCAACACTTTGAATCTAAACAAACACCAAGGGTGTTGTTGTGGACAATTCAACACATGGGCTTTCAAAGCCCCAGGGTCAGTGGATCCAAACATGGGAGCCAAAATTTCTGCAGAAGGACAAGACTCCATCCTGAAACAAGTTGTGGAAGCCCTTGTAGCCATTCAGGTTTCATTTTCAATCTTTGAAACCACTTGCTTACGTCAAATATTACAAAGATTGGCCCAAACAATGTTTAATGGCCACAACAGCCTCTCAGTTGTATTTCAAATGCAAGCAAAAGTTGATTGAAAAAGTGGCCAATCTACCATCTGAGACAACTTTGTGTGGGGAAATCAATTGTTGGACCACAAAAGATTAGAGCAAATCATACTTAGCTATTGTATTACAGTGGATTAATCCCAACAATTACATCTTTTGGAAATCCCTGGTAGCATTCGTGGTAAGGATTCTTATTAGTTTTGCAAAATCCTTCCAAATTTTAACCAATACCCCCCATCACAGTCGATTCATGGTGCTCATTCAGGGGAGGCGCTATCATGGAGCTTGTGGGAAGCATTTTCCAAGCGGGGCATGATCAAGCAATTTTTCAGCATCACTGGAGAAAACGCTGGCAATAACAATACGATGATGGAACATCTAAAACACAAGCTCCATGGCATAAACATCATTTGGGACCGTGAACAACGCTTTCATCGATGTGCTTGTCACATTCCCAACTTGGTGGCCAAATATTTCCTCTTGTACAAGGGTGAACTTACCAATTAAGACTACAACTTCTTTGATGACTACCTTTCCGCCAATTAGGTGACCCTTGAAGACAGTGATAACAATTCAACACCATCTGTGCAAGATGTGCAAGGTGCGCACTTAATCCAATGAAAGATAATATCGTCTATCTTAGCTATTGCACTTTTGGTGTTACTATGCAGCGAGCATCAAATCAATCAAGAAATCATTGGGTCAAGCTCAAAGGAAACTTCGCAGTTGAGCCCTTAATCAAGCCACTTTAGAGACTCAAGATAAATCCAGTGATTTGGTAATAATTTGGGGGATGAAAGGGATAATCCAGGAGATTGTGACATTCACGAGTTGGGCCCTGTGAGTTCTCCTTCTGGTGGGCATTTTTGATTTCCTAATCATTCAGGTGCATACGGGTTACTTATAGGATTGGTACATACCTATAAGGAGCAAGACTATTGTGAGAATCTTACAAGATCTCTGTACTCATATTCGTGGGTCTAGCAAACAGCAAGACCTTTTTATTGCAGCTTGAAATAAAACTCAATATCCAAAACTTTTACTGATTAGTATCCCAATGACATGATGGAACTTTTTCCTCAAACAACTTCAACTTGTGCACAAATTAAAACTCTTGATCCAAATCTATACAAACACACCTCAAAAAAATAAGTACCATTTGAGCGAGGAGACATGGAGTGCCATGGGAGTAATGTACTGTACATTGTACAGTAAATTACTGTAACAAGGTATGATCTTTTGAGTTTTTGAATTACAATCCTGATTCATATATTCTAAATGTAAAAAACTATAAATTATAGCATAAATCAATGAAAAAATATGATTCAATTAATAAAAATGAATAAAAGTTAAAAAAGATGCAAAATCCCATAAAAAAATGAAAGAATATATTTTTTTCATAAAATTCCTTATTACTCTTACTTATGAAAATGATTTGGTCAAAGTATGAGTAAGTATAGAAAAACTTAGAAATAAAAGAAAACCAAAATAGTAAAGGCATTGAGAAAATTTAATTGAAAACAGCAAGAAAAATATAAATATTCTGTATTTTTTGATTTTAAGGATCTTTTGCAGGAAAACTTTTTGACTATCTTTTTTCTTAAATTTAAATAATTTGGTTATATTGAGAAAAATTACAATAATAGATTCTCTTAACAAAATTTTCTCATCTAAAATAGATCCTTTTTCAAGTCATCTCTTGCAAGAAAAGAAAGGAATATGAATATATTATAATGATAAGTCCAAAAAAAAATAAAAGCTTTCCCAATTATAAAAACTGGGCTTGACTTATTGAGGCCTTCAAAAGGTAAAAGTAATCTCTTGAATTAGTAATATAGTTATGAAAGTGAATTGTTTATAGTACATTATATTTTCATGAAGATGAGATAATAAATGAAAGTCATTTTTAATTTATCCCAACATCTGCAAACATCAAAAATAATATACCAAGGATCTATTCTATTGAATTGAAAGGATAGAATATAAAACTTCAATATTCTTCAATATTCAAGTGGCTTAGAAGGACTTGGAATATTTACAAACAATTGAATCCTGGGAACAGCCTAGTTCAGAGGAAGGGACAAAGCTCAGTCTAAGATGGTTACAAGTTGATTTCCAAATGCAACAACTACTGTCAGGTGTGGCCACTTTGCTCATGGTGTATCATTAAGAAATAGTCACATTCCTCAGCCAAATTGATAGATGAAGAGTGCAAGGTATTTAAGCTGAACTTTAATGGGGTAGTTAATACAAGAATATTCCTTAATATCTTTGGTTTTGGTATGAAATAAGCCAAAATGAAACTACTGTAGTGGTTTCATTAAGGAATCTCAAGAAAAAGTAGAAGAATAAAAAATGAAATTGATTTTTTCACAAGGGAATAGGAGGCGGATAAGTGATTGAAAGAGAGACAAAGTTATGAAAAGTATAAGGTGAAGGAGGCTGGATAGTTTGATAATAGACTTTCAAAATGAACAATTACATGATGAAATATTTCAAGTTATAAATTATGTCAGAATGAACAGAGCTTTGCAATGATTTAATGATGATTGGACTTATGTATAAGATCTATGGGTTAAACCCAGGTGATTTGTTTAATATGGACAAGTAAGGCATGAAAACAAATTATCATCAAGAATTATTTTTTGATATTGATAGCTTGTAATAGCTACTTATAAAAACTAATGGCTTATGAGTTTTTTCCCTAAAGCTTCCTTATTTATTCTTATTTGGTGACTACCAAAAGGATACAATGACATACATCGTAATTTATGAAGAAATAAATACAATTAAATGAAAGGTATGAGAATTGAGAGGATCTACTATTTTAAAAAATATTTAAGCCAAATTTGACCACAAAAAACATACATTTAAAATGCTGAAGGTATGAGTAATTTTAAAGAAAATTAATTCATGTTGCAAAAAAGATTATGGTATAATGGTATTAAGTATAACTATTTTAATTCAATTAAGATACAATGCTAGATTAATATCATTAAATGATGAGAATCTTATATTTCACTGAATCCTTCTAAAAATTGTCTTTGAGGTCTATCAAAAAGGGTATGGAGTATTATTTCCTAATTGTAAGGTGTGGATATGAAACTTTGATTAAAAATCAAGTACTTTTCCTGTCCTCAAAATTTGTATAAGGTAAAATTCAGTTAAAAATAGTATGAAATATTATTTTTAAGAGAAAACACGCCAATTTTATTGTTTATAACTTTATTAGTATAAAACAATAATACTATAAAAATTTATTGTTTTACCAACAATAAAAATTTATCCAAAAAATACTCTACAAGAGATATTTTAAGGCTACAAAAGAAATTTCTTCAAGAGCAATTTCAATTGGAATTAATTGAGCAAAGAACTGCAAGCAATTAATTAAAGAACAAATTCTTAAAAAAGAATATTAAAGAGAAAACATGCCCAAAAGTGACCAGAGTGAATTTGGAAACAAAGTGACAAAGTTTACAGTGATGAAAGATGCTTTAATTCACTTTTGGGGTGGCTCAGGGGTAAAAATGATTATAAGAGTTACAAACAATGATTATAATGATTTTTTAACGTGGTTAAGAGGATTAAAATGATTTAAAAATGGTGGTTGGAATCTTTGATTGATTGGTTTAACAGTGTTTAAACTAATTAATAAAAGGAAAAGATTCTAACATGAAGAGAAAAGTGGGGCAAAGAAGACATTCTTTTATAACCATCAATTCTCTTACTCCAAAAGTAAAATTTACTCTTGTCAGTCGTGAAAAACAGTCTGACAACAGAAAAGCCAATTATGGCATCATTGAACCCTGGTTTAGACCAAAAAGGGCTGGTTTAAGCCATTTTTAGCCATTTTAGACCCTTAAATCAGCCATTACTATAGCAATACCAGGCCTAGAGCCTTCGAAACACGTCAGAATGTGTGCAAGAGGCTTAGAAACCAGTTAAAGCTGTTTTTACTATGGTTGTTTTATCTTAAGGGTAGTTTTACCCTCTTGGCAACAGCTAAAACTACCCCAGTTGGTATCAAAACCTCATCATCAATTGAGTCCACAGACCCTGTAGCTCAATTCCAGGCCAAAAGTGATGAACTTTTGCGTGAATTTTGACATCCCACGCCTGTCAGCAAGGATTTTGGGGGTCTAGCTCCCCCTTAGAGCTGGAGTTCCTTTTCCCCCCCAAATTTAATCTTTCCAATTTATTTTTCCTTTAATTCCTCATCATGTATTATACTTATACTTTACATATGTAATTCAATTCAATTGTACAGTAAAATACAGTAATAATTGACACCTCATATGTAAATCAAAGTTCACTTATGTAATACACGCACACATTTTGACATTTCAATTGAATTCAATTGAAAATACTTCAATTCCTCATAACTTCTAAACTAAACCCAACACCTCAATTTTAACAAAAAAAGGGATGGTTAACACCATATGTGGTGGAATTAAATTAAGGTTTTGAGGATTTTCAACTTTTGTATTGAAAATACTAGAAACTTAATTTAAGCTTATTTAGAGTTGAGTTACAAGAATTTCACTCAGAGGTGACCCCACCTGATTTTTTATGAGGAATCCAATGGTGAAATAATTTTTATGTATTTATTTATTGGATAAAAAGTTATAATAATTTTTATTTAACTTTTTTCCAAATTTATTTATTTTTTCACAATTTTGTTAAAATTTAATTTTTACTTAATTTTTTCAAGTATAAATGTAATTTTATACTTACAAAATCTAATGTATTTTTATTTTTAAATTGTAATTAATTTTTTTATTTTTAATATAATTTTATATTTATATTTTGATTTTTATTTTAATAATATAAATAAATTTATTTTATTTATATTAATATGTTATTTTTTATATTTGTGGTCTTTTGGGTATATGAAATTACCTCTAAGGCTCACACTAATTATATGAAAGAAATTATCCATTTATAAAACTAATAGCTAGCTACAATGAAAAAAATTTAGATAATTAACAATTTACCAAATTATAATCTCTAATATACTTAATCTTTTAATTCATATATCTTGGCTCTAACTTAGTTTAAGGAAGAAAAATTCTCATATGATCAATCAGCCTGCCTTGCTTCCAAATATCGATGATTTTTTTGTATTGGTAATTGTATATAAAAGCTACATATGCAGGGTTATTTCAATAATATTTTCAATCATGATAGGAATTTTTAAGATCTTAAAAATTTAATCAATTCATTTGTATTCTTTAGTTAGATAGAGTTAAATCCAAACCCCAGTATTTTCAGTATAGTAGGATATTTAAAAACCTTGTATCTACCAAGAATAATTTACTGATTTATTGAAAAAATTTATCATTACTCATAATATTTAAAAAAAAGGAAATTTTAGTGTGTTCAATATTTCTTGAACAGGGATTTCAGGTAGATAATATTTTGCCTTGAAAGTTAAAGGTTTCATTTACTGTATAAGCCTTATATAGCTTGAGGACCACTTTGGATTTTACTACTTTAGTTATCAGAAAAAAATTAATTTCAAATCACCAGATAAATTTCCCAACAACTAATTTAAATTTATCTTTATAGCTCACCTATTTTGAGAGCTTAAATTTCTCAAATTTATTTTATTATAATTCTTTATATCAATAAATGGAGTTAAGGTTGATAAATTGCGTTCATATCATAATCAACAGTGTTTTTTTCTTCCGGAAAAACGTTTCAAAAACGATTACTCATCTTTGAGGAAGCCTTCACTTTAAGACTGAATGAAAATCTTAAATATAGCCAGGTAGTCCTCCATAAATATGAGTTTGATTATTTTTTACTTAGGAGAAGCTATCTTAGACATATAAAAGAAAAATATACGGATAGCTTGTGGAAATTCATGTCTCAATCTACCATGAATTCCACAACTAAATGACACCCTGCATGACACATAATAACTACCATTTTTAACTATATGGAGGTCTGATTATTTGTCCCATAATTTTTCCCCAAAATATGACTTAGCCCCTTACTGCTTCAAACGCCTCCCTTGCGGTATTTCCCTGTTATTCCAATGTGGATACCTAAAGCTCAAATAATGATATAGTTAAGTACTGATTTAACAAAAATGTACTTTTTATGTGACTTTATAATAGAGCAATTAATCACACTAGAAAGTAAAGCATATCTTATTATTGCAGAGAAATTGAATATTTTACCCCCAGACTCAAGATCCTGTACCATGTCCCTGTCATTGTAAGCCCGTAGATATTTTACATTATACAGCTAGAACTCTTAATTTTAAATTGATATTGAGACGAGTTGATATTATTGAATCTTTTTTAAGAAATAAATATATTTATTATGCATATTAATAGTTCAAGACATGCTTTAAGACTTAATTAATTAATAGGCATGAATGCCTCAAAGAAAAGAAGTCATTGTATTGAAATATAAGTATTTAAAATATGTAAAAAAAAAGTATTCTAATATCTGTGTAAAAAACACCCAGGAGGATGAAATATTAAAACTAATTTGAAGTAATAATAGCCTGAAAGACTACCAAAAAATAGTTGCAAGAAAGATTTTAAGAAAACAATTACTGAGAAGCTGCTAAATATTTAATAATTCTTTTTCAAAGAATCGATTTTTATAACAATAATTTTCCAATATATAAAATTAAGAGAGTATTTTTGTGTTAGTCTTTGAGCTAAAGGGAAATTATGAAGTATAAATAATACTTGAGTTGAGCTATCTTCCCAAGGGAAAATCCGTGAAATAATTTAGGAAAAATATTTCAGATAAGGAATACAGATTTTCTTAATATAATACACTCTATATATATTAGTTATAAAAGAGAACAAAGTATCCAAGAAAATTATGCCTTATTTCCCTTAATTATATAATTATTCAATTAAATTATCTTACTAGTAATGATAATTCAATATTAAAAAGACAATATAATAATCAAAATAAGCTAAAGCTATAAGCTCAAATGACTGTAACTACTATCTTTTTACTAATTTTTGATATGAATAGTATTTAAGTTTTATTAATAACAGATTTGATTTCAGCTCAAGAATGGCTTGAAAAAACTTATCGAAATTAAATATCAAGCTGTTTAGGGTATTGAACAGCCCATATCTCCCTTTGTTTCATTAACATAATTTATTCATGAATATTGGACTTGACTTAGAAATCATAATTGATATAGGGAAACAATTTTTTTCTTGCTACAGTAAATCCATCCCACAACTTTTCTTTAAACTTCTTGGGGGATAAACAATCATTATAATTAATTGAAGGAGAATGGGATCTATTATTCCTAAAAATTCATGTCTTACTTCTCCTCTAGGAAAATGAACCAAAGCTATAACCCTGTAAGATGATAGATTCTTGGGTGTTTTATACCTTTTCTCTCAAAAATAATCCTTTTAGATAAATTTTCCAAAAAAATTAAAAAAAAAAACTATAGAATATTACTATGTGAAAATACTTTTTGGGAAATCTTGCAGTTTTTAATAGTGGAAATGGTGCTTCTTTCCCTTTTACTTTCTATTTACAATCAATTTGTTTTACTTAGATTTGGTTTTATTCTATATTAAAAAAAATAATATTAATTTTCTTATTTAATTGGGAATAAAACCAAATCTTTGGTACTTGCAAAGAAAAATTCATTGATCATTATTCATTTATTCTAAAAGTATGAAATTTAATTAAAAAAACAGTATTTTTCCAAAACCATAATTGTCACCACCTTCACAAGAAATATTTTGGAATATCTTCAATATAATAAAAAAAGAAATTTTGATAATTTTTTTAAAAATTGATTAAAGTTTCTCACTAAATCAAGAAAAAACAAATATTTAAAAGAAATTGGATGAGAAAAAAATGAACAACCCAAAAGTAAACCAAAAAAATTCAATATTATAAATCTTGTTTTTCAAATTTACCCATTAAATAAGAAGATTTTCCAGAGATTATCCCTAAATTTGATTCTTGGAATAGAAATTTGAAAAAAACAGAAATTGGGTCTCAAAGGTTTTAGCATGATAATCATTATACAAAGGTTAATGGTAAATTCAGGTAAGCCCTTATGTGTATCTACCAGTTTATGTCCAAAAACACATAGTTTTTATATAATTTTCTAAAAATCCCCAGATTAGACACATCAAGACTTATCAAAGAAAATGAATAAGCCTATTTTGGATCTGCTCCATAAGCTCAAATTTTTTCACATTTTTCCTTAAAAAAAACTTCAGGAAATTTTGTGATTTGAGCCAAGATTATTTTTTGGAGAAAAATATTTCTTTTTTTTATAAAATATAGATTTATTGCAAAAATTTAACATAATTCTCTAAAACATCCAAAAAAAGATTATAATTCATGGAGGGGCTTCATGGGTCAATTTTTTGGGGAAAAGACAGGATATTTCTTCCAGACACACCCAAAGTGGTGAATTCACATGAGAAATGTTTTTTTGCAATGAATTCTCATATTTCATCATTACTAATACTTATTGGTGCTTTCAAAAACTGTTCAAAAAAAAATCAAATTAGACTTTTCCAAAATAGAGATTTTGGAATATTTAAGGTAAAAGATATAAAATGGGATTAATTTTCAAAATTATTATCTTTTAAATTAATTTCAGTTATGTAATTAGATCATGAATAGTAATTGGATTAAAAAAGTGGGAAAAAAATACATGACATTTGTGAGCCTTAGAGGTATTTTTATATACCCAAAGGACCACAAATAACAAATCATGTTATAATTATAAATGAATAAATTTATTTATATTATGAAAAAAATTATTAAGATATAAATATAAAGCTTATATATAAGGTTAAAATTTTAATTATTATTGAAATTAAAATTAAATTAAAATTTGAAATTGTGAAAACACATTTTCACTTGAAAAAATTAAGTAAAAATAAATTTTCAACAAAAATATCAAAATTAAAATATTTTTGGAAATAAGTTCAACAAAATTTATTATAACTCTTTATCAGATATATAAGCTTATCAGAATCATTTTACCATTGGATTCCTTATAACAAATAAGAGTGGGTCACTTCTGGGTGAAATTTCTGTAACTCAACTCTAAATAAGCTTAAATTAAGTTTTTTAGTATTTTTTTATGAAAATTGAAAATCCTCAAAACCTTAATTAAATTTCAAGAAAATGTGGCTTTAACCATCAATTATTGTGTTAAAATTGAGGTTTGGTGTGTAGTTGAGAAGTTATGAGAAATTGAAGTGCTTTCAATTTAAATGTCAAAATGTGCATGTGTATCACATAAGTGAACTTTGATTTACATATGAGGCATCAATTATTACAGTTGTGTAGTTTAAAAAATCCATTGAATTACATATCTAAGTTACAAGTATAATGCATTATGAGGAATTAAAGAAAAAATAAATTGGAAAGATTATTTCTGGGGGGAAAGGAATCTCGGCTCCAAGGGTTCCAGACTCCCCCAAATTCCTTGCTGACAGGCATGGGTTTTCAAAATTCATGCAAAAGCTCATCACTTTTGGCCTGGAATCAAGTCACAGGGTCTGTGACTCAATTGATAATGAGGTTTTGATACCAACCAGGTCAGTTTTAACTGTTTTCAAGTGGGTAAAACTACCCTTAAGTTGAAACAATATTAGTAAAAGCAGTTTTGACTGGTTTTGAAGGCTTGAAACCAATTATTACTATAAAAATGGCTGATTTAAGGGTGTGAAATGGCTTAAAATAGAAAAAATGGCTAAAAAAAGCCCTTTTTTGTCTAAACCAGGGTTTAATGATTCCATGATTGGATTTTTGTCTTTCAGTGTATTTCTCACAAATTATTAGAGTAAATTCTTCTTTTGGAGTAATAAAAGTGGTGGCTAAAAAAGAATGTCTTCTTTTACCAACTTTTCTCTTAATGTTAGAATGTTTTCCTTTTATGATTAGTGTAAACACTGTTAAGCCAATCAATAAAAGATTCCAAACACCCATTTTTAATCATTTTGAACCTTATTGCCACATGAAAAATAATTATAATCATTGCTTTTAACTCTTATCATCATTTCTACCCTTGAACCACCCCAAAAAGTTAATTAAAGCATCTTTCATCACTGTCAACTTTGTTACTTTGTTTCCAAATTCAATCTGGTCACTTTTGGGCATGTTTTCCCTTTTGTAATATTACTTTTAGAGACTTTTTTCTCATAATAATTTTCTGCAGTTCTTTGCTCAATTGATTGCAATTGAAATTTCTCTTGAAGAATTTTCTTTTGTAGCCATTAATCTCTTGTAGAGTATTTTTGGGATAAATGTTTATTTTTGGTAAAAGAAAATCTTTAGAATATTATTATTTTATACTCAAAAATTTGAAAAACTAAATCTGGCATGTTTTTTCCTGAAACTCTACAAATTTACTATTTTCAATTAAATTTTACCTTATACAAATTTTGAGGAAAGGAAAATTACTTGATTTTTGATCAAAGTTTCATATCCATACCTTTCAGACTGTGAGAATAAGAAATTTAAGATTAATAAAAGGTGTGGTTAAAAAATACTATTAGGGTTTCAATGCAAAATCCACTGAGTTTTGGATGACTATGAATAATAGGAAACTCAGTTGAAAAAATGTTGTATTTTGTTTAAAAAACATGTGTTTTTGCAAGGTGAATTAGGTCCAACATACCACATTATTTTAAGGTGGTATTGGGTAGGTTTTAGACCCCCTAATGTTACTTTTTACACAGAATTATTATTAGTTATAATAAAAAAAATACTCTATTATTTGAAAGAAAAATCTTTTTATTGTCAAATATAAAACAAATATTGTAAAAAATAGAAATTCTATTATTTTAAAAAGTATAAAAATAGGATATTATTACTTTAAACTATAAAATATGGAAAAAGATTTTTATCATAAACTATTAAAATATTTCAATCTTCATCAATATTAATTTTTTTATTTTTAAAACTATGAAAATCTTATTATTTTCAAGCTATAAATGTGTTTTTTATATCAAAAAAAAATAAAATAATTCCTATTCTAATTTTTTAAATAATGTAAATTAATCATTATCTATTTCTTAATATGTTCCTTTTTAATAATAATAAAAGAATTCACAAAAAATGGGAATACATATTATTATTATTTTTTACCAACACCATTATTATTATTAAGAAATTACCAAAAGCATGCTGCATATTTTCTCAATCAATGACAGTGCCCTGAAAAGTCCCAAGAATAATTTTTGATTTAGAAAAAGACTGTGCTAAACTAACACCAATTGGCCTTTTTGGCCTTGAGTTTCATTTCAAGTCCAAAATATCCAAATTATTTTGTTCATTTTGCTTTTGAGCTTGGTAGGCCCATGCTGGCCCACCAATTTTTTTATCAGGCCATTTAACCACAAATTGAATATCAAAAGGGGTTCATAATACCCTGAAAGGAAAATAATATCAAAAATGGGGCCATAAATATTTGGGCCTCCAAAAACCTTTTTTCAGGGGCTTTTATATTGACCCCTCAAAAGGCCAAATGGCCTCACAAAAAGATTTTTTTGGAGAAGAGGCCAAAATGACTAATTCAAAAAACCTTTTAATATTAAATAGGTGAATGGATTTGGAAACCAAAAAATGCTTTGGTCCTCCCAAAGTGGAATTTTAATTGTTTTATAATAGCCCAAAAAGAGCAAAAATGGCCAAAAATGAGACATTATGACCCCTTGTCACCCATTTTTGGTGATTTAAAGGAAAATAAGGGGGGAATATTCTATATCTGAGATTATTTGAACTGTATTAGATGTCTATTTTATTTGACATATTGGAAATTTCCATTTGTGGTGAAGGCAAATGGATTTTGTTTTTTTTAAAAAAATCTTTTTTGGGTTCTATGTTTTTTTTGTTGTTCAGGTGAGGTGTGATGGTTCTCTTTTTGAAAGGAAAGTAATGGCTGGGAACTTTTGGGTTGGCCACCCAAAACTCACCAAGGGGACATGCCAGCATCAATTTAGCAAAGGTTTGGCATAGATTGAGTAAGTCCCAATTCTTCTTCTTATTTTATTATTTTTCAAAAAAAAAGGAAATATTAATTAATTGTTTCTTTTGTCAAAAATTCTTCATTACTTTTTTTACCAACAACATTATTATTATTATTTTGGGGGCTTTGGTAAACCCATGTAATCTTTTTGGTGAAAAAACATAAGCCCTTATGTATTTTTCCATAAATTGGAAAAAACATGTAAATGGTTCCCTGGACCCATTCTCAATTAAAAGAAAACAAGAAAACTGTATTTATAAAAAACCTCCCAAAACTCCCAGAAAATAGTTTTTTCCTAACAAGACCCCCTAACCCATTTGTTTCACATCCCCCCAAAAAAAGACCAAATACTCAAATAATCCACATTATCCCCCCAAAGATTTTTTTTCAAAAAAAACATTACAGCTCAACTTTCCAAAGCTTGTAAAACTTAAATTCTTTCAAAGATAACTGGAAGAAGCTTCAAAAGCAAGTCAAAAATCTTGAAGTTTTTCAATATTTGGAAAAAACCTGGCTTCCTCTAAAGGAGTATTATGTGCCAGCCTGGACCAACTACCATTTCCACCTGGGTGTTGGATTCACCTCAAGAGTTGAAGGTGCTCATTCCATGGTTGAAATTTGGCTCCAAAAGTCCACTGGTACTCTCCTGGAGGTAGTTAGGGATCTTCACATGGCTTTCAAGAAAAAAAGTATTGAAATAATCAACATAATCTCCAAAGAAATCATTGTCCATGTCAGGAATTTTCCTCCACACATATGTGCTCTCAATGGAAAGGTGTGTCATTATGCCCTTCAGATGGCCTCTGAAAATTTCAAAACCAAATTTTCCCCCAATGAACAATGCACCAACAAATACAACAATTATCAAGGCATACCTTGCAATCATAAGAACCAAAAGGCATTTTCCAAGCACCAAAGGCTCTAGATATCAGACCTCCATCCTAAGTGGTATTTTAATTTACCTGTGAGGATTTTTTTCATCTTCAAATTCTCAGTTTTTTCATATTAACTGATTTTCTTTGCCATATTCTTCTCCAACTGGCTATCAAGTTCATGATCAAAGTTTTGAGAAAGAAAGAAAGAAATGATCCAAAAGAATATTTGAGGATATTGGGGTATACTTTTTTAAAATACAAATGGAAGAAATCACCCCAATTTTTCAACATTTTCAAGATGTTTTGACTGTAAAAGTCCCTTTTTATCAAATTCTCAAGAGTCAAGAGGATGATAGATATTATTAAGATCCACTATAATGCAAAAATATTCATGGAAGAATAAGAATAAAAGAGATCCCTCAATATTTTAAATAATTTAAATTAAATCCAAGAGAAGAGGAATACCCCCATCAAAAGTGACCATCACAACAACTTCAATATCATAGTAAATTGCCCCCCCTCAAATTATGGAAGTGGATTAATCTTAAGATTCTGAAGATTCTGAATATTCTGAGGCCTTATAATCCAAATCAATCCCTTCATCATATTAACTACCTTCAGCAATTGAATTGAATGAATATGGAAAATAAAGAGTCACCCTCAGAAGGTCCAGAATATTGACCAAGAGTAGCAGATGCTCACAAAGAGAGTCCCACAATACTGAAACAGCTTTGAAGATACATGATACAATTTAATTAACCTGTGAACATTGCCAAGTAAATAATCACCCAAGTGATGAACACTCCAAGCTCATTGTGATTTTTTGATTCATTTTAATTCATAATTTATTATTTATTTTAATCTTAATTATTTTTTCAAACCATTTTTATTAGGTACCTGGCTCAGAATACTTGCTAAAAATTCATTTTTAAATACACCTTTAAGACCATCAATGTCCAGGGTGATGAAGACTGTGGCTATAGAACAGTCTCCCATTGCATTGAAAATACTAAAAATAATTGGCCTGATGTCAGAGGTGACTTAGCTGAAGAAATCCAAAGAAATGAAGACCTTTTTGAAGCTGTGAGCACTTTGGTACCCTCAGTATCCTCTTATTTGGAAAGAATCAAGTGGTATGAAGATCTTGACCTGGCTCCAAAGAAAAAGTGGATTTTCATGCCTGATATGGGGAATCCAATTAAAAATAAGTATCAAAGACTAGTTTCATTTTATTCTAAAGTCCAATATTTATCTTTCTTCCCTTATTTCTTTTTTCCAAATGACAATTCACCCATTTTGATATGTTTTTTGGATAGCTGTTTTGATTTTTCCCATTGGATATCATCAGCTCTAAAGTTTACCCTGTCACCCACCATGAATGTGAATTGGGAGTTTCATTCCCAACCACAATACTTGGGGTGGGCAGATAAATTTAAAAAACACAGAATGTTATATTTGTACAATCTTCCTTTCCCCTCTCATAAAAAACCCACTTTTTTAGAGGTTGATTCAGATTGAATTTTTTTGTACATACAATTTATGCCAATTATCCCCTTCCTCAGTCATATTTATTGCTTAAATCCCACCTCAGTCACTTTTTTGTATCAAAGATATGGCACTTTTGTACTTAAAAATAGTCATCTTACAAACATGAAAAAAATACAACTTTTTGAGCCTTAACCTGTCCCACCCAAAAAAGTTTCCAAAAACATAGGTTTTTGGTTTTTAATTCTCAATATTCTCCCCTTTATTTTTATTTTTTAAAAGAAGGGAAATTAATAAGTGGGAAGATTTTTAATGATTTTCTTTCAAATTATGGCTAATTTGGAGAAATTTGGCAAAAAATTGTGGATCTTTACATCCCATTTTGGAAAAAATTTGGCAAAAAAATTGAAAAATTCCTCAAAACTAACTAAGCATGAGGAATTTTTTTTGAAAAATTGGGTCACTAACATGTTTTGGCCATAAATTGGTAAAAAAATTTCAGGGCTTATGTGTATTTACTAAAAGCTTACATGGTTTTACCAGCACCCTATTTTAAAAGTAAATTTAAAATTTACTCTTTTTATTATTTAATATAACTTATTTTGATTAAAAAATACATTATGATTCTTGAATAATTTTTTTTTTCTTAAAACCTTATTTTTTTGATTTAATAATTTGAAGTTAGGAAAATTTCCAATCTTAAAAGCTTCAAAATTAAGTTTTTTTTAAAAAATCCAATAAATGAATTTAAGTTAATTTCAGTTCCAAAAGATCAAAGATGAAAAAAAACCAAGCAATTGAGGTTAAGTTTTTATTATTGAAAAATTTGGTATACAAAATATCAAGATAGTTTGAGAGAATTGTTTGTTTTATATATTAGCTTTCATGAAAGATTCTCCCAGCAGTTTGTTTTGTTTTGTAGAAGATTGCTTTTTTCTTTGAGAGTCACTGATTCTTTGGGGGGATAAAATGAAGATTTGAAAGTTCAATTAGTTGAATTAATCAATTTATTATCATTCTGTAAGGAACCTTTCTTTGGTGAATTTTGTTTTCCAAGAAATACAAAAAAAAAAGAAATCCAGAGGTGGTTTTTTTGTTACAAAGTAGTCATTTGTTGATTTTTTACAATTAATATAATAACAATATTGATTTTAAATTAAGTCTATGAAATTAAACTACTCAAAACATTTTTATGTTTATAATTGACGAAATTAAATGTTAATTTTAATCTATGATGAAAATGATTAATAATAACGATAAAAGATGATTTAAAATGAGAATATGTAGACGAATTTTTTTGTTTTCTGTTTCTAAAAGTTTGAATTAAGTTGTTTTCTTTTTACAAAGTTGTTCCCATTGATGACGATATTTTTGATAACTTTCAATAAAGTGTGAATCGACTTTAGAAGAAAATAATAATTGACCATTTGAGTTTAAATTTAAATGATTTGAATCGATTAATGAAGGGTTAGCTGATGAATTGGATATAGTTGAATAAGAGTTAATGATTGAATGATTTGATGATTTAGAGTAAAGCAGGGATGGTTTGATTAATTTTGATGAGATTAAAGGTTGAGGTTGAGGGGTTGCTAAAAACATATTAAAAGGTCTTAGTGCACGATTTGTTTGAGGTATAAATCTAAAAGAATAACCAGTTAATGAGTAAGAATGGATGAAAATGGATGAAGGAGAAGGACGATTAACTTGTAAGCATAAGCAATTTGATCGGTATACATTCCTGTTACGAAGAATAAGATTAAAGTTGTGACTGAAACCAGGAATAGAGCCAGGTAAAGATAATGAATTAGTTTATACTGTCGAAGCCGAAGAAGTGAATGAATTAATGACTGATTAAGGAAGACAAGTTTTGGATGAATGGATTTTTTGATGATCAACTTACTGGAGAGATTGAGATGAAAGTTTTATAGGCCAAGATGAAGCTGACGATTAAGATAGTTAATAAGAAGGCTGTTTGAAATTTTCAACAAGATTTTAGCTAAAAAGAATTAATTCAGCCCAAGCTTTTTTAGTTTTTAATTTTTTGACTTACCTTCATACTTTAAACGTTGACGTTGTAATCTTTGAGAGTTTTGCTTCAATCTTTCTTCGAATACCAAGATATCCTTGAAGGTTTGACGATTAGCTGGTGGTGTTATATTAGATAACATGAGATTTGAAAATTAGAAATTTTAGAGAAAAGTTTTTTGAATTTTTGAAATTTTGAAATTTTGAAATTTTGAAATGTTGAAATTTTGAATTTAGGAGTTTTAATTTTTTAAATTTTTAAATTTTAAATTTTGAAAATCTCGATCATAAGAAATTTCAAGAAATTTTGAGATAAATTCAATTTTTATTTATTACTCAACATTTTAGCCTTTTTGAAAATGAGATAATAATTTATTAATAAAATTTTAATAGTAAAATTCTTTAAGAGATTAAATTCACTTAAAAATTAAATAAAATAAAGATTTATTAATTTGATAAAAATTTAGACAAATATCTAAGCCATAATCTAGTTTTTTGATCAAGATTCAGTCCATCCACTCAATTTTATTATTTTTAAATTTGAATTTAATCAAAATTAACTAATTGATAAAATAATTTATGGCCTTTGAGGTAGGAACTGTACTTTACACAATTCATTTTTAATCAAATAAATCATTTCAAATTCTTTTCACCTATTCAAAACCTTCAATAATTTAGAATGAAAATGAATTATTATTTTGACTTATTCAGATTTAACAAACAAAAACCAAAAAGTTACCAAAATTAAGCTTTAAATAAATAAAATAAAATAAAATAAATTTTATTATTAATAAAATGTAAATTAAGAAAAAAATAAATTAAGTAATCACTTAATTATTTACCTCATCCTTCAATTAAACAACCCCCCCCAAATTGTTCAAGCAAGTTGAAATTTAATTCAATTTAAAGGAAGCAAACAAAAAATTGAATTGAAACTTGGAAATCAATATAAAAAACTGATTGGAAGGATTTATAAATAAATATATAACCTCCAAGAATTATAAAACAACTTAATTGAAGTTGGTTTGTATTACTAATGAGAAAAATTCCAAGAAAGGGGGGATTAATATAATAATTAAGATAAAAAAATAGAAATAACTTTTCCCTTTTCATACAATAAACAAGTCAACTTTTTGAAATTGAATTCAATATTAAACTAATAATTTTTTTTAACATTTTTAGATTTTTTGTAAATAAGTAAAATGATTCAACTCAAAATTTATTCTTTTCTGAATACATGAGAGGTATGCAATCATCATTTTATAAAATCCTTTTATACAAAGAATTTAAAAAAATCAATTATAAGAAATTGGGGGTGTCAAATATACCAAATCCCAAACTCAAAAAATGTGGGATTTGAGGTCTAAATCCCACAGCAAAAAAATCCTCATTTTTAGGTCACAAATCCCATTAAATTTCAGCTCAGTCCCCCAGGGATTTGGTGTAGCTTCTCTTGATGGGAGTTTGAGGTTTAACTCTCATTGAGACCTAATTTTTTTTTGGAAAAAAAACAATTAATTCTTCTGTGATGGTGCCAACCAGATCATCAACCATTTTTACTTCAAAAAATCATTTCTATTTCTTTGAAGCTGATTTTTTACACCCAATGCCCCACCACTCAATCAAGCAAAAGAAGTCCACAACAAAAGAGAGCTCTAGTGTATCTCATCCCTCTGACCACCTGAATCAATCTGACTATTGATGTATCATAAATTGGCTAACTGTTAAATAAAACTTTGAGGCATTTTTTGAAAGCAGTGGCACAACATCCGTTGGAAGACCCCCTTCAAGAAGAAAAATGGTTTCCACCTGATGGCTATGGAGGTGAATAAGAAATCCTGTCACCAATCAAATCTAAGCTCCACCAGAATTTTTGACCAATGGCATACTTATAAGAAGAAATATATGACTACAAAAAAGTTTGAAAATTTAACTGGGACTGAAATTACTGATAAAGATGTGAAAAAGGGAATTCATATTATGGCAGAGAAACTAGAGACCATGTGTACATGTTTTTCCAAGATGGATTCCCTGTTTTGTCACAAACCCAATGTTACCCCACTGGAAAGTTATGATGCAAAAGAAATGGAATTAAGCCTAAATGAGGGGGGAGGAGAAAGTAGATGCAAAATTAACTTCTGCTAATGACCCTAATGGATAGCTAGGATAATTTTTCACTTTTTTACTTAAGGATGCAATAAATATCAAAGATTGAAGCCTTGGAATTGACCCCATGTTGAATGTTGATGAAATTAATGATAATGATGAGGATGAAGATGTTGATCTAGGTTGTTTTAATAAGTGTGTAATAATCATTATTCATCTTACTTATTCACAGAATTCAGTTACCAAAGATCAAAAACAGCACTTCATGAAGGAGAAAGAATGGCTCAATCATCAATCTGAATGACACAAGTGGTTCACACAGAAGAGCCCATGATATTTTTTGTCCTTCCTACTCACAAATAATGGAGAATAGGGAAAAAGGTATTCATATTTGATATTCCAAATGATCATTATAAGGGCTAAATAGATAAAACTTAGGACAAGAGGCCCATGATCAAGCATTTTTGTAATGGGAGAAGCAGAAGTGGAATTAGGAAAAAATAGAAGAATTATTGAGAATGAGCAAGCCATGGAAATGAAGGAAAAATAATTTGCTTTTGAGAAGGAGAGAAACTGTGATGCCAGGAAATTTGAGGAGGCCCAACTAAAATCTAAGCTTGATGAAAACAAGGAACAATAGGACCAAAAACACAATTTGTTTTAAAAAAAGTGGAAAAGTGAACTTAAATTGCATGAAAAACAACAAAACACAGATTTGGCTATTGCAGTGTGTAACTCATCACATTCAATATCTGATTTGGAAACAATTTTAAGTTCAATTAAGAGCTCAAGATAAGGTGTGTTCTTGATACTATCCAGCTCACATTAATGTTTGTTTTTAGGTCTTTTTTGGTCATGGTCAATGTTGAATTACCTTGACATGTATTTAGTTGGCACCTGAAATAGATTTAGAGTCTTTGATTTCTTTCTTTTGATGTCAAAATAAGATGAGTATAATTTGAGGAACAAGACAAAAAATTCCAATTAAATCCTTCTGCCAGCTTTTTGGGAAAATGATTTGCCTGGCTTTTGAAAAAATGAATGATGTGGTTTTGGTTTGCAGATATCCAAAAGTATTTATTTCTTTTGGTCTTTTTAGACCAAATCTCTTGGTATTTTTAAATTTTAGTTTTTCTTCTTTTTTGAAAAAATATAAAAATTTGAAATTGACTCTTTTTTTTCAAACAAATTATTGAATTATTTTGGATTTGATGATATAAATAGTTTTTTTATCATTTTGTTTTTATAAACACCAAATATTGGTATTTGGTTACAATTTTTACTTTTTCTTCTTTTGAAAAAAAAATTAATAATTTAAAATTCACAATTTTTTTCCAAAAAAAGGTTGAATTATTTTGGGTTTGGTGATATAAATAGTTGTTTTATAATTGGGTTGTTAAAAGCACCAAATTTCCTCTTGGTAGTTTAGTGACATTCTTATTGTTTCTTCTTTTGAAAAGAAAATTAAGATTATGAAATTGACTTTATTTTTCAAAAGGAATGATATTATTTGGTTTTTTTTAATATTTTTTTTTTTGATTTGTGTATCATAAAAACAAAATTTCATCTTGGTATTCTGCCTAAATTTTTATTTTTCCCTCTTTTTTAAAAAAAAATTCATTCAAAAATATATTTTTTTCCTTTAATCAGAATCAAACACCTTGGTTAAAAAAAACTAATTTTTTTTAGTTTTCTAATTTTATTTTGGCCCAGATTTATATTATGTTTCAGAAGAATAATTACCAGTTAAATACCAAAAAATGAATCAATTTTTTAAAAAAACAAATTAATTTTTTTTTGTTTAAACTCATCAATCAACAAAAGTTCTTTTTTTTTTAATATTTTTTTTTTTTTTTGAAAAATATAATTTTTATTCATCTTTTTTTTGGTTAAATTATCACTCAATAAAAATCAAATAAATTTTTATAATTCTTATTTTTTAAACTAATTACTCAAATATTAAAAACATCAATAATCACTGTTTTCATAATTCATTAATATCCAGGTAAATACTTCAAAACAAACTTAATCAAGCATTTATAATACTTATTTTTTATCTCATTTTGATAGGATTTTTAAATAAGGGTTTTTTTTACTGGGTAAAACTATCTTTGATTTACACTAGTATTTTATTGTTTTTCTATTATAGGTATTAATATTTCTTTAATTTTTTATATTTGTCTACTCCATCAATTAAATCAAAACCCTACCCACCCTCTCCAATCAATTGAAGGGATTCCAACTCTCCCATACCCTAGCCTCCTTTAAACTCTCTCCATTCAATTAGAAATCAACTTACAAATAGCTTTCTAACAATCGGGGTGTAAGGTTTGTCTATGAAACACTTTATAATAGTAACAATATCAAGCATAATATGACTGTCCTCAGTAGAAAAATATAATATAACAGAATATTATAGCCACAAATTAAATATAATCATTAAAGATTGATTATATTAAGAAAAAATAAATTTAATTATTATTATATAATATGAGAATAAAAAAAATATTAATAGTTATTCTATTATTGTTATATTCACTGACAGCTATAACAATAAGAAGGGTAAAGCTCTTAATGAGACAATTACATGTGGAAAATATGAATATTTAACCACTTATAAGTAATATAAATATCATTTATAAAAAGAAACTATAACACACACTGTGCAGATATAATTCTTATAAAAAAATTCTATATAAAAATATCAATAATACATAAAAAAAAATATAATTTTAGAGAAAACTTACTTATAATATGTATTTAATACAAGAAGTAAAATACAACAGTTATTATATTAAATAATTATTATAGGTTACAGCCACACCAAAATAAATATTTTTAAAAGATAAAACAACTTCTTATAATAAAAAATATGATTAAAGAGTTTTTAAGAGAAATTTGTGGATTTTAAAAGATATTTTAAAGACAATAATTCTATAAGATAAAATATATTATTTGGTGATTACAACAATAATCTGAATTCTATGATTTAAATTCTTTAATTTAAAATTAATAATAATAATAAGATTTTATATGTAATAAAACTTTACCTGTTTAAATGTCTAATATAATTGGATTGGATTGAATTGATTTGATGGAAAAAAACAGTGATGAATAGACTCTTTTTATGTCTTTAGAGCATTCTTCATGATTAATAATGGATATAGAGGGCATGCTCAGGTCAAAACTGAAAACCCATGCCTAAAGATAAAGTTCTTAGCTTAAGGTAACTTATTTTCAATTCCAATTTAAAGCTACTGGTGTTATTCTTAACTCCAAGTAGCTTTAATCCTCATTTAAGTTAATTATTTTAAATTTAAATATAAAATAAGTTTATTTATATTAAATTTCATCACATGAACAACTTAAAAATCTCTTAAACTCAATTTTTAAAGAAATCTTAATTTTCTTTGAGTAGAAGTAAAAGAGTAATTTTCAAGGCTAATTATCAGTAAACCTGTTTATAAAAGATACTCAAAATTTGATGTATACACAGATAACATTAAATTGTAATACATGTGAGATTTTCAAGCAAATCCATCAAGATTTGGATTTTTAATAAATTTTTGAAGTTATTGCTATTTTTCCATGTAAAATAGCAATACACACTAAACCTTAACTTTTGATAAGGTTTTAATTCTTGTATCTTTAAGGTTTTAAGCTTACTTAAGCTTTTTAAGCATATTTAAGCTTTGACAGGTCTTAAAAATTCAATTTCAAGCTTGCATATTGGAATTTTCCCTTTGCCAGCTTGAAATTCCTGTTGAAATTGGGATAGAAAAAGTGTAACTTTTAGGTTGGATCAAAGTCTAATATTCAAGTTTAAATAAGGTTGAAAATCCTCCAATACAGGTGGACAACCTTAATTGAATCCTTGCAGATCCAAAAAGCTGGGTACCCCAGCTCTGTTTGGTCTTTTTCTGTTGTCCCACCTTTTTGCATGGATTTTGCCCTTTTGTTTATTTAAAGCCATACTATGGCCTTAAACACTTTTAAATTGAGCCCATGCAGGATTTACATCCTGTATGGCAAATCCTTAGCCAATTCAGTAAATATACACAACACCTCAATTTTAACTAAAATTTTGGTAAGTTTGCATAAAACTTATGCAACTTTCAATTTAAGCTTATTTAAGCTTAAATTTAACAATGTCAAAAAAATGTTAAAAAATTTACATTAGTACTGTGAGATTCTTAAACCTTCCAATAACCTAAGAAATAAGCATTTTTGGGTATAAAACCCTATGGGTGTACCCTAGGTTATTTTTGGTGTAGAATCCAAAAATGACATAATATTTATAACTTTGTTTATCCAAAAATAGTTATACTTATTTTTTGTTATTTTTTATTTTAATTTCAACTGAAAATTCTGTTCAAGACTAAATCAGCTGTATATAAAGTTATTTGTGGCCTTATGGGTATGTCATATATACCTCACAGGCTCACATGGAGGGCTTTCAGCCCTCCCATACCACAACCTTGTCCCAACCCTTTCCACTTGGTTTATAATCAATTTGAGAGCTACCTGTCACCTATTAACTCATCTGCTTCTCACCTTATTAGAACAGCATATGTGAATTGTACAGTTGTGAGCCTTGAGGTATATCTTACATGCCCAATAGGCCACAATTATCTTAAAAATAAATTACAAACTATGCATAACCCATAAGTCATGCATATATTCAAAATTCATCATTTTTGATTTCAGAAAAAATGAATAACGTTTTATTGAGTAAGTAAATCCATGTATTTAAGGCCAGATTTGGATTATACACAAAATTTCACCTGGGGTAGCTCCATAGAGTGAATAATCTCAAATCAAATTTTTGAGGTGGTAGTATGGAAAATACTTCAATACCACATAAAAGATGCATGAAAATTTTTGTTTTTCTCAATTTCATGCCAAAATAATGGGAATGTGAGAAATCCCATATTACATATACACTAAAAATAGTGTGCTGCATATTTTGGGCACTTAATATTATGGTATCCTTATATGAAATTTTGGTACACCCATAGTGGATATCAATCTTTAAGCCTGAATCTCTATTTTTGACATGAAAATAGCTAGAGGGGACAAAAGACATCAAAGAGAGCCAGGGTACCCAGCTTCTGAGGACTCTCAGGCAAGGATAGCTCCAAAGCTTGGATAAATGGCTTATCTTGACCCAATTAGTAAACTAAAACCTTTTGGGAACTTGGTTACCAAGTCAAAATTGCATTATATCATAAGAAAATAGCAAATAAGCTGCTATTTTGACATGCCAAGGAGGTAAAGAGCAACTTAGACTCCTGTAACCATGTCAATTCTTAATTAATTTCCATTTATAAACCCCAAAAGAGTAATTAAAACCCTTTTTGGACTAGTATCCATTGATTTACCTCATAGCAACAAGCAATATACTTCTATTTGCAATTCTATGTAGAAATGAGGTAAAAACTTCAAAAATTAATTAAAAATACAATTCATAATGAATATTTTTGAAAATTTCAGGAAAGATTAAGAACTGTATAATTCATATAAAACCAACAAGAATTATACCTTTATGAGTAAAATGAAAAGTTGTAATTATAGTCCATTTTTGATGATTCCACATGAAATACTGAATCTTTCAAAAATTCACAGAAAATACACTCTGTGATGAAATTTCCAATAACATTGATAGCTTCGAGAAAT
Source organism: Austropuccinia psidii (assembly GCA_023105745.1). Classification (NCBI taxonomy): domain Eukaryota; kingdom Fungi; phylum Basidiomycota; class Pucciniomycetes; order Pucciniales; family Sphaerophragmiaceae; genus Austropuccinia; species Austropuccinia psidii. Next base: position 23,690,103 of record JALGQZ010000011.1, read on the forward strand.
AAATGATTACTTTGGAATAAAAGAAGATTTACAGCTTTTACTCCTTTTATTCTTAACCATAAATGGGTTGGTAGTCACATAAAAGCACCAATTAAGTAATTATGATAATATTATGTGACAAGAGATGATGCAATCAATAATCAAAAAAGGTTTATTGTTTTCTCACTCACTGGTTTTTCAGTTTGCTCCATGGAATACCTCTGTGAGCTGTCTTAGACCTAAAAGAGGCTTCCTCTTGCAATTTTTACAAAAGAATCACATTATTCCATTATACCTTTATTACAAACAAGTAAGTATTAGTTAAAGCTATTTCTTAAGTGTTTTATTCTTTCAAAATCAATCAGAAGGACATGAAATCATCGAAATAGAATATATATTTTTGTAATCTTGTTATAAATTAATTTTTATCTTTTAAATCCCCAATTATACGTCAAATTTATCTACTCTTATCTTTCAATAAGTTCTTTGGAGTATTAGTGAGTGTTTTTATTCAATTATTAAAGTTTTTCTCTGGTAATAGTTTTCTTCAAGGGTTATTTTTATAATTATTCCTATAAAAGATAATTATATATTAGAATAATCTTATCATTTTAATAAAGAAGATTGATTATTAAATTCTTCTTGTAATTGATTCTTGTAGACAATTACTGCTTACTGTTATAATCACTAGTAGTGTATAACAAGTAAAAGAAGTAATTAATTGATTAATTATTTAATTGTGGTTTTAATAAGTTTATATTATTATATTTCATAAGAAAAGTCATAGTACTGTTGATTAATAGTAATATTATAAACAAGTTTAATAGACACATCTTACATTTGGGGGCCTGGCCGTGTTTTTTGAACCTTGTACCCTTAATTAATATATTTTTAAGTTCTAAAATATATTAATTTAATAATTTTTTCTTTCAATTTTAAGTTAAAATAATTTTTATTTTTGAAATTGTTTTTAAAAGCTTTTTTATTGAGGAATTTTGTTTGATTTTATATTGTTTTACACATGGCTTTTTCACATCCAAAAACTTATAAAATTATTCTTTGAGTTACTCTGAATTAATTTTGAATCAAAATCTTGAATTTTAATTATTTTTCTTTGAAAAGAATTATTTTTTTTAATATCAAAAAATAATAAAACTTATAAAAATCTTTAAAAATATTTTAAAAAAAAGCATAAAAATAATTTTTCTCTTTTATAAGTTTTTCTGTAGTGTCTTTAATAAAATAAAGTGCAGTTGGTAATAAGCTCAGTAAGAGATATATTACTAGTCCAAAATCTTCAGAAGCAGAATCTGAAGAGAGCATTGAAGTGAAAATTGCTAAAAGAGGCACTTTATTCAGAACAGAAAAAGCTAAATTACCACCAAAAGGTGTGTGGTTCTGTCCTTTTATTTCACTTTTTCTATTGAATTGACATGAAAATGGTGCATACCAGAAATGGAAGCAACCATTCAGTCTAACCAGATGGATGTGGACAAGGAAGAGGCAATACCAAATCCAGAAGTGTCAAATATTCCTCAAGAAAGACACATCTGGAGGATGCCAGAGTTGCCCCCCATTCCCCAAGGTCTGTACCCACAAACTTTGACATGAATTCTTAATCTGGACTAATTCATGATAATATTTTGAAGGCTGAACCACTTTCAAGTGGCAGAAATAGAATTTTATCAATGCCAATACAAAAATTGGTTCAGAGCAGCCAAAGAAGAGGAGTGGGAAATATTCCCAAGCCTTTGGCAGGGGGCCATGAACTCCTACTTACACATTGAGAGCTTTCTGGGTCAGGAGAAGACCATAAAACTCTTAGGAGGTTGGAGCCCATTGTCTTGCAAAGAAAAAGTAAAAAATATAAAGAATTGGTTGAAGAACCAAAGTCTTTTATCCATAGACCAGAAGAAGGAGTTGGAAATGACTCCAGCTTTGGAGATAGAAGGCCCAGTGGGGTCTACCAGCTCCAAACCAACTCCAGAAGTGTGCAAAGACAAGGCCAAAGGACCTCAGAAGGAGCAGAAAGGTCCCAATAGCCATCAAGGCAAGGGCAAAGGAAAAGCCAATAGGCACAGACCTTACCCACAAGGGTACAGGATCTCCAAATTGGAGCCTTCAGCCATGGACAGTGTCTTCAATATGGCCAGGACTCTTATGAAATTCACAGCCAAGGAGCAGGAAAGGATGAACATAACCTTTCCACAAAAATAATACAAGAAATACATTTTGTTAAAACCAGTATTAATTGGTAAAATTGATGCAAAGTTAACTAAAATAACTTTGGACATAAATGACTTGAAAAAGAATGACAAACATTCTGCTGAAATGCATAAGTCTGTAATTGACAAACTGGAATTACTTACAAATACATGTGACAGAATTGAGAGTAAATATCATTTCCAAGATGATGAAATGGAAGATTTTTTCACAAGAAACATCAATGATCAACTTAGAGTTCTGAAAGACTATGTTGTGGAAGTCGCTGAAAATACAAGTCAATTTGCCACACATTTGGCAAGAAGTGACAGTGAAAGGAAGAAATCAAAAGAAGAAATACTTGCACAAGTAGAGCAAATTCATCAGAATTATGAATAAAATCCACATATGCCAAGAAATTCCACATCTTTGACTGAAGAAAAGCTCTCTGTGAAAGAAGGTCTGACCCCTTTTCTAGGAGAAAATGTTATCTCTGCAAAAGATATTCCCAAATTGGAAGAATGGCCAACATTCTCTGGTGAAGGTGGATACAACCATATTGAGTTCATCAGAACTATTGATATGTTGCAAGAAGATTTGCATATACCTGATGAAATTATAGTGGGCAAATTACACTCACTGTTTACCAGAACGGCAAAGAAATGGTATTACAAGATGAGACAAGATCATGGAAAAAATGATTGGTCTTGGTGGAAATCTGAATTGATTACCAAATGGGCCAATAATTCTTGGAGGTTTAAAATGGAAAATTATTTTGAAAGTGCGATCTTGAACTCAGAAGAAGATAAATCACTTACTTGGTTCTTCAAGCAAAAAGACAGATTATCTGCTTTACACCCAGATATGTCTGACACTATGATTAATATGAAAATATTAAGAAAATGTGGAGGAGAACTGGAACATTCTATCAAGTGCAGATGTGTATAAAATTTTTCAGCAGAGGACTACATTAATGAAATGGAAGATCTCATCAATAGAACAAGAATCGGTAAAACTTGGACTAAAATTCCTATGGAGTCCAAAATGGTCCCAAAGATTTCCAGAGAGGAAAGCAGACCTGACAAACCTGTCTTGAAGTGTCATAAATGTGGAAGTAATTCACATTTAGCCAACACTTGCACCAAAAAGACAAATATTAATGAAGTTCAAGTCATTGAAGAAGTTCAGTGTACCAAAGAGAAAGAAGAATCTGACCTAGATTCTGCAGTCTCTGAAGACACACCAGTAGAGGACTATCCCATTGAAAAAATTACAGCTTTCTTTGGGGTCACAGAAGTCCATACTCATTTACCACAGTACAGTGAGGATTGTCATAACCTTATCAATATCCAGGATGCCAGAATGTGTAAAACCAAACCTGCTAGAGGTAAAGGATACACTGCTGGAGCATCTTGTATCACATCAACCCTGATGAATGATAAGGAAGCCAAAGTACATTTGGATACAGGGGCATTTTGTACTTGTGTAGGCAAAGATTATCTTCAAGCCATACTCCCTGGATGGAAAAGCCATCTATTACCAATAGAGGGTGTACAATTTAGTAGTGCCAGTAATAATATGTACCCTTTGGGCATATTGGACACTAATCTTGTATTTCCACATCCAGCAGGAAGTGTAAGAATGAAAACTGAGATAGTAGTAATGGATTATTGCACATCTCAGCACATCATTCTTGGAAATGATTACCTGAATATTTATGGTATTGACATCAATAAACATAGAGACAGATAATTTACAATTGGAGAAAATAGAAGACAAAAATTTGCTTTTTCCAACATGCCAAAACAAATATCAATAGTATCCTCTAAAAAAAGATACTTATGAGGAAGAATTTGTGGATAATCAACTTTTTGAAGCACAAATTAATCAATTATTGTCACCAAAGATGAGGCATGAACTTATTGATGTGTTATACACATATAATAATGCATTTGCCTCTTATAATGAACAATTAGGTGCTATAAAAGGGCATGAAGTTGACATTACTCTTAATATTGACAGACCATACCCTCCAGTACTTAGAAGACCAGCTTATCCAGACAGTCCCAGAGCTAGAGAAGCCTTGGAAAAATATATCCAAGAGTTTATCCAACTTGGTGTACTAAGGAAGGTAGGCCATAATGAGGAAGTTGAAGTGACAACACCTGTTATTATTTCTTGGAATAATGATAAATAAAGAATGGTTGGAGATTTTAGAGCATTGAATACCTACACAGTTTCAGATAGGTATCCAATTCCTAGAATCAAAGAAAACTTAACCCAATTGTCTAAATCCAAGTATATAACATCAATGGATGCATTGAAAGGCTTTCACCAAAATGTTTTGATGCCTAAAGCTAAGAAATTACTTAGAATTATCACTCACTTTGGTATTTATGAGTATCTTAGAATTCTGTTTGGTATTAAGAATACTCCATCTCATTATCAAAGAATGATTAATACCATCTTCCCCACAGAATTATCTGAAGGATGGCTTATAATATATATTAATGATATCATCATATGTTCCAATTCATGGTCTTTGCACCTTGAAAGACTTGCAAGAGTGCTTCAAAAAGTTGCAGAAGTGAATATGAAAATTTCACTCAAGCAATGCAGTTTAGGTTTTAAAGAACTCAAAGCATTAGGACGTATTGTTTCTGGTTTAAGCTTGGGTATTGACAAAAATAAAGTAGCAGAAGTGTTACTTAAGCCAATACCTCAGGATAAAAAAGAAATGATGTCTTTTATGGGATTTGCAAGTTATTGTAGGCAACACTTGAAAGACTTTGCAATTCTAGCCAAGTCACTCTATAGAATCTGTGATCAACAAACAGTGTTTGAGATGACACAGGAGAGAATTGAATATTATGAGAAGATAAGGAAAGCTCTTACAGAAGCACCTTTACTCCTCATTCCTGACTGGAATATACCTTTCAAATTGTACATTGATGCATGTGGAGATGGATTAGGGGCAGCTCTACATCAAGTCCAAATTATTGATGACAAACCTACAGAAGGACCAGTTTGTTACATCTAAAGACAAATCAAACCAACAGAAGACAAATGGAGTGTTTATCTTTGGTATGGGCACTTGAGAAATTGCACCATTACCTTTATGGCAGTGTTTTTGAAGTGATAGCTGACTGTAATGCTGTGAAATCACTTCTTAACATGAAAACTACCAACAGACATATGTTGAGATGGAAAATAGCCGTTCAAGAATTTAGAGGCAACATGACTATAGTTCATAAAGCAGGAAAAACTCACAAGAAGGCTGATGGACTTAGCAGGTGGGCATTAGCCAATACTCCTGATAACCCAGCTTATGTACCCTTAGAAGCAGAACCACAGATTCCAATTGAAAGAATTAACATAACTGATATTGGGACTTAATTCCTTGAAGAAGTCAGAGAATCTTATAAGTAAGACAAGAATTGCCATATCTTGACTTCTTCATTAGATAAAGACTGCAAAGATACATCTTTAGTAAATGCACTGGATGAAGTTTGGAAAAATTCCTATTCTGAAGGAAGGTTTCACTTGTTTGATGGAATAATTTACCACCAAACCAGACATTCTTGTGTAATGACATTATTTAGAAGACTGCTTATCAGTACCATTCTTCATGAATGCCATGATAGCATCTACTCTGGACACCTGTAAGAAGACAGAACACTTAAAAAAGTAAAGAACTGTGCATGGTGGTCATCTTTGAGAAAAGAGACCATTGAATATTGCCAAACCTGTGACAGATGCCAAAAAGCAAACAGGAGTAAAGGCAAGAAATTTGGACTTATGATTCATATTCAAGAACCCAAATCCCCTTGGGAAGTTGTTCAAATGGATTGGGTCACAGCACTTCCTCCAAGTGGTGACAAAATTTATAATTCTTGTTTAGTCATTGTAGACAGATATACCAAAACTCCCAGATTCTTGCCATGTCATAAAAATGACACTGCTATGGATACAGCTCTTCTTCTATGGAGTAGAGTTATTTCTCATACAGGGTTATTTAAAAATATCATAAGTGACAGAGATCCCAAATTCACATCTTCACTTTGGACCAATCTTCATAGATTGTTTGGGACTAAGTTATCATTTTATACAGCATATCACCCTCAAACAGATGGGCTAGCAGAGAGAATGATTCAAACTTTAGAAGACATGATTAGGAGATTTTGTGGTTATGGGTTAGAATTCAAAGACTCATATGGCTTTACCCATGACTGGTGCACTCTGATACCTGCATTGGAATTGGCATATAAGACATCAGTCCATTCTTCCACAGGTCAAACTCCTGCTATATATGTTAGAAAAAAGATGGAATCCAAGACTCCCAGCAGACACACTTAGGAAAGACTTGATTGAAATTCATCCTACAGCTTCCAGCTTCAAGATAATGCTTGATAAAGTGAAACATCATGCAAAATAGAGTATGAATGATGCTTTTGACTATGCAAAACAGAAGTGGGACAAGAGTCACAAAGTACCAGACTTCAAAGTAGGGGACTTAGTTCTAGTTTCAACCTTGAATTTTAATAATATCAAAGGCCCAAAGAAGCTTAAAGATTCTCATGTAGGACCTTTTGTCATTGTTGCCTTACATGGAACCAATGCAGTTAAAGTGGAATTGAGTGGTGAATTTGAAAATAAACACCCCACCTTTCCAGTCAGCTTGATAAAACCTTATCAACCAACTGACAAAGAATTGTTTCCTTTAAGGAACACAACTCCTTTGACTGTACCACCAGTGGAACAGAGTGAAGAGAAAAAGATAAATAAAGTCATTAAAGAAAGGAGACTTAGGGGTAAAAATCAAAGAGAATACCTTGTCAGATATAGAAATCCAGTGCATGAAGATGAATGGCTGGCAGAATCAGAAATACCTGACTCAGATAAACTCTTAAGAAGATTTAGACATGAAAGAAGGCCACAAGCCTGAATATTTCTATAAATGTGCTTTAAATCACTTGATCTGAGTAATGCAAAGAGGTTGGACAGTGGACATTAACCCCCTTTGGGGCCTTTTTCTTCTTTATACCATTGATAAAATTGTAGTATAGTTTTTCTTTTTGGTGGGAGGGAACGTGATCCTTGAGGTATACTTTTAATAACCAAATAGACCACAATTATCTTAAAAATAAATTCTGAACTACGCATAACCCATAAGTCATGCATATATTCAAAATTCATCATTTTTTATTTCAGAAAAAATGAATAACTTTTTATTGAGTAAGTAAATCCATGGATTTAAGGCCAGATTTGGATTTTGCACAGAATTACACCTAGGGTGGCTCCATAGAGTGAATAAGCTAAAATCAACTCTTTGAGGTGGTAATATGGAAAATACTTCAGTACCACATAAAAGATCCATGGAAATTTTGTTTTTCTCAATTTCATGCCAAAATAATTGAAATGTGAGAAATCCCATGTTACATATACAATAATAATAGTGCTATGCACTTATTGGGCACTTAATATTATGGTAGTCTTTTATGCAATTTTGGTACACCCATATTGGATATCAGTCTTTAAGCCCAAATCTCTATTTTTGACATGAAAAATAGCTAGACGGGACAAAAGACATCAAATAGAGCCAGGGTACCCAACTTCTGAGGCCTTTGGGGTGTGGATAGCTCCAAAGCTTGGATAAATGGCTGATATTGACCCAATTAGTAAACTAAACCCTTTTGGGGACCTTGGTTACCAAGTCCAAATTTCATTATATCATAAGAAAATAGCAAATAAGCTGCTATTTTGACATGCCAAGGAGGTAAAGAGCAACTTGGACTCCTGTAACCATGTAAATTCTTAATGAATTTAAAACCCTTTTTGACAAGTATTCATTGATTTACCTCATAGTAACCAGCAATATACTGCTATTTGCAATTCTATGTAGAAATGAGGTAAAAACTTCAAAAATTCATTAAAAATAAAATTATTGATGAATCTTTCTGAAACTTTCAGGACCAATTGAGAACTTTATAGTTCATATAAAAACCAAAAAAATATACTTTTATAAGTAAAATTAAAATTTTTACTTACAGTCCATTTTTGATGATTCCATGTGAAATACTGAATCTTTAAAAAGTTCACGGAAAATACACTCTGTGATGAAATTTTCCTTAACAGTGATAACTTTGAGAAATAAATGATTCTTTTGGAATAAAAGAAGATTTACAGTTGTTACTCCTGTTATTATTAACCATAAATGGGTTGGTAGTCACGTAAAAGCACCAACTAAGTAATTATGATAATCTTATGTGACAACAGATGATGCAATCAGTAATCCCAAAGGGTTTAGTGCTTTCTCACTCACTGGATTTTTAGTTTGCTCCATGGCAGGCCTCTATGAGCTGTCTTAGACTTAAAAGAGGCTTCCTCTTGCTGTTTTTTCAAAAGAATCACATTATTCCATTATACCTTTATTACCAACAAGTAAGTATTAGTTAAAGCTATTTCTTAAGTTTTTTATTCTTTCAAAATCCATAAGAAAGACATGAAATCATAGAGATCAGCTATATATTGTTGTAATCTTGTTATAAATCAATTTTGATCCTTTAAATCCACAATTATCCATCAAATTTCTCTACTCTTATCTTTCAATAAGCTCTTTGGAGTATTTGTGAGTGTTTTGATTCAATTCTTAAAGTCTTTCTCTAGTAATAGTTTTCTTCAAGGGTTATTTTGATAATTATTCTTACAAAAGATTATTATATATTAGAATAATTTTATTATTTTAATAAAGAAGATTTATTATTAAATTCTTCTTGTAATTGATTCTTCTAGTAGTGTATAAAAAGTAAAAGAAATAACTAATTGATTAATTATTTAATTGTGGTTATAATAATCTTATATTATTATATTTAATAAGAAAATTCATAGTACTGTTGATTAATAGTAATATTATCAATGGTTTCCATAGACACATCTTACAACAGTGCCCTTTCAGTTGAATGCAAAGGTGGCAGGGCACTCAACCAGCTCACAGCCACGCGCAACATGCGCAGAAGCCGCTATATCCTATTGGTCAAAGCTCATGTGCTTGCTTCATTGAAATGCAAATTTTCTTTTTTTTCTGTCAAATTCTCACTTCTCACCTCACTATTCTCATCATCTTTTCCATTGAAATGGGAGTAAATGGCCTCCCAATGCCTTTTAAAGGCATGGTTATTCATATTTCCCCCTCTCAAACAACCTCCTCCTACCATGTTAGAAAGCCGTTACCTCTTCCATTGATTAAGATGAGTCTCTTTGTCTTTTGATTCCTTTTCTCTCTAGATTGTTTAATTCTTTTTACTGTGCAGCTTATAGGAAATGCCCCACCTTGAGGACAAGATGTGTGGCCAAATCATCAGCATGTGTTGAGTTGGGCTGGTGTTTTGACAAATGGGGACCTCACTTGGAATCCTGGTTACAAAAATTTACAACACCATTGCAAAGTATTGATGGCTCAGGATGGTCAAGACACAAAAAAAGTTGCTAGAAATCAATCCTAAAGGAATGAGACTGGCACAAACTAAATAAATTAAATACCCAATGCTGGTGCCTTACCATGTCCCAAGTAAAACATTTGTTGACCAAACATATTTTGACAAGAAAAATACAGAGGGAGATTAATAAACTTGGCAAAGCCTCAAGACTTGCCCCAAGGAAACCATTATTATGACCTCAAGAATTTCAAGCTCACCTGGCCTTTGCTCAAGAACATCAATGACTGGGTGAAGGTGGTTTGGACTGACAAATTGGCCTTTGAGCTAGGTGCAAGTATGGCACACACCTTAAGAGAAGTGGCTACTCAAAAATCTCATGGTCAACTGCCAATTGAAACAGCAATTGATCATGGTATGGGGATATTTTGTTTGGCCAAATGATTGATGTAGGAGATTCTCAATGGACAAATGACTTTGGCTGAGATGGTCTAAAAATATATCAGCCAGCCCTACTCCCCTTCATCACCCACATGGAGACTGCTCCATGCATAATGGATCACCACCACTTAATCTTGATGGAGGAAAATTCCCTGATTCACACAGCAAACTTCAGAAACCAGTGGGGAAAACAACATTGTGTCAAAAAAGTGAACTGTCCTGCTCATTCTCCAGATCTTAACACCATCAAAAACATTTGGAAAAGAATGAAGAATGCAATTGAAAAATTATACCAGCACCAATCTGTTCAAGAATTTCAGGCTGAAATTCAATACGCATGGGAGGATGTGCCTTGGGCATTATTGGACAGCTTACTCGTGTCAATTACAGGCCAAATGGAGATGGTAATTTCAATAAATTTTTGTAAGTTTTTTTGGGCTCTTAATCAATTGCGCCACTGAAATAGTTTGTGATTTGTTTAGATTATTGTGTGATGGCTCAACAATTGATTATTTGTAAATTAGTAGTAAAAAAATAAAAAAAACTAGCTACAAAAAGAAGTGCCAAATAAATAGGTTTGTTTTAGTTGTGCACAATATCATTATCTTTTAGGTTCCCTTTGAGTTTTGAGTGTGAGATATTTTGCTGCAGAAGGAAAAAAAGTTCACATTCATATGTCAGGGCACTTTACCTTCAATTAGGTTATTAAATTATTATTTTTTCTCATTCTCATCATCCTGACCCTTTATATATACTGTTTTTTGTGTTAAAATTCATTAGTTGGGCTTGATTTTATTATTTAAAATATAAAACATGTTCAAGAAATGTATGCTGTTCTAATTGAACTTTGAAAAAGAGAAACAGCCCTCATCCCTTCTAAAACTCTTTATAATTTCCAAACAATTTGATTGTTGGGACTCAGCCAAATCATGAGAAAAATTCTAAAGATGTTTCCACTTATTATTCCTCTTTTAATGAATATGATAAGATGATTTTTGGGACACTTCCTGAATTATTACATCACTAAGGTCCATGAAATGTCACATTGCACATTCTGGGTTTATTTTGAATCACATCTCCTTGTTGATCTATTCCCCATGTGATCTTGAATCAACCTAGATAGATCTTATTGAATAATTTTTATTACATAAAAAGTGGAATGATTTATTCTTGATGAAACTTAGGTTTTTGATGTAATATTAACCATAGGTTGATTTAATACCAACAATAGGTTTCTCTAATATCAACCATAGGTTTATTTAATACAAATCAAAGCTTTAGTTGGGACACTGATTCCTCATAATGTGAAATTAATGCCTCATAGTGAGCAATAAATTGTGCATCATGGGCAATCAAATCTTCATCATGTGGAATGAATTTCTCATATTTGGAAATCAGCTCCTCATCATGTGGAAAAAGTTCCTGATCATTTTTAATCAATTAATCATCATTTGGAATCAATCTCTGTTCATTTTTAATAGATTCCTAATTATTTGTAATCAATTTACATCAACCTATGATTCATTTTACATCAGCAACCTGAGGTTCATGAATAATAAACCATACCACGTTTAATTCAATAGGAATTATTTCATCATATCTATCTAGGTTAATTTAAAATAACATGTGGAATAGATCAACAAAGACATGTGATTTAAGATAAACCAAGAATGTGTGATGTGACATCACATGGACCTTAGTGATTGTATAATGCAGGCAGTTGAATCAAAAGATGTTACTCAGATTCATCACTCCAAATATAGGCAACAAAGAAGAACAAAACAATACCTCAATAAATCCACAGGATACTTTTAAGCTTATCATAAGTATTGTTCATTAGTTAAACTAGATAAAAGAAGGATGAAAATGCAACCTGGCTTAAAATCCCTCCTTAGAATACTATCAATTAGTCATATTTCCTTGATAAGAATCATAATTAACACTTAACAATTATGATTTATCAGATTCATTAATTCAATAATCCCACACCACTCTTGTCTCAGCCTGGAAATCTAATAATAATCTTAGAAGATCTTGCCAAAACCTTTAAACCCATCAAAACCAATGAGGATATTATAGCTGGAATTATGAAAGGCATTGGATTCTGTCAGGTTTCTGATTCTAAAGGATAAGCTGGAGGTTATGCAAGAAAACCTGGTATAGCACAAAAGGATATTGATCAAGATAATCAGCATTTGCTCAACTTTCAAGCTTGTGATAAATGTATTCACTCACAAATCCAATATTTTTTCAACATCGCACTACAAAAAAATCAAAAGATAATTAGCAAACAATTCTCCAATATTATTCTCACTTATGATTGTTTTCACAACAAAGCAGATATAAATAAGAATGACCCAGAGACTAAGGGTATAATTTCTTTCATAAATAAACGTACTTACCAAAATATACCAACTGTTTTCAAGATATCTGGTCATGGATTATATTTTCCACAACTAAAGTTTTACTTTTATTTTTACAAAGTAAAAGGCATAATTGAAATACTTTGGAGAACAGAAACCTGTCTTCATCAAACCACCAAAGCCCCAAAATAATTAACTGGTCATCCATGAATTACTCATTTTGGATTTTCCTTTCAGATCAACATTTGACACCCAAAAGAAATTTATTCAAAATTTATTGGTAAAAAAAATGAAATGCACAATATTGCAAGAGACTAAGTAGAAAAAAGGTGAAAAAAGTCTTATTACATCCAAATAAAATATTGTCACATGCTTTATATTAATAATTATATCATAAAATAATACAAATCTTCCTTATTCAAGGATGAAATATTTCTTTATGAAATGTTACTCTTGCTAAAAATTCCTATTACAAAGCTCATTAAGCAAAATTACTAAAAATAAACTAATATTTGATTCAAAATATTCTTTATGATGTTAAGAACTATTTATGTTATAATAAATCAACATTTCATCTATTGTTAAGCAAGTTCAAAGTTGATGGCTTGATTTGCTCATGGATGTTCAAATGTGGATTTAAACATTTATTTTCCATTAGAATTTGTTAATAAGGTAGGTTATCTTCCTATAAATCAGTCCATTTGTCTCCAATTCATGCTAATAAAGCGTGTAATATCACAGAAATTACCACCCATTGAACAAAATATTGAGCCTCTTTATTTTGAATTTAATTGGGCATCTCCCTTTAAAACACCAATAGCATTCTCAATATGTATTCATGACCTAGCTGAGTAAAGATTTAAATTTTGATGGGGAATGGGAATATTGACCTTTATATGCTGGTATGATCTAGTGTGAACTTGCATATTCTGAATCTGAAATGAGGTAATTATTTTTGAAATAAAAGTCCTGGGGAGTCTTCGAAATCCACATGTGTTGATACAAATTGGAGTCATTAACTGAGCCTTCAAGTCCAACATGAAGTCCAATAAAGCACTTATTAAAATCACCAGCTAAACGAATCAACATGGAATACATAAATCTTTTGAATTATCTTGTGTAAGTAAATTTGTAATAAATTTTGGAAAATACCTTTTCTTTTGGTCAAAGTATGCCTCCCCATATTGTGGAGGCCTTTGAGACAAAGGTATGAAACTCCCACCAATGAATGCAATGCGTACAGGGAATCCCTCCACTTGCATTAATTCAGATATCTCTCTTTGATTTTGAGCAGTTGGCCGGGCTATATAATAGTTTTCAAAATTAAATTAAACCTTTATGACGATTTGATTACAGAGTACAATTTACCCATAACTAACACCAAATAGCATACCAAGATTATCCAATGATGCCCCATTTCCATCAAATTCCAATTGGAACAATGCTACAGCCAGTTCAATGTCTGGATCCTGCTGCTTGTAAATCATTGAATCTTTAAAAATTTCATGATATTGAATAATCAATAACAGCAAATGAAATGATTCATGTGTAGTATGGAATATCTGTTTTAATTTTTCACTGGACAAGCTGACCAAATCTCCTGAGATTTATATAGGCTGAGGGGATCATTCTTTAAGGCCTACAATCTCTTTGTGTTTTGAGATGTTGTAATAGTGAAATATGATATTCTAGGTCGGAATCTGAGTCAGATACAATTTCAAATAAATACTGAAAATAATCAAATTCAAAAAGTAATGGTATTATTTATAAAGTCTTCGACATTGAGTTGGAGACAAGATGAGTGTGATATGTTGAAAAGTGATAAAATGATATTCCCGAAATTCTGGAATCTCTATCTCAATCTCATTATGAAAAATCCAATAAACTTGGTGAGTTTTTTGGATGGATGTGTAGAAATATGGCTGGTACTTTAGTTGTGGAAACTCAGGATTTCTCCCTAATAAAATATGGTTTTTTTGATGTTTGAAATGTCACACATCTAGGGGTGTAGAATTTTTTAAATCCCATACATTTAATGCAGGTTTTGAGGAAAACGAATTCAAGATTTCTAACTTGGGATCTCATATATTTGAAACCACCTAATGCAAGCATCCCTTGGCAATTTGCATATTGCAGAAACAAATAATTATAAATGAAAATCTGGCTTGGAAAATTACTTATTTTTGTTTAAAAAGAGAGGAATTGAATTTTAATGATTTAAGAATTTATCATTCAGAATCTTTTGTTGAGAATAAATATGAAAAATCATGCACTTTAACTCAATTTGAGAATTGATCCAATGATTTTGATGGTTAAGCAAAAAAAGAGAAAACTACTATAAAATAGGAAAAGTCAACTTTATCTCCAAAAAAGGAGGACTTTCAACACCATCAACTTGTATCTTTTGATATGAATAAATCAAGTACTCAAATCCCAATAGTGGCTCAAATATAAAAAGGATATTAATACTATATCATAATATGTATCAGTATTGAAGTGATACAAAGAATTTTGGTAATTCAATTTGAGTTTAATTCTATAATAATTAAATCTGATTTCTACACAATAATAAAATCTAATAATAGTAACAATTCATAATTATAATTTAGGAAAATCAAGGGGGAATATAACAAAGAAAAAAAAGAAAAATAATCTTAAATAAGTTGAAAAAATAAATCCGATAAAAATTGATATTTTAAGATTAAAAGAAATATAAAGCTTTATAATTTAAATAAATAAAACTCAAAAAACTCAGCTTATTTTGTGACCAAGAAATCAAAATTTTAAAATGAATAACTTGATGAAAAAAAATTAAGATATATTCCAAAAATTAAAATCTTTCAATCAAATTTCTCTGATGTAGATTTTGAAATTATAATAGATTTGATTAATCATGAATCACATGTTTCTTTTTGATCTTTTCTACATATTTTTTTCTAAAATTCCTACTCTTATTTTACTTCATTAAACTCAAGAGAGATTAAAAGAATAATTATTAAATCCAAATCAAAATTATATACTATGAGTGAGGAAACTTTTTATTTATATATTTATTTTTCAAAATAACTAATACTTAAATTTATATAAATTATTTTTATTCAGTTAGAATGTAAATAATAATAAGGATAAATTAATAATACTAATCTATATAAGAAAAAAAACTATTAGTATAAATCTAATTTGGGATAAAAAACTTAAAACCTCTTTTGGATAATAGGGTGGAGATCTCAAGTCTAGTATTAACTATAGTATCAGTAAATTTTTAGGTATAATAAATAAGATATTTTACTTGAAAAATAGTTTGAAATATGCAATAAAATTGAAAATGAATCGATGTAAAAATTATTCACAGTAAAAATCAACTTTACATTTAATCCTTTATTAAATAGGTTTTTGTTGATATTAACAGTATATTTTTTTACTTGCATCCATCATCCAACAGAAACATGCAATAAATTGGAATCCATATGTTATTCAATTGAAAGTTGATTTTTGGTAAAGGTGAAAGATTAATCGAACCCATATGAAGAAATATCATCATATTTGGTATTAGGAAAGGAAGGGAATTGATTTTTCTAAAGATTTCAATGTACCTCCTGAAATAATCCTTGTGACTTATTATGAAAACTTTTGGAAAGATTATGTCCAATTCCGGATAATTTTGTTACATTATTTATCCCATGATATAGGTTCTTTATTATCTTGCTTATTGAAACATAAAATTTAATAATTTCATCCTTTTTCATTGAGTTTTTCCATCTAATAGGATAAATTTGAACAGAAGGAATTATTTTTTTATTTCTAGTGACTGGTGATAAATATTCGACCTTTTAAGATACAGCTTTTAATAAATAATTCCATTCATTCGATTAATTATCAGGAACGGTTAAAAAATGCACAAAATCAATAATGTAAATTGGAGTCCTATTTACTTAAATGATAAGTACTAATTTCAAATAAATAGTTTAAATTGTTAAATTAATCATGAGAAAGAGAAATTTTCAAGGAGATCTAGTATTATTTTATCTTTTCAATGAATAATTATTGGGATTTAATAGTTTTTCTTTGTCAATTGAGTCAATGGAGAATTTAATAAATCAAAAATAGATTTAAAATTACCTTCTTCTTTTTGAATTAAAATCAATATTTTTAACTATAAAATATCAAAATTAAGGCCTGGTTATAAAGCATGTCTGGAACCAGTTTTTGAAAAACTTATTCAAAAAGAACTTAATTTATTACTCAAAAATGAAGGCATAAGATCCTATCAAAAGGTTTTAGTATTTGAGCTCAAAACCATACTTTTTTTCTAAAACCTCTCATCACCTGGGAACCTCTCTATTGAAAAAAACCTTACTCTTGTTTCTCACGTAAATCTTGAATTAATTTAATTATGAAATATTTTATTTTTTGTTTTACAGAAGAAAATAATTAAAAAATAGTATTAAAGAATTAAGAAATTTATTCAAATAAATAAGCCAATAAAATCATTCAAATAATAAATTTTGATAAATTTTATTTTATCAAAAAAGCAAACAAAGATGAAAATTGTGATGGTGAAAGGGGAAATGATCAGATGACAACGTGATGTGTATTGACAATCTGATGTGTATTGTATGTAATTGTGAATATCAAATATGTAAAATATTGTAGTGAAAAGAAAATTAATTAACAATAACCCAGAAATGATTTGGAAAAATTCAAAATTTTCTTAAATTCTTCTTTTGAAAGTTTTTCAAAACCAATTTTAAAACTGGAAATAAAATCAACTTCTAAGATTATTTTTATATATGATGAATTGCACTTATATGATAAAATTTCTCAGTATATGAAACATTAGAAATTCATATTAGGACACTAATAAGCATAAACTAATTCCGTAATTTATTTTTAACAAAGTAAAACATACCCTTTACACATTTGTCATTTATTTATTACATCCTCAAATCTTTTTTTACTAGAGTAAATAATTATACAAATTAACCAAAAAAACTAAACAAAAGTTTGTTTTTTTCTGGAAAAAAAGGACAAAATGAAAATAAAATAAAAAATCAAAAAAGAAATTCAGTTAGATCTTGTTATATATAATTAGGAAAAAGACTAAAAAAAGTTAAATGTTAAAAAAAAGAATTTTATACAATCAAAGTAATTTCGAAAATAGAATGATTTATTAAAAAAACATGCTTTGTGTTTTTTTGGTTTTTTTTATTATATTTGAAAAAAGTATTATAAAAATAATAAAAACCAGAATGATCCAATTTTTTTGAAAAAAAATAAATTAAACATTAAAAAAAAGTTTCTTTAACTTTTAATATAAATTGAGAAATCAAAGGAAGATTCATTTTTTTGAAATTAAAATAAAATAACTTTTGAAGTATTATATATTAGTTTTTTTTTAAAAAAAAAAAATATCTTGGAAAAAGTAATCAAACAATTCAAGAATAAAATGTTCTTTTTCAATTGAAACAAAATTTTAAAATTAAAAGCTTGACATTTTTCAAAAAATATTGAATTATCCAAACAAAAATTATCAGATTTTTCCTTTCAAAATCAAAATAAAATAATTCTTAAAAAAAATTAAACAGTCACAAAAAACCTTATTATAATTTTATATAATGAAAAAAAACTTTCTTTGTTTTCATATTATGTGAGTAATGATATGAAAAAAAAAGCAGAATTAACTTTAGAATGATCTTTTTTTCAAAAGAAAAAGTCAATCAGTTTTTAGCAAAAATTAAAATAATTTAACTAAGAAGAAAAATGAAAGAAATATAAAAAGGGGTTCAAGTTAAAATTAAAAAAATGTTTATTTTTGAATAATTTCAGATGAGTAGAAAATACAAGTCTTGAAAAAAAATGAGAATTTGTTTTTTTAAAAAAACAACTCAGTGGTGAGTTGGAATTTTTTAATTCTAAGTCTTGAAGACGTATTTTCATACCGGAAATCATATTCTAATTTTTGAATCTTAGAGATTAACATTCATGACGCTGGTAATTTTGATCAAATGAAAAAAAAATAATTTTAAATTTTCAATGAAAAGCAGAATCTCAAAAACAAATGTTAAAAAATTCCTATTTTTGTAAGATTTCATAAGGAAATTCCCATATAATCAACCAAAAAATATATCACCAACAATTCAATCATAATATCTTCTTTGTACTTTCAAAGAAGAAAACCTATAGGAGCTTAATTAAGAAAATTCATATTTATTATTATACCAAGCCAATTTAAAATTTTCAACCTTTTAACACATGTTTTGTGCTAAGACATTATCTTCTCCTTCAGAAATGACTTGGAGCTTTGGGAGTCTTCATCATCATAAAGTTTGAGCCACTGATCACCAATATGTACCAAAAATTCATGCAATATGATACTAATTATACACCAGTCAAAAAAAAGTCTTAATGTCTTCTGGGTTCCTCATTTGGCATCACATTATTTGTAAAGCTGACCAAAACCCCTTCAGCATCCCACTTGCATTTTCTATATGAATGAATGATTGTTCCAAACCAAAATTTGAATTTTTCCTATCATTTACTTGGCTTATATTTCCTTCATAAACCAGAAAATCTAAATTTGATCTTTGATAGGCTGAATGAGCCAGTATTGATTTATTTTCTGGGAAAATAAATTAAGGAATTTGATGGATATTTATCTGTTGATAGACTCTTGAGTCATAAACTGAGCCTTGAAAACCAATATTTAAGGACCAAAAGAATTTGTTAACATCAAATAAAAGCCAGATGGAAGTTGAATAACCACTGCGAAACAATTATTGACTTCTAGTTTCCAGTTAAATAAAGGAAAATAACCAATTAAATTCTTACAATTTTTGTCAAAATACACTTCAGCATGATTTGATGGTTTTTGAAATAATTAAACCAACCTTCCATCAATAAATCCAATGAAACCATAAGATCCTTCTGATTGAATAAAATTGGATATTTAATTTTTTCAATTGAAATCAGGCCATGAAATGTAATTAGATTGTTTCTTAAAAAGTTTTTTAATGATCCGTTGTGTTTATATTATCACTTTATACTTACCAATGCTAAAAATTGTACCAATTCTCTAAATAGAAGAGCCATTTAAATTTCTACCAAGTCTACAAAGTGTTACTTGAAGGTGTAAAAAAATATCATTTCTCTTAGTTTCAAATGATTGAATCACTTCTGGTAATATTTTCAAAATCCTGGAAGCTTTGATATACTTTTTGGCTTGATTTATCAAGCTTTTAAGATGAAAATTGGGCTAAATCACTTGGTTGATAAATATTTGGAGAAATTTAAAAATTTAATTTCTTTTTGATAAGAGTAATCAGGTAAAAAACATCTTCTTCAAGTTCTTCATAAGTCTCAACTTTAATGGAATATAAATATTATTCTGCAGAAATTCAAAAGAAAAGTGACTTCATTCCAAGAATTTGGGAAAGTAAATGAAATCGGGGATTTTATCTAAAAGAGAGATGATATTTTAAGAAGAAAAATTAGTTTTTTTTTATTCAGAATATTAAAGAACTTGACATGCGGTGTTTTGAAAATATCCATAACTAAATGAGGTGTTTGGCATCAAAAAGAATTGGTGATTGTGGTCATGGGATTCGGAAGATTTGAGGGGAGCTATTATATAAAACAGATATAGCTGTTACAATAGTCTTTTTAGCTTTTAAAGTGATTATAATTGCTCCATTTTTTGTTATCTTTTTTCAAGATCTTTTGAGCTTAAATTGTTTTTAAAAAATTGTTTTGTGATTTTTTTGAATATTTACTTCAAATTTTTTAAATTTGATTTTTTTAAAAAAGCTGAAAGTATTTCCCAATTTTGATTTCAATTCAAATTTCATTTTTTAGGGGGGAAGGGAGTAGAAAAGATTACATTCTTTAAGGAATTTAATTTCTTAGATGAGGGATCTTTTAAAATTGATTAATCAAACGTCTTCTTTTGAATAGTGAGTAATTTCAATATTATGAAAGTGTGCTTCTAAAATATATTGATTGTTTAGAGAGGAATTGAATTTCACACCAATTGATAAAATCTTATTTTAATAATTATATCAATTCTTTTTCAAATCTTATTGGTCATGATATTTTTAATAAATTAATGGATTTATAAGACAAATATGGAAGACTTCTAATATTTAGCCTTAAATTCAAAAATTATTCCTCAATCTAAGGAGTGAAAATAGGATATTAAGATTTATGAAAATTATACTAACTTGATCTTTGAAATGTATTCTTTTGATAATTCATTCCCCTTCAATTTTTCAATAAAGAGAGAAAACTTTCAAGTCTTTTTATACATTTCATTGTTCCATCTAATTATCCATTTTTTATTTTCCTTTTTCATGAAAACCTTGACATTAAAATTGTTATAGCCTATCTGAAATTTATGGTTATTCACAAAAGCGATGTGCCCTCAATACCCCCCAATTAATAATGAAGGTAGCTATTTGGTGCTTTTTGAGATAAATATTAATTCAAAAAATTTTCTCCAGTTAAAATAAATTGAATTTATTTGAGTGAAATATATTACTTTGTCTAGTAGAGTTTCATTAAATATAATTAGCTATAAGCATTTATTAAAAAAGAAAAAAAGAAAAAAAACAAGTATTCATAGAATAACCCCTTCTCATCCCTTTTTAAAATATATTTTAGGCTTAATTAACTCAAAAAAAATAGCTTGAGGTGTGTTGTTTTGTCTTGAACTTGAATGAGAGATTCTGTGAAAGATTCACCATGAGATTTATAATTTTACAAGCTGTGTTAGATTTCAACTTATTCCAGCCATCCATTGGAGAAACTGAATAACATAATTTATTCAAAATATGACAAAGGCATTGAAACAAGCTCCAATTTTATTGTATGATTTTACCTTCCATTAACAAAATACTTTTTTGGCTTTGTTTAGCTTATTACTCAAGGGGGTATCAAGTGCTTTATGCTTCAAAGAGAATACACACTTGGCTATAAAGGAATAACTCTATTACCTCTTCTGTTGTAATTGAGTTTTGTATTTAAGTAATTCAGATATTCAAGACTTCTTAAGCACCAATTTCAAATCAATTTGATACAATTGACTTTAACTTACACATGCATTTTGTCTTCCTTAATTTCATTACTCAATCATCTCAATATTCCAAATTTATTTAGAAGCTTTAATTTTCCTTGATTTATTATCCTATTTTTTGATTCTATTCTGTTATAGGCTTCACTCTTAATAGATTATGAAGTGATTGGTTTTTTCTATATTCAATTAAATAAATCCATTCTTAAAATTTATTTCTTACAAGATTATTTAATCCACTTTAAGTTCAATTACATTATTTTTCTAAAATAGTTTTTTTTAGTATTTTTATTTAGTTGTGTTTTCCAGAAAAAAAGTATGAGAGTTTTTAAATAATTCAAATATTATTATCTGTTATTTGGTCTAAAGTATTACAAGATATATTAAATCAGTTTTTCAAAAGAGGAAAAGAATCATTAGTTTTTCTTAATATGAATTGATAAATTTCTAAAAAGTTTAATCTACCAAAAAAATAAGTGATTTGAATCCTATTTTTTTCAAATGAAATAATAAAATAATCAAAATAAAATAATTATATTTCATGAATTATGGTAATAGGAAAAAATACTCTTTTAAAATAAAATAATATGATATAATATACAAAATTAGAAAAAATCTCTCTAATTTTTAGATTATTTTATTAGTGTCAGCCTGTGACTCAAAACCAGAGCACAAGCATGTCATCCAACTACCATAAACCAATTGTAGAGAAAAATACCACCAAAGCATGGAGCTGAGAAAAACAATCTCAAAGGATATCAAAAGAAAGAAGAAACTCACCTCTTTACAAATATACAAGTCCCATCATCATAGGACAAAGAGTAACAAAGTTATTCCTGCTCAAAGTTGCTGAGCATAAACCTTAAATTTCACCTCTCATATGAAATCCAGAGGAAGAGGCTTAACCCCAGCAAATGGGTATTCTAATTGAAGCTCTAAGTCAGTGCTATACAATGGTACAAAAACTGAGCTGGCACCAAAACTACAGAAGTTATGGCCAAAATAAGGTAAAATAAGGGGGAATAAAATATTCACCTCTGACCTTCTGAATTTTTAGTGTGAGATACCTAAAGTGGGGTAATTTTGGAGAGATCACAATAAGGGATATCCAATGGTGCCATGAAGGCCCTCATATCCCACCTAGAACAAAATTCATGGGGCAAACAAGTTCCATACAGATTATGAGAAAATCATATATCTGGATAACAAAACTTGAACATGGCATAACTTTTCCATATTTAATCTTACCCATACAAAATGAGGTACCATTTTGTAGATATAATCCAGGGCTACACAATAAATCAACTTTGAGCACAATATCCCAAAAAATGACAAATTTATAGCAGATTTAAGGTTAAAATCCCACAGTTTGGCCAATACACCTTTACTGTGGGATACAATCCCATAACTATGATTATGAGGTGCAAAATAGATGAAGAAGATTGTTTATACTTCAATACCTCATAGTTCATTAAATACTGGGGTCCCATACAGGTTCTTTACAGTTTTATATGCATCATACACATCAGAAGAGGGCTGTGTGGTCCCCAGATGAAAATTTTTACCCTTTATTGGGGAAAACTGCCCATATGTGGTTTCAAAACCACATCTGAGCCCAATACAGAGCATACAGGCCTTGTTAAAGCCACAAGCCAGTACTCTGAAGTTAAAAATATTCACTTACTCTAGGTGGATGGTCTAGAGGACCTTTCCACTCCATTTCAGGATAAAAGGAGGCCTTTTCTCTGCCAGAAAAGGAATCCCCATCCTTCTCTTGAACTCCTACATAGTATAACTGTCAAAAACAGCTATACTCTTGGAGCATAAACAGGTATACTTTAAATCTTAAGTATTGTAGCTCTTATTATAGTAATCCAACTGGTAAGACTGCACCCAGGGCTTTCAGCAGTGCTCACCACCACTATTCCACAATAGTAAAGCCCTTACACAATTATATAAAAACCTTTTTTATCATTCATTATCCCTGTCACAGTCATATTACAAGTTTTAAACACACTTATTACCACTTCTTCATAGACTCAGCCCAACAATTAGCATAAATTTATATTTGGTAAAAGCATGCAAACCCTTACATATTTTACTAAGAACATATTTTTTGCAATTAATTGGTAAAAACACATAAGAAATGCCCTTCTCCCCTCTTTAGTTAAGAATAAAATTAAATAAAACTGTATTGGGAAAGAAACTGCAAAAAATCCCCAAAAAAACACAAAGAATCTATATTATTTTCCACCCCCAAAATAACTTTATTTTTTGAAAACACCATTCCAAACCAAATTTATCAAATATTTCCAATATTTTTTTCCTTTCTCTCTTCAATACACCCTAACTTTAATCCATTTTGTTCCACTTCTGATATCTTTTATACCCTGTTTTTCATATTTTGAAAAGCTCTTTCCTCATTGCATAGACCCAAGATTTTCCCCTATTTTTTTTCTGAATAATTCCTCAAATGTTTCCATAAAAAATGCTCCAACCCCCCACTAAAGGGGAATTTCAGATCCTTGAGCTTCTTTGGAAGAATTTTGATAGTGTTTCCAAGGTATAGGGGTATGCTGTGTCCACCATGAGGTCCAATATTAGCCACAATCAAATAAAATTAGGTTTCAATAGGTCTGGGACCCCAAATTCCCACAATGACTCCTCCTCAACCGTTACTTGAAGAAAATTAGACCATCCTTTTGGACTTTATGCAATAAAATATGCCAATAAAACCACTTGGACTCTTTAAGTCAAATCTACTGAAAAAATTCATGATGCCACTGAAAATATCATGGCACATATGGCTTTTAGAAATTTCAATGAGAAAGAGAGATCCCAAACCACTCAGCTTTATGAATTACTGCTCATGCCAAGACAAATTTAGGCCCATTTATGCAGCCAGAGGGAGCCTTACAAGCCTGTAATACTCCAATATATTCACAACCAAGTAAAGAAAATAAAGAAAGACAAATTGAAAGGCAGAAGGACCATTGATACTCTTATTGACACCCTCAGAGAATGAAATTCTGTGTGGTCCTCTGAAAGGGATACAGAGGCACACATTACCACATTCCTCTTTACTAACCCCTTTTCCATGAAACTCCTTCAAGGCTTTCCTCATGTGATTCTTATGTATTATGCCTATAGCACCAATAAGTACAAAATGCCACTTTTCATATTGTTTGATTCAGCTCAAGAAATACCAGATTTTCTATGGCTTTTTGTTTTCCAAAGGATTAAACTGAACTCTCATATAGTTTTTCATTGAATCAATATGTACACAAATTCCTCAAAAATACCAATATTTTCCCCCTTCATTTATTGTTATTTACAGGAATTTGTCCTTGAATTATTTCATTCAGAAACTCTTCCCAGACTCAAAAGTCATCTCATGCATTTGGCACATCAATAAGGATGTATCTTCCCATTTCATGAAAAGAATTTTCTATAGAAATTATTTTGAAAGTATTAAGGGTCTTTGTGGTCAATTAACTCACTTTTGATTTTCACCTCCATTTAAATCAATGTGGTTATTAATTAATTTTGGAATTACTTCTCAGGATACGTATTCAATAAATGAAAAATATTTCAAAGAAAACGGGAAGAATATTAAAAAGAAATTAAATAATCCTGAAGGATTTTAATATTTAGAACAAAATCTGGCTTCCTTTGAAGGAGTATTACATGGATTCCTGAACCAACCACAATTTTCACCTGGGTGTAGGCTCCACCTAAAGAGTTGAAGGTTCCCATTCCATGATTGAAATTCAGCTCCAAAGGTCTACTGGTACTCTCCTGGAGGCTATCAGATCCCTTCACATGGCTTCTAAGAAACATTTTACTGTAATTATTAACAGAATATCAAAAGAAATTATTTTCAATGTAACTAATTCCTCTCCTTTCATCTCTTCTCTCAATGGCAAGGTGTTTTATCATAAACCTCAGATATCCTTTAAAATTTTCAAAATAAAATTTACCCCCAATGAAAAAATGTGCCAAGAAATATAGTAATTCTCAAGGTATACCTTTCAGGCACAATACCCAACAGGTATTTTCCAAGAAAGAAAGGTTCTGACCATCAGCCTTCCATCCATATTTGCATTTTAACTCACCTGTAAGGATTTTTCATCTTAAATTTTTTACCTTTTTTCACATTCACTTATCTTTTTTACAATACTCTTCTCAAAATGGAAATCAAAAAAAATCCAATTTTATGAGAAAAAAAGAAAGAATGGAGCTAAAAAGTATTGAAAGATTCTGGGGAAGACCCTTTTGAAATAAAAATGGCAGAAATAACCCAAATTATTCAGCATCTTCAAGATTTTTTAACTGGAAAGGTACCTTTTGAGCAAATTCCCAAGAGTCAAAAGGACCAATAATATTAAGAAGATCAACTGTAATGCAAAAATACCCATGTAACTTCTCAAGGAGCAAAAAATAAAGAGAAATATAAGAGATGCCTAAAGGTTTGAAATAGTTGACTCTAAATCCAAGAGAAGAGGAAGACCTCCATCAAAAGTTGCCAGAACAAACACTTCAATATCACAGTCAATTTCCCTCCTAAAATTATGGAAGTGGATTAATCTAAAGATTCTTAAGATTTTTAGGCCTCATTATGAAAATCATTAGCTTCATCAAAAACTGACTCAAATAAAAATAGAAAATCAGGAGTCACCCTCAGAAGGTCCAAAAGATAGTTCAAGAGCAGAAGAACCTCACATAGAAAGTCCCACAAGACAGAAAGAGTTTTAAATATTTAGGATGAAATTGACTTAACCTGTGAGCATTGCAAAATCAATTACCACACGAGTGATTAATACCCCAAGATTTTTGTGAGTTTTTGATTCATTTTAATATATCACTTTTGTTGATCAATATTTTTGACCCATTTTCATTAGGTAACCTGGCTCAGAACACTTTCCAAAGTTCATTTTGAAATACATCTTCAAGCCCATTAATTGCCAAGGTGATGGAAACTGTGGCTATAGAAAAGTATTCCATTAAATTCTCAAGACACAATATAAATGGGCTGATGTTGGGGTAACTTGGATGAACATATTCACAATATTCAAGAACTTTATCAAGCCATGAATACTTTTGTACTTCCAGTAAGCTCATATTTTAAAATAATTGAATGGTATCAAGATGTTAGCCAGGTTTCAGAGAGCAAGTGGATGTCCATTCCTGATATGGGAAATCCAATTGAAAACCAGTATCAAAGACCAGTTTGCTTTTATACCACATTCCAATCTTTCTCCTTTTCCCTTATTTCTGTCCTCAAAATGACAATCCACCCACTTTCATTTGATTTTTGGATATCTTTTCTCATTTTTTCCCTTGGATTTCATCATCTCTAAAAATGACCCTTTCCTACAATTACTGTAAATTTAGAATTTCTTGCCCAATCACAAGCCGTAGGGTGGGCAGATAAATTTAAAAAGCAATTTTTTTTTGTATTTTTCCAATGTTCCTCTCTCCCTCTGGAAAAAAATCAGTATTTTGGAGGTTTATTCATATTGAAATTATTATTTGTTTTCTTTTTCTATACAAGTTATCCCAGTTATCCCCTTTGTAAGGTTTGTCTATGAAACTCTTGATAATAGTAGCAAAATCAAGAGTACTATGACTGTCCTCAGTAGAAATATATAATATAACAAAATATTATAACCACAAATTTAAATATAATTATTAAAAATAATTATATAAAAAAATAAATGAAATTATTATTATACAAATATAATAATAATTATAATAAAGTATAATTATTCTATTATTGTTATAGTCACTGACAGTTATAACAATAAGAAGTGTAAAGCTCTTAATGAGACAATTACACGTCGAAAATATGAATATTAACCACTTATAAATAATATAAATATTATTTATAAAAGAATTAAACACACACTGTGCAGAAATAATTCTTATAGAATAAAAATTCTATATAAAAGAACTAATACTAGATAAAAAAAATATAGAACTTTAGAGAAAACTTACTTATAATATTTATTTAATACAACAAGTCAAACATCAACAGTTATTATATTAAATAATAATTATAAGTTAAACACACACCCAAAATCAATAATTTTAAAGATAAAACAACTTTTTATAATAAAAATTAAGATTAAAGAGTTTTTAAGAGGAATTTGTGGATTTTAAAAGATATTTAAGATGATTAATTTTATATGATAAAATATATTATTGGTGATTACAACAATAATCTAAATTCTATGATTTCAATTCTTTGATTTTAATTAATAAAGAATAAAATAACTAAAGAATTATTTTAATAATAAGATTTTATATTTAATAAAACTTTACCTGTTTAAATTTCTAATATGATTGGATTGATAATGAATGATGGACAAAAACAGTGATGAAAAGACTCTTTTTATGTCTTCAAAGAAGCTCTCATGATTCATAATGGATATAGAGGGCGTGCTCAGGTCAAAACTGAAAAACCATGCTTAAAAATAAAGTTCTTAACTTAAGGTAACTTAATTTCAATTCTCATTTAAAGTTAACAGGGTTATTCGTAACTCCATGTAACTTTGATCCTCATTTAAACTAATTATTTTAAGTTTTCAATATAAATAAACTTATTTATATTAAAGTTCATCACATGAAAAACTTAAAAATAGAGTTTCAAGCAGAAATCTCTTGAACTCAATTTTTAATTAATTTTTAAAGAAATTATAATTTTCTTTGAGCTTTAATTAAAAGAGTAAATTTCCAGGCTAATTACCCAGGAAATTTATTTATAAAAGATACTTAAAATTTAAGTTATATGTAGATAATATTGAATTGTAAGCTGTGTGAAATTTTCAAGCAAATCAATTAAGAATTGGATTTTTAATGAATTTTTGAAGTTATTGCTATTTTTCCACGTAAAATAGCAATACACACCAAACCTTAAGTTTTGATAAGGTTTTAATGCTTGTAACCTTAAAGTTTTAAGCTTACTTAACCTTTGACAGTTCCTAAAACCTTGAATCCAAGCCTGCATATTGGGATTTACCCTCTGGCAGCTTGAAATTCCTGTCTAATTTGGGATAAAACCAGTTTAAACTTTAATGTTGGATCAAAGTCTAATCTTAAAGTTTAAATAAGGTTGAAAATCCTCCAATACAGGTGGACAACCTTAATTGAATCCTTGCAGATCCAAAAAGTTGGGTACCCCAGCTCTATTTGGTCTTTTTCCTTTGTCCCACCTTTTTGCGTGGATTTTGCCCTTTTATTTATTTGAAGCCATACTATGGCCTTAAACCCTTTTGAATTGAGCTCATGCAGGCTTTACATTCTGTATGGCAAATCCTTAGCCAATTCAGTAAATATACACCACACCTCAATTTTAACTGAAATTTTGGTAAGTTTGCATTGACCTTATGCAACTTTAAATTTAAGCTTATTTAAGCTTAAATTTAACAATTTTAAGAAAATGTTAAAAAAGTTACATTAGTACTGTGAGATTCTTAAATCTTCTAATAACATAAGAAATAAGTGTTTTTGGGTATAACACCTCATGGATGTACCCTAGGTTATTTTTGGTGTAGGATCCAAAAATGACATAATATTTATAGCTTTGTTTATCCAAAAAAAAGTTATACTTATTTTTTGTTATTTTTTATTTTAAATTCAATTAAAA
Organism: Austropuccinia psidii; assembly: GCA_023105745.1. Classification (NCBI taxonomy): domain Eukaryota; kingdom Fungi; phylum Basidiomycota; class Pucciniomycetes; order Pucciniales; family Sphaerophragmiaceae; genus Austropuccinia; species Austropuccinia psidii. The sequence goes on from JALGQZ010000011.1 coordinate 23,719,233, forward strand.
AGTCTGTTGAAGACAATTTTAACTGTGTATAAAGCTATTTGTGGCCTTATGGGTATGTTATACATACCTTACAGGCTCACATTCCCTACCACCAAAAAAAATTGTACCACAATTTTTCCTTTGTAGTATACCCCCAAGTTATTTGGGGGGGGTATAATGCAATGTTCAACCTCTCTACCTATACTTTTCTAAGTATGTAAAGCACACAATTAAAACTTTTAATTGAGCAATTGGTCTTCTCTCATGTCTGAATCTTCTGAGAACCTTTTGGGAATCAGGTATTTTGCTTTCTACAATCCATTCATCTTCATGTTGTGGATTTTTATACCTGACTAAGTATTCTCTTTCATTTTTTCCCCTAAGTCTTCTTTCTTTCAAGACTTTTGGTACCTTTTTCTTCTCACTTTGATCTAGTGGGGGTACTTCTAAGGGTGTTTCATTTCTCAAAGGAAATAATTCCTTATCACTTGAAGTGTAATTCTTTACTAGACTGACAGGGAAAGTTGGATGTTTGTTTGCCAGTTCTCCTGACAGTTCTACCTGTACTGCATTTGTCCCATGAAGGGCTTTAATAATAAATGGTCCTGCAAAGGAATCTTTCAATTTCTTTGGGCCTTTGATGTTATTAAAGTTCAAGCTTGAAACTAGTATTAAGTCCCCTACTTTGAATTATGGGGTCTTATGACTTTTATCCCATTTCTGTTTAGCATATTGAAAGGCATCATTCATGGTTTGATTTGCATGATGTCTTACTTTATCAAGCAATAGCTTAAAGCTTGAAGCAGTTGGATGAATATCAATCAGATCTTTTTTCAAAGTATCAATTGGAAGTTTGGGGTTCTATCCTTTTTCTAACATTGAAGGAGTTTTGCCTGTTGAAGCATGGATGGAGGTCTTGTAGGCTAATTCCAATGCTGGTATAAGAGTACACCAATCATGGGTAAAGCCATCAGAATATTTAAACTCCAGGCCATAAGGACAAAATCTTCTGATCATTTCCTCAAGGGTTTGAATCATTCTTTCTGCCAGTCCATCTGTTTGTGGATGGTATGCTGTTGAGAATGATAGTCTTGTACCCAAAAGCTTATGTAAATTAGTCCATAAGGCTGATTTAAATTTTGGGTCTCTGTCACTAATAATGTTTTTAAAGAGACCAGTATGGGATATTACTCTATTCCAGATCAAGAGAGCTGTATCCATAGCTGTGTCATCTTTGTGACATGGTAAAAATATTGGTGTTTTGCTATACCTGTCCACAATAACAAGACATGCATTGTAACTTTTATCACCTCCAGGTGGTAAGGCAGTTACCCAATCCATGTGAACCACTTCCCATGGGGTACTTGGTTCTTGAATATGGATCATTAAACCAAATCTTTTACCAGTAGCTTTATTGGCTTTCTGGCATCTATCACAACTGTGACAGTACTCAATGACATCTCTTCTTCAGACAGATGTCCAGAATATATGTTATCATGGCATTCTAGTAGTATGGTGTTAATTTACATTCTACTACATAGGACCATGACACATGTGTGTTTAGATCTATGATATAGTATGCCATCAAACAAATGGAATCTCCCAATATCATAAGATGTTTTCCAAATATCATACAGAGAATTAGCCAAGGCTACATCTTTGCAACCTTTGTCAAGTAGAGCAGTAAGAATATGACAATTTTTGTCCTGCTTATAGCTTTCTCTAACTTCTTCAAAGAATTCTGTTCCAACATCCGTGATATTAATTCCTTCAATTGGAATTTGAGGTTCTGCACTTGTAGGAACATAGTCAGGGTTATCAGGTGTATTTGGTAATGCCCATCTACTTAAGCCATCAGCATTCTTATGAATATTTCCAGCTTTATGTACTATGGTCATATTGCCTCTATACTCCTGGGTAGCAATCTGCCATCTTAACATGTGTCTGTTTGGAGTTTTCATGTTAAGAAGTGATTTTACTGCATTACAATCAGTAATTACTTCAAAAACACTACCATCAAGATAGTAATGAAGTTTTTCCAAAGCCCAAACAAGGCAAAGGCACTCCATTTGGCTAGCTCCATATCTGGCCTCAGTAGGTTTAATTTGTCTTGAAATAAAAAAAATTGGACCTTCATAAGGTTTGTCATTGACAATTTGAACCTGATGAAGAGCAGCTCCTAAACCTTCCCCACATGCATCAATATACAGCTTGAAAGGAAGCTTCCAGTTTGGCATCAATAATAATGGTGCATTGGTCAAGGCATACTTGATTTGCTCATATTCTTGAATCCTCTCCTGTGTCATTTCAAAACCAGTTTGTTGATCACAACTTTTGTATAATGATCTGGCATGGATAGCAAAATCTTTAAGGTGTTGCCTGTAATAACTGGCAAACCCTAAAAAAGACATCATTTCTTTTTTGTTCTGGGGCATTTGCTTCAGTAAACCTGCAGCCACTTTGTTCTTGTCAACACCAAGGCTCAGTCCTGAGACTAAATTTCCTAGAGCTTTTAACTCATGAAACCCAAAATTACATTTTTTAAGAGATATTTTCATTTTCACTTGAAGAATTTTCTTAAGTACTAATGAAAGTCTCTCTAAATTTAATTGCCAGGTTTCTGAACAAATGATAATGTCATAAATATAAATTATTAACCATCCTTCTGACAATTCATGTGGGAAGATGGTATTCATCATTCTCTGATAATGAGAGGGTGCATTTTTAATACCAAAAGGCATTCTCAAATACTCATAGATCCCACAATGAGTGATTATTCTCAATAATTTCCTAGCATGAGGTGTCAAAACATTCTGGTGAAAGCCTTTTAGAGCATCCATGGAAGTAATGAATATTGCTTTGGATAATTGAGTCAAAGTCTCATGAATTCTAGGGATTGGATACCTGTCTGGAATAGTATAGGTATTCAGTGCTCTAAAATCACCAACCATCCTTGACTTATCATTATGCCAAGTAATGATTACTGGAGTTGTCACTTCTACCTCCTCATTGTGTCCAGCTTTCCTAAGAACCCCCAGTTTCATTAGTTCATTAATATGATTTTCTAATGCTTCTCTATCCCTAGGGCTAGCTGGGTAAGCTGGTCTTCTTAATAGTGGCAGATAAGGCCTTTCCACATTAAGCATAATGTCCACCTCATGGCCTTTTATAGCCCCAAGTGGTTCATTATCTGAAGCAAAGGCTTCCCTGTATTGAAATAAAATTTCAATAAGCTCTTCCTTCATTTCCAGTGTTAATTCAGGACTAATTTGTGCTTCAATTAATTGACTTCACACAAATTTTTCCTTATAAACATTTTTTACTTGTTTAATGACAGTAATCTCTCTTTTTTCTAGAGGAAAAGCAAATTTTTGTCTTTTATTTTCCCCTATAGTGAAATACCTGTCTTTATGATTATTAATATCAATACAATAAATATTGAGATAATCATTCCCAAGTATAAAGTGTTGTGAAGTACAATTATTCATAACAACAATTTCAACTTTCAATCTTATACTTCCTGCAGGATGAGGAAATATGATTGCTGCTTCAAATATACCCAAGGGGTGCATATTTTGGCTAGCACTGCTGAATGTTATACCTTCAATTGGCATTAATTTGTCTTGCCAATTGGTATAAACTTTGTCAAGATAATCTTTTCCAACACAATTGCAAAAAGAACCTGATTCAAGGTGTATCTTGGCTTCTGTGTTGTTGATCACAATATTAGTGATACAAGATGAACCAGATGTATAACGTTTACCTCTGGCAGGTTTGGTTTTCTGCATTTTAGCATCTTGCACATGTATGAGATCCATACATTCATCACTATACTATGTTAAATGAGTGTGTACCTCAGTGACTTCAAAAGAAACATTAATGTTTTCTATACTAAGTTCCTCTGGTACTTCTTCTTCTTCTGAAGGCTCAGAATCACTTTCATGTAAAGATAAATTAGTTGTTTCTTTTGTGTCTTCCACTTTTTCAGCATTTATCTCATTGATTCTTGTCTTTTTTGGGCAAGTGTTTGCTAAATGAGATGTGCTTCCACATTTGTGACATTTCAAAGGAAGTCTGTCTTGTGGCTTATTTGGTTTTGAAATTGGTTTCCCATTAGTCTTATTGTCTATTGGAGATTTGGACCAATTTCTTCCAATTTTTTTTCTAGTAGTGATGTCCTCCATAGCATTTATATAATCTTCTGTAGAGCAAGGCTCAATACATCTGCTTCTTATAGCATGCTCAAGATCACCACCACACTTTCTTAATATCCTTTTATGTACCATTGTATCAGAAATATCAGGATGAAGGGCAGTTAATCTGTCCTTCTGTTTAAGAAGCCAAGACATGGGCCTGTCCCTCTCAATATTGAAAATGGCTTCTTCAAAAGAATTTTCCATTATAAATCTCCAGGAATCATTAGCCCATTTGGAAATAATTTGTTCTTTCCACAAAGGCCAAGAATGTTTACCATGGTCTTTTCTCATTTTATAATACCATTTCTTTGCTGATCTGGTAAATAATGAGTGTAATCTGGCACTTATGTTTTCATCTGGTATGTTAAAGTCTTCTTTGAACATATCACTTGTTTTCATAAATTCCATGTGATTATATTCTCCTTCACCATTGAAGGTTGGCAATTCCTCTAATTTTGGAATGTCTTTGAAATTGCAAGCAGTTTCCACCTCATTACTTGAAATGGTATGATGTAAATCATTAAGCACATTTCTGTCAAGAATTAGTGTGGATTGCCTTGGAAATTCATTTTTGAGTGATATATTATAAATACTTGATTGAATGTCTTCTTTCAATTCAAGTCTTTCTTTATCACTTTTTTCCAATTGTTCTTGGAAAAGAGCTGCATTGTGACCAGTTGAATTTTCCAAGTTTTGAACTTGTAATTTCAATTCTCTTAACTGTCCAGTTATAAAAGAAATTGAGTTGTCATCTGGTTGATTGAGCAAAGTAACTTTAGACTCAATTCTTGCACAAATTTGCGTCAAAGACACAATATTGTCCTTATTAACATTTTCAAGTCCAATAATGGTCTTTTGTTGTTCTTTCACTTGTAATATCTCATTACCCAACTTTTGTTGGATATACTCAAATGTTTTAAACTTTGTTATAATTTCTTTATTACAAGATTCAAATTTAGTTACAAGCTTAACAAGATCTATTTCTTTGGGAAAGATTGGCTCAATCTTTCCTCCTCCTTGTTTTTGAATTCCATCAGAGTTCTTGCCATATTGAACACATTGTCCATGGCTATCTTTTCTTTCCTTGGGATTCTTTAATTGTAAGGTTTGACTATGAAACAATAAGTAAAAATTACTAATTTATTACTTATTGTACTCTGAATGTCCTTATAATTGAAATAAATAAGATTAAAATAATAATAATAATAAAGAAATATTATTATTATGGCGTAAAAATATTATATTATTAAATAAATATAATAATATAATTAATATTATATGAAATTATAATATTATAAATAATATATTAATATAAAATAATTAATATATTATAAAGCTCTTTATTATTGTTACCAACAAATAATAAAGGCGTAAAAAATTGTTTTTTATAAATAAAAAACAATTAATAACAATAATATTACTAATATTAAAGTTATATATTAATATAAATACTATTTATATTAATTAAGAATTATTAAGAGTAATAATAAGAGAGAAATTATTATAATAAGATGAAATAACCTACTTTTAAAACTTAAAATAATAATTTTGAGATATTTTACGCCAAAAGAATATAATACAACTTTTTCAAATTGTATTTACAATAAAAAATAAAGAAAATTACTAAATTTCTTGATTTTACGTGGAAATGAGTTTTTAGAGAGATTTTTAACAAAAACAATTAAATAAATGATTTAATCACGTCAAAATAGATGATTATAGCAAGGTGGTCTTTGGTCTTTAATAATATAATAGTTTTATATATAAAGAATAAAGAAATTACCTTTGATTTAATTGATTTAATGTTTTTGATGCGTCTCAGGGGAAAACAGAGTAAAAAGAGCTCTATTTATAGTAAATACCTCCCTCCTAGAGTCCAACAGGCTTCTAGTAGACGTGTACTGATCATATCCACTGGAATTGATCAATATTTTAAGGTTTGAGGGTGATTACATCATGATCAAACCATATTACATCATTATTACACCATTATTTAGAGTTATCACTATAACTCTAAGTGTGATGACATCAGAGGCTTGGCAGAACCCCAAATTTCGTGGATTTTATTAGTTTTAATCATAAACTAATAGTATTCACCAATTTTATCACTCTTAAGACTGTTAAACTTAATTTAAGGTTACAGTATGTGATCATAACAGCTCAATTTAAGCTCAAACTTTGATCCTCAATAACTTTTAAGGTTTTCACGCTACAGCAATTCAGAGAGTGAATTCTGATAGCCTGACATAACCTTATTATGCTGCCAAGAGCTTTTCATTACATCATCAAAACTCTAATTTTGATGATTTTTCTTGTAACTCATCTTTTCTGTCGAAATTCAATATTTTAAACTTCAAACCTTGATTTCAGGGGGTTATACCCTGAATTTAATAATAAAAATTACATCATTCTTCACGAATGAACTAGGAGAATCTAACTGTGTACTTTTTTTAAGTTTGGACTACTTTCACAACAAAGTGGTCAACAGCTCTGTTGATTTTTATCAATATTTCCTCATAAGTCTTAACCTTGTTTATAATTTGCAAAATAAAGTTCATATCTGTGTTCTTACAGTAATTACGTGGTAACTTTATTTTTGGTTCATCATTCTAGCATGTATAGTTTAGAAGATATTAGCTATGATCACTGAATATATGTGTTGACCAAAAAAGTGCATATATTCAGGATAATTCCTTAAGTATTGATTTTGGGAATTAGCTTATTAATTGTATTATATGTGGAATTTTGTGGGGAATCCCTGGTACAATTTATTTCACATGTTGTTTCATTAGTTTCTGAGATAAATAAGGTTTTATGATTTTTATAAGGTATTATACCTTATAATTCCTTAAATATTGACTTTACAGATATGCCATAAAAGTGGTATATGTGTATTTTTCCATGGGGAATCCAATGGTATAATTTATTTCACATGTTCATTCATTGGTTTTTAAGTTAAACCAATTTTAGTACCAATTTATGGTATTTTTTGTATATTTGAGTAATTATTTTTAGTGTATAATTATTCTAATTAATTTTAATATAATTATATTAAAGGTATAATTATTATTAATCTTTTTTGTGACCTTATTGGATATGTGGTCATATCTCAAAGGCTTACATTCCCTACCACCAAAAAAGATTGTACCACAATCTGATATATGTGATTAGGGTATCATCCACTGTCCTACCTCTTCAATAGACTTTTGTTAGTCTTGAAGCTCAATAATGCTTAACTTTTTATTTTTCAGGTTTTCTTTCATGTCTGAACCTTCTTAGTAATTTATCAGCATTTGTTATATCTTTCTCAAGTAGCCATTCATCTTCTTGAGTTGAATTTCTATACCTTACAAGGTATTCCCTTTCTTTTTTGTTTCTTGTCCTTCTTTCTTTAAGGACTTTTACTATTTTCTTTTCCTCTCCTTCCTCTAAGGGGGGAATTTCAAGTGGGGGTTTATTTCTTAGTGGAAATAACTCCTTGTCACTTGAACTGTAAGGTTTTATCAGACTTACAGGGAAAGTTGGGTGTTTGTTCATTAGTTCACCTGTGAGTTCTAATTGCACAGCATTGGGTCCATGAAGTGCTTTTATCATAAATGGTCCTGCAAAAGAATCTTTCAATTTCTTTGGGCCTTTTATGTTATTGAAATTAAGGGTTGATACTAAAACCAAGTCCCCTATTTTGAAGTCAGGTGGTTTATGACTTTTATCCCATCTTTCTTTTGCATATTTAAAAGAATCTTGCATGCATCTGTTTGCATGGTGTCTTGCTTTGTCAAGCATTATCTTGAAACTGCTTGCTGTTGGATGTATATCCACTAAGTCCTTTTTGAGGGTATCATAAGGAAGTCTTGGATTCCAACCTTTCTCTAGCATTGCTGGTGTTTTGCCAGTAGAAGAATGGATTGATGTCTTATATGCCAGTTCAAGTGCTGGTATTAGTGTACACCAATCATGGGTAAAACCATCAGAATCTTTGAATTCTAGCCCATAAGCACAGAATCTTCTGATCATATCCTCTAGGGTTTGTATCATTCTTTCTGTTAGACCATCAGTTTGAGGATGATAAGCTGTTGAGAATGATAACTTTGTCCCAAACAAGTTATGGAGGTTTGTCCATAATGCTGAAGTGAACTTTGGGTCTCTGTCACTTATAATATTTTGGAATAAGCCTGTGTGGCTAATGACTTTATTCCATATCATTATGGCTGTATCCATAGCTGTGTCATCTTTATGACATGGTAAGAACATGGGAGTTTTACTGTACCTGTCAACTAACACTAGACATGCATTATAACTCCTGTCTCCTCCTGGAGGTAAGGCTGTTACCCAATCCATATGAACTATTTCCCATGGGGATTTTGGTTTTTGGATTTGGATCATCATTCCAAATTTCTTTCCTGTGGCTCTGTTGGCTTTTTGACATCTGTCACAGGTTTGGCAGTACTCTGCAACATCTTTCTTCCAATTTGGCCACCAAGAGCAGGTTTTCACCCTCTCTAGTGTCCTATCTTCTGAGAGATGTCCAGATGCAACACTATCATGACACTCATGTAAAATAGTGTTTATTAGTGTTCTATCTGTTAAGGCCATAACACATGTGTGTTTTGTTCTATGGTAAAGGATTCCATCAAGGAGGTGAAATCTTCCTTCATCATATGCCTTTTTCCATATTTCATCTAGTTTTGATGAAAGTGATGGATCTTTGCAGTCTTTCATTAGAAGTTGGCTTAAGATATGGCAATTTTTGTCTGTCTTATAGCTTTCTTTAACTTGGTTAAAGAATTCTGTGCCAATGTCTGTAACACATATTCCTTCTATATGGTGCTCTTCTTGTGGTACCCATGCTGGATTGTCAGGGGTATTTGCTAGAGCCCATCTGCTAAGACCATCTGCATTTTTATGGATATTTCCAGATTTATGAACAATAGTCATATTTCCTCTATATTCTTGGATAGCAATTTGCCATCTCAGCATATGTCTATTTGGAGTCTTCATATTTAATAGTGATTTCACAGCATTACAGTCTGTGATTACATCAAATACTGTGCCATCCAAATAATAATGCAGTTTTTCCAAAGCCCACACTAAGCATAAGCATTCCATTTGGCTTGCTCCATACCTTGCTTCTGTTGGCTTTATTTGCCTTGAAATGAAACAAATTGGTCCTTCCACTGGTTTATCATTGATAATTTGTGTTTGGTGAAGTGCAGCACCTAGTCCTTCTCCACAAGCATCAATGTACAGTTTGAAGGGTAGTTTCCAATCTGGCATTAGAAGAAATGGGGCATTTGTTAAGGAATTTTTCAATTCTTCATATGCCTTGACTCTTTCTTCTGTCATCTCATAGACTGTTTGTTGGTCACATAGCTTATACAAGGATTTAGCAATCTTTGCAAAGTCCTTTATATGCTGTCTATAGTAACCAGCAAATCCTAGAAATGATTGCATTTCTTTTTTGGTTTGAGGCATTGGTTTAAGTAGTACTGCTGCTACTTTATTTTTGTCTATGCCTAGACTAAGTCCAGATACTACATGTCCTAGGGCTTTTAATTCACTATATGCAAAATGACATTTTTTCAATGAAATTTTCATATTTACTTGGACTATTTTCTGTAGTACCCTTTCTAGTCTTGTCAGGTGATTTTCCCAAGTTTCTGAGCAAACTATGATATCATCAATGTAGATTATTAACCATCCTTCTGATAATTCTTCAGGAAATATGGTATTCATCATTCTTTGATAATGGGAAGGTGCATTTTTTATCCCAAATGGCATTCTTAAGTATTCAAAAATTCCACAATGGACTATTATTCTTAGTAGTTTCTTGGCATTGTCTGTTAAGACATTTTGATGAAAACCCTTAAGAGCATCCATAGCTGTGATGAACTTAGCTTGTGACAATTGGGTCAATGTCTCATGGATTCTGGGTATTGGATATCTGTCTGGAATGGTATAGGTATTCAGGGCTCTGAAGTCTCCTACCATCCTTGATTTTCCATTATGCCAAGTTATAATGACAGGTGTAGTAACTTCTACTTGTTCATTATGTCCAACCTTTCTTAATACTCCAAGGTCCATTAATTCTTTAATGTGCACCTCTAGGGCTTCTCTAGCTCTTGGACTGGCTGGATAAGCAGGTCTTCTTAATAAAGGTGGGTAAGGTTTTTCTACATTAAGAATTATATCCACTTCATGTCCAATTATGGCACCTAGTGGTTCTTTGTCAGTTGCAAAGGCATTTTTATACTTAAATAAGAGATCAATCAATTTTTCTCTCATTTTTTCTGTTAATTCTTGGTTGAATTCTGCCTCTTTGAGTTGTTCAGATATAAAAAGTTCTTTTTCTGGAATTTTTTCCTCATTCTTAATAACTGTGATTTGTTTTTTGTTATTTAAGAATCCAAACTTTTGTCTTTTATTATCTCCTATGGTAAAATATCTATCCTTTTGGTTGGAGATATCTATACCATAGATTGATAAGTAGTCATTCCCAAGTATGAAATGATTACTAGTACAGTTGTCCATTACTACAAACTCTACTTTAATTCTGACACATTGTGAGGGATGAGGAAAAATTAGTGTTAAATCAATTATTCCAAGGGGCTTCATGCTCTCACTTGCACTACTAAATTTGACACCTTGTATTGGCATAAGTTTTTCTTGCCAGTCTGGGACAATGGTTTTTAAATAACTTTTGCCAACACAAGTGCAATATGCTCCTGTATCCAAGTTAATCTTTCCTTCTTGGTTATCAACCATAACAATACTTATACTTGATTTTCCAGCTGTATATCCCATTCCTCTTGCAGGTTTGGTTCTATACATTTTGGCATCTTGTATGTTTGTCAGGTTTGTGTCAGATGTTCCAACTTGTGGCAAGTTTGAGTTAATATCCAGTACTTCATAAATTATATCAATATTATTAATTGGTGCATTAATTATATTGATTTCATCACTTTCAGAGCTCTCTGACTCTTCTGTCTCTTTTTCAGAGTCAGATTCTTCTTCTTTGTCATTGTGGTTTTCTGTTTCCACAATTTCATTAATCTTTGCTTTTTTAAGGCAATTATTGGCTAAGTGTCCAATACCTCCACATTTATGGCATTTTCTTTGCTCATTATTGTTGGATGTATTGGGTTTAAAGGATTCTTTTGATTTATCTTTCTTGATAAATGGTTTATTTGGGCTTTTAATGTCCAATTTTTTCCAAGTCCTGCCAATTTTTGTCCTTGTCACTATATCTTCTAGTGCATTTATATACTCTTCTGTGGAGCATGGTTCTATACACCTGCTTCTTAGGGCATGTTCTAGTTCCCCTCCACATTTTTTAAGTATTTTCATATGTACCATCTTCTGTGACATTTCTGGGTACAGTGCATTAAGCCTTTCAACTTGTTTTAAGAACCAAGTTAAGGGTTTATCTTTCTCTGGGTCAAAGAAAGAGTTTTCAAATGCATTTTCTATCTTATACCTCCAGGCATCATTTGCCCACTTGGTGATTATTTCTTGTTTCCACCAAGACCAGGTATTTTTACCATTTGTCTGTCTTATGCCATAATACCATCTTTTTGCAGATTTCTCAAATAATGAATGTAATCTTGCAGTGATTAATTCATCTGGTATGGCATAGTCTTCTTGTAACATGTCAATTGTTTTAATAAATGACATGTGGTCATATTCACCTTCTCCTGTGAATGTTGGCCATTCCTTCAATTGAGGTGCTTCCTTCATTAAGACTTGGTTATTGTCTTGGTGACTTAAGTCTGTTATGAAAGGATTTGACAATTCCTCTTTTGTTTTTATAGGGCTTCTTATATGGGAAAATGGTGTTGATAACTTTGGCATATTTAAATTAGCCTCATTAATTTTATCCATTTTTTCTGTAATAAGCCTTATTTCACTTTGAATATCATCTTTTAGATGCATTCTTGCTTCATCACTTTTTTCCACATGGTCCAAAAGTAATTTTTGGTGTGATGAAGTCTTTTCTTCAAATTTTTCTACAGAAATACTTAATTTATTTAATTTTTCTGTAAGGTTATCAATACTCACATCATAATTGATTGTCAAAGTCTTGTCTTTGATATCTTTTATGTATTTATACAATTCTTGTTGTCCTTGTATTAATTTTTGAGTATTGTCAATTAAATTCTTTGGTTTATTATTTTCAACAATAAACTTAATGTTGTCAATTTCTTTCTTGTTTTGTATAACAATTTTTGTTAAAGAAGATAAATTGTTATTTATTTCTTTTAGTGATAATAAACTGTTTTTAATTTCTTTTAGAGGTAATATACTATTTTTAATTTCTGTTAAAGTATTTACAACATCTTTGGACAAGGTTATTTCTTTGGGAAATGAGGTTGTCTCATTCTTTGCTCTTCCTTGTCCTTGAATTCCATCAAGGTTCTGGCCATGTTGAAAACATTGTCCATGGCATCCTTTTGGATTCTTGGGATTCTGTAGCTTGGGGAATATGGTTTCCTCCAATGCTTTTTCTTGTTCTTCTTCCCTTCTTGGGGAAGTGGGTTGGCTTGAGGCTTGCTGGTAGAAGCTACTGGGGCTTCTTCCTTGGTTGCCTCCCTCTTTTTGGCATGATAATCCTTGATTTTTTTGATTTGAGGTTTGGATGACAGTGGATTCCATCCATTGGAGTATTTCACTATCTCCTCCTCTTTGAGGAACTTTTTCAGGATGTGCCAGGAGTTCATCACTCCTTGGTGTATTTGAGGCAGCATTTCCCAGTCTTTGTCCTTGTATACTGTGTAATACTGCTTGTACTGGCTCATGTAGATGTCTATTTGAGCCCTCTGAATGTGATTTGTACCTGTTTGAGTTACTTATACTTAGCTCCAATTCAGGCTCAGATATCATGGGCATTTCTGGGACTTGCCTTTGGGATAAGGCACTTCCTTGTGTGGATTCTGTTCCACTGGGGATATTGCCCTTTCTTTTCCCTTTTGAGGGATCAATTCTACTTCTGAGTCCAGCTCCATCTGATTGGATGGAGTATTGGGAACCTCTTCTGGTAGTCATAATTAAAGAATAAGAAAAAATAAAAGTATTTTAGAATAAAATTCTTTTATGGCAATTTAAAAAGAGGTGCTCACCTTCAGAGTCTTGAATGGTGGGCCCTGGAAAGTCTAATTTCTTAGCTTTCTTTCTTTTGGTGATAACTGGTGTTGGAGAACTTTGACAAGTTTCTTCCACCAATCTCTCAACAGTAGTTTGGTTGTCTTCTGTTGGGTTATCTTCAAACACTAAAAAAGACAAATAAATATAAGTCTTTTTATAAGAAGTGTTATTTTTGGCAAGATATGGCAATTTTCCACGTAGAAATTGCTCTTATATCTTAAAAAAATGAAATAAATAAAGAAATGAATAAAAATGAATAAAAATAACTTTTTTATTGGTTTTTAATATTTTTTAATATTTTTTATGTATATTTTTATTTTTGAAGAATAAAATAAAAAATGAATATGATTCTTATAAAATTAAATTATAATAAAAATTATTTTTAATTTATAAATTATCTTTTTTAATCACTAGAGTCACTCAAAGAAAGTTCTTGCAAGTCTAAGGATGTGAAAAACCACGTGTAAGACAGTACAATTGCTTTCCAAATGCCTCAATAGCTTTTAAAATCAATAAGATATAAAATTATTATATAATTTTATGATTATAAATATAATTTATTATTGGATAAACCCAAATAGAATCTTTTTTTAAAGGTCTTTTAAGTAAATATCACGGCCAGGCCCCCAAATGTAAGGTTTGACTATGAAACAATAAGTAAAAATTACTAATTTATTACTTATTGTACTCTGAATGTCCTTATAATTGAAATAAATAAGATTAAAATAATAATAATAATAAAGAAATATTATTATTATGGCGTAAAAATATTATATTATTAAATAAATATAATAATATAATTAATATTATATGAAATTATAATATTATAAATAATATATTAATATAAAATAATTAATATATTATAAAGCTCTTTATTATTGTTACCAACAAATAATAAAGGCGTAAAAAATTGTTTTTTATAAATAAAAAACAATTAATAACAATAATATTACTAATATTAAAGTTATATATTAATATAAATACTATTTATATTAATTAAGAATTATTAAGAGTAATAATAAGAGAGAAATTATTATAATAAGATGAAATAACCTACTTTTAACACTTAAAATAATAATTTTGAGATATTTTACGCCAAAAGAATATAATACAACTTTTTCAAATTGTATTTACAATAAAAAATAAAGAAAATTACTAAATTTCTTGATTTTACGTGGAAATGAGTTTTTAGAGAGATTTTCAACAAAAACAATTAAATAAATGATTTAATCACGTCAAAATAGATGATTATAGCAAGGTGGTCTTTGGTCTTTAATAATATAATAGTTTTATATATAAAGAATAAAGAAATTACCTTTGATTTAATTGATTTAATGTTTTTGATGCGTCTCAGGGGAAAACAGAGTAAAAAGAGCTCTATTTATAGTAAATACCTCCCTCCTAGAGTCCAACAGGCTTCTAGTAGACGTGTACTGATCATATCCACTGGAATTGATCAATATTTTAAGGTTTGAGGGTGATTACATCATGATCAAACCATATTACATCATTATTACACCATTATTTAGAGTTATCACTATAACTCTAAGTGTGATGACATCAGAGGCTTGGCAGAACCCCAAATTTCGTGGATTTTATTAGTTTTAATCATAAACTAATAGTATTCACCAATTTTATCACTCTTAAGACTGTTAAACTTAATTTAAGGTTACAGTATGTGATCATAACAGCTCAATTTAAGCTCAAACTTTGATCCTCAATAACTTTTAAGGTTTTCACGCTACAGCAATTCAGAGAGTGAATTCTGATAGCCTGAAATAACCTTATTATGCTGCCAAGAGCTTTTCATTACATCATCAAAACTCTAATTTTGATGATTTTTCTTGTAACTCATCTTTTCTGTCGAAATTCAATATTTTAAACTTCAAACCTTGATTTCAGGGGGTTATACCCTGAATTTAATAATAAAAATTACATCATTCTTCACGAATGAACTAGGAGAATCTAACTGTGTACTTTTTTTAAGTTTGGACTACTTTCACAACAAAGTGGTCAACAGCTCTGTTGATTTTTATCAATATTTCCTCATAAGTCTTAACCTTGTTTATAATTTGCAAAATAAAGTTCATATCTGTGTTCTTACAGTAATTACGTGGTAACTTTATTTTTGGTTCATCATTCTAGCATGTATAGTTTAGAAGATATTAGCTATGATCACTGAATATATGCGTTGACCAAAAAAGTGCATATATTCAGGATAATTCCTTAAGTATTGATTTTGGGAATTAGCTTATTAATTGTTTTATATGTGGATTTTTGTGGGGAATCCACTGGTACAATTTATTTCACATGTTGTTTCATTAGTTTCTGAGATAAATAAGGTTTTATGATTTTTATAAGGTATTATACCTTATAATTCCTTAAATATTGACTTTACAGATATGCCATAAAAGTGGTATATGTGTATTTTTCCATGGGGAATCCAATGGTATAATTTATTTCACATGTTCATTCATTGGTTTTTAAGTTAAACCAATTTTAGTACCAATTTATGGTATTTTTTGTATATTTGAGTAATTATTTTTAGTGTATAATTATTCTAATTAATTTTAATATAATTATATTAAAGGTATAATTATTATTAATCTTTTTTGTGACCTTATTGGATATGTGGTCATATCTCAAAGGCTCACATTAATTCTGCAGGTAAGGCTTGTTCCATTTGGGCTTTGCCTTTTGCTTGCCCTTCTTATTGGTCTTTGGGGCTTGCTTGGGCTTGTTTGGCACTTGTTGAGGTGGATTTTTGCTGGTGTATGCTTGGGGAGCTTCCACTGGGCTGTTTTCCTTGCCTTGCACCAACTTCTTCTTCTGATCCTCTGATAACATGCTTTGGTTTTTCAACCAAGCTTTTATCTGTTGGACTTGTCCTTTGCAAGACATTGGTGTCCAACCCTTCAGAAGATCCTCTGTCTTTTCTGGCCCCATGAACTTCTTTACTTGAAGATAAGAGTTCATGGTGCCTATCCAAAGACTTGGGAGAAGTTCCCACTCTTGCTGTTTGGTGGCCATAAACCAGTTCTTGTACTGAGACTGGTAAATCTCCACTGCTGCCTTTTGGAAATGATTCAGGTCTAACAGAAATAGCAGTTATTTCAGCTTCTGGACTCTCAATAAGAGGTTCAAAGGTGCTGGCTAACCTTTGGGAACTGGTGGAAGTTCTGGCATCCTCCATTTGTGCCTCTCCTCTGGGCTGACATTCTTGTCTTTTTGATTTGTGACTGGAATGTCCTGGTCCAGATCCATTTGATTGGATGGAGTAATTACTTCAACTTCTAGTAGGAGTCATTGCATGTCAATTTTAAGAAAAAAATAGACTAAGAGTGGATTGAATTCACCTGCTGGACCTTTAAAGGGTTCTTTGGTTATTAAACCCCTTGGTGCTGGGCTGGTTTGAATTTCAATACTAGACTCTGAGGCTTCAGAGTCTGAAGAGCTGTCTCTAATTGATGACACTAGAGAAAAATAAAAATATAAGTTATTTTATCAAACAATAAAAATAACTTATAAACTCAACTTATTGAATAAAGTTGTTTTAATGTGATTTATGGCAAATTACATCAAAAATAAAGAAAAATGTCTAAGATAAAAGAAAAAATGTTTTTATTAAAGATTTTTAATTTTTTAATTTTTTATTTGATTTTCTATTTTCTTTAAAGAAATAATAATTATGCAATTAACAAGTTTATTAATCAAAATTGTATTATTATTCACTTTATACTAGAATCACTCAAAGAAGAAATTTCAAGTCTGTGATGTGAAAAAGCCACTAGGTAGACAAAAGAAATTTATTCCAAGTCACTCAATAGTATATTGTTTCAAACAATATTCTTAAGAAAAAATAAATCTATTAATATTATAAAGATTATTTATAAGGGATAAGTCCCAAAAAAGCCAATATTAAGATAAATATGGCAATTTCACTTCAAAAAACAGTAAAATAAGGTCTAGAATATGATTTATGTCCCAAAGATTGGTTAAAATGATGGCCAGGCCCGCAAATGTAAGGTTTGTCTATGAAACTCTTGATAATAGTAGCAAAATCAAGAGTACTATGACTGTCCTCAGTAGAAATATATAATATAACAAAATATTATAACCACAAATTTAAATATAATTATTAAAAATAACTATATAAAAAAAGAAATTTAATTATTATTATAAAAATATAATAATAAAAAAATAAATAATTATAATAAAGTATAATTATTCTATTATTGTTATAGTCACTTACAGTTATAACAATAAGAAGTGTAAAGCTCTTAATGAGACAATTACACGTGGAAAATATGAATATTAGCCACTTATAAATAATATCAATATTATTTATAAAAGAATTAAACACACACTGTGCAGAAATAATTCTTATATAATAAAAATTCTATATAAAAAAACTAATACTAGATAAAAAATATAGAACTTTAGAGAAAACTTACTTATAATATTTATTTAATACAACAAGTCAAACAACAACAGTTATTATATTAAATAATAATTATAAGTTGAAAACACGCCTAAAATCAATAATTTTAAATATAAAACAACTTTTTATAATAAAAATTAAGATTAAAGAGTTTTTAAGAGGAATTTGTGTATTTTAAAAGATATTTAAGATGATTAATTTTATATGATAAAATATATTATTGGTGATTACAACAATAATCTAAATTCTATGATTTTAATTAATAAAGAATAAAATAACTAAAGAATTATTTTAATAATAAGATTTTATATTTAATAAAACTTTACCTGTTTAAATTTCTAATATGATTGGATTGATAATGAATGATGGACAAAAACAGTGATGAAAAGACTCTTTTTATGTCTTCAAAGAAGCTCTCATGATTCATAATGGATATAGAGGGCGTGCTCAGGTCAAAACTGAAAAACCATGCTTAAAAATAAAGTTCTTAACTTAAGGTAACTTAATTTCAATTCTCATTTAAAGTTAACAGGGTTATTCGTAACTCCATGTAACTTTGATCCTCATTTAAACTAATTATTTTAAGTTTTGAATATAAATAAACTTATTTATATTAAAGTTCATCACATGAAAAACTTAAAAATAGAGTTTCAAGCAGAAATCTCTTGAACTCAATTTTTAATTAATTTTTAAAGAAATTATAATTTTCTTTGAGCTTTAATTAAAAGAGTAAATTTCCAGGCTAATTACCCAGGAAATTTATTTATAAAAGATACTTAAAATTTAAGTTATATGTAGATAATATTAAATTGTAAGCTGGGTGGAATTTTCAAGCAAATCAATCAAGAATTGGATTTTTAATGAATTTTTGAAGTTATTGCTATTTTTCCACGTAAAATAGCAATACACACCAAACCTTAAGTTTTGATAAGGTTTTAATGCTTGTAACCTTAAAGTTTTAAGCTTATTTAAGCTTTGACAGTTCTGAAAACCTTGAATTCAAGCCTGCATATTGGGATTCACCCTCTGGCAGCTTGAGATTCCTGTCTAATTTGGGATAAAACCCGTTTAAACTTTAATGTTGGATCAAAGTCTAATCTTAAAGCTTAAATAAGGTTGAAAATCCTCCAATACAGGTGGACAACCTTAATTGAATCCTTTCAGATCCAAAAAGTTGGGTACCCCAGCTCTATTTGGTCTTTTTCCTTTGTCCCACCTTTTTGCATGGATTTTTCCCTTTTATTTATTTAAAGCCATACTATGGCCTTAAACCCTTTTAAATTGAGCTCACCCAGGATTTACATTCTGTATGGCAAATCCTTAGCTGATTCAGTAAATATACACCACACCTCAATTTTAACTAAAATTTTGGTAATTTTGCATAAACCTTATGCAGCTTTAAATTTAAGCTTATTTAAGCTTAAATTTAACAATTTTAAAAAAATGTTAAAAAAATTACATTAGTACTGTGAGATTCTTAAATCTTCTAATAACATAAGAAATAAGTGTTTTTGGGTATAACACCTTATGGATGTACCCTAGGTTATTTTTGGTGTAGAATCCAAAAGTGACATAATACTTATAACTTTGTTTATCCAAAGAAAAGTTACACTTATTTTTTGTTATTTTTTATTTCAAATTCAATTAAAAAGTTTGTTGAAGACAATTTTAACTGTGTATAAAGTTATTTGTGGTCTTATTGGTATGTTATACATACCTCACAGGCTCACACCCGTATTAATCTTACTTCTTGCTTCAATATCACCTCAGTAAGTTTTTTCTATCAAAAATATGGTACTTTTGTACTTACAAACAGTCATATTACAAACATGAACCAAAATAAGTAAAAAAAGAACACTTTTTGGGCCTACAGTTGTCCCACCCAAAAAGAATTCCCAAAAATATGGGATTCTGTTTTTTCATTATCAAGATTTGCTTCTTCATTTGAAAAAAGAAATCAAGTAAATTCATAAGTGGGAACGTTTTCATTAATTTTTGAAAAAAATTGGCTATTTTTCCAAATTGGTCAATTCAGAGGAACTGAAAAAAAGGATGAGAAACAAGTTGGGGATATCAGCATCACACAATGGAAAAGATATGGGAAAAACATTGTAAAATTACATAAAAATAGGCTTGAGGAATTTTTTTTAAAAAGCTGGGTCACTTTTGTCATTTCACCAGCACCCTATAAATTAATTAAAAAAAGGAAAAAACCCAATCTATTTTTTTTGATAGAGAAACAGAGATAGAGTGATAGAGAAAGGTTGAGCTATATAGCTTTTTCTTTCACTGAGGAAAAAGAAAAATGTTATTTTGGATGATAAGCATAGATATTCAAAAAAAAATTAGAAAAATTCAGCTTTAATACATTAACACAAAAAAGTTTGATAGAAAATTTTAATCAATTTTAACATTTAAATAGCTTTACTTCAATTTACTTAAATTAAAAGTGTTCCTTCTGCTTTTTTTATGAAAAAGAAGGAGAAAAGAAAAAAGCAACAAATTTGATTTATCAACTCATTTATTCATAAAAAAATTGAAATGAATTTTCTATCCTTTTTTCTCAATTCTATTTTTTTAAGAGAGTTATCAAAATTAATATTTAAAAAAGAATTAACCTTTCTTTTTTACAAAAACAATTCTTATTACTAAAAAAAACAGCCAAATTTCTTTTTATAAATTTAAACATTTAAATATAAGGATTAATTTTCAGTTTGTTGTTTTGAAAAAAAGAAACCTCAGGGATATATATATATTGTTCCTAGTATTATTCAAATTTATTATTTTTTTTACAAAAAAAAAGGAATATATAAAATTATCCAAGGTCAAATTTGTTTTTTTTGAATGGAAATTATAAATATCTAAATCTATAGAGTTCATTAAATTAATCTTGACTTACCTAAAGGTTGAAAATTAAAAATAACTTAATAATGAGAAGTTAAGTTTGCATATATACTTCATTTTTATTTTACTATAAGAAAAGTGTAAAAACTTTTCTTTTTCAAAAAAAGAGTAAAAGAAAAAAGTGCTTTTAACATCAATTAATTCAATTTTAAAATAAATCTATGAAGAATTTTTTTTTAAATAATGACTTTTTTTAATTGATTTTACAAAGATAAATAAATAAAATTAGTTTTTTTCATTATTTTTAATTAAATAAAAAATATATAAAAAATGATTTATTTTTTTATCTATTTTTGAAACAAATTAATGGTCTTCAAAATATTTCATTTCATTACTTTGAATTTTTAATGGTAATTTTACATGAATAATCATGATCCTTAGAAGGGTTTTTTGAGTTAACCAAAAGATTAAAAATTGGAAAAATTGGAATGAAATGTTTTCTTCTTATTTATTGAAAAGAAGAATTAAAATTAAATTGAAAAATAATTGAATTAAAATATATTTAATGGAATAATTTTGTTTTGTCCAGAAAATTATATAGAAATATAAAAAGCAAAATTCAGACTGTTCTTATGAAAATTAAGTCCAAAAAAATTATTGGAAATTGAATTTTATCTTTTTGTTTCTTTCTTTTTTATCGGTTTTTTTTTTAAAAAAGTTGTTATAAGAAAAATTTTAATTCTTTTTTCTTGTTGATAAACAAATCAATTTTTTTTATCAGCTCAATAAAAAATTAAATTTTGACTTAGGTCACCTTCAAATAAATGTTTTATAATTCAATTATAAAAAAAGTATAATTTGATTTTTGGCCATTTTAAGGGTAAAATTAAAAAATTATTAAGAGTTTTATCTCATTCAACCTAAGATTGATGTTAAGCCCAGCGTCTTTTCTGTTGATAATGTGGAATAGTAGGGAGCCTAAAGTTTATGATTAATTGAAGTATATTAAATTTAACTATGTCTCTTTTTTACCCAAATTTAATTGTAATTATATATTATGTAAAAGATATTTAATTTTTTTGATGAGAAAGCTTAATTTAACTATTATTGTGGTACAAGCTCCTTACTACAACTGTCTGAATAAATAAAAAATAAATTGAAAGGATTGAGTTTGAGGTATAAATGTAATCTTGGTTCAAAAAGTGCCAGGCTCTTTGAAATTCCTAACTTTAGGAATCTAGTGTCAAAATTCAAGAAAGAGTTCCTTACTTCTGTAATTAAAGGTCTGTGACTGAATTGAGAATCTGGCTCCAATATCACATATATGACATTTAACTATTACCAAGAGGATAAAAATACCCTTAAATTAAGAAAATCAGCACCAAAAAATATTTAAATAATCCAACAGGTCTTGAAAACACTCTGATGTAAATTAGCCCTCAAACTACAGCTTCAAATGTATCAATGACTGGTTTAAATGGCTAAAATGGCTAGAGCTATAAAGAAATCCAGCCCTTTTGGACTAAACCAAGTTTCAATTCTTCCATAATTCTCTTTTATGTTTCTAATATGGATCTCATGCACTGTATGATAACTCTCTTCTTTTTCATAGGAGATTTTAGAGTAAAAGATAAGCTCTCCTTTACTCAATATCCTATTTTTAAGCTATAACATTTTTCCTTTAAATCAATGAAATTTTACAAACACCACTTTCATTATTTTTTTACAGATTTTAACTCCATTAAATAATAATTGTGGAATTTTTATGTATCTATTAAAATATTTTCAACCCTTCAAACACATTAAAATTTCAATTAAAGAATTATTTATCACTCTGAAATTTCTCACTTGCTTTATATCCTCAATCTGAAAATTTATAGATTGTTTTATTTTATTTTTATTTTTTTTCTTTTTAGAAATTTTTCTTTTATATTGAATCCTTTAGGTATCTCCCTCAATTAAAAAGAACTAATATTATTTCTGGAAATTATCCTTTTAATCCTTGAAAAAATAATTATTATTAAGAATTTTTTATAAAAAAAATTCATTATTGTGAAAAATATTAAATTTTATAAACTAATTTTTATCATACTAAAATTTTCTTTAAAAAAAAGATAAAATTAAACTTTAAGATTTTTTTTAAATTTATTATATTTTTGACTTTTTTAACAAAAACATAAAATCATTCTCTTTTTTTTACCTTAAACTAATTTTGAAGATAGAAAAAGTAACCAAATTATAATCAAATTATAATATCAAAGAATTATGAAAAAAATTACATATTTTCTTGGAAAATATATTAATAGAAGTGATTAACCAGAGGAAGATTTTTCTTTTTGAAATTGTTAACTATTGATCCTAACACCGGAGCATTTTTTATCAAAAAACCTGGTAAATTGAATTCATGATTTTTTTAATGATATTTATAGATTTTAAATGATGTAAATGTCTTCTGATTAATAAACTTGAGGTTACTAAGATAAGAAAAATGAAACAGGGGCGGGTTAGAAATCTGTTTTAGTTTTAATTTTATTTGAGGAGAACAGAATTTACATATTTTCTTCTTTAAGTGATTCAAATATAGAATTAAATGAAACTAAGAGAAATTTTTTACGGGTGAATTTCTAGGAAAATGGATATGAATTATAATCCTAAAATAAGTAAGCTAAAAAAATATCAATGAAATGAAATAAATTTTAAGTAAAAAAGGTAAATATTATAATATTTCATATTTAATTTTGGTAAAAATACTTAGTTAATAGCTGTAAGAAGTTTATATTGGATTATACAATAATAAATAAAAATTAAGGGGATTTGAAAGGAATTTAAAGTTGGGATTAATTGTTATAATTCTCAAAATCATAAACCCATGTTTTACTTGATTAAAGAAATCCGAGTTGGATTTTTTGAGAAACAAAAGCAAACTACATTTATTTTCAATACATGAAGTCACTAGTTATTATCAAGTTTCTAACCAAGGCTTGAAACTCTCACTCTTGAAAAATCTATAGTATGGATTGGCTCAAATTCTTCAACTGAGGTATGATACTTGCTTTGAATCTATGCTTGATCCCTAATATACAAAGAAAAGAAGGTCTCTTTACTCTAAGGTGGGTATAAAAATTTAAAAATTATGTCACTTTCCAACTCCAATATTTCCCATGAGATTTCTTAATTCAAGTATCTCAAAACGTTCAATTATTTTATAATTCTAAATTAGCCCTAAGATTTTTGAATTCAAAGCCACGACTTTTTTTTTGAAAGAATATTAATATATTTAAATTGAGGCTTCTGGTATTGTATTTTATTCCCTTATGAATTCTTAGTGGGATTTGAAACTAGAAGATCTCTCAAATAATTATCCTTGAGAGTTTTACAAAGGAGATTTATTTCATATTGAATAATTAAGAACTATGTGTTATTAATATCAGTCTTTTCATCAAGTGTTTTTCAGAGAACATGGCTATTGTTCTCTGAACTTATCATATTAAATATTTTTACCATATTTATAAATCCAAGCTTCTTCCTCTTAAATATTGCTAGATCTTATCTGGATATTTTGCATGATTTTATCTTTTTCTTTTTTTTAGAAAAAGATGATTAAGAGATAAAGAAAAATAAAATATTTATCTTTCAAGTGAAATAAAAAGAATTATCATTTTCATCAAATTTTTAATGATAAATATCAATATTCAATCCATAAAAAATATTAACACAATGACATCATAAAAATTAAGTCTTAATGGTAGTATTTCCATTTGAAAAATAATAATTTGAAAATAAACCATTGAAAAAAAATTTTACATTAGCTTTCCAAATTTTTTAATCAAAAAAAAAATATTTTTTTTTAATAAATTGTTAAGGTCAACATTATTAAGTATTAAAAACAAAGATACTCATGAGTTTTGGAGTAATTTTTTACCCAAATTCAAATTATCAAAATAATTTATTATTGAATTGGAATTTTAGAATTGAAAATATTCAAATAAGTCTCAAACTTGATTAAATATATATATATAGAGTCTGTAAGATCATACAAGCTTTTGGTAAATCAATATAAATTGAGTTATTATTATTTTTTGTACCAAATTCTCATTTTTAATCATTTTTAATCTTCAATTTGAAATTTTCAATACTCAATTTCTAATTTTAATTATCTCAAAAGAAATTTTAAATTTATTTTTAAGTTTTTTTTTTAATTATTTTTTTTGATAGAAAAAAAAAGAGGAAGTTTAACATTTTTTAATCAAATTTAAATGCTTGAGACATAAAAATTTATAAAGTAAAATTTAATTTATATAAATTTATATTTTATTTTATTTTTTAATGAGAAAACTTGATTTAATTAAACATTTAGAAAAATAATAACATTCAAATTGAGATTAAATTCTTCAAACTCAATATTTATGATTAAGTTCTTAGTTTATTTTAATTAATAAGATGAAGTATTACACATTTTATGATTATAAATAGGGTAATTTTTTTTAATAATATTGAAATATTCTATTCCCTTTATATTGATTAAAAAAAGGCAATTTATTCAGAAAAAATAATCATCATATAAATTTTCAAATTTCTTGAATAATTTTTTTTGTTATATGTTTTTCTTATATATATATATATTTGAAGTTGATAAAATTTAAAAAAGATATGATTGAATTTTAAGTGTTAAAATTTGAATCTACTTAAACTAAAATAAGTAAGCTATATTAACTTAATAATACTACATATATATATATATATATATATATATTAATATGAATACGCTATAGTAAAGGGAAGGATTTTTTAATCAAAATTCTCTTCCTTGAAAATTTTAAAGAACCAAAAAAAACCATTTAATACATATTATATTTATGAGCTTGAGATTTTTAAAATTTACCTTTTTTTTTCAATTTTTAAATAAAAAAACCTAATAAATAATTATTTTTTTTCAATTGTTTAAAAAACTAAATTAATTATAATTCATTTAAAAATGAATTGAGTAAATTTTTTCTTTTCATGTTTTTTTTTTTTTTTTAAAAAAAAAGGAGCTATAAATATATAATTAATGATTTTGAACTAATTTATTTAGAAGGTTTTTTTTTTTTTTAATTTCAAAAAAAGAAAAAAGAAAAAAACACAACAGAATTTATTTTTTTTTGAATTTTTATTTATTTATATTTTTACTAATTTTATTTTATTTACTTTATTTTAATATATTTTTAAATAAATATTTACCTATTTATTTGAAATATTTTTATAAGATTTTCATAAATTCAATTATGTTTTTTATTCATTCTTAAAAGAAAAAATTTTGATTTTTTTTATTCATTTTATCCTAATTTTCTTTTCTCACATTTTTTTAAAACATTTTAAAATTCTAAATAATATTTGTTTTTTTTTTTTTTTTGATTAGTTTAAATAAATTAAAAATGATAAAGAATTTTATTTTTGTTTTTTCACATTTAATTTTTTTTTTTCTTTTTTTGGATTTAAAAAAAAAATCTTTCACCTCTTAATAATTTTCTTTTTTTTTTTTTGAGAATCTTTTATTAATTCAAATATAATATTATAATTTATAAATTTATCAATAATCTTAAATTTATTTAATTTAATTTATAATATTTATAAGTTTAAAAAAAAAAAATTATTAAAACCAAGGCGTAATGAATACCTTATTATTCCCAAAATTAATTTTAGAGAAATTCTAATTATTAAATAAATTCCAAAAAGGTAATTTTGGCCTTAAAAAAAAAAAAAAAACTCAAAAAATAGATCAAAAAGTATCTTTTTTTTTTTCTAGTAATATGGGGTTACTGAAAACTCCTAAAAAAAAAATTTTTTTTTTTTTTTTTAATTGGCATATTTTCGTAAAAAGTCCATTTCCCCATAAAAAAAAAGTTTTTTTTTTTTTAAAAAGGAAACTGAATAAGTAAATCAATCTAATAAATTAATGAATTTGAAATAATCTCACTAATTTGATTGTCTCACATTTTTTTTATCTTGCCAAAATGTTTTTGGTGGGTTCTGTTTATTGACCACAAAAATCCATTTGAAGAAAATTTCTAAGATAAACTCCCCCCCCTCAAAAAAAAAATAATTAATATATTAAAAGGAGTACCTTTCATTTTGATTTAACTAATTTTGTTTTAATCCTCAAATCAATTTTTGTGTGGGTATTCTAATAGGCCAAAAATGGGGAAAAAATGACCAAAGTTGTCATAATGGCACATTTGGGCCCATTGTGAACCAATGTCACTTTGTAAAGGAAGTCAATTCCTTTTATTTGGGCTAATTTACATAAGATTAAATTATGGTAAGATTTTATAAATTAGCCAATGAGGAAATTGGGATCTATGAGACTCCACAATTGACCCTTTTTAAAGCAAAAATTTGGATATGAAAGTTTCAATGGGCCTAGAATTAAGTAAAACTTAAAAAAATTTAGATTTAAAAAATACTTAAAATTTAGTGGTCATCTTTCAAAGGCTAAAATTGGTCCATGGGATTTGATGATATTTGGAGAAAAATAATTTAAGTGAAAAGATAAATGTTTTTTGATAAAAATTGGCCTATAACATAGTTTTTGGAATAGAATTCCTCTTCCAGTAAATATTGAATTCAGGGATAGGCAAGAGGGAAGAGGGTTTTAAATCCAAGAGATTTATAGCTTTGAGCCATTCCAAGATTTTTGAAAGATTGAAGCAAAATTTCATAAAATTTAAATTTCCCTTTATTGGGTGGATTTAACATGATGTCACATGGTGGAATGTGATCTAAAACTTGCCAGTATTAACTGGTCTTTCAACTTGTTTAATAGCCTTTTTGGCAAGAGTTCCCTTTGCTGAGGTCTGACAGACAGCATTAAGACATATGATGGATTATTTGTATTTGATAAGGCAAAGAAATGAATAAAATTGAATAATTTAAGTGAGGAAAGTTTGTTAAAAAAATTGATGTGAGTGATGAGGTAATTCAAAAAGAAAATTGAAGAAATTTCACAATAAAATAAGGATTAAAATTCTCATAAATATTATAGGGAGTGGGGATTGGATTTTAAGAAGAATTGGAAGGGAAAAAAAAGAAAAATAGAGTTTTTTTTTAGAGATCTGGGTAATTGGAGAGACAAGCAGGGTTTTTTTTTTGGAGGGGTGATTATTGAGGTGATTTGTTTGGTGAGTGATCAAAGTAAGTAGTAATTGAGGGTGAAAATTCAATTTTCAAACGTGGGATGAAAAAACTCAAGTTGGGATTTTGAGTGCCTCTTTTTTTTGGGGACTTACATGGACATAATCCCCAAAGTTTTTTGGCAATACATCCAGGGGTATTTTTCTGGTACTTTTTTTTATATATTGACATAGCTTTCTGCTTTATTTTGGAATAAAATGTGTTATGTTTTTTTGAGCATACTTATTACTGGTTTTAACAAACCTTGCAAAATATTTTTCAAAAAACCCATTTGATTTATTTGAAAATAATAATGTTGGGTTTTATCACAAAACCCAAAAGGTTTTTTTAAAAAAATAATCATAATAATAATGTTTTAAATGAAATTAATGTTATATTTTTAAACACCATGTTTTGGATTATTTTTTTGCCTTGTTACAGTAAATTGACCAACAAGGAATATTTCAACAGTAACTTCAGCTTCATAAAATGAAGAAGTGTATAACAGACCAAATTTAACATTAAAGTGCATGCATATTACCTCACCCTGTAGCCTGCACACTGGCAAGATTGCATCAAATTACATAATGGTTGCATTTAGCGCATAATTCACAAAATTTCCAAGCAAGATGAATGACCTTGACTTTGATTTTATTAATCAATCTTTTTATATTAATAAAAACAAGACTTATAGTGTACTATGACACAGCTGAGACTCATAAGCAAATGAGTTACACCAATTAAGTGAAAATAATCATAATAATGCATTTGAAAAAACAAATACATTCTTGGCTTTTAAAATACTGAAAGTAATTTATTAATATGCTAATAAAAAAACCCAATGTCTGTTTATCAAAAATGATCTTTATTGAATTTTTCAATGGCGCGTTATAATCATGATTGTTGAACCTTATATTTAACTAGCTCAAGCGAAACTGTTGCATCTTCTAATGAATCATGTCCTTTTAAATTTTCCGACTGTTTTACTTGATCTTTATTGATTTCACCCTCAATTTTTCCACTTTCTTCTTCGTCGATACTTCCCCCTTGTTGAATTAATTTGTTTAAAAAGATTGAAGCCAACTTTTTTAATGACATTCTCATAGGTAAGCCTAAAAATATAAAGGCAGGAATTTAATTATCAAACATAACATTAAAGATCTGTCTTTAGGAGTTTAAAATAGCTGACCACGAGGGTGAGGAAATAGATCAACTGTATCAATACATCTATCATGTATTATCCTAAGCGCCTTGAGATCGTTTTCAAGTCCGTGACCGCAAATAATTGTTTGACTAGAAAATCCAAGTCTTATGAGCTCTTGTCTAACTTGAACAAGATTGAATTTTGCTTGACAACCTGAGCCAGGTCTAAGAATTGAAGAACTACGAATTCCACTAAATCGAGTGTTGAGGTCTAGAATTTGAATTGTTGGGGGTATAATGATGTATTCGTCAAGTAGAGTTTCTTGGCCCATTGATGCTGGTATGACGACTGTTACTCTTGCAAGGCTCATTCCTTCAGAAGTGTATATCAATTCGCAATCGATTGCGGCTAGTCTAAGCGGTTTGATATCTTGAGGGGATGATAAAGGTAATCTGACGAATGGACTTTTATGATGCAACTTGGTTAAACTTTTTTCTATAAAGACATGAGGTCCTTTTGTACAACCTTGATTGTTAGAACCAGTATCAAGAGAAGCATGACAACAAGTAAAGATGCGTTGTTTGAGACCTAAAAAAAGGAAAATTTAAGGGTGAAAGCCAAGGTAAATGATTGTAAAGAGTTGAGACGAACCATCAACCCTCTCGATTATAGGTTTTCCCCAATGAAAAGTACACTCTTCTAAAGCTTCTTGTGATAAATCTTGATTTGAATGAATGATATTAAAAGAGTTTGAGCATCTTTCGCATGTTTGTTGATCAATTTTGGATGTGAGATGATTTTGATCTATAAAATCTTGAGGTATTTCAGTTATATAATCTAATTTGAACATTTTTTCTTTTGATAAGATGAATTTTTCCAGTTTTTGATGATTTAAATACCAATTTTGATTTTCTTGAATTATTTTTTTTTGAGCTTGAGCAAGTTGAAATTTTGACATGTTACCAGTTAAATATTTAACTCTATCTTCTTGATTTAATTCATCTAAATCTTCTAATTGTTTAAATCGCCTTCTTATAGCTACAATTCTACCTATTACGGTGTTTCTATAAGTTGATTTATTAGATTTCTGATAACAATCTAATTCTTCTTCAAGACTATCATCATGAGCAAGAGCACGAGCCAAATGATCAGGCAGGTTAAGTTTTGTAGTATAAAATGAGATATAATCATTATAAATATTTTGAAGTAACTTTTGTCTCGTTGGGATTGAAGTATGAGAAATTGATGATTTATTGATTGAAATTCTAGGTGGATTTAATGAATTTGAGTTATGATTTGAAGGAGTTTTTTGATTTAGACAAGTTGATCTGAGTGAGTTTGCAGGCTGAGATTTAGATGAAATCGAACCTGAAGAGCTTGAGATGGAAGTTTGAGTAGTTTTAATTTGATTATGACATGGTTTGAGTTTCTTTTGAGGATCTGAAGTAGACGACGATGAATTGATGAGCTTATTATTAGTATCATTATTAAGATTGAGGTTGAGATTGATATTGTGAGAGGTAGTGATATGACTGATGAGATGAGAAAACAAGCATGGCTGTCTTGAGCAAACCGATTTAGGCGGTCGATGATCTGGACAAGCGATCGAGTTGAACAATCTGAGCGTTGGGAGCATGGTTGGATTAATTTTAGGATTAAATTGAGATTTTTGATTGAATTAGCTTGAAATTTTTGGATTGATTTTAATTTATTGAGCGAATTGGATTGATTAATTTGATCGAATTGAGTGAATTAAATTAAAAAATTCGAATTTGAATGAGTAATTAAATTTTAAATTTTAAATTTTTGATGAGAAAGATTCAATTTGTCGTTTTAACTGCAATTTTTGGCAAAGAAGTGATTATGAGAGAAAATTTAAAGTGTAGATTATTTATTTTTATTTTTAAAAAAGAAAAAGAAGAAGAAGAAATTAATGAATGAGTGAGAATTTTACAAGATTTTCTCATTTTCTGGCAGAATTAAAATCAATTCATATGCAAATCATGAATATAGAAGGGCTCAAATTAATCAATAATGAATATGTCTTAAGATGGAATACCTCAATCTTTTAAGTTCTTGCTAAGAGTTTTGAATATTTTTTTATAAAAGAAGAGGTTAAGCTCTTTATTACTAAAGTTTCTTGTATGATTCAAGTCTTTTTTGTAATGAAATCATTTTGTGAAAGCTTTTTGAGGTAAATAATTTTATTTGAAAAAGAAACATGAAAATTTTCAAGATGATTACATATATAAAAAAGGATCTATTGAGATTACTATAATGCAAAAGTCTATGAGTAATAAGATTAAATAATTAGTACTGAAGAATGTGTGAGGAGCACAAAGAAAAACTTACTAAATATCTCAATAACAAAACAAATGAGTAGTCAATTATAAATCTTGGCATTTTTGGTCCTCAAAGCAGATAAAATCACATTTTTATGGTGGATATGATTGGGTTGTAGATATTGACTAAAGTCCAAATAGCCAAAGAACCTTTAATGATTAAAAAGAGGATTGTTTTTCAAAAAAATATTCCAGTAAAAAATTTAGAGATAAAGCTATATAGACCCTGAAAAACCCATTTTGTGGAAATAATTTAGTTATTTAATGAGTTTTTCATATAGTTCTTCATAGAAAAGCTCCTAAATGAAGTCTACTATTTGAATAGAGAGGGGGTTGTTTGAAGTAGCTAAAGTAAAAATACCAACAACCCCATTGGATGTCCCAGCGCCATAAAATAACCAATTAAAATCTCATATTTATTTCTAAAATAATAATTTGAAAATGATTTTCCTTTCTGACTAATCTTATGAAATGGGTGATTTGTATTATGTAAACTAAGTTGATGATATTAGCAAAGAAAAATAGATTTGATGATAATAGATGGGTATCTTGTGATGTCATGTTGATAATATATATATTGTTAAAATGAATTATGTATTAATACTTTTATTACTGTATAATATCATTCCATTGAACATTTTGATCAAATTGAGTGGATAATTGTTATAGAAATTACCTTCATATTTAAACTATGAAAATGAACAGATACTTTGACAGATTAAGGAGTGTTAACATCAGCAAATTCCACCATAAAATAGAATAGGATTTGGTTTCCAAGTACAAAGGGTAAAACCCATGTTTCTCAAGTAGAAATTACATGAGATTTTATCTGAGTCCCCTGTTATTTTCACCAAATACCATGAATCTTGAATTTAATTTTGAAACCTAACCCATATGAGTATTCACAATTCCTCAATCATAATTCTACAACATATTCTTCCACCATCCATTTTTAAAAATCTGATCAAAAAGCTTACCATAACTTTATATTTCTTAAACTATATCATAATGCATAACACCAAAGAAAAACACATCAAGTAAGATATGAAGATCACCTTAGGCCTTCCTCATCCATCAGGTCATTTAATACATCCATATTATTTAGAAATAATCCATTGGCTTTCAATAAAATCAAATTTTGAGTCAATTTTTAGTACTAGTGGCTCAACTTCAATATGAAGGAAGCTTTTATCAAAACAGAATGTATTTCAGCTTATAGCCATTGAGGTCAACAAAAAATCATGTCATTGCCTAAACCTTAGTTCAAGCAGTATTTGAGATCAATGGTGAACATATAAAAAGAAGTATATTTCAGCTAAAAAATTTGAAGATTTAACTGGGGCTGGACTAACCAAAGAAGATTAGAATAAAGGTATAAAAAAATGAGTTAAAAGATTGAAATTATGTGTCCTTGCTATGCAAAAATGGATGCACTATTTGTCTACAAGCCCAATATCACTCCCATTGAAAGCTATGATTCACAAGGAAAGGATAGCTTAAATAATGATGAAGATGAACAGTTAATCAATAAGGTAAGTAATCATTTAGTTTTGTGTTTCCCTGAGATGATGAAAGCTAATTTGAAGTTAAAAGGGCCATAAATGTTTGGAATCACATCTCAATATTGATCTTTTTCTTAATAGTGATTATAACTTATTTCAAGAAGAGAACCTTCATGATGAATCATTAAGTATGTTTAAATCTGATATTTTTAAAATCCAATGTTGATTATTTTTTCTTTGACTAGCTAAGGAAATATTTGACTCATTCAGCACTGTAAGGCTGAGTCTATGATGAAGCAGTAATTAAACTATTTGCAACTTCAACTATGACTGTGACACGGTGATAAAGGTTTAAGATAAAGGTTTATAAATAAAATAAAAGGGCTTTACTATTGTGGAATAGTGGTGGTGAGCACTGTTGAAAGCCCTGGGTGCAGCTTTACCTGTTGGATTACAATACTTAAATTTAAAGTATACCTGGTTATTTTCCAAGATTATGACTGTTTTTGACAGTTGTACTATGTAAGAATTCAAGAGAAGGATGAGGAAACCTTTTCTGACTGTGAAAAGGCCCCCTTTTATCCTGAAATGGGGTGAAAAGGTAGCTAGACCTTTTCACATGGAGGAAGTGAAGATTTTTCACTCTCCAGGAAAAGCTTGTGGTTTGCAAAAGGCCAGTATAAGCTATATTGGGCTCAGATGTGGTTTTGAAACCACATCTGGGCAGTTTTCACCAATACAGGGTGAAAACTTTTATCTGGGGACTATTAGTTAATACGCAGAGACACAAATTTAGTAAAAATATAAAATTGAGATTCACCCCTGAGGAAAAGTCCTTCCCTATCAGGGGTGAAATCTATATATACTTTAATTACAAGTTAAGTGGTTTGTGTATTGCATATCCATTATTGATCTTTAACATTCTAGCACATTCCTCAATACACCCCCCCACAAACCACCCATGGCCTCGATGAAAGGCTGAATCTTGATTTTCCTTAAAGCCTTAGTGAAAATATCCACCAATTGATGCTTGGTGTCCACCCATTCTAGATTTACCTTCCCATTTACTATTAGCTCATTAATGATGTGAAATTCCCTCTCAATGTGTCTTGATTTCTTCCTGCTTCCTGCATTTCCCGCTATTTTCACCGCTGATTGATTATGCCATAGAATTGTAGGTTTTATTGTTCCAGTCACTTTCTTGACATTACGTAATAACCAAAGTGCCTCCTTTGCCCCAAATGAAAGCGCCATGTACTCTGCCTGAAATGTCGATGCCGCAATACAAGATTGTCTCCTTGAGTTCCACATAACCAAACATCCCATTAAAAAACCACAATAACCATGTTGTGACCTCCAGCCTTCTCCTCCCCAGTTCGCGTCCACATAAATATTCATTTCTTCCTTCTTCCCGTTTGAGCGTAGTACCAGTTCTTGGTTCCTTGTTGTCTTGATGTAATTTATTAGATGATTCAGAGCACGCCAATGAGACTCATCGGTGCACATCGCAAACCTTGCCAGATAATTGACTGCATACATAATATCAGGCCTCGTAGCTTGCGCCAGATAAAGAATCATTCCTATTCTTGATAGGTATTCTCTATCTAGTTGAGATGCCTTATTCAAACGTAAGTTGTCCTGTGGCAGAGGTTCACAAGCCGTAAAATTGTTGTCGCAATTCGCCAAGATCTTGTTGATAAGTGATGTTTGCTTCAAAATAAACACATCCCCTTTTCGAACTGCTTCAATACCTACTATACTGTTTAATTCAGTATCCCATTTCAGCTTCAATCTTTCATTCAATTCTTCCTTCAAAGTTGCCCATAGTACATCATTGCTTGTTGCCATGACTCCATCATCCACATGCATCCACAATACTGCCATATTCCCATCCTGACGGTAGACATAGGTGCTTTGATCTTCCTCGTTCGCTCGGAAACCAATATCTTGAAGAATATTCTTAATGTGTAACCACCAACATCTTCCAGCCTGTTTGAGTCCATACAGTGCCTTATCTAGCTTAAAAACCATACCGGGCTCAAGGTCCACCCCTGGTGGTGCCTTAACATAAATATCTTCATTTAGATCACTATGTAGATATGCACTCGTCACATCAAAGGTTGTTACTCTCCACTTGTAGGCACTTGCTATCACGAAAACAAAACAAAGAGTTGTAAATGTTGGCATAGGAGCGAATGTTTCTTCAAAACTTACTCCTTTCACTTGGCGATGACCTTGAACAACAAGCCTAGCTTTATACCTAATAATCTCACCTTGCTGATTTGTTTTCGTTGCAAATACCCAGCGCGTTCCTAGTACTTGCATATTAGCTGGCCTCTTTACTTCTTGCCACACTTTCATTGTCTCCAGATTGTCTAACTCCTCTTCACAGGCTGCTTTCCATGCCCGTCCATCCTTTCCTTCCAATGCTTGATAGTAGTTTGATGGTGTCCCTTTGCAAAACAAACTCAAAATTTGAACTAAGTCATAGAGAGAGTCTTGCGCTTCAATTTCTTTTACAATGCAGTCATCAAAAACACTCCCCGCTGCTATTTGATTAATCTTTGCTATTGATGACGAAGAATAGAAAAATTTGTCTTCTATAAATACGACCGAAGCACTTTGACATAATTGTTTAGCCCTGGGGTCCCAGAAAACCCATCCCTGTGAGTCCTGCGCTACTCCTAAGTGTATCATCTTCTTAGCCTTCTCCGTCAAATCCTTCCGCTGAACCATATTGTGCACAATTGCAATGCAGCCAAAAACCCTCAACATGGTCATATCTGGCTTCTGATTGATCACCAATTCATAGGGTGCTTTCTCTTGATCGGCATGTAGCACTTGATTAAAAACCCATGCAGCCTGTTGGAATGCATATGTCCAGAAATTCGTTGGTAACTTGGCCTGGATTAGCATCAATCTTGCTGCTTCAGCCAGTGTTCTGTTTGTTCTTTCTATTTTCCCGTTTTGATGAGGCTTGTATGGAATCGTCTTCTCATGAACTATGCCTTCTTTCCTTAAAAACTCCTCCATAACCCTTGAGTTGAATTCCCCTCCATTGTCCAATTGAAGACGCTTAATCTTCTTTGATGTTAATTGCTCAAGCTGTGCGATCCAATGCATAATGTGTTCTGCCGCTCCTGAATTTGCCCTAAGTGGAATAAACGCAACTAATGAAGAAAAATAGTCTTGAATGATTAAAGCGTACAAAAATTTGTCCAGAGATTGTGGGAATGGACCCATAAGGTCTACCGCCAATACATCTCCAGGAGCGTTGACTATCATTCTGGACGGCGGCATAATCGGAAGATGTCGGCTCTTCCCCAACAAACAAGATTTGCACCGGTTCAAGTCTTTTAAAGACCCCAAAGTTTTCGGGCCCTTGACAACATTGAGCTTGAGCATTTTTCTTACAGTTCTCATCAACACATGGGCCATCCTTTGGTGTAGCAACACCGATTCACATTTCAATTTTTTAAGCTGCACTTCATTGCAATCCACATGTATGTTTACTATATTTAAAAACCATCTATCATTCACACGCTTTGTCGCAAAAGTAATCCCATTTTGAGATAAGTAAAAAATTCCATCTTTAAACTCCACCACACCATCATGTATCCCAAATTTTCTCAGCGAAATAACAACACCTGGGATTTGCTCACAGTATAGACAATTTGACAAAAACATATCACCATCCTGGGTAGATAATCTGATTGTTCCGATCCCCTTGACTTTGTGCCTGTCTGTTGTCACGACCGATAGGGTTAAATTCACTGGTCGATAAGTAAGAAAAATGGATTGATTGTTTGTTACGTGATGCGTGGCTCCAGAATCTAAAAGTACTAACAAGTCATTTGCCGGAGACCTTTCAATAGACGCTACATTGCCATAGCAGTCTTCATTTACTTCCATTCCTGCCAGGGCCGGATGCAACACATGTTGTGATTTTTTAAGCTTGAGACCCGGTTGCTTGATTCTAGGGTCTTCAGCAGCCAGCTTTCCTGCCCTCTTTCTTGGGCAGTCTTGTGCCCAGTGTCCCCACTCCCAGCAGTGAATACACGGATGTTCAGGGCTCAGCCATTGCCTAGCCCACGCTTCAGAGCGGCTACTCGGATGAGGATACCTTCTGTACTTTCCATCTCCAGATGGCGGTGTGGAAACTGACTTCTTAACATACTGTTGATTGCCGGCCAAAGATGATTGTTGAACCGATTGCCTGTACTCATAGTCATGATGCTCCCTGAGGAGCTGGGCTGTTCCCTTGTCTTTAGTCGCTGTGCTACCTCCAGCACATCTCTTCCTCTAATTTTAACTGTTGGATCAATTGAAATTCTCGCATCAATCGCATTTGCAATTTCATGGAAGTGCTGCTTGTTGCAATGGTGAAAAAATATTGCTATCAGGCTCTCATTGCTCCATTGCCCGCCAATCGCAGTTTTCAGTTTTTTTAGATTGTCTTGAATTTTGGCGTAGCCATTATATGGAGCTTCGGAATCGCCAGTCGCATTGACAATAGCTGTAAACAAATTCATGACATGAGACCAAGATGTATGAGTAAATCGGCTGCCCAAAAGATGATAAATTTTTCTTGCCAAGTTGACATCCTCCACATAAGATAACAAAGATTCATCGATCGACTTGAGAATAAATATTTGTATTGCAGTATTTCGAGATCTGATTTCATCCTCCTCTTGCTTTTCGAAGTACTCATCATCATAAAAAATATCTTCGATCAATAGGCACAAAGACCTTGACCAGTGGCAAAAATTTAAACTATCTCTGGCAAGGTGGGGGGTGATGCTTTGGCCTAGTCGTTTGGTTTCTAATCGCTTACGCACTCGCGCATCAGTTTGATCAACGCTAGCTAGTGCTGATTTCAAGTCCTCTAAATCGAATTTTGATGTTGACAAAGCCATGACTTTGCGGTAGGATTTTCCAGATCTGGTTGCCACACTGAGGTATATACGGCTCGGAGGATGGAATTAACGGTGTGTTTTTCGAATCGCGATGTGATAGCAGCTTACTGAAAGCCCATAACCTATTAGTTAATACTCAGAGACACAAATTTAGTAAAAATATAAAATTGAGATTCACCCCCAAAGAATATTTTATTACCTATTAGTTAATACGCAGAGACACAAATTTAGTAAAAATATAAAATTGAGATTCACCCCTGAGGAAAAGTCCTTCCCTATCAGGGGTGAAATCTATATATAATTTAATTACAAGTTAAGTGGTTTGTGTATTGCATATCCATTATTGATCTTTAACATTCTAGCAAATTCCTCAATACAGGGACCACACACCCTGATTCTGACGTGTATGGCATGTAGAATGCTGTTCAGAACCTGTATGGGACCCAAGTATTGAATGAACTATGAGGTATTGAAGTAAAAACAAGCTTCTTCATTTGTTTGACACCTCATAATCATGGTTATGGGATATTATCCCATGATCAGGCTGTACTTGCCAAAATGCAGGATTTTGAATTCAAAACAGCCATAGCTTTGTCAGTTTTTGATATATCAACGTCAAAATTGGCTCAGTGTGTAGCCCTGAATGTGTTCTACACAGTGGTACCTCATTTGATATGGCTATCATTAAATATGGCAAAGTTATCCCATGTACAAGATTTCTGTACATATGTGTGGTTTTAGGCAAAAGCTGTATTGGGCTTGTTTGCCTTATAACTTTTGTTCTAGATGGGATATGGGGATATGAATGGCACCATTAGATAGCCCTGATTGTTCCCTTTCCAAAAAGACCCCACTTTAGGTATTTCACACTAAAAATGTAAAAGTTAGATGAGAGGTGAATGTTTTGTTCACCCTGATTTGGCCTGAATTTGGCCATAACTTCAGTAATAATGGTTCTATCTCAGTTTGGTTAGTACCATTGAATAGCCCTGACTTAGAGCTTCATTTTGCATACCCACTTGATGGGGTTAAGCCTCTTACTCTGTATTTCAGATGAGAGGTTAAAATTAAGGTTTATGCTCAGCAACAACTTTGAGCAGGAATAACTTCGTTATTCTTTGTCCTATGGTGATGGGACTTGTATATTTGGAAAGGGGTAAGTTTCCTCTTTCTTTTGATACCTTTTGAGAGGATTTGGCTCAGCTCTATGGTTTGTTGGTATCTTGGCTATACCATTGTTTTATGGTATCTGGCTATCATGCTTGTGCTCTGGTTTTGAGTCACAGGCTGACAAACACAAAATAATAATAAAGCATTGACCCCCAGCTTTAATGAAGAGAGTTGATCTAGGAAAGGGTCCATGGATTTGTTTGCACCTACATCTGCAAATTTTCTTGAATCAAATCCAAAGGGTATGTCTAGAAATTATTGTTACTCTGTTAAATCCTACTGAGAAAAAATATGGTTCTTAGCCAATGAAGCAAGTGATAATTCTTTTTTGGAGTGGGAAAAGAAAAGTTGGCATGGAGAAAAAGTGAGGAAAACTGAAATTTGATGGTTTGAAGAAGTGTAGTTATGGAAAAAAATGGAGTTTTATGAGAAACAACACAACATGAAAAATGTGAGCCTGTGAGATAAGTATGACATAACCATAAGGCCACAAATGACTTCTTATAAATTTGATTTAGTATTCAAGAGACTTATAAATTGAATTAAAAACAAAAAATCAAAAATCATAAGTATAACTTCATTTTGGATAAAAAAAGCTATAATTATTATGTCATTTTTGTATTTTACACCAAAAATACCCTAGGCTAGACCCATAGGGGTTTATACCCAAAAATGAATATTTCTTATGTCATTAGAAGATTTAATATTCTCACAGTAAAATCACAAAATTTTTAACATTTCTTGAAATTGTTACATATAAGCTTAAATAGGCTTAAATTTAAAGTTGAATAAGGTTTATGCAAACTTATCAAGATTTTAGTTAAAATTGAGGTGTTGTGTATGTTTACTGAATTGGATAAGGATTTGACATACAGGATGTAAATCCTGCATAAGCTTAATTTAAACTATTTTAAAGCCATATTATGGCTTTAAATAAATAAAAGGGCAAAAACCACACAGAAAGGTGGGACAAAGGAAATAGACCAAATAAAGCCAGGGTACCTAACTTTTGGGATCTTCAAGGACTAAATTAAGGGTTTTCACCTGCATTTGAGGATTTTAAACCTTATTAAAATTATAAGATTAGACTTCAATCACTCATTGAAGCTTAAACTTGTTTTATTCCAATTTAGACAGGAATTTCAAGCTTCCAAAGGGTAAATCCCAATATGCAAAATTGTCTTTTGATGTAAAATTGCCATATTTACTTTAAATTTGGCTTTTTTGGGAATTATCCCTTACAAATAATCCTTATAGTATTCATAAATTTATTTTTATTAAGGAAATTGTTTGAAAAAATATACTATTGAGTGCTTTGGAATGAATTTCCATTGCCTAACCATTGGCTTTTTCACATCACAGACTTCAAACTTATTCTTTGAGTCATTCTAGTAGAAAGTGAATAAAAATACAATTTTGATTAATAACTTATCAATTTCTTGATTAATATTTCTTTGAAGAAAATAAAAAATCAAATACAAAAATCAAAAATTTAAAAATTTTTACTTATTTTTTTTCTTTACTCTTCAGAAAATTTTGGTTATTTTTGACATAATTTGCCATAAGTTACATTAAAACAACTTTATTAAATAAATTGATTTAACAATTTATTATTATTATTATTTATTAATAAAATAACTCATATTCTTTGTTTTCTCTAGTGTAATACATAAGAGAAAGCTCTTCTGACTCTAGTATCTCAGAGTCAAGCATTGAAGTTGAAACCAGTCCAGTACCAAGGGCTTTACTTACAAAAGAACCCTTCAAAGGTCCACAAGGTGAACTAAATCCATTTCCTAGTATAATTTGTTTTAAATTGACTTGAAATGACTCCTACCATAAGTGAAAGTAACTACTCCATCCAATAAATTGGATCTGCACTAGGACATTTAAGTCATAAAGACCAAATAGAGCCAGGGTACCAAACCTTTGGACTCTGCAAAGACTCTATGATGGTTTTCCACCTGTATTGGAGAATTTCCAACCTTATTTAAGCTTTAAGATTAGAATCTGATCAAAAATTAAAGTTTAAGCTGGTTTTATACCAATTTGGACAGGAATTTCAAGCTGCCAAATGGTAAATCCCAATATGAAAGCTTGTGATCAGGTTTTCAAGAACTTTGAAAGATTAGATAAGTTTAAAATAATTAAAAATTTAAAGCTATAAGCTTCAAAAATTTATCAAAAGTTAGAGTTTGGTGTGTATTGCTATTTTATGTGGAAAAATAGCAATAAATTCAAAAATTCATTTAAAATACAACTCTTAATGGATTTGCTTGAACATTTCAAAAAGCTTAAAGTTGAATGTTATCTGTGTATAAATTAAATCTTAAGTATCTTTTTTAAACAGGTTTTACTGGTAATTAACCTTTAAATTAACCTTTTTTATTATTTTTAAAGAAAATTAAGATTTTTTTGAAAATTGATTTAGAAATCCAGTTTAAAAGATTTCTGCTTTAAACTTTGATTTTTTGTTTCTCATACAATGAACCTTAATAGAAATAAGCTTCTTCTATTTTTAAGCTTAAAATATTCAATCCCAAAGAGGATTAAAGTTACTTGGAGTTAAGAATAACATGGGTAACTTTAAATTGGAATTAAAAATGAGCTAATGTAAGCTAAGAGCCTTATTTTGAATGTTGGTTTTTCAGTTTTGACCTGAGCATGCCCTCTATTTTCATTATGAATTTTTAGAGATTCTCTGCAGGAATAAAGAGAGCCTTTACATCAGTGTTTTTTCCAATAACCAATAATCATTCCAATCATAATAGACATTTGAACTGGTAAAGCTTCATTTGATATAAAATGTTATTATCAAAAGTATTTCTTTAGCATTTTATGCTTTATAAATCTTCAATTAAAAAAGTAAAATCATCAAAATCAGATTATTGTTTTAATCATCAATAATACATTTTATATTCCACAATTATTGTCTCAAATATCTTTTAAAGTACACAAATTCCTTTTGAAAACTCTTAAATGTTATTTTTTATAATAAAAATCTGTTTTATCTTTCAAAATATTGATTTTTGACGTGTCTTTTAGCTTATAAACATTATTTAATTATATAAATGCTATTGTTTGACTTATTGTATTAAATAAATATTATGAGTAAGGTTTATCTAAATTTCTATATCTTTTTTTATCTAGTATTAGTTCTTTTATATAAAATTTTTCTATAAGAATTATCTCTGCACAGTTTGTGTGATCTTTTTTTTATAAATAATATCTATATTATTTATAAGTGGTTAAATATTAATATTTTCCTTGCATAATTGTCTCATTAAGAGCTTTATACATTCTTATCATTATAGCTGTCAGTGACTATGATAATAATAGAATACGTATAACTTATTAAAATTGTAAATATGGTTTATTATTGAATAATTCAATAATAATTAAATTCTTCTTTTTAATAATTATACTAATTTGTGATTTTGTTATTTAATTATATTATATTTTCTACTGAGGACAGTCATAGTACTCTTGATATTGTTACTTTTAACAAAGGTTTCATAGAAAAAACATACATTTGGGGGCCTGGCCATGCATTTAACCAATGTTTGGGACATAAATCATATTATAGACTTTATTTGACTATTTTTGATGTAAAAGTGCCATATCTACTTTAAATTTGGCTTTTTTGAGACCTATCCCTTACAAATAATCTTTATAATATTAATTAAGGTATTTTTATTAAGAAAATCATTTGAAAAAATATCCTATTGAGTTCTTTGGAATGAATTTATATTGTCTAACTAGTGCCTTTTTCACATCATAGACTTGAAATTTATTCTTTGAGTCATGATAGCATAAAGTAAATAATAATATAATTTTGCTTAATAAATTATTGATTGCATAATTATTACTTATTTAAAGAAAATGAAAAATTAAATAAAGAAATTAAAAGGATAAAAGTCTTTACTTAAATTTTTTTTTCTTTACTATTTAGAAAATTTTCCTTATTTTTGATGCAATTTGACAAAAATTACATTAAAACAACTTTATTAAACAAATTGAGTTGATAATTTATTTTTATTATTACTTATTAATAAAATAACTTATATTGCTTGTTTTCTCTAGTGTCATACATAAGAGAAAGCTATTCTGACTCTAGTATCTCAGAGTCAAGAATTTGAGTTCAAACCAGTCCAGTACCAAGGGGTTTACTTACAAAAGAACCCTTTAAAGGTCCAGCAGGTGAATTAAATGCATTTATTAGTCTATTTTGCTTCAAATTGACTTTAAATGACTCCTACTAGAAGTGGAAGTAGCTACTACATTCAATCAATTGGATCTGGACCAGGAAAATCAAGTCATAAATCCAGAAGGCAAGAATTTCAACCCAGAGGAGGGGCACAAATGGAGGATGCCAGAACTTCCACCAGTTTCCAGAGGTTGGAAAGAAGCTTTGAAACTGATCTTGAGAGTCCAGAAGCTGACATAACTGGTATTTTTGTTATCAGATCTGAACAACTTTCAACAGGAATCAGTAGAAATATACCAGTCTCAGTACAAGAGCTGGTTTATGGGGAAAAACAGCAGGAGTGGGAACTTTTTTCCAAGCCTCTGGATAGGGAAAATGAACTCTTATATTCAAGTGAAGAAGTTCATGGGCCCAGAAAAGAAAGAGGACCTTCTGAATGGTTGGAAAACCATGTCTTGCAAATGAAAAGTCCAGAAGATAAAATCTTGGTTGAAAAACCAAGGCATTTTGTCAGAGGACCAGAACAAGGACAACAGCCCTATGGAATCTCCTCAAGCCCACACAAGAAAAAATCAGCCTCCACAAGTGCAAAACAAGGGAAAGAAAGCCCCAAAGAGCAATTAGAAGTGAAAAAAGGCAAAGGGAAAGGCAAAGACAAAATGGAACAAGCTTTATTCTCAGAATTACAGAATTCCAAGGAGAGAAAAGAAAGCCATGGAAAATGTGTTCAATTTTTCAAGAACTTTTATGGAATTCAAAAAAGAAGGAGGAGGAAATAATGAATCAATCCTTTCCTAAGAAGTATAGCTTGTAATGCTTGTATCTAACATTGAAACTTGTAATAAAGAAATTTTAGAAAAGCTTAAAAATTTTGAGTATATCCAACAAAAGTTGAGTGGAGAAATTTTAAAAGTGAAAGAGTCACAAAAGACCATCATGGGTCTAGAAAATGTAAATAAGGACAATATTTTGTCTTTGATGCATATTTTTGAAAGAATTGATTCCAAAGTCAATTTTATTAACCAACCAGATGATAATTCTATTTCTTTTATTACTAAAAAAATAAAAGATTTAAGAATACAAGTTCAAAATGTTGAAAATTCAACTGGTCACAATTTAGCTTTTTTTCAAAAAAAAAGGAAAAAA
The DNA here is from genome assembly GCA_023105745.1 of Austropuccinia psidii. NCBI lineage: Eukaryota > Fungi > Basidiomycota > Pucciniomycetes > Pucciniales > Sphaerophragmiaceae > Austropuccinia > Austropuccinia psidii. The sequence continues at coordinate 23,763,407 of JALGQZ010000011.1, forward strand.
ATGATAAAGAAAGACTTGAATTGGAAGAATATATTCAAGAAAGTATTAACCATATATCACTGAAAAATGAGTTTCCAAGAGAGTCTACACCAATTCTTGACAGAAATGTATTGAATTTGAATAATGACTTACCACATACAACTTAAAGAAATGCAGAGGTTGAAACTACCTTTAAACTCCAGGAAATTCCCAGATTAGAGGAATGGCCAACCTTCAGTGGTGAAGGAGAATATAATCATATGAAATTTATTCGAAAAATTGAAATGTTTAAAGCAGAGTTTAGCATACCAGATGAATACATAAGTGCCACATCACACTCATTATTTAGCATATGAGCAAAGAAATGGTATTATACAACAAGACAAGACCATGGTGAAAATTCCTGGCATTGGTAGAAAGAGAAAATTATTTACCAATGAGAAAATGATTCCTGGAGATTTAGAATGGAGAATTCTTTTGCAGAAGCCATGTTTAATATTGAGAGGGACAGGCCCATGATCTGGTTTCTTAAGCAGAAGGACAGAATAACTTCCCTTCAATCTTATATTTCTGAAACAATGGTAAATGAAAGAACATTAAGAAAATGTGTTACTGACCCTGAGCATGCTATAAGAAGAGATTTATTGAGCCTTTCTCTAAAGATTATTATATCAATGCCATGGAAGACATCACTACCAGAACAAAAATTGGTAGAAATTGGTACAAACCCCCAATGGAAGATAAAACTAATGAGAAACCAAGTTTAAGCCCAAATAAACCAAAATACAGAGCTCCCTTGAAATGTCATAAATGTGGAAGTACATCTCATTTGGCTAATACTTGTAAAAAGAAAACAAGAATCAATGAGATAGAAATTGAAAAAAACTGAAGAGAAAAAATAAACAAATGATGTATCTGTAAATGAAAGTTATTCTGAGCCTTCTGAAGAAGATGAAATACCAGATCAGCTTAGTATAGATAAAATTGATGTATACTTTGAAGTCACAGAAGAACATATGGATTTACAAAAATGTAGTGATGAATGTATGGATCTCATACATGTGCAAGATGATAAAGTGCAGAAACCCAACCCTGCAAGAGTTACAGTTTATACAGCTGGATCATCTTGTATCACTAATATTGTGATAGACAACAAATAAACCAACATAAATCTTGACTCATGTGCTTCCTGTACTTGTTTTGGTAAAAATTATCTTGAAACAATTTATACTAATTGGAAAGAAAAATTGATGCCAATTGAAGGTATAAAATTCAGCAGTGCTAGCAAGGATATGCAACCTTTGGGAACTCTTGAAGCAGCAATGATATTTCTTCACCCTTCAGGAAGTATCAGACTGAATGTTGAATTTGTTGGTATGAATGACTGCACTTCACAAAGCTTTATACTTGGGAATGATTATCTCAATATTTATAGAATTGATGATAATAATAAGACAGATACTTCATTAAAGGAAAAAATAAAAGACAAAAGTTTTTTTTTCCTTTAGAGAAAATAGAAATAAACTTGATAAGAAAAGGAAAAAATGAGAATAAGGAAAAATTTGTGGCAGATAAATTGATTGAAGCACAAATAAGTCCTGAATTAGAATTAGAAATGAAGGAAGAACTTATTGAAATATTATTTCAATATAGAGAAGCCTTTGTTTCTCAAAATGAACCACTAGGGGTTATTGAAGGCCATGAAGTGGAAATTATGCTTAATATGGAAAGACCTTACCCTCCACTATTAAGAAGAACAGCTCACCCAGCTAGCCCCAGAGCTAGAGAAGCATCACAAACTCATATCAATGAACTGATGAAGCTGGGAGTTTCTGGAAAGGTTGGAAAAAATGAGGAAGTGGAAGTTACAACCCCTGTAATCATTAATTGGCATAATGATAAATCAATTATGGGTGGTGTTTTTAGAGCATTGAATACCTACACCACTCAAGACAGGTATCCAATCACCAGAATCCATGAGACTTTGACTCAATTATCTAAAGCAAGATTCATCACTTCTATGGATGCACTAAAAGGTTTCCATCAGAATATTTTGGCACCTCATGCTAGAAAATTATTGAGAATAATTGCTCATTGTGGTATTTATGAATACTTGAGGATGACTTTTTGAATTAAAAATGCACCATCTCATTATAAAAGAATGATGAATACCATCTTCCCACATAAATTATCAGAGGGATTGTTAGTAATTTATATTGATGAAATTATCATTTGTTCAGAAAAATGGAAATTACATTTAGAAAGACTTTAATTAGTACTTGAGAAGATTATTCAAGTGAACATAAAAATATCTTGCAAAAAATTTGATTTTGGGTTTCATGAACTAAAAGCTCTACAACATGTATTTTCAGGACTAAGACTTGGTGTTTATAAAAAAAGTGGCTGCAGTCTTATTGAAACATATGCCCCAGAACAAGAAAGGAATGATTTCTTTATTAAGGTTTTCCAGTTACTACAGGCAACACCTTAAAGATTTTGAAATTCATGCAAGATCATTGTACAGCATTTGTGATCAACAAACTGTATTTCAAATGACACAAGAAAGTATCCAATAATATGAAAATATCAAGTATGCCTTAACCAATGAACCATTATTATTGATTCCAGACTTGAAACTTACTTTCAAGATGTATAGTGATGCATGTGGTGAAGGTCTAGGTGCAGCTCTTCATCAAGTTCAAGTTGTCAATGACAAGCCTTATGGAGATCCAGTTTGTTTTATCTCAAGAAAAATAAATACTACTGAGGCTAGATATGGAGTAAGCCAAATGGCATGCCTTTTCCTTTTGTGAGCTCTGGAAAAAATTCATTATTATCTTGATGGTAGTGTGTTTTAGGTAATTACTGATTGTAATGCCATGAAATCATTTCTTAACATGGAAACTCCAAACAGACACATGTTAAGATGGCAGATTGCTATACAGGAGTATAGAGGTAATATGACCATAGTTCATAAAGCTGGAAATATTCATAAGAATGCTGATGACTTTAGTGGATGGGAATTACCAAATACATCTGACAATCCTGCATATTTTCCTGCAAATGCAGAACCTCAAATCCCAATTTAAGGAATTAATATCACAGATGTGGGAGTAGAATCCCTTGAAGAGGTTAATGAAAGCTACAAGCAAGATACAAATTTGCATATTATTACTTGTATACTTGACAAATATTGCAAAGGTACAGCTTTGGATAATTCTTTGGATGATATATGGAAAAAATAATATGATAATGGAAGATTCTATTTATTTTATGGTATCTTGTATCATAGGTCTCAACACATAGGTGTAATGGTATTATGTAGTATTAGAATGTTAATACACAAAATATTACTAGAGTTCCATGACAGAATTTATTCTTGTAATATATCTGAAGACGGAACAATGGAAAGAATCAAGACCTGTGCTTGGTGGCCATCTTGGAGAAAAGATGTGATTGAATACTATCATAGCTGTGACATGTGTCAAAAGGCCAATAAAGCTACTGTTCAAAGATTTAGCTTAATGATTCATATCCAAGAACCAAGTAACCCATGGAAGCTGGCTCATATGCATTGGGTAACTGCCTTGCCACCTAGTGGTGAAAAAAGTTACAATCCATGTCTTGTTATTTAAGACAGGTACAGAAAAACTCCAATCTTTTTACAATGTCATAAAGATTACACAGCTATGGACAAAGCTCTTGTAATTTGGAACAGAGTAATATCTCATACTGGTCTCTTTAAAAATATCATTGGTGATAGAGATTAAAAATTTACATCAGCCTTATGGAAAAATTTACATAAGCTTTTGGGTACAGAATTATCATTCTCAACAGCTTATCATCCACAAAATGATGGATTAGAGGAAAGAATGATTCATACCCTTGAGGAGATGATCAGGAAACTTTGTGCTTATGACCTGGAGCTGAAGGATTTTGATGTCTTTACTCATTATTGGTATACACTTATCCCAGCATTGGAATTAACCTACAAGAATTCCTTCCATGCTTCAACAGGCAAAACTCCTGCAATGCTGGAAAAATAATGGAACCCTAAACTTCCAATTGATATTTTGAAGAAAGCTTTGATTGATATTATTTCAACTGCTTCAAGCTTTAAGTTACTTCTTGATGAAGTGAGGCATAATTAAAATCAAAGAATGAGTGATGCCTTTGAATATGCTAAGCAAAAATGCACAAAAAATCATAAAAACTCAGAGCTCAAAGTAGGGGACTTAATACTAGTTTCAGCCTTGAAATTTAATAATATTAAAGACCCAAAGAAATTGAAAGATTCCTTTGAAGGACAATTTATCATCAAAGCCCTTTGTGTAACAAATACCATACAAGGAGAACTGTCAGGAGAATTGGAAAATAAACATCTAAATTTACTTTTTAGTCTAGTAAAGCATTATACTTCAAGTGATAAGGAATTATTTCCTTCAAGAAATGAAAAACCCTTGGAAATACCACCACTTGATGAAAGTGAAGAGAGAAAGGTGCTAAAAGTCTTTAAAGTAAGAAGACATAGGGGAAAAAATAAAAGAGAATACTTAGTCAGATACATAAACCCACAACATGAAGATGAGGGCTTTCAGAAAATAAGATACCTGATTCCCAAATGTTTCTAAGAATATTAAGACATGAGAGAAGACCAATTCCTTAATAAAAGAGTGGAATTTTGTGCTTTATATACCTAAAAGTATAAGTAGAGAGGTTGGACAGTAGCTTGTACCCCCCCCAATTCAATTGGGGGTATACTATTCAATGAAAAATTGTAATAAAATCTTTTTTGGTGGTAGGGAATGTGAGCATGTGAGATATGTATGACATACCAATAAGGCCAAAAATGAATTCTTATAAGGCTGATTTGGTCTTAAAAATACTTATCAATTGAAATTAAAGCAAAAAATAACAAAAAAAGTATAGATTTATTTTGGATAAACAAAGCTACAATTATTGCTTCATTTTTGGATTCTATACCAAAAATACCCTAGGATACCCATAGGGTGTCATACCCAAAAATGGATATTTCCTATGTTATTAGAAGATTTAAGAATCTCACAGTAAAATTGAAACTTTTTTTAAATTTTTTTAAAATTGTTAAATTTAAGCTTATATTTGAAGTTGCATAAGGTTTATGCAAACTTACCAAAATTTTAGTTAAAATCAAGGTGTTCTGTATATTTACTGAATTAGCTAAGGATTTTCTGCACAGGATGAAAATCCTGTGTGAGCTCAATTTAAATTATTTCAAAGCCATAGTATGGCTTTGAACAAAAAAGGGAAAAAACCACACCAAAAGGTGGGACAAAGGAAAAAGACCAAATAGAGCCAGGGTACCAAACTTTTGGGATCTGCAAGGACTCTATTGAGGTTTTCCACATGTATTGGAGAATTTTAAAGCTTCTTTAAGCCCTAATATTAGAATCTGATCAAAAATTAAATTTTGAACTGGTTTATCTGAAATTAGACAGGAATTTCAAGCTGCCAAATGGTAAATCCCAATATGCAAGCTTGCAATCAAGTTTTCAAGAACTTTCAAAGCTTCAATAAGTCTAAAATAATTAAAAATATAAAGCTATAAGTTTCAAGAACTTATCAAAAGTCAGAGTTTGGTGTGTATTGCTATTTTATGTGGAGAAATAGCAATAAATTTAAAAATAAATTTAAAATCCAATTTTTAATAGATTTCCTTGAAGCTTTCACAAAGCTTAAAATTGAATGTTATCTGTGTATAAATTAAATCTTAAGTATCTTTTTCAAACATTTTTGATGGGTAATTAGCCTTCAAATTAACTTTTTTAATTATTTGCAAATAAATTAAGATTTCTTTGAAAATTAATTAAAAATACAGTTTAAACAATTTCTGCTTGAAACTTTCATTTTGAGTGGCTCATGTGATGAAATTTAATATAAATAAACTTATTTTATATTCAAATTTAAAATATTCAATGCAAAAGAGGATTAAACTTAGTTGGAGTTAAGAACAACACTTGTAACTTTAAATTGGAATTGAAAATAAGCTAATTTAAGTTAAGAACCTTATTTTTAATCATGGCTTTTCAGGTATAACATGAGAATGCCTTCTATTTCCATTAGGAATCGTGAGAGATGCTCTGAAGGAATAAAAAGAGCCTTTACATCACTGTTTTTGCCAATAAGGAATTATCATTCCCATCATATTAGATTCTGGCCATTCTTTTAATTGAGGTGCTCCCTACATTAAGACTTGGCTATTGCATTGTATTCAAAAAAATAAAATAAGAGAAACTACAAATATTCTTAATTTTATGTGGAAAATAAGATTTATAGAGAAATATAACAAAAACAATTGAACAATTAGAGTAATCACTTAAATATTGATTATTGTAATAAATATTACCTTTGGTAATTGATAATATAGAATACCTATATATAAAGAATAAAGATTTCACCTTTTTGTTTAGTGTTTTATTGTTTTTGATGCATCTGAGGGGGAAATAGAGTAAAAGGAGATCTATTTATAGTAAGTTCCTCCCTTCTAGAGTCCAAAAGGCTTCTAGTAGACACTCAATGATGGTATCCACTGCAAATAATTAGTACTTTAAGGTTTAGTGATGATTACATCATAATCAAACCATCTTATCTCATTATTATGCCATTATTTAGAGTTATCAACATAACTCTAATTTTGATGACATCATAGGCTTGGAAAAAGCCCAAAATTTGTGGATTTAGTTAGTATTAATCATAATTTAATAGTATTAACCAGTTGATAACTCATATGACTGTTAAACTTAAAATAAGATTACAGTGAGTGATCATAAATGATCAATTTTAAGCTTAAACTTTAATAGTTGATAACGTTTAAGTTATAAATGCTAAAGCCATTCAGAGAGTGAGTTCTGATAGCTTGGCATGTCCTCATTAAAATCCAAGAGAATTTTATTACATGTAAAAAACTCTATTTTGGATGATTTTTCTTGTAACTCATCTTTTCTGTCAAAACTTACTATTTTAAGCTTCAAACCATGATTTCAGTGGGGTTTACCTTGAATATTATGATAAAAGATACATAATTCTTCATGTATAAGATAGTAGAACCTGAATTTTAACCTTGTTTTAAGTTGAGACCACTTTCAAAACAAAGTGGTCAACAGCTCTAGCAATTTTGTTCAATAAACCCTTACAAGTTATAACCTTGATTGTAGCTTGTAAAATAAAGTTCAAATATGTATCCTTATAGTAATTATGTGTTCACTTTATTTTTGGTTGAACTCTCTATCATGTATATTTCAGGAGATATTAGCTAAAAACCATGAATGTATGTACTGATCATAAAAGTGCATATATTCAGCTTAATTCCTTAAGTATTAACTTTAGAGAAATGACATTAAATATTTTTATGTGTAATCTTTCATGAGGAATTCAATGGTTCAATTTATTTCAAATGTTGTTTCATTGGCTTCTGAGATAAATAATAATTTATTTCTTTTTATGGAATTTTTACTTATTACTCATTAAATATTGACTTTACAGATATGCCATAAAAATGATATATGTATGTTTTATCATGAATAATCTAATGGTGTAAGTTATTTAAAATTTTCATTAGCCAGATTCTAAGCTAATTCACAATTTATTCCTTTTTATTCTAAGATAATTATTTAAAAGAATAATTATTGTAAAGTTTTCTTGTTACCCTTTTGGATATGTGGTCATATCTCAAAGGCTCACATTAGAAATTTAAACAGGTAAAGTTTCATTTAATATAAAATATTATTATTAGAAGTATTTCTTAAGTATTTCACTCTTTATAAATCTTCAATTAAATAAGTGAAACCATAGAAATAAGATTATTGTTGTAATCACCAAAAATATATTTTATCTTCCAAAGTTATTGTATTAAATATCTTTTAAAGTCCACAAATTCCTCTTAAAAACTCCCAAATTTTTTTTATCATACAAATTTGTTTTATTCTTCAAAATATTGATATTTGACATGTTTTGTAGCTTATAGAAATTACTTAATACTATAACTGCTGTGTTTTGACCTATTGTATTAAATAAATATTATAAGTAAGTTTTATCTAAAGCTCTATATCTTTTCATCTAGTATTAGTTTTTTTATATAAAATATTTCTTTAAGAATTATCTTGGAAAATTGTGTGTGATATTTATTTTATGAATAATATATATATTTTTTATTAGTGGTTAAATATTAATATTCTTCATGTATAATTGTCTCATTAAGAGCTTTATACATGCTTATCATTATAGCTGTCAGTGACTAGAATAATAATGAAATAATTATAGTTTGTTACCATTATTAAGATTTTTTATCAGCAAATTATTTAACAAGGATTGAATTCTTTTCAATAATTATATTAATTTGTGGTTATGATATTTAATTACATTTTATTTTCTACTGAGGAAAGTCATAGTACTCTTGATATTGTTACTATCAACATGGGCTTCATAGAAAACCATACATTTGAGGGCCTGGCCATGATTTGAACCAATTTTTGAGACATAAATCATATTACAGACCTTATTTTACAGTTTTTGACCTAAATTTGCCATATATACTTTAATTTTGGCTTTTTTTGGACTTATACCTTACAAATAATGTTTATAATATCAATAAACCTTTTTTATTAAGGAATTGAATGCTTTTGAATAAATATCTAATGTCTAACCATTGACCTTTTCACATCAAAGACTTGAAATTCATTCTTTGATTTATTCTATTATAAAGTGAATAAGGATGAAATATTTATCAATAACTTATTAATTGCATTACTATTATTTCATTAAAGAAAATAAAATGCTAGAAATATTCACTTAAAATTTTTTTTGTTACTTTTTAGAAAAGTTTCTTTATTTTTGATGTAATTTTCCATAAATTACATTAGAACAGCTTTATTCAATAATTTGAGCTAATATTTTTTTTCATTATTATTTATTAATAAAATAAATTATATTCTTTGTTTTATCTAGTGTCATTCATAATAGAAAGATTTCCTCACTCTAGTAGCTCAGAGTCAAGAATTTGAGTTCAAATCAGTCCAGCACCAAGGGGCTTACTTACAGAAGAACCTTTTAAAGGTCCAGAAAGTGAATTCAATCCATTTCTTATTCAAATTTGATTTAAACTGATGTGAAATAACTCCCACTAGAAGTGGAAGTAACTACTTCATCCAATCAATTGGATCTGGACCAGGACATTCAAGTCATAAATCCAAAAGGCAAGAATGTCAACCCAGAGGAGAGGCACAAATGGAGGATGCCAGAACTTCCACCAGTTCCCAAAGGTTTGCCAGAACCTTTTGAACTGTCATTGAGAGTCCATAAGCTGAAATAACTGGTATTTTTGTTGTCAGATCTGAACAACTTTCAACAGGAAACAGTAGAAATATACCAGTCCCAATACAAGAACTGGTGTATGACAGCAAAACAGAAGCAGTGGGAGCTTTTTTCAAGCCTCTGGATAGGGAAAATGAACTCTTATATTCAAGTGAAGAAGTTCATGGGTCCAGAAAAGACAGAGGACCTTCTGAATGGTTGGACACCCATGTCTTGCAAATGACAAGTCCAGAAGATAAAAGCTTTTTTAAAAAATCAAGGAATTTTGTCAGAAAACCAGAAGAAGGACAACAGACCTGTGGAAGCTCCTCAATTGTCCACAAGCAAAGATAAGCCTTAAAAAGTCCCAAAAAAGGGCAAGAAAACCCCAAATAGCAATCATAAGGGAAAGGGAAAGCCCAAATGGAACAAGCCTCACCCTCAGAATTACAGAATTCCAAACAGAGAAAAGACAGGCATGGAAAATGTTTGCAATATTTCCAGAACTTTTGTGGAATTTGAAAACAAGGAGGAGGAAATAATGAATAAATACTCCCAAAAGAAATAGGCCTTGGAAAGGTTGTATCTCACATTGAAACTTGTAATAAAGAAATTTTAGAAAAGCTTAACAATTTTGAGTATATCCAACAAATGTTGAGTAGAGAAATTTTAAAAGTGAAAGAGTCACAAAAGACCATTATGGGTCTAGAAAAGATAAATAAGGACAATATTTTGTCTTTGACACATATTTTTGAAACAATTGAGTCCAAAGTCACTTCTATTAATCAACCAGATGATAATTATATTTATTTTATTGGTTAAAAATTAAAGATTTAAGAATAAAGGTTCAAAAATTTGGAAATTCAACTGGTAGCAATGCAGCTCTTTTTCAAGAAAAATTGGAAAGAAGTGATAAAGGAAGACTTGAATTGAAAGAAGATATTAAATCAAGTATTGACCACATATCACTGAAAAATGAGTTTACAAAGCAGTCTACCCCAATTATTTACAGAAATGTGTCGAACTTGAATAATGACTTACATTATAAAATGTAAAGCAATTCAGAGGTGGAAACTGCCTTAAGCTTCAAGGAAATTCCCAGCTTAGAGGAATGGCCAACCTTCAGTGGTGAAGGAGAATATAATAATATGGAATTTATTAGAAAAATTGATATTTTTAAGGAAGACTTTAACATACCAGATGAATACATAAGTGCCAGATTACACCCATTATTTACCAAATGAGAAAAGAAATGGTATTATAAAATGAGAAAAGACAATGGAAAACACTCCTGGATTGGTGGAGAGAAAATATTATTTCCAAATGGGCTAATTACTCCTGGATATTTAGACTGTAAAAATGCTTTTGGAGAAGCCATGTTTAATAGTGAGAGGGACAGGCCCATGTCCTGGTTTCTTAAGCAGAAGGAGAGATTAACTGCCCCTCATACTTATATGTCTGAAACAAGGTTACATAAAAGAATATTAAGAAAATTTGGTAGTGACCCTGATAATGCTATAATAAGCAAATGTATGGAGCCTTTCTCTACAGATGATTATATAAATGCCATGGGACACAGCACTACCAGGCCAAAAATTGGTAGAAATTGGTATTTATCCCCAATAGACAACAGGACTAGTGGTAAAACAAGTTCAAGCCCAAATAAGCCACAATGAAGATATCCTTTGAGATTTCATAAATGTGGAATTACATCTCATTTGGATAATACTTGGCCAAAGAAAACAAGAATCAATGAGATAGAAATTGAAAAAAACTGAAGACACAAAATAAACAAATGATGTATCTGTGCATGATAGTTATTCTGAGCCTTCTGAAGAAGTTGAAATACCAGATAAACTTAGTATAGAGAAAATTAATCTATCCTTTGAAGTCACATAAGTACATACTCACTTACCACAATACAGTAATGAATGTATGGATCTAATACATGTGAAAGATGCTAAAATGAAGAAAACCAACCCTGCAAGAGGTAAATTTTATACAGCTGGATCATCTTGCATCACTAATATTGTGATAGAAAACAAATAAGCCAACATCAATCTTGACTCAGGTGCTTTCGGTACTTGTTTTGGTAAAAATTATCTTAAACATTTATACAAATTGGCAAGAACAATTGATGCTGATTGAAGGTATATCATTCGATAGTGCTAGCCAGGATATGCACTCTTTGGGAATTCTTCAAGAAGAAATTATATTTCTCCACACTGCGGGGAGTATCATACTGAAATTTGAATTTGTTATTATGAATAACTGCACTTAACAGCACTTTATCCTTGGGAATGATTATCTCAATATTTATGGCATTGATATTGATAATGATAAATCCAGATATTTTACTATATGGGAAAATAAAGGAAAAAAGGTTCCTCTTACTTTAGATAAAAGAGAAATAACTGTCATAAGACAAGTAGAAAATGTCAATATGGAAATATTTGTGGCAGCTTAATTGATTGAAGCAAAAATCAGTCCTGAGTTAGCATTACAAATGAAGGAAGAAATTCTTGGAATCTTATTTTAATATAGAGAAGCATTTGCTCCTGATAATGACCCACTAGGGGATATTAAAGGTCATGAAGTGGACATTATGATTAATTTGGAAAAACCTTACCCTCCACTAGTAAGAAGACTGGCTCACCCAGATAGCCCCAGAGCTAGAGAAGAATTAGAAACCCATATCAATGAACTGATAAAACTGGGAGTTATTAGAATGCTTGGACAGAATAAGGAAGTGGAAGTCACAACCCCTGTAATAATTACAGTTATTTCTGCACAGTGTGTGTGATATTTCTTTTATAAGTAATATTTATATTATCTATAAGTGGAGAAATATTATTATTTTCCATGTTTAATTGTCTCATTAAGAGCTTTATACCTTCTTATCATTATAGCTGTCAGTAACTATAATAATAGAATTATTAAGATATCATTATTATTAAATTATTTAATAATAATTTAATTCTTTTTGATACTTTTATTATATTTTCTACTGAGGAAAGTCATAGTACTCTTGATATTGTTACTATTATCAGAGCTTCATGGACAAAACTTACAGAATATGCATTTGAAAAAGAAAATTCAAATCGTGAATTGGAGCTCAAGGAAAAGAAATGGCAGATGGATCTAACTATAGCAGCATTGTCATCAAGTAGGCCAATATCTGAGCTGGAACGTATTTTGAAATTAATAAATAAGAAATAATACTTCACATGATATAATACACCATGAGAAAAGTGGCTACACCTGACAGCAGGTGTTGCATTTGGAATTTGACATGGGAAATAGATTGGATTAATGTTGGAGATAGGAAATAAATTACCTTGAGAAATAGAAGTTTTTGAATAAATCCAAGCCAAATACAAAAGCCACAAGCTTTCAATTCCTTTGACCCAATAGCAGTGCTTGGCTGGGATCCTCAAAGTTCAACAATTAAAAAATACATGCTTGAAAGACTTATTTAAATTTCCCCCTTTCTGATCTTCTCTATCAATTATTATCATTTTATTTACAGAAAAATCAACTTTTGGAGTCTTCCTTATATATTTTTATATGTATATTTCAGCTTGAATATGAATCATCTTTCAAGCTCACTTAGGGGGGCCATAGATAAATAATATTGAAATTTTAAACCTTCAAGTTCCAAATAAACTTCTCATAAATGTAAACTTTCTTGTATAATTTGGGAGTTTCTCCACATATAAATAGGATAAAAAAATATATCCTACCATCAAGCTGTTCACTTTGAATTGAGAGATTAATTTTGTGAGAAGTTATAAACCTTCATTTTTCCTCTCTTGAAAGAAAGAATTTAATAAAAGATGAAACAAGCTGTCAGGATTTATGGGAAAAAGTCATTTTAAGGAGAGGACACCAAAAATGTAGTATATATTCAAAGACTATAGCCCCTATTTCAGCTCATAAGCTTCTTGAGAGGAGGAGTTTCCACTTCTAGATAGATAATATTAATATTTAAAGTAGAATATTGTGTTTCTATTTCAAAATTGGGGAGCTTTTTATTTTACCATTTCATGGTTTAAAATAATAATAATTCCAATTTTCATACAAAAAAAATTGTTCATAAAAGAATTTCAAATCTTCATAACAGTAAAACAATGCATTCCTTTGATTTTTTGGAGAATTAAATCTTTTCTCCATTGATACCAGCTGAGATTGACTTTTTATATCATTTTGGAAAATTATCACTTCTTATTTAGCCATCTTAATCTAGTGAATTCAATTGCATTTTTTTTGAATAGTGCAAATTCTATATAATACTTTGGCAAAAAAACTGGTAGAAGTCAATTATTTTGAAAAAAAAAGTATTTTTAAAGAATAATTCATGCAAAATGATAGAGCTACCCCAAAACATTGAAGTATAAGAATATTTATTAGAGGTGAATTGAATCTCTTTAATTATCATAATAAAGCTTTTTTCATATTTTTTGAAGAAAAGGAATAGAAAAACTGCTGTTTCTCACACTCTAAAACAGTTTTTTCCATTTTTTTATTTGATTTTTTGAGTTTTGTTTCTCATGTTTTATAGTGTTATGTAATTCTCATTATTTGATAAATTTTTTCTTTTTTATTTTATTTTTTGAATTTGAATGAGTTTTTCTTCTATTTATAAATTTGGTTTGATTTTTCAAAGAAAGTTACAGTAGCAGGCCTTTACAAGGACTGATACTGTAAACTGCTTGAAATGTGTAAAGTTTGCTACAGTACATGAACTGTAAAGGCTGGTTGTGTAATATTGTGGTCACTTGTTGACAGCTTTACAGTATCTGCCATTACAAGAAATTTACTGTAATTTTCTTCAAGATTTATTCATTTCTTCCAGTATCAGGTGCTATATTACATACAACCCACTACTTGTATTTTTAAGTGAAAAATAAAACCTTCAAACAATTCATAAGAAGGGATTTCTCTCTGAAAAAGATAAAAATTGGTGCTGATAGTAGAAATTGATAAAATGTACTAATTATAAAAAGTAATCAGAAAATGCAAAAGAGGAAAATGATAATCAATTTCCAGGATTTATAATCAAGCAAGAAAAAAATATATACAAATATTTTGTATTTTTGGGAAGTAATTTTAGGGTGTTGGTAAAAACACATAAGAGCTTACGTGCTTTTACTAAAAACATACATGTTTTTGCCATAAATTGGTAAAAACATGTAAGGGGTGCCCTGGGCCCATTTTTAATTAAAAATGAAACACAACCACGCCTGTATTGGGCCAAAACATGCCCAAAAGAGCTTTTTTCCCCACAAAACCTCTCTTACTCCCAATTGTTTCAGATTTTTTTGCCCAGCCCCCCAAAAAAAGGCCAAACACCCAAATACTCCACATTATCCCCACCCCAAACCAATTTTTTTTGGGAAAAAACAGCATTACCAAAGCCATTTTACAAAGCTTTTCACACTTTTTTTTCTTTTTCCACCCCAAAGACTGCATTTTACACCACAACAACCTGCTTTCAAGCCTCTCAATTTTCAATTTTTTACCTTCCCTCATCCATTAATCCCACATTTAAACCACTTTTTCTCACTCTTAACCACTTCTGTTCATTTTTCACACCTTTTTTCAATTCTTTTTCACATTTTGAAAGGTTTCTACCCCATTCCAAATCCCCAAATCCCCCCTTTTTTTCACTTTTATACATATTTTTCCTTCAAAATAGCTTCAACCCCCCACTGAAGGTCAATTTCAGACCCTTGAGCTTCTTTGGCAACATGTGCATAATGTTTTCAGGGCTCAGGGGTATGCTGTGTCCATCTTGAGGTCCAATATGACCCACAACCAAATTGAAATATGTTGTGACAGGTCTGGCACCCCAAATCCCAACAAAAGCCCCTCCAAAACAGTCACCTCAAGAAAGCTTGACTGTCTTTTTAGACTTTATGCCAGGAAATGTGCCAAGAGTACCACTTGGACTCTTAAAGTCAAAAATCCTGAACATAGCCATGATGCCACTGAAAATATCATGGCACATCCTGCTTTCAGGAAATTCAATGAGCAAGAAACATCCCAAATTTCTCAAATGTCTGAATCACTGCTCATGCCAAGGCAAACTCAGGCCCAATTATGCAGCCAGAGGGAGTCTGAAAGGCATGTAATCCTTCAATATACTTACAACAAAGTCAAGAAAATCAAGAAAGACAAACTGCAAGGCAGAAGGCCCATTGATGCTTTTATTGACACTCTCAAACAAGAAAACTTTGTTTGGTCCTCTGCAAGGGATTCTGAGGGACACATTACCTCCTTGATTTTCACTCACCCCCTGGCTATGAAAATCCTTCATGGCTTTCCTCATGTCATTCTTATGGATTGTACTTATAAAACCAATAAGTACAAAATGCACCTTTTTCATATTTTTGGGTTCAGCTCAGCCAATAAGACCTTTTCTGGGGCTTTTTGTTTGATGAAGAATGAAAATAAACCCTAATATACTTGGGCATTAAATAAATACATAGAAAAGGTCCTCAAAAACACCAATCTTGTTCCCCCTCCAGTTATTGGTATTGACAGGAATCTGGCCTTAAAAAACTCTCTTAAGAAGCTCTTCCTAGACTCCAAAGTAATGCTATGCATTTGGAACATCAATAAAGATGTATCTGCTCATTGAATGAATGAAATTGGTCATGGAACTGATTTTGAAGATTTTATGGGCCTTTGGAATCAAGTAATATACTTTTATCTTTCAATTTAGTTCACTTTTTTTCTTTTTTTGTTTTTCTTAATGACGTTGGGATTCATTTCTCAGGCTATGTATTCATCCACTGAAAAGTCTTTCAAAGACAACTGGAAATAGCTTCAAAAGCAAGTCAAAAATCCTGAAGTCTTGCAGTATTTGGAAAATACCTGGATTCCTCTAAAGGAGTATTATGTTCCAGCCTGGACCAACCACCATTGCCACCTGGGTGTGGGCTCCACCTCCAGAGTTGAAGGTGCCAATGCCATGGTGAAAATTTGGCTCCAAAAGTCCACTGGTACTCTCCTGGAGGTAGTTAGGGCTCTCCAAATGGCATTCAGAAAATAATTTATTGAAATTATCAACAAAATCTCCAAAGAAATGATTGTCCATGTCAAGAATTTGGCTCCACACATCTGTGCCCTCAATGGCAAGGTGTCTCATTATTCTCTTCAGATGGCCTTTGACAATTTCAAAACCAAATTTCCTCCCAATGAAAAATGCACCAACAAATACAACAATCATCAAGGAATTTCTTGCAAACATAAGACCCAAAAGGCATTTTCCAAATGCCAAAGGCTTGAAATATCAGACTTCCATCCTCAATGGCATTTGAATTTGCCTGTGAGGGTTTTTTAATTTCTTATTCTTATTTTTTTCTTATTAACTGATTTTATTTGTCATATTCTTCTCAGGCTGGTTTTCAAGGTGATGATCAAAGTGTTGAAAAAGAAAGAAATAATGAAGCCCAGAAAATATTTGAAGCAAGTGGGGAAGACCTTTTTCAAATACCAATGGCAGAAATCACCCCAATTCTTCAACATTTTCAAGATGTTTTGACTGGAAAAGTCCAATTTGATCAAATTCCCAAGAGTCAAGAGGATAATCAATATTATGAAGACCCTCTAGAATGCAAGAATATCCATGGGAGACCTCAAGGAGCCAAGAATAAAAACAAAAAATACAAACAAAAGAGAACCTTCAAGATTTGAAATAATTGAAAGTCAATCCAAGAGAAGAGGAAGACCCCCATCAAAAGTGACCAGCACAACAACATCAAGATCACAGTCAAATGTCCCCTCTCCAATTCTGGAAGTGGACTCATCTGAAGATTCTGAAGATTCTGAG
This sequence comes from Austropuccinia psidii, assembly GCA_023105745.1. Taxonomy (NCBI): domain Eukaryota; kingdom Fungi; phylum Basidiomycota; class Pucciniomycetes; order Pucciniales; family Sphaerophragmiaceae; genus Austropuccinia; species Austropuccinia psidii. The sequence goes on from JALGQZ010000011.1 coordinate 23,780,550, forward strand.
GACTCATTATCTAAATCAATTAGTTAATCAGATTTACTACCCTCAGAAACTGAATTAAATAAGTCAGAAGTCACCCTTAGAAGGTCCAGAAGATTGGCAATTGGAAGAAAAACCTCACAAAGAAAATCACACAAACCTGCAACCAGTTTGAAGATATATGATGCAATTGACTTGACCTGTGAGCAGTGTCAAAGAAATTATCACACAAGTGATAAATTCTCCAAGCTTTTTGCAAGTTTCTGATTCTTTTTAATGTATATTTCTCTTGTTTATTTTGATATTTATTCATTTTTTGACCTTATTTTATCAGATAACTGGCTCAGAAGACTTTCCCAAGTTTATATTGAAATACACTTTCAAGGCCATCAATATCCAGGGTAATGGAAACTGTGGCTACAGAACAGTGTCCCACTACATTTACAAGACTCAAGATCAATGGGCGGATGTCAGAGGTGACTTGGCTGAAGAAATTCAACAAAATCAAGACCTTTATGAAGCCATGAACACCTTAATTGCCTCAGTATCCTCTTATTTGGACAGAATTGAATGGTATGAAGATGTTGGCCAGGCTCCAAAAAGCAAGTGGACGTCCATGCCTGACATGGGGGATCCAATTGCAAATAAGTATAAAAGACCAGTTTTATTTTATTCCACAGTCCAATCTTTTTCTTTTTTCCCTTATTTCTGTCCTCCAAATGATAATCCCCCCATTTTCATCTGCTTCTTGGATAGCTGTGCTCATTTTTTTCCTTTGGACATAATCATTTCTAAAATTTATCCAGTCCCCCCATTACTGTGAATTGGGAGATTCATGCCCAACCACAAGCCCTGGGGTGGGCTGATAAATTTAAGAAACACAGAATGTTGTATTTGTTCAATCTTCCTCCCCCTCTCAGAAAAAACCCACTATTTTGGAGGTTGATTCTGATTAATTGATTTTTGTATATACAATTTATGCAAATTATCCCCTCCTCAGTCATATTTATTGCTTAAATCCCACCTCAGTCTCCTTTTCTATCAAACATGTGAAACTTTTGTACTTAAAAATGGTCATATTACAAACAAGGAAAAAAAATCTGAAAAAATTCACTTATTGCCCCTGCACTTGCTGTCCCACCAAAACAATTCCCCAAGATCATGGGCTTCTGGTTCTTTATTGTCCAGATTGAACCCCTCAATTTAAAAAAATGAAGGAAATTAATAAGTGGGAACTTATTGAACTAACTTTTTAAACATAGGCATATTACAATGACGGGATAAACATTTGAAGAAAAAACCCTTTTTGCGCCTTCACTTGTCCCACCGAAAAAAATTCCCAAAATCATGGGCTTCTGGTGCTTTATTCTTCAGATTGAACCCTTCATTTTAAACAAAATTAAGGAAATTAATAAGTGGGAAGATTTTAAACAAATTTTTGAAAAAATATGCCATTTTGGCATATTGGCCAAATTTGTGAAATTTGGCAAAAAAAAAATTTTTGAAAAAATTTGTGCATATTGACATTCCAAGTCGGGAAAAATATGGCAAAAAAATTTAAAAAAATCCTCAAAACTGAGCCTGAAGAATTTCTTTTGAAAAATTAGGTCACTTACATGTTTTTACCAACACCCTAATTTTATTCATAAAAAATTTGAAAGAATCTACCTGTTCCTTCTCAGAGTGAAGTATTTTAGAGATATAAGAAACAAAGGTTTTTATAAAAACAGTTTCTTCAAAAGGGGATGCAGTTGAGAAAAGCTGATTTTGATTTTTGTAAGCCACCTTTTGAAGAATAAATACAAGTTGATATTGCTAACAAATAATCGAAAGTCATAAATAAAGACAGATAGAGGCTTAATAATTCTTAGGAGTGATTTTTAATTCTTTTGAATCTTCCAAAAAATGAAATTGTTTGAATCAAAAATAAATTTTTAGATTCAACTTTTTATCCCAAACAATATTAATTCAAAAGTGAAAATATAAATGAAAATAATTTTCAAATAGTAATTCATCTACTTACTCCATACAGTTGAAAAAAGGAAGAAAATATTTGAAATTCTGTGATATTCTAGTGGCTTGGAAGATATTTGAATACTAACAAACATTTAAATCCTGTGTCTAAACTAATTCAAAAGAAGGGACCAAGCTGATTTCCAAATGCAACAACTTCTGTCAGTTATAGCCAGTTTTCTCATGGTGATAGCTATAAATGATTTACTTCTGATTTGGTAATGCATAAATCCAACATATCAATTATTTCATGGTGCGAAGGAATTAGAAATGCACTCATATGTTGAGATAATGTAATTAATAATTTGTTTATGATGGTGAGGTATTGACCATAATTAACCTCAGGTTTTATTTGAATAAAAAAGAGGAATAATTTTGAATTGAAATTCTAATAAATTGTAACTGAAATTTCATTTTGAATTCAAATTGAGTTTCAATTCTGATTATGACAAAGTGTAATTCACTTATCATGTTAGGGGATTGATGAGATATGTTTATCTTAAATTGGTTGTTTTGACAAATAAAAATGATTTTTATTTGGAATTGTGGCTCAAATTGTAAATTAAAACTTTTATTTTGAAATTTGAATTCAATTTTTTTTGAAATTGGAATTTTGGAAAATTTTGAACTGAACTTTCAATTTCCAAAGAATAATTTGATTTTTTTAATATTGAATTTCAAATAAGCCTCTTATTTGTATTTTTATGTTTCATAAATTTTGAATAAAATTAATCCAAATTTTTTTGAACCAAAAAACTGGTAATTTCTTTAATTATTCACTCAGAAAACTCTTACTTGGACCCATTAAACCTTTTTTTTGGAAATTTGACTTGGTTTTTTTCTTTTATAAAAATAATAAGGTAAGTTTTTTTCTCTAAATCCTTATCATCATTCAAACAGGAATATAATCAATAATCATCATCATCACCATCTACCAACCTTTCACCCATCTCTGCACCCTGAAACCCACCCCTTCTTATTATTCAGCCATCAAGAATCACCAATCTATGTCATCCTAATCTCATATAGAACCCCCTAATTATCATTCTGAGAGGTTCTAGGCTTTCAGAAAATGAAATAAATCCAAATTGATTTGGAATTGATTTGGAATTCTTCCCAAATTGATACCAAATTTATTCTGGTGCGTTTTTTATTTTAGCTTCCAATGGCCCCCAATCAGGAATATAATGAAATAAATTACTTTCTTTTGTGTTTCATCATAATGGTTTATGAAGCAAAGAATAATTATATATATTTTCCTATTTCTTTATTCTAATGACTTATGATAATGATAATGATAATTTTTATTTTTATTTTTATTTATTTATGATAATGACTTATCATTTTGATTATTATTTCTATTATTTTGATTTATTTATGATAATGACCTATGATTTTAATTATTTTTTATTTATTTATGATAATTACTTATTCTGCAAATTATTTTTATTTCTTTGTGATGATTGATAATGATGATGATTACTGCGATGACCTTTTTTTAATCTTTTGATTATTTGTCAATATAGGGGCGGATAGTTTATAAGTGTTTTTTTTGCAGTGTAATTTCATACCAATCCCTTACCTTCATAATTGAAATTCAAAAAAACTACTTCTCTCTCACCCTCAAAACCAATTTGATGATTTAAGGCTTAGGACTAAACCAAATTTATTACATCATCAGAGTGGTTTAGAGAATGATGGAAGTCATATCAATACTCTTCATGTAATTGGTTAGGACTAAAACAAATATAGAACATAATGAGGTTAATAATAAAAATGCAAATCACAAAATAAAAATCACCTGAAGCCAAAGACAACATATTAATGATTCAACACAGATACTCTCCCAACTTGGCCATTATGAGAGAGCATACAAACATATATAATCAATATAAATGGATAAGAAAGAAGACAATGGCACATGGTTAAAAATTGCATCAATAAACACTCTGCCTCATCCTTTTGTAATCATTGATAGGACCAAGAATTTTTTCTTACCTGTTGTCATTTGTTAAATCACCCCATTTTATAGTTCTTCTTGAAACTATCACATATTAAAAAAACCCTATTTTTAATTTGATGAGATTATCCAAAAATCAACAAGAAATAAAAACCAAGAAAGATATCCTAGGGGGAATTATGGAAGGTATTGGTTTTTTTACAGGTTCTGATTTTGAAACACCTGCAGGTGTATAATATTTTTTACTTTTGATTTTAGTAATTACTGATTAATTTAAAAATAATAGGTGTTTACTCCTAAGAAACTGGTTTGAATGCTCATGAAGTTCAAAAAGATAATCTTCAATAGTTAAAGCTTGAACAGTACGAAGATTTCATTTATTCATTAATTCATCATTTTTACAAATTTGCAGCAAATAAAAATCAACAATTAATGGAAGCTTCTAAGTTACCAAATTTCAGTAACCTTGAAAGGACTTCATCAAATAAAAAAATAATGCAAAGAATTTACAAATGTCATTGTGACTCAAGATGAATTTTTCAATAAGCCACATCAAGTGTCAGCCTGATAAAGACAAATGGTTAGAAGAGGATGCCATACCAGATAGCGACCTGCACCTGAGAAGATTAAGGGCCTGCAGGAGGGCTGAAAAGTGTCATCAATTATAAGATTTTTTTAGAGGGAGGGTATGTCTGCCTGTTACTCAAAGCCAGAGCACAACCATGACACCCAAAATACCATCAACCAATGGTAGAGTAAAATATGACCAAAACATGGAGCTGATACAAGCCAGCTCAAAATTTATTGAAGGAAAGAAGAAAATAATCTCTTTCCAAATATAAAAGTCCTATAACCATGGGACAAAGAATAAAAAAGCTATTCAGGCTCAAAGCAGCTGCTGAGCATAAAGCTCAATTTTCACCTATCATCTAAAATCTAGAGAAATAGACTGAAACCCATAAAATGGGTGTTCCAATTGAAGCTCTCAGTCAGGACTATCAAATGGTACTAGCCAAAATGAGATAGAATCAAAAATACAGAAGTTATGGCCAAACTAAAGCAAAATAGGGATGAACAAAATATTCAACTCCATCTAACTTCTACAGTTTTACTGTGAGATATCTAAATTAGGTTCAATTTAGAAAGGGCAAAATCATGGCTATCTGATAGTGAAACCCACTTCCCCATAGCCCATATGGAACCAAAATTATGTAGAAATTAAGTTTCCTATAGGATTAGTGAGAAACCCATATTTGCATATTGGGAATTAAAAATGGTATAAATTTGACATATTTAATTCTAACCAAATAAATTGGGGTAACATTGTGAAGAGCCTATCAATAGCTAAACAATGAAACAACTTTGAGCTCAATATCCTGAAAAATGAAAAAGTTATGACAGTTTTGAATTTGAAATCCCACATCTGGGCCAATACACCTTTACTGTGGGATACTTTCCCATACCTTTGATTATGAGGTGCTAATTAGACAAAGGAGACTTTTTATCACTCAATAACTCATATTTTATTCAATACTGGGGTCCCATACAGATTCTGCACAGTATTCTACGGGTCATAGATATCAGAAGAGGGCTGTGTGGTCCTCAGATTAAAATTTTTCCCTGTATTGGTGAAAACTGCCCAGATGTGGTTTCAAAAACACATCTGACCCCAATAAAGGTTCTAAAGGCTTTGTCAGAACCACAAGCCAGTCCTTGGAAGTGAAGAATCTTGACTTCCTCTACGTAAAATGGTCTGGAGGACTTTTTCACCCATTTTCCAGATAAGAAGGGAGCTTTCTCTGCCCAAAAAAGATTTCCCCATCCTTCTCTTACATTACTAAGTAGTAAAACTGTCAAAAAAGATTATTCTCTTGGAAATAATTAGGTTATACTTTGGTTCTTGGTCTTTTACTTCTTATTATAGTTAATCAACTGATAACCAGTACATGCTGGGCTTTCCATAATGCTCACCACACTATCCCTCATAGTAAAGCCCTCAAAGCTCTTATCAAAACCATTTTCTACTATTATATTATGTGTAGCAGTCATAGTTAAAGTTGTAAATAGTCTTATTATAGATTTATCATAGACTCAGCCTGACAATTTGGGGGCCTGGCCATGTTTTTTGGACTTTTGTTGGGCCTTGTTAACATGAAAGTGAGTCCTTTGGTCTTACTTTTATTTTTCCTCTTAATATTGTTTTACTTTTGTAGGCATAAAAATATTTTATTTCAAAATAATCATAAATTAAATATCATATATCCTTATTTATTGAGTGGGATATAGATATATATCACTGTGTTTATTTTTATTTTTATGAATTGTATGATGTGGTACATTATAATTCAGTTTTATTAAGAAAAAACTAGGAAATACCTATTTTTACTATTTCAAAAGTATTAAGAGAATACTCTGTACTATTGATAACAGCTTCAGAAGGCGTTTTTGAACATATTGGAAGATTCAATTTCTCATATTAAGCCACTTTATTCAAGTTATTACTGATAATTACAAAATAACAACTGTGAGATAATTGAGTTATATCTGTAACCAAACACCTGTCAAGCAGTATTTTTGATGTGGAAATTGGTATTAACAGCCCACAGTCTCTGTACTGAGGTGAAATGCAGTCATATATTCCACCAGAGGCTATTATTTGATGTGCAGAAGGATTGTTAAGAGTCAAATCTGACATAAGGACTCCAATTTTGACTACTAGTGGAAGAAAGCTTCATACCACTAGAGGCAAAGTCACAGGAAAAACCACCAGTGCCACCCTCAGACACAGACCAAGTGCCAGGGGGTAAAGGTGTCAGGCTGAGTATATGATGAAGCTTATTAATAACTAGTTACAAGATTTAACTGTGACTGTGACATGGTGAAAATAGTATAAAAAGGTTTATTTAGTAATAATAATTGTTAATAAGAGAATATTAAGGGCTTTACTATTGAGTAATAGTGGTGGTGAGCACTGTTGAAAGCCCTGGGTGCAGCTTTACCTGTTGGGTTGCAATAATAAAGACTAAAATAATTAAAGGTATAATTATACCTGATTATTTTCCAAGAGTATAAGTGTTTTTGAAAGTGGTACCACATAGGAATTCAAGAGCAGGATGAGGAAAGCTTTTCTGGTGGAGAAAAGGCGCCTTTTTATTCTAAAATTGGTTGAAAAGGGCTTTTAGGCCTTTCCTTGTAGAGGAAGTGAAGATTTTTCACTTCAAAGGACTGGCTTGTGGTTTTCACAAGCCCTGTATAACCTGTGTTGGGCTCAGATATGTTTTTGTGGCTTTGAAACCACATCTGGGCAATTTTCACCAATACAGGGTGAAAACCTTCATCTGGGGACCACATAGCCCTCTGCTGACGTGTATGACACATAGAATTCTGTACAGAACTTGAACAGGACCCCAGTATTGACCAAACTATGAGGCATTGAAGCTTAAACAGGCTTTTTATCTGTTTCACACCTCATAATCATAATCATGGGAGAATATCCCACAGTAAGGCTGTATTGAGCTAATTGGGGGATTTTGAACTTAAAACTGCCATAACTCTGTCCATTTTTGAAATATCAAGCTCAAGATTGGCTCATTGTGTAGCCCTGGATGTGTTCTACACAATGGTACCTCATTTGGTAGGGCTATCATTCAATATGGCAAAGTTATGCAATGTACAAGATCTTTTGTACATATGTATGATTTGCTTAAAACCTGTATGGGGCTTGTTTGCCCCATAACCTTTGTTCTAGATGAGATATGGGAATATTGATGGCACAATCAGATAACCCTAATTGTTCTCTTTCCAAAAGGACCCCACTTTAGGTATCTCACACTAAGACTGTAGATGTTAGAAGAGAGGTGAATATTCTATTCCCCCTTATTTGACCTTATTTTGGTCATAACCTCAGTAATTCTGATGCTAGCTCAATTTTCTTGATACCATTGGATAGCCCTGACTTAGAGCTTCATTTTGAGTACCCATTTGATGAGGTTAAGCCTGTTCCTCTGGATTTCAGATGAGAGGTGAAAATTAAGGCTTATGCTCAGCAACAACTTTGAGCAGAAATAACTTTGTTATTCTTTGTCCTATGATGATGGGACTTGTATATTTGGAAAGAGGTGAGTTTCCGGTTTCTTTTGATACTTTTTGAGCTGGTTTGGCTCAGGTCCATGTTTTGGTGGTATCTTGGCTTTACCATTGGTTTATGGTATTTGGCTGTCATGCTTGTGCTCTGGTTTTGGGTCACAGGCTGACATACCCTCCCTCTAAAAAAGGCTCATCATTGATGAGACTTTGAAGTCCTCCTGGAGGCTCTGAATCTCCCTAGATTAAGGTTCCCATCTGGTATGTCATCTTCTTCCAACCATTTGTCTGTATCTGCTGTCTGGTTCTTAAATCTGACCAAGTACTGTCTCTGGTCTTTACCATTCAGCCTTATCTTCCTGGCCTTGATAATTTTCTTCACAGGGCCAGGGGAGTCTTCCAGCTCCACTATTTCTGGTGGAGTGGAATTCTTCTTCCTGGAGGGGGAATTGTCCTCCTTTGTCTAGAAGTATGGCTTAACCAAACTCACTGGGAACAGTGGGTGTTTCCTAGAAAATTCCTCTGTGAGTTTGACCTCCACTGCATTTTTCCCTATCAGATTAATGATAGTGAAGGGCACTACAGAAGGGTCTCTCATTTTCTTTGGTCCCTTAAGATTTCAAAAGTTAAGTGTAGACACTAGCACTTGGTCCCCTTCTTTAAAGTCAGGTTCTATGTGTGATCTGTCCCACCTCTGTTTGCTATATTCCTTTACCTCAGCTATGAATCTGGCAGCTGTGTCACAAGCTTTCTTCCACATATCATGGATGCCCTTGGATTTGGGGTGGATGGTTAGAATATTCTTCTTGAAGTGATCCACAGGAAATAGGGGGTTCCACCCTTTTTCTACCACTGAAGGTGATTACCCTGTGGTAGAATGCTGAATAGTGTTGTAAGCCAGCTGAACTGCTGGTAAAAGGGTAACCTAGTCATGGGTGTATCCTCAATGGTCCTTGTACTCCATGCCATATACACAGAACCTCCTAAGGATATACTCCATGGTTTGGATCATCCTTTCTGCTAAGCCATCTGTTTGTGGGTGGTAAGCTGTGGAGAATGCAAGTTTAGTACCAAGAATGTCATACAAGTTGGTCCAAAATTCTGATGTGAATTTTGGGTCCCTATCACTAATGATAAATTTAGGGACTCCACAGGTGGATATTATGTTATTCCAAGAGAACAAGGCAGTATCCATTGCTGTGTCCTCCTTGTGACATGCTAGGAACCTCAAACTCTTTCTGAAACTATAAGCTATGATCAGGAAAGCATTTAAGCTTTCTTTTCCTCCTGGGGCAAGTCCTGTAACCCAGTCCATGTTGATGGTTTCCCATGGTTGTTTGGGTTCTTCTATGTGTTGAAGTAGCCCATACTTTCTCACATATTTCCTCTTTGCCTTCTGGTATCTTTAACAAGTGTTGATATATTCACTCAACTCTTGTTCCCATTTGGGCCACCAAGCTTTGCTTGCTACCCTTTCCTTGGTCCTGTCTTCACTCATATGTCCCATATAGGGGCAGTCATGGCATTCCTGCAGGATCAGGGATATATGTTCCATTTCTACTATGGTGAGTGCACTTGTGTGTTTCTCTCTATGGTAGAGTAGGCCATCTATAATAAAAAACTTGTTGTCCTTATAGTCCCTCAACCAGGGTTCCTCTAACTGGGATTACAGTTCTGGGCTCCTGTACTTCTGTTGAAGAAGTAACAACAGTATGCCACATTGTTTGTGTTTGGCATATGTCTTTATTACTGAACTAAAAAATTCATTGTGCAGTTGTGAGGGAGTTATTCCCAATATGGGAGTTTTGGTTTCTTCTGAGTCAGTGTCTCCACTGTATGGGGTACCACTTTCTGGTGCCCATTCAGAAAATATGAAGTTCTTCCTCCTATCTATTTCCATGAAATGGATAGGAATCTTGGCTGCTACTTCAAGGTCATAGGCTGGATTTCTTTTGACATTGTTCAGTTGCCATCTACTGAGGCCCTCTGCATTGGTGTGGCTTTTGCCTTTTTTGTATATGATGATCATATTGCCTCTATACTCTTGGATGGCTATTTCCCACCTCAGCATGTGTCTATTGGCAGTCTTCATGTTCAGTAAAGCCTTCAAGGCTGTGCAATCTGTGTAGACTTCAAGGACTGAACCCTCCAAATAATGGAGTTTCTCAAAGGCCCAGACTAGGCATAGTAATTCAGTCTGGGTGGCCCCATACCTGGCTTCTAACTCTTTCAGTTGCCTAGAGATGTAGCATATCACTCCCTCTCTTGGTTCACCATCTACAATTTGTCTCTGGTGAAGGGCTTCCCCTAAGCCTCGGCTACATGCTGCATCTATGTATAGCTTAAATGGTAGTTCAAAGTCAGGTAAGATGAGCACAGGTGCATTTGTGAGCTCATATTTGATCCTCTCATATTTATCCCTCCTTTTGTAGGTAATTTCAAAAACTACATCTTTTGAACATAACTTGTATAGACTACTAGTTATGTGGGCAAAATTTTTGATGTGGTTTCTGTAGTAGCTAGCAAACCCAAGGAAAGATTTCATCTATTTGATGTTATTTGGTAAAGGTTCTAGCAGTACTGCTGCTAATTTGTTTTAATCTATGTTCAGACTAAGACATGAGACTTTGTGTCCCAGTGCCAGTAATTCTTGTTGGCCAAAATTGCACTTTTTAAGTGAAATTTTCAGATTAATGGGTGTGCACTTACTTCGTACTCTGTCTATGTACTGCATATGGTCTTCCCATGTCTCTGAGTATATAATGATGTCATCAATATATACTACCATCCAGCCTTCCAATGTTTCTTCTTGAAATATTTTGTCCATCATCCTTTGGAAGTGGGCTGGTGTATTTTTGATGCCAAATGGCATCCTGGTGTACTCATATATGCCCATATGGCATATGATTCTGAGTAGTTTCATGTAGTTTGGTTTAACTCCATTCTGGTGGAAGCCTTTCATACAATCCATCTTGGTGATGTATTTGGCTTTTGCCAGTTTCTCTAGGGAATGAGGTATGCTTGGTATAGGGTACCTGTCAGCTTTTGTGTAGCTATTCAGAGCTCTGAAACCCCCACACAACCTAGATTTGCCATCATGCCAGGTGATAAGGACAGGAGTGGTGATTCCACTATTTTATTGTGTCCTATCTTCCTGATGACATCCATTTCTAGGAGTTCATTGATGTGTTTCTCATTTTCCATCCTAGTTTCCAGACTTCCTGGGTAAAGAGGTCTTATCAGCATGGGTGGATATGGTATTTCCACATCCAGATATAATTCTATAACATGGCCTCTGATGTTTCCTAATGGCTCTTCACCAATGTAAAATGCTGGTCTATTTTTCCTCAGCATCTTCAGTAAAATAAGTTTTTGTTTCCTGGTGAGGGTAGTACTGAATTGGGCCTCCCTGAGCTCATTCAGTAATTCTTCTAGAGGGTCATGGGTAGATATTTGGTATATGTCAAGTGAAATTTTCTTTTCCTTGTTTTTACCAATAGTAATGTGCCTGTTTTTACTATTGTAAATGTCAATTCCATACATACTCTGGTAGTCTGTTCCCAGTAAAAACTCTTGGATGTGGGCATGTTCAAGAACAACAAACTCTGGGTTGAGTCTGATATTACCTTTCATATGGGGTATAATTATATTCTTGATAATTGTCCCAATAGAACTCATCTTCCCTGATGCACTTTTGAAGTTTTCTGCCTTGGTTGCCAAGAGTTGTTTTTCCCAATTTGGGAAGTGATGATCCAGATAATTTCTGGCCGCTATTGAGCAGTGTTCTCAACTGTCAATGATCAATGGGTGTTGAGCACTGTCTACACAAACAGTCATCTTTGTGGCTGTCCCATGTATGTATGCCATTCCTTTGATTGGTGTAACTAGGAATGTTTGCGCATATTGTGTGTGTTTACACAAGTTTTTATTTGCAGTGTCTTGTGGCATGCCTGCTTCTAACTGTATGTCCTGAATTTCTAGTGGTGTTTCTTCTTGGTACCCCACTCAAAATTCTTCTCTTGGGTCTTGGTCTTAATCAGATTGTTCTCTGATGGTGTCACCCATAGAGTCTGATTCAGAATCCTCTGCAGGGGATTCCTCCTCCGGGAATTTCTTCTTTGCCTTTGGACAGCTATTGGCATACTGGTCCGTTGAACCACAATTGTGACAAGAATTCTTCTTCTTAGTAACTTCTTCCACTCTTTCTCTGGGTTTGTCTTTAAACTCCACCCTCAAAGGTTGTTTCTCTCTGAAACCACTGCTTTTATGTGGGGAATATTTCCCTATATTTGTTCTTTTCCTTATATCTTGTAAGGTATTTGCAATGTCCTCTAGAGTGAAATTGTGGTCGCATCTGCATTTTACTGCATGCTCTAGTTCTCCTGGCATTTGTTTCAGTAGTTTTTGATTCCTCATCTGAATATTCATTTGAGGATCAATGGCTTTAAGATACTTAGACTGTCTGAGACACCACTAATATGGATGTTTGTCCACAGAGTACTTGTCATTTTCAACTGACATGGTCTTCTGCCATATCCAAGTACCACTGCTTTAATTTTGTATGATTTTACTCTTTCACCATGGCCAGTTCCTTCTGCCATGTATTTCTTTCATCTCTGTGTACCAAATACTAGCATGTCCTTTGAATGCTGTATTGAGTCTAGCAGTAATCCAGTAGTCTGGTATGCTTGGTACATCAATGAAGAGTCCATAAATATAATAAATGAGTTCCATATGATCATATTCTCCTTTTACAGAGAATTTGGGCCAGCTTGAGGCCTCTGGAAGCCATTTTAAGGGTTCCTTCTCAGAATAAGACATATTGTCTCCATTCTGGTATTGAGATGGAGATATTTCATTATTCACCAATATGCCATCTGATTTGACATCCTCTTGGTGATATGGATTATCCATAACATGGCCTTGTGGTGGGACTTCATGTTGTGGTAGACATTAAACAGTGTGTTTATGTCTTGATCCAGACAATCCCTGTCCCTTTTGCTGCGGTGTTGTTCTTCAAAGACTTTATTCAGTCTTTTATTGGTCTCCTCATAGGCTTTTCTCAATTGAGCATGTCCCTCTTGAAGAGTTTTGACAATTTTGTCGATGGAGGCTGTTAATGTTTTCATCCTCTCATGGCTTGCTTTGAGTTCTGCAAACTGCTTTTTAGTTTTCTGAGAATGTTGGGACATTTGTAACCCCAGTGCATCACTTTTTAAGCTACTCTCAGGTGTAACAACATTATGTTCAATATGAGTGGGGGTAATATTTCTATTAATGGGGCTACTGATTCTAGAAGTATGTACAACTATTTCTGGTTCTTGTGTACTTCTTTCCCAAATTCCAACAGCTTCTGGATCATTGGGTCTGACTCTCTCTTCATTTGGTTGAAAGAGGTTTTGTTCTTGCCCTTGTATCCTTGTCTTCTCCCGGAAACTACCTGTTATTGTGAAGAATGATGACTGTTGGCCACTGATCTTCTGGCTTCTGAATGGTGTGAAGCCACTGGGGAGCTGGTTTGGCCTACTCCTTGTGGGCCTGAAGGAATCTGAGTATGCCCTGTCTGGGTAAGCTGTTCTTTTATAGCTTGGATAGTGGCTTGATTCTCCCTTATCCTGTTTGCCCTCACTTCCAGGAGTCTGAACTGCCTGGTGGAATTCCAACCTTTGGTGATTACCATCAAGCCTTTGGAGTCTATCTCTTTGAGACATATCTTCTGGAAACTTGCTTCAAGTTATTCCCAGTAGAATGCTAGGTTGAACCTCTTGTTGTCCATGCTCCATTGAAAAAGGTCTTTGAGGAGTTGGTGGAGCTGAAGAACTTGATCCATATCCTCCCAGTCCTCTGGTATGAGATTTATGTTGAATTGGAATGTGAATGGCATAGTGGGTATGATTTCCCTCAATGTCTTTCCATCCACCACTGTGTCCAAGGTGTCCTCCTCCAGGTCTTCTGGTTCTGGGCAAGCCTTCTCTGTCCTCTGGCTGGTTCCTTTGGAAGCCAAGGTTTCCGAGGTGTCAAGGTGACATATAAGTGTTTGCAAGCAGCCAACAACTTAATGTTCTTAGGGTATTTACTTTGACTGTGCCTTGTACAAATTTGCTGTCTACCGCTTTTGGCAATTTGCCTCTAGAGGTTACAACTGGGTTAATGATTGTAATCTTCCCTGTACAAGTAGTTGAGGTTGGTTTAACTTGTATTGATGCAGATTTCCATGGTTTTCTATTCCTCTGAGTGGCAATTGGTGTCCAATTTTTAGCTGTGATAAGGCCTTCACTGTGCCTCTTTCCTTTGCCCTTGCTGCCCTCTGGTTCTGAGGGTCTCACTGGTGTGTTGGCCTGTGATTTGGTCTCAAGTGGGATGTAGTTTGCTTCCACTGAATAAAACAGGAGAAAGAGGGCTTGATTTCAGTTAAGACTTCTTAAAAAGCTGTTTGCATGTATAAGAATGGCCTCTAGGAAATATATTTCTATATTATGCCCTTGTATTATGACAATGCAATTTAAATTAACAACTACACGTCAGAAATACAGCTTATGGATATCTGGTACACTGTTTGTATACCAGTATCTCACAGATTAAATTGTAATTAGAAAGTATGATCAAAACATGGTTCTGTTAAAGGGCAATTGAAATTATCAATATACCCGACCATGCCTCTAATACTGTTGGTTTTACAGTAGGAGGTGTCCTTTTTAGTTAAAAAATGGTCAGTATTGATGGCTTAAAGTGTTTTGATATGTAAAAGACGCCAAAAATAAAGGTTTTGTGGTGATTAAACTATAATCAACCATGCAAAAAGGCAATTAAAAGATAAAAAACACAGTGGTACTCAAAAAATAAATATAAGATATGTATTATAATTTATTTTTTTAATAAAATTACACCTAAAAAAGAAACAAAATGTCAGAAATAAAAGAAAAATAAGAAAAACTCACTTTTATGCATAAAAAAGGTCCAAAAAATACAAAAAAACATGGCCAGGCTCCCAAAATGTCAGGCTGAGTCTATGATGAAGCTTCTGAATAACCAGTTACAAGCTTTAACTGTTACTGTGACATGCTGAAAATAGTAAAAAGGTTTATTTAATGATAATAATGGTTAATAAGAGAATATTAAGGGCTTTACTATTGAGTAATAGTGGTGGTGAGCACTGTTGAAAGCCCTGGGTGCAGCTTTACCTGTTGGGTTACAATAATAAAGACCAAAATAATTAAAAGTATAATTATACCTGATTATTTTCCAAGAGTATAAATGTTTTTGAAAGTTGTACCATATAGGAATTCAAGAGCAGGATGAGGAAAGCTTTTCTGGTGGAGAAAAGGCGCCTTTTTATCCTAAAATTGGTTGAAACAGGCTTCTAGGCCTTTCCATGTAGAGGAAGTGAAGATTTTTCACTTCCAAGGACTGCCTTGTGGTTTTCACAAGGCCTGTATAGCCTATATTTAGCTCAGATATGGCTTTGTGGTTTTAAAACCACATCCGGGCAGTTTTCACCAATACAGGGTGAAACGTTTTATCTGGGCACCACATAGCCCTCTTTTGACATGTATGATGCGTAGAATGCTGTAAAGAGCTTGTACAGGACCCCAGTATTGACCAAGCTATGAGGTATCAAAGTATAAACAGGCTTCTCTGTCTGTTTGACACCTCATCTTCATAATCATGGGAGAATATCCCACAGTAGGGCTGTATTGGTCTAATTGTGGGATTTTGACCTTAAAACTGCCATAACGTTGTCTGTTTTTGAGATATCAAGCTCAGAGTTGGTTCATTGTGTAGCCCTGGATGTTTTATACACAATGATTCATCATTTGGTCTGGATATCATTAAATATGGCAAAGGTATGCCACATATCAGACTTTTTGGACATATGTATGATTTGCTTAAAACCTGTATGAGGCTTTTTTGCCCCATATTCTTTGTTCTAGATGAGATATGGGGAAATGGATGGCACCATCAGATAGCCTTGATTTTGCTTTTCCCAAAAAGACCCCACTTTAGGTATCTCACACTAAAACTGTAGAAGTTAGATGAGAGTTGAATCTTTTATTCCCCCTTATTTGACCTTATTTTGGTCATAACCTCAGTAATTCTGATGCTAGCTCAACTTTCTTAGTACTATTGGATAGCCCTGACTCCGAGCTTCATTGTGAATACCCATTCAATGGGTTTAATTCTCTTCCTCTGGATTAAAGATGAGAGGTGAAAATTAAGGTTTATGCTCAGCAGCAACTTCAAGCAGGAATAACTTTGTTATTCTTTGTCCCATAATGGTGGGACTTGTATATTTGGAAAGAGGGGAGTTTTCTCTTTTGTTTGATACTTTTTGAGCTGGCTTGGCTCAGGTCCATGTTTTGGTGGTATCTTTGCTTTACCATTGGTTTATGGTATTTGGCTGCCATGCTTGTGCTCTGGTTTTGAGTCACAGGCTGAAACAAGGCAAGAGGAACAGTGAAAGCCTCATAAAAACCAAGAAGTGGACACCCATAGCCACTCAGAGGCCCAGAAAACCACCAAATTCTGCCTCCATACAAGGTGAACCAGCTTTTATAACTTGTCCTGGTAAATTAACAGTGATCAATGCAGTTGTAACTTCTAGCAGCAAATTCCCAAAAGATGCAGAGGACAAGTTTGTAAAAAGAACAGTCAAAGGTAAATACCCCAAGAAAAAAAAGTTTTTGACTGATTTAAGACATTGATATTATATCTCCTGTACACCTCAAAGACCTTGGCATCCAAAGGAACCAGCCAGAGGAAAGCACAGGACTGTTAAGATCCAGAATACCAGGGTTTGGTCAGTATGGTGGATGGAAAGACAATGAGTAAAATCATGCCCAAACTCCCATTCACCTTCCAATTAAACAGATACCTCAAACTAGAGGACTGGACAGATATGGATCAAGTACTTTAGCTCCACCAACTCCGCAAAGACATGTTCCAGTGGAGAATTGAACACAAGAAGTTCAAAATGGCTTCACACTGGGAAGAACTAGGGGCAAGATGCCATAAGATATGTCTCAAAGTGATTTACTTCAAAGAAATTATGGAAATTATCAAAGGTTGGAATCCCACAGGAAATTCAAACTTCTAGATGAAAGGGAAGCCAAATTCAGGGAGAATCAAGCCACAATCCACGATATAGAGGAGCAATGGCGCCATAAAGAGAATATTCTGACTCCTCCAGGCTCACAAGGAGTAGGCCAAACCAACTCTTTTGTGGCTTCAAACCACTCAGAATCCAGAAAAGCAGGGGCCAAGAGTCACCATTCTTCACAATCCCAGGAAGTTTACAGGATAAGACAATGATCAAAGGGTAAGAACAAGACAACTAGCAGGCAGAGGAAGAAAGAATCAAACCCAATGATCTAGAGGTTTCTGGACTTAGTGGAGGAAGTGCACAGAAGCAACAAATAATTGTAAATACATCTGATAGAATCAGTACACCTAAAATTAGAAATGATATCCCCACTTAGAATGAACATAGTGCTGTTACACCTGAGAGTAAAATAAACAGAAATGAACTGTGGTTAAAAATTTCTCAATTTTCAGAACAAAAATCAAGAAAAGGTTGAAAATCTCCATGAAAACAATGTAAGGTGGCAAGAACTGACAACCTTACAACAAATAACCATCCAAGCTCTTTAAGAGGGATATGTTAAATTAAGAAAAGACTCAGAAGAGACTAAAAAAAGACTCAAACAAGTCTCAGAGGAGCAATACCACTGAAAGAGGGACAGGGATTACCTTGATCAAGAAATAAACAAATTATTTAATGCCTGCCAGAAAATGAATCCACAGATTCAAGGCCATGCTTTTGGAAATAGTAAACACCTCCAAGAGGAAATCAAACCAGATGCCTAAATGAAGAGTAGGTACAGATCCCCATCACAATACCAATATGGAGATAATATTACTTACTCAAAGAAGGAAGCTTTTAAACAGCTCCCAGAAGCCACAAGCTGGCCAAAATTCTCTGGTGTAGGAGAATATGATTATATGGAACTCATTGATTATATTTATGGACTCTTTATTGATGTACCAAGTATACCAGTCTACTGTATTACAGCTAGACTGAACACAGCATTCAAAGGACATGGTAGTATCTTGTACACAGATATGAAAGGAATCCATGGAAGAATAAACTGGCCATTGTGGAAGAGTCAAATAATCCAAAAGTAAATTAATGGTACTTGAATATGGCAGAAGAACATGTTATTTGAAAATGACAAATAATCAATGGACAAAGATCCTTATGAGTGGTGTCTTAAACAATATAAAAGACTTAAAGCCATTTATCCTGATATGAATATTCAAATGATAAATCACAAACTTCTGATACAAATTCCAGTATAACTAGAAAATGAAGTAAATGCAGGTGAAAGAAAAGTTTCACTCTAAATGATATTTCCAATACCTTACAAGATTTGAGGAAAATAAAAAATATGGGAAAACATTCCCTATATAAAAGTAATAGTTTACAAGAGCAACAACATTTTGAGGTTGAAAATAAAGAAAAACCCAGAGAATGAGTGGCAGAAGTGACCAAGAAGAAAAACTCACTTCAAAATTGTGGCTCAGCAGACCACTATGATAACGACTGTTCAAAGGAAAAAAATAAAATCTATTCCATTGAAAAAGTCCCAGAGGAAGAAATGCCAGAACAGAATTCTAAATCTGACTATATTGGTGAAGCCATCAGGGAAAACTCTGATGATGAAAAAGACCCAAAAGAGGAATTTATAGTGGAGTACCAAGAGGAAACCCAATTAGAATTCCAGGACATACAGTTGGAATCAGGATTACCACAAGAAACTGTAAATGAAAGCTTGTTCAAACACACAAAATATTCACAGACCTTCCTAGTCACACCAACTAAAGGAATGGCATATATTCATGGGACAGCCACTAAGATGAATTTTTGTGTTGACAATGCTCAACATTAATTGATCATTGATAATGGTGCACACTCCTACATAGTGGTCAGAGAAAATCTGGAGAAACACTTCCCCAATTGGGAGAAAAACTCTTTCCAATCAAGGAAAAGAATTTTGAAAGTGCATCAGGGAACATGACATCAATTGGGACTATTATCGAAGAGATAATAATAACCCATAGAAAGGGTAATAACAGACTCAACCCAGAGTTTTTAGTGCTTGAAGATGCCCAAATTCAAGGTTCTTTACTGGGAACAGACTACAAAAGGATATATGGCATTGATATTTACAACAGTCAAAACAGGCACATTACCATGGGTACAAACAAGGAAAAGAAATTTCCGTTTACATATACCAGTTATCCAACCAAGAGGCCATAGAAGAATTACTTAATGAATTAAAAGAGGGAAAATTTAGTGCTAGCCTCACCAGTAAAAAGAAGCTAAGCTTACTAAAGACCTTGAGAAAAAATATACCAGAATTTTCCATAGGGGAAGAACCCTTAGGTAAAGTTAGAGGACATGATATAGAGCTATATCTGGATGTGGAAAGACCTTATCCACACATGCTTAGAAGACCTCCATACCCAGAAAGTCTGGAAACTAGAAAGGAAGTTGAAGAGCATGTTAATGAACTCCTAGCTATGGATGTCATCAGAAAGATAGGACACAATTAAATAGTGGAAGTAACCACAACTGTCCTTATCACTTGGAATGATGGTAAGTATGGATTGTGTGGAGACTTCAGAGCACTGGAAAACTACACCAAAGCTGACAGGTACCTCATACCAAGGATAGATCATGCTATAAAAACACTGGAAAAAGCCAAATACATTAAGAAGACAGAATCTATGAAAGGCTTCCACCAAAATGGAGTTAAACCAAAATGCATGAAGTTACTTAGAATTATATGTGGCATGGGTATATGTGAGTATACCAGGATTCCATTTGGCATCAAGAATTAACCAGCCCACTTCAAAAGGATAATGGACACAATATTTCAAGAAGAAATTTTGGAAGGCTAGATGGTAGTATATATTGATTACATCACTATATATCAGCAACATGGGAAGACCATGTAAAGTACATATATAGGGCATTAAGTCAATGAAAACCCATCAAACAAAAGATTTAACTTAAGAAGTGTAATTTTGGCAGACAAAAACTATTGGAGCTGAAATATAAAGTCTCCAGCCTTAGCCTGTCCATAGTTCAAAACAAAGAAGCAGCTGTACTTCACAAGCCAGTACCAAAGAAAATCAAAGAGATGAAATATTTCCTTAGGTTTTCTAGCTAATACAGAAAATAAACCAAACATCCTTCTTACATAACTATTATCCTATACAATTTACATTGAAAAGATGTAGTCTTTGAAATCACCAAGGAGAGGAGGGATGCATATGAGAGGATAAAACATGAAATCACCAATGCGCCCATACTAATGCTACCTGGCTTTGAATTAACATTCAATTTTTACATAGATGCAGCTTGCAGGCAAGAATTTGGGGCTTCTCTTCACCAGAGGAAAATTGTAGATGGTGAACCTAGGGAAGGGGTAATATGTTATATCTCCAAGAAACTAAAAGATTCAGAGGCCAGATATGGATCAACCCAGACTGAATTCTTATGTTTGTTTTGGGCCCTAGAAAAACTTCATTATCATTTGGAGGGTGCATTCTTTGAAGTCTACACAGAATTCACAGAATTTAAGTCTTTTCCAAACATGAAGACCACTAATAGACACATGTTTAGGTGGCAAATAGACATCCAAGAGTATAGAGGAAACATGGACATCATATACAAGGAGGGAAAAAGCCAAAATAATGCTTATGGCCGCAGAAGGTGTCCATTGGACAATTTCTAGAGCAATCCAGCTTTTGACCCAGAAGTAGTTGCTAAAATTCCTATCCATTTAATGGAAATAGATAGGAGAAAGAACTTCATATTCTCTGAATGGGCACCAGGAAGTGGTACCCCAGCCACTAAAAAAAGTATACCGGAGGAAACAGAGACTCCCATATTGGAAATAAGCTCCTCTCAACTGCAGAATGAATTTTTCAATTCAGTTATTAAAACTTATTCCAAACACAAACAGTGTAGCATATTATTACAACTCCTTCAACAAAAATACAGGAGCCCAGAACTGGAATCCCAGTCAGAGGAATCCTGGTTGATGGACTATAAGGACAATAAATATTTCCTTATAGATGGACTTCTCTATCACAGAGAAAAGAACACTAGTGCCTTCACAATGATAGACAGGGACCATATCTCCCTGATCCAGCAAGAATGCCATGACCGCCCCTAAATGGGACACATGAGTAAAGACAGGACAAAAGATAGGGTAGAAACCACAGCTTGGTGGCCTAAATGGGAGAAAGAGCTTAGTGAATACATCCAAACTTGTGAAATATGCCAGAAGGCAAACAGGAAACATGGCAAAAAGTATGGGCTACTCCAAAACATAGATGGACCCAAGAGCTAAAGCAAAACCATTAACATGGGCTTGGTAACAGGGCTTGTCCCAGGAGGCAAAGAAAACTTCAATTCTTACCTAGTCATAGAATACAGGTATAGCAAAAGTTTCCGATCCCTACCATGCCACAAAGAGGACAAAGCTATGGAAACAGCCTTGTTATTCTGGAATAACATCATAGCTAAATGTTGAGTGTCTAAAATCATCATCAGTGATAGGAACCCAAAGTTCACATCCAAATCTTGCACTAACCTCTATGATATGCTTGGAACAAAAATTCCATTTTCTAAAGCTTACCATCCATAGACCAATGGTATAGCTGAAAGGATAATCCAAAAATGGAGGATGTAATCAGAAGATTCTGCACATATGAAATGGAATAAAAGGAGAATGAAGGATATACCCATGACTGGGTTACACTTCTACCAGAAATCCAGCTGGATTATAACACAAGTAAGCACTCTACCATAGGAAAATTACCCTCACTGGTAGAGAAAGGGTGGAATCCCTTAATGCCTGTAGATCACTTGAAGAAACATATTTTGATTATCCACCCCACAGCTAATGAACTCCATTATATGTAGAAGAGTGCATGTGATAAATCTGCTAGATGCATAGATTAGGATAAATAATATAACAAACATAGGTATGGCAAGACCCACAAGGAACCAGACTTCAGAGAAGAGGACCAGGTATTAGTTTCTACCCTGAATTTTAACAGCCTCAAAGGCAAAAAGAAAATGAGAGACTCATTTGTGGGACCATTCACTATCATTAGATTTATAGGGAAAATTGCAGTGGAGGTCAGACACCCAGAAGAATTCTCTAGGAAAAACCCAGTGTTACCAGTGAGTCTAGTCAAACCTTACCACCAAACAGGAGAGGATAGGTTCCCCTCCAAGATTGTGAGCCATGCTCCACAGGAAATAATGGAATTAGAGGACTACCCTGGCCCAGTGAAAAATATCATTAAGGCTAGGAAGATAATAATCAATGGGAAATACCATAAACAATATTTGGTCAGATTTAAGAACCAGACAGCTGATAAAGACAAATGGGTGGCAGAGGATTCCATACCAGATTTTAACCTTCACCTCAGAAGTTTCAGAGCCTCTAGGAGGGCTGACAATTCTCATTAATGATAAGAACTTTTTAGAGGGATAGTATGCCATCCTGTGACTCAAAGCCAGAGCACAAGCATGACAGCCAAAATACCATAAACCAATGGTAGATTGAAATACCACCAAAAAATGGAGCTGAGCCAAAACAGCTCAGAAGATATCAAAATAAAGAGGAAACCAGCCTCTTTCCAAATATAAAAGTCCAATAATCATGGGACAAAGAATAAAAAAGTTATTCAGGCTCAAAGCAGTTGCTGAGAATAAACCTTAATTTTCACTTCTCATCCAAAATATGGAAAATGAGATTCAACCCTATCAAATCGGTCTTCCAATTGAGGTTTTCAGTTAGGGCTTCCCAATGGTACTAGCCAAAATAAGATAGCATAAAAGCTACAGAAGTCATGGCCAAGCTAAATCTAATTAAGGGTGAACAAAATATTCACCTCCCATATGGCTTCTACAGCTTTAGTGTGAGATATATGAATTGGTTTTAATTTGGAAAGAGCACAATTAGGGCTATCCAATGGTGTAATCCACTCAACCATAACCCATATAGAACCAAAGCTATGGAGAAAATAAATTTCATACAGGGTTCAAGAAAAATTCATATTTGGATAATAGGAATTGAACATGATATAACTTTGCCATATTCAATGATACCCATATTAAATGAGGAACCATTGTATAGATCCCATACAGGTATACACAATGAGCCAAATTTGAGCTCAATATCTTGAAAAATTGCAAACTTATGCCAGTTTTAAGATTAAAATCCCAGTGTTGGGCCAATACACCTTTACTGTGGGATACTTCCCCATATCTTTAAAAATGAGGTTTCAATTAGACAAAGGGGCCTGTTTATCCCTCAATACCTGTATTTTGTTCAATAATGGGGTCCCATACAAGCTCTGTGCATAATTCTCTGCGTAATACACATTAGAAGAGGGCTGTGTGCTCTCCAGAAGAAAATTTTCACCCTGTATTGTGGAAAACTTGCCAGATGTGGTTTCAAAACCACATCTGAGCACAATAAACATTATACAGGCCTTGTGAAAACCACAAGCCAGTACCCTGAAGTGAAAAATCTTCGCTTCCTCCATGTGAAGTGGTCTAGAGGACCTTCTCACCCATTTTCAGGATAAAAAGCAACCTTTTTCTTCCCAAAAGCGGAATTCACATCCTTCTCTTAAATTCCTACATAGTAAAACTGTCAAAAAAATTTATAATCTTGGAAATAATTAGGTTATACTATCAACCTGACATCAAGATGCTAACAATCTCAATTCCCAGAGTTATGGTATCTTTTCTTTTGTGTCCAAAAAATCTCTTCATCCACTTCCAACTGTATTTACCCCAAATGGAAATGGCTCGAACTTTCATTGATTGAAAATGGAGATTTATTTCTCAAAGAAACCTGGAATAATGGTGATTCTTTGGAAGAAATCATCAATGGTTTATGATAAATTAAAACCACTTCAATAAATTATCAATAGTGAAGAAATTTCTCCTTTTGGATTTTGTTTTCAAATCAACCCTAAATTATCTCTTGAAGGTGAGAAAGTTTAAAAATGAAACCTACTGAAATCAATTCAAAATTTAATAGGCACTTGGAAAGAGATAAGCAGGGCAAAAAGAGAGCTAAAAATTAAAAATTGTAAATAATTTCATTTTATAAATAACTTCCCTTCTCCATTGTAGGACCTGAAGCTTAGTACAGAAGTGAGTTTTCATGATTAAATTCTGAATTGATTCTCTTTCCATAATAAAGTGATAGGTTCAATTTACTCACATATTAACAAGATCTTCCCCATTGTCTATATCATACAGATTTTCTACTTTTGGTAGATCATAATCTTCATATAAATCAAAAGATTCATCTCCAATTTGTGCTAACATATTATGTAAAATAGTACAAGAAACAACACAGCTTAAAACCTATTGGGTTTCTTGATTATCCCTTGTTTTATTTAACCTTTCCCTTAGAGCAAAACACTTACCCTTCAAAATTACAACTGCATGTGCAATTCTGACCATTGATTTTGCTATACAGTAATTGAAAGTACAGATTTCTTCATTCTGTGCCACAAATCCCTTATAAGCTGGAACAGCCCAAGGAGAGATTGCATATTGTGAATTGGCTAGTGAGTATTGATCTTTTTCATCAAATTCCTGCGTTTTTTGTGCTACTTTCATATGTTGATATACATCTGAATCATGAAGTGACTCAGTACAACCCACATGTAGAGTAGTGAACTGTTTGTTTATATTGAAAACCAGTTGTATTGACATAGAATACCTTAATTTTGACTAATATTTCAAAATGAAATCAAGTATGAAAACTCAAAAGCTTACCTCTTTTTATACTCAAAACAGGCTTCACCATCATTGGGGGGTTGTTGGGATAATGGTATGAGATTCTAATAAGTAAATCCAATGCATCCGGGGAAGCCTTTGGCCAGCATGACTTGTGGAAATTCATTAGTGTTGTTCAATTGTTGGACACACAATGGATATTCTATTTAACTTCATTAATATGCTAATCACTTTTTGAGTGTACAAAAAAATAGCCCCATGGCTACTTCCAAACAACATGCCAATTTTTCCCAAAGATGTCCCTTTTACATTTGAGCCTCTTCCTGATAGTGCCACAGCCAATTGTATGCCAGGATTTTATTTTTGTTTTGTGATAAATTCTGAAAGGTTTAAGCATCTTAAATTTCTTCTACCAATTTCCCAAATGAGTCATGTGTTGTTCAACAAGGTTGGCAAAATGTTTCAGATGATAAAGTTAGTAAATAATTAAATATATACATGTAATGTAAAGGAAATCTTCTATGAGGATTGATGTATCTTTGGGATGTTATCATATCAAATAGAATTATATCTTCCTGTATATCTGAGTCACCATCAGAGTCAAAAGCATCCATGAACTGAATTTATTTTAATATCTGAAGTAAACGTAACATTTGGGATGCCTTTGACATTGTAAATGATAAACATTTCTATAGTAGATGCAATTTGAAATAAACTACTTTAATGAATGAACAGGGTATTCAGATTTGATGTAGTATAAGGGAATTTTGATGCAATTTAACATGCACTCACTGAGGTGTGTATCAAAAAAATGATTTTTTGAGTGAAGCCAGAGGTGGGATTTGGATCCAAAAACCCTTGTTTTTTGTACCTAAAAATACCACACCTCTCAAGGTGTGGGTTTCTCAAATCCCAAAAACTTGAATTGAAATTTGGGGAAAAACAAACATGGGATTTTGTAACTTTGACACCCCCTATTGAAGGCATATAATCAAAAATACAAACTCTTAAGCTAAATTCTTTTTTTAAATTGTTATTTCCTGTTTTCCTACATTAAGTTTTTTTCAAGGAGTCTAAGGTATACTATATTAATCAGAATAAGGATATTCATTTTAAAGACACATGCACTTGGCTTTTTCTGGTGAACTATAAGAATCTCTTCAACCTATTTCAGAAACACCAAGAAGAAAATTATACTTGCAATTTTGGTAACAATGCTCTCATTAGTGTATAGAAAAGCTTAAATAGTTAAAGCAGTATATCATAAGCTTAATAAAATAAGAAAGAAAATAATGGATGGCCAGTAAAACAAGAAATTTTGTTGTAATAAATGATTCATTATATATTTTTTTCTTGAATTAGAGATTCTTTTCTCAAATAAGAGAATATATTTTTTTCTAAAATCTTTAATAAAATTATTTAATAATAAGAATTTGTGATTAAAATTAATATTAAAAGTTTTTTGTTTTATAAAATTTAAATTCATCAAAAAATTTGATATCTATGTTTAAGTACTATATCAAATGGATTAAAAGATAACTTTTTGAATTTAAGTAAAAAATATGTTACATGGAAGTTTTCTTAAATATTTATTTTAATATAGTATATAATTTCAATACTTATTTGATTCTTGGAAAGAGAAGAAGAAATTTTATTGAAGTTCAAAATATTCAATCTCAGGATTAAATTATAATATAGTAATAAACTTTATATATCTATGAGTATTTAATGAAAATATTAATTACAGTAAGCTTAGAAGGGATATAATCTAATAATTGGATTTTTATGAATATAAAAAAAGCACTATTTGTAATTATTATCAATTTTAAGTATTAAAATAATAACTAGGAAAGTTAATATTAAAATCTTATCTAGTTAATTCTAGGAATATTACTACTTGTTAGAAATTTGATACATAAGAATTCCAATGAAAACAATACAATTCCTTATTTTATTTAGTGAAAAAGGTCATCAAATCTTAATCCAAGTTAGTGGAGGCTATTCACCTTTGGAAATGGTCACAGAGTGAAAATTTTCACTACTGTGGCTTGCTATACCAATCACCATGTAAAAAGGCAGACCCGGTGGGAAGGTGCTGCAGTTCAAACATGGTCTCAACATGAACCACAACATGGATTTGGATTTTATGATCCATGTTTGAATCACTTTGTGTATTCCTGAATCTGAGTGTATAGAGCCAGGATTTCTTGGAGGATCTTGGGATTATATTTATATTAAAAGAAGATTAAATGGCTGAAGTGAAAAACTACAAACTGCTAAATTTTTTGACAGAACGATAAGAGTTTATATAAAATTAATTATCAACAAATCTTATACTTCTCATATTCAGGGCTAATATATGTTATAAAAAAGGGGGAATTATTTCTTGAAGCACAATTTGATTTCCTAACTATTATTCTGGAAAAGAAAATTCAGCCTAATAAAGCTCCTAGACTGAAATTCAATTTCCAAATTATCAACTCTCAACTCATGAGCTCTTCATCATATTAATAAAAATATTCTATTCAAGACCATAGAGATGGGAATGAAATTTTTGATCTAAATGTATTTTTTTTCTCAAAGTATTTAATGTTTATAAATACCAATTTAAAAATTTGTTCATCCCTTATTATGAAAGAAATAGTCATCTAAATATCCAGCACTTTTAGTTTTAGTTGTTTTCAATCCTGAAAATTGATCTTTTGGAATTACATGTGAAATAAATTGGTTTTTGACATGATTTGAAATATTTTAAGATATAAGATATCAAAAAGTTTTTATTTTGAAAAAATTTATCCATTTAAAAGTTTGGCTTTGCTTATTACCACTGATAATAAAGGTTATCTGAGAGAATCTGTTCAATATAGATTTCTAAATGAAGGTTTACCCAAGATATAATTTTCACAAACAAATTTAAGGATATATACTGGAGTATTCCAAACCAAAATGATAATTATTTCATGAAATTATTTTTGAGTCTCATTGAGTTTCTTTTACACCTTTCATGAATTGTGCTTTGAATAGAATTTTAAAGAATACTTTCAACTATAAAATGAACCCATCACATTTATTTTCAGCTGAAAGAGAGGTAAACTATATCTTTTCTTTTCTAGAAGTTATTTTGACATTTTGATTTTCCAGAACTGACAGACTTATTCTATCAGACCTTAAATGGAATTATATCTCCATATATAAAATGAATATTTCTATGTTGAAGTAAAGAGAAACTACAATCACTAAGTCTATTTAATAATTTTTATTTCACTTAAATAAGAAGCATTCTGGATGTATTAGAATTAAGAGATAACTTTCCTTGGAAAAAAATTCCTATATTGATATCAAAACTTTCATTGAGATATAATTAAGCTTTAAACTTATGAAAATATTTCTTATGGATCTACATATAAACATTCTCAGTACAAAAAGTGGGGAAAATCCCAAGAGAACTTTTTTTTCCATGATCATTATACTATAGTAATACAATTTCTAATATTTCCAGAAATTTCTTTATTTTCAAATCTTGAATTAACTTCACCTATTTGGAAATAGTTCTTTTTATAAAATGAACAATATAAATTTCACTCCAACAATTATTTTGAAATTTTTGAAAAAGAATATACCAAAATTATTCAATTTTTCTAAATAAAAAGCTTTATATTTGAGTGTCATTATTGATAAAAAATATAAAATAAGAATATTTTATTATTATATATTCATTTCTTAAGGGATGAATCTATTTAGGAAGCCTGTGGAGTCCGAAATATTTTGTGTTATTTGTTGAAGATATTATGGGAAGAACCCCTTTTGAGGAATATTTAACTTTAATAATCCTGTAATTTACTGGTCCAAAGAATTGAAAATTCTATCAGCTTTATGGGAAATTATTTACTGTTACATTATGAAAAAAAATAAAACCAGATTTTTACACATAGATATTATGTTGAAGCCGTTGTCCATGGATACTTTGACCTTTTTTTACACAAGAATATTATTCCTGAGAAAGATATTTTGAAGGTAATCTGGATGTAACTTTTCTTTATAAAATTCTATTTAAATAGGCACAATGAGGATCTTTATTAAAAAATCAAAAGGATATGGTATTTTCCTCAGAAATTCAGCACCACCAATTAATTATACAATTTTAGAATCTTCCTAATAAGTAATGAAGAGACTTCTCCACAAACAATTCCATATTACACCCCTGAACCTAGCTCATTTCAAAAGCTGAGTACCTGTACTAGAAGCCAAATTTTAAAGAATTCCCCATAAAAAATATTTTTTTATTATGAATACCTCACAAACAGATATAAATTTTGAATAAAGCTTTGGAAAAATCCTTTTTGTGTTATATTTTTAGGGCTTAGAATGAGTAAAATATATTACAAAAAATTATTATCTCTTTTGAAATAATGTAGTTTTATAAGATATTAAATAGATTCTAACTATATCTTTCTTATTTCAATGAAGAAATCTTGATAAACAAAAGATATCTTTGGGTATCAAAGCAAAGTTCAAAGTATGAAACTTTAATAGAAAAACTGATGTTTTTTGTCAGCTAAGAATGATCCAATAATGCATTGTGTAAATTTTTTTCTAGCAGTTGAGATGAAAATTAACTTTAGGAAGGATAATTCATTTTTGGAAACTATTAATAATTGAAATTAATATTTTGAAACACTAAATTATGGAATCATTCTTCATTAAATTAAGACAGAATGTTTAGTAAGCTTAAGTGTCCCTCCTGTTTCAGGTCAAAACTTTATTATGAAGTGACTAATCATTAGAAATCAAGTTGGAAATAAGATTTCTTTCCAAAGTGAGAACATTTTGCTTCCAAAATAAACTCAGTTATTAAATTTCTATATTAAGCTATAGCTCGTTATATTTATAATCAAAAAGAACTCTGTAGCATAGAAGTAAGATCAACATATGCTCCAAATTTCTGCTAATAATAATTTAAAATTAAGATTCAATATTGAACATGCTTGTGTTTTTTATTTTAAACCACAATATAATCTCACACCCAGTGTAGATTAAAGGATCCATTAATAAAAGAAGTATCTTGAAAGAATTCTGTGGGTTTTGAATCATTTGGGTCAACATTTGTATCATAAATTTCCATTTAAATATCTCAAAAAAATGTGAGTTAAGACATATATTATGTTGATTTTCAAGATTTTTACCACATTAGTTATTTTGGTATTCCATACATTATAGCCCAGTTTCAAGAAATTTTAAAAGATTAAAAGGTGGAAAAAAATCAATATTCAAATGGCTGATTTAGGGGATTCACCACTCAAACAAAACCCTCAAAATCACATAATTAGAATAATAACATCAATAGTATTGAGAAAAGAAGAGTTGTCATTAAGCATAAAAAAACACAGCAAATTGAATATACAAAGTAGCAGTATATCCAGTTTCAATTTATCAGGAAGATTATATGACTAAGAATTAAAATAATCAAAATAAAGCTTATGAAACGCAAAGATTATCTGACAGTATCAAATTCAACTCAAACCCTTAAGTTACATAAAAATACAGGCACCCAAAAATGGTTTATGCAATTAAACTGAATAAGATCTGTACATAACACAGCCACAGAACAATTTGTTTAAACTCAATTAAATTTCAACTAGCTGCATGAAAGGAAATCACACCAAAAACTCAAAAACATTAACACACCTACATTACACAGCATGATAACCTTGAATTAAACAATATTAAAAAAAAGCATGCAAGGGCTTATTTAAATGAAATCATCTTCATCCTTTTACTCACCAGCATTCATTCCTCAAGGCTGGGCCAGCTTACTAATTCAGTGTAACAGATAAGTCATATGACTTTTTGTACAAAAATCTACACTAAAAAATTATCTCAAGGGCAAAAAAATAAAGCTTTTGATGAAGAGCTCATGGGTACTTCTCACAACATAAAAGAAGGACTATTTCCCTCATTTTGCTCCTCTTACCCCATGAGATAAATTATATACCAAGAAGTAGAATAATTATTCATCCCTTACTAGTAGTTTAGTCTAGCAGTTATTGTTCTTTATATTAAATTACACCAGGAGTGATTTATAAGTAGCTGTAGCTAACAGTAGGTCTTCCTACATTATAAATTCATCTATTAGTTGAATACTCATATTCAAAAAATGAAAAATATTTGCATTATAAGATTATCACTAGAAGAAAATTCATATTACTATTATTATTATCAAATCAAAATAAAAACTAGTAGCTCTGTATTTGTTACTATTAGTATATCTTATTATTTATCATCATACCAATTATCATCCATTATTACCATTATAAGTAATAATATCTTTATCAGCCTTCACCTGTATTTCTTTCAAGATTACCATGGCGTTATCATCTATAATTACTATTACTAATTAGCTATCACCATTATTATTATCAAAAGTATAGTCAACATATTATCAATATTATTTCTCATATTGAACTTTCATTCATTAAAAGAATATTAATTTTAACAAAAGAGAAAAATTAAATCACAAATAAGCACTATTATATATACTATTTATTTAATTAATGATAATCTTAGTCTCTTATTAACACCTACAAACTCATCTTTTTTGATGATTTTATTTAAATTAGTATTATTTTTTCATTAGGATAATTATTGATTAGGTCTGAAACAGACTGCTGAAAATTCTTCTCTAGTTGTAAAGCCACAATATGAAATATTCATTTGTGAGCTCTGTAGGAATATTGCTTAGTATATTAAGAGGGGAATCCAAAAAACCATGAGAACCCTTGGTTACAGTATTATCTCAGAAATTCAAAACTGTTTAACTGGGATTTCCCCCTCAAGGACTGCCTTATCCAACCACACACTAAACATAGTTCCACATCTGGTGTCCCAAAAGTGCCCATTATCAAATTCAACATTTAATAAACAGTCAATAATCAACAAAGATGATAATCAAATCAGCCTACCTCAAAGAAACTCCAATAATTAAAAAGAATTAATCATAAAAAAACTTATAAGGTCTGGAATATGGAATCAAATCCCATTCAAAATCATCATAAAAATCCTCAAATCAATCATAAATTTTTCACTATCCAGTAAAAGAAGAAACACCAGAAATCCAAACACCTTAAGATATTAACTTAATGATTGCAACACCAAGAATAGAATAGAAGGAAAATGAAGAATTAAGGAGATTTTTGTTCCAGTCAATTAAAGAAGCAAAGAAACAAAAGAAAAGTAAACAATAATTTAAAATATCAGTTAACCAGGTAGAAATTAATCAACAATCAACATCTGAATTACCATCATTATCTGAAGATACTGTAGAAAGAAAGTATGTAGAAGAAAGTTAAGAAGAGGATCAAACAGGAAATATCCAAAATCTTATGAAGAAAATGCAATAGTATTATTAACACAAAGTCAAAAGAAGGAAAGAAATAAGGGGAAAAACATCTTGCATACCTGGAGCCAGTGAAAGTGAAACCACACTACTACCAAGACATGTTAGACCTGAAGACTCACCAATATAACCTACACCTCATCCTAGAGCAACATCTACTCCAGCAACAGAGCCAAAACCTCAGAATATTCTCAAAAGAGTTTTTGTTACTACACCTCATAGCCCAGGTCCATTACAGAAGAAAGTTTCAAGTCAAGAAATACCTGTGGTTAAAATAAAATCAAAAGCTTACAACCTAAATTTTGATCAAGAAGAAGTAGAGAGATTTATCAATAAAGTGCAAAGAACAGCTTCAATTGAAGGAGAAACAGATGGAAACCTAGCAGTTAAAATGGCATTTTGGACAACAGACCCAAAGGGGAGTGATTCAATTGAATCTATGCCAGGTTATGAAGAAGTACTCTAGACACAGATTGAGAAAGATCTTCTAACAAAATGGGGAAATGTTAAACCTGAAAAAAGGTACAGAAAAGACTCACTCATGAATATTTTTAATGATACTCAAGAAGATGTAGGAATTAGTAGTTTTTCACAATACAAGAGATTTATGTGAGAGTATGAAACTACTGTTACTTACTTATTAAGATAAAGGTATATTCCTCAAGATAACATGTTCCATGAAGAATTATTTGTTTGTCTTTGAGCTGATTTCAAAGGGGCCATAAGCAAGGTAATAATCAAAGATAATTTTATTGTTGGAGCTGAAGATGGAGGATACCTTATGCCACCAATAAAGATCCTAAAGAAGTATATTGAACAAGAGTTGGAAGCTAGAATATTAGTCACCAAAATATTCTCATCATCAAGAGATAAAGGAATAAAAATGACTGAAAAAAATAGGATAAAGTTCACTTTTAAGAAGAGTCCTTCCCAGGAATTAATCAAGCTTTCTATAAAATGAAAGAGATTACTAAATTCCTCATAGAACAAAAAATGGAAAATAGAAAGCAGTCACAAGGGGAAAACAAGGATTTCAAGAAACCTATGACTCAGGTGGAAGAATTGAAAATTATATCCAAACCTCAAATGACTGGGGTTACCAATAATCAACTCAACAATCAAAAATTCAAACAAAAAAATTATTTACCTCCATTATCACAAAGGCATGTTCCCTATCTACCAGCACAAAACATAACAAAGCCATATGTAAAATGTGATTAATGTCTGGAGGAAGGGAATTCAGTGAACAGATGTAACTACCTCTTTGAAGATCAGAATAATATGCTTTTCAGCAAAAAAGGAGGTGAATTTTCATTTCCCAATTGGCAAAGAGCACCAAAAGATGTAAAAACCTCTCCAAAGAGATTAGCTGAAGAATTTGCAAAGGAACAAGAGGAACCTTCCAAGAAAAGGAAAGAAAGTGAAGCTCAAGAATCATTATCCAAAAAAAAGGAACTGAGCATAATAAAGCTAAAGAAAGATAATATCTCAACTGCTATAGCCCAAATTAAAAATTGGGGAAGCTGGAAGCCATCAACCATATCATAAGCCAATGATCCATTTTACAATATTAATGGATTAAGAAATACTAAGCAAAGAACCTCAATAATCAAAAATACAAACCAGGATGCTTTAAGATCACATCCAAAAGCTGAAACACCCATAAAAAACCAAATATGCCTGGAGCTTATATTGAAGATGAGAAAAAGGAATAAGAGAAAAAGATTATTCCAACCAAATATAAGGAACCTCAAAATGTGAAAAATGAAAAGGTAATACCTCCACAGGACCCTAAAAGTTATCACACTGAAGATTCTCCAGAATAAATCAATAAAGTCAATAAAAGGAAAATTGCTAAGGGGAAAAATTAGATATTAAAGAAGTTATGGCACAAATTATTAAAAAGAAAGTATTTGATCAGAAAATAAATCTGACCTTGAAACAAATTCTAGTAATTTCACCAAAACATTTTAATCAATTAAAGAATCTATCAGAAGAAGAAAAAAACTCTATTTACTCAATTGAGACAAAGGAAATTCAAACCAAGCTTATAAGCCATTTGGAAATTATGAACAACCAAAATTAGGTTATGCCTGTCCATTGGGATTCATGCAAGTAGATTTAGGAGAAGAAGGAAATGAAATAATGGCATTAGTGGTTAAGGGATCAGAATTGAATATAATACCAGAAGAGTATGCAATAAAAGCAGGAATTACCACCAGATGCCTTAACATGAATTTAAGGGGAATTGGTAGTCACTGTACCTCAATAGTTGGATTATCACAATTTACTCCAATCAATTTGGTTATTGAGGAAGAAAAAAATACCCCTTCTTGTAGCAAGAGGAGCAGTAAACATAGTATTGAGAAGACCCTTCCTTGCAGATAATGACATCAGATTAGACTTTTCTCAGATAAAAGGGTAAGTATTCGGTTACATAGATACAGATGGAAGCAGACTTTGCTTACCCATTTGTTCACCACAGAAAGTAGGATGGAGAGAAAACTCACCAGAAGGTGTGGAAGCCAGTGCATCTGAAACAGTAGAAGGATACAATAGTTCAAATATAGAAGATAAGCAAAGTTCAGACAATATATGAAATAATTGCAAATATTTCAAAAATAAAGAGTCACCTCAAGAAATTCAAACTTTGATAAACATAACTGTAGAAAATAAGAAATCATCTGAACACCCAAGAGGAACTTTGGATTCAGAGAAGCAAAATCTGAGAAAAGGGGCAAAGCTTAATCAAGAATAGCCATCAAGACTTCATACCTACAGAAGAGCAAGGGGTCATACAAGCAGAATTTAATATAATTAGTCAAGGGGAAGTCCTTTTCAAATAAATATCTGGAATCACTTACAAAGACCCTAATTACACTTTGGTCACTAAGAAGAAATCCCTCAAAAGCAGATTATCACCCAAAGAATTGATCAAAGAAATTTTCAAAGGAATCAAGCAGGAAAGGGAAATACTTGCTCATAAACCAAAAAAACACTCAATACCTGAAGAAAGTTATCTAAGGGAACCAACTTCATCAATAATCAGTGGTATTGAGAAGGTAGAAACACTTAATAATAGGAAGTAACCACCCTCTTTGGACCTCGAATATCTAAATAGGAAAATATTTCAATATGAGGAGATCAAAAAAGTCAACAAAGATAAGTTTAGCCATCCTGCAACAGATATTACAAGAAATTTAGGGTATACTGAGCTTACTAAGCTTTCAAAAAAGGAGGAGCTGAACATAAAAAAAAATACTAGCTTCAAGCAACAAGAGAAAAAGTCAACTAACCTGAAGGAATCACCCTTGTCAGCTACAAAAGAGCATCAACTAACCAAAACTAAAACTTAAAGGAATAATCCTGACATATTTTGTGAAGGATCAAATACAGAGAAAATGGGAATTCATGAAGAATTCACCTACCCAATACACACAGAGGATTTTATGGAAAACAAACCTCAGAAAAATGTAATTTTCAGTTCAAATACTATGAGATGTTTGGCCAAGCAAAAGAAGAAGACTTACCTACCCCACACTATCACTCTGATAAGTAAAATACCAAGTTAGACCTGGAAACAAAGTATTTCTTCCTTGGCAAAAGCCGAAGAAAGCCAAGGAAAGGTAAATGAATAAATTAGTGAATAAATCAGTAAAAAACGGATCAAGAAGCTCTATGTAAGGTGTGGATATGAAACTTTGATTAAAAATCAAGTACTTTTCCTGTCCTCAAAATTTGTATAAGGTAAAAATCAATTAAAAATAGTAAGAAATATTATTTTTAAGAGAAAACACGCCAATTTTATTGTTTATAACTTTATTAGTATAAAAAAAATAATATTATAAAGATTTATTGTTTTACCATCAATAAAAATTTATCCAAAAATACTCTACAAGAGATATTTAAGGCTACAAAAGAAATTTCTTCAAGAGCAATTTCAATTGGAATTAATTGAGCAAAGAACTGCAAGCAATTAATTAAAGAAAAGAGTCTTTGAAAAGAATATTAAAGAGAAAACACACCCAAAAGTGACCAGAGTGAATTTGGAAACAAAGTGACAAAGTTTACAGTGATGAAAGATGCTTTAATTCACTTTTGGGGTGGTTCAGGGGTAAAAATGATTATAAGAGTTACAAAAAATGATTATAATGATTTTTTCACGTGGGTAACAGGTTTAAAATGATTTAATAAAGGTGGTTGGAATCTCTTATTGATTGGTTTAACAGTGTTTAAACTAATTAATAAAAGGAAAAGATTCTAACATGAAGAGAAAAGTGGGGCAAAGAAGACATTCTTTTATAGCCATCAATTATTTTACTCCAAAAGTAAAATTTACTTTTGTCAGTCGTGAAAACCTGTCTGACAACAGAAAAGCCAATTATGGCATCATTGAACCCTGGTTTGGACCAAAAGGGCTGGTTTAAGCCATTTTAGACCCTTAAATCAGCCATTACTATAGCAATACCTGGTCTAGAGCCTTCAAAACACGTCAGAATGTGTGTAAGAGGCGTAGAAACCAGTTAAAACTGTTTTTACTATGATGGTTTTATCTTAAGGATAGTTTTACCCTCTTGGCAATAGCTAAAACTAGCCCAGTTGGTATCAAAACCTCATCATCAATTGAGTCCACAGACCCTGAAACTCAATTCCAGGCCAAAAGTAATGAACTTTTGCATGAATTTTGACATCCCACACCTGTCAGCAAGGATTTTGGGGGTCTAGCTCCCCCTTAGAGCTGGAGTTCCTTTCCCCCCCCCAAATTTAATCTTTCCAATTTATTTTTCCTTTAATTCCTCATCATGTATTATACTTACAATTTACATATGTAATTCAATTGAATTGTACAGTAAAATACAGTAATAATTGATACCTCATATGTAAATCAAAGTTCACTTATGTAATACACGGGCACATTTTGACATTTCAATTGAATTCAATTGAAAATACTTCAATTCCTCATAACTTCTAAACTAAAAATAACACCTCAATTTTAACACAAAACTTGATGGTTAACACCACATGTGGTGTGACTTAAATCAAAGTTTTGAGGATTTTCAACTTTTGTATTGAAAATACTAAAAACTTAATTTAAGCTTATTTAGAGTTGAGTTACAAGAATTTCACTCAGAGGTGACCCCACCTGATTTTTTATGAGGAATCCAATGATGAAATAATTTTTATATGTTTATTTATTGGATAAAAAGTTATAATAATTTTTATTTAACTTTTTTCCAAATTTATTTATTTTTTTACAATCTTGTTAAAATTTCATTTTTACTTAATTTTTTCAAGTATAAATGTAATTTTATAATTCCAAAATTTAATGTAATTTTATTTTTAAATTGTAATTAATTTTTTTATTTTGAACATAATTTTATATTTATATTTTGATTTCTATTTTAATAATATAAATAAATTTATTTTATTTATATTAATATGTTAATTTTGTATTTGTGGTCTTTTGGGTATATGAAATTACCTCTAAGGCTCACATTCCCTCCCCCTAAAAGAGAATATTACTTTGTAATATTGGTGTTTCTAGTGTGTCTAAATCTTCTGAGTAGTTTGGTAGATTCTGGTACATCTTTTTCTTCTAACCATTCATCTTCACAGGTTGGGTCACTGTACCCAACAAGGTATTCCCTTACTTTCTTGGTTCTTAATTTCCTTCCTTTAAGAACCTTGGTAATTGTCTTAGTACCAGATGTCTCAATAGGAGGTATAACTTGGGGAATCTTATTCCTCAAGAGAAATTTCTCAGCATCACTAGATTTATATGGCTTTATCAAGCTCACTGGAAATGTAGGATGCTTATTGCTAAGTTCTTCAGATAACTCTACTTCAACACCATTTTCTCCATGGAGGGCCTTAATCACAAAAGGTCCTGCAAAGGAGTCTTTCAGCTTTTTACATCCTTTGATGTTATTGAAGTTAGTGGTGGATACAAGAACTAGGTCCCCCACTTTGAAATCTGGAGTTGCATGTGATTTATCCCATTTGTCTTTAGCATATGAAAAAGAATCCGCCATGCACCTTACTGCATGCTTTCTAGCTTTGTCTAGCATTCCTTTGAAGCTAGCAGCTGTGGGATGTATTTCAATTAATTATTTCCTCAAGGAATCTTGGGGTAACTTGGGGTTCCATCCTTTTTCTAGAATAGCAGGAGTCTGATTGGTACTGGCATGGATTGATGTTTTATATGCTAATTCCAGTGCTGGAAACAGAGTACACCAATCATGGGTAAATCCATCACAATCTTTGAATTCAAGGCCATATGCACAAAATCTTCTCACCATGTCCTCTAAGGTTTGGATCATCCTTTCAGCCAGGCCATCAGTTTGTGGGTGGTAGGCTGTAGAGAAAGACAGTTTGGTGCCAAATAATTGGTGAAGATTTGTCCATAGTGCTGAAGTGAATTTGGGATCCCTTTCACTAATGATATTTGTAAATATCCCAGTCCATGACACTACTCTATTCCATATCAGAAGAGCTGTATCCATGGCTGTATCATCTTTGTGACATGGTAAAAAGATTGGAGTTTTACTGAGTTTGTCCAAAATTACTAGGCAAGCATTATAGCTTCTGTCACCTCCTGGTTGTAGGCCAGTTACCCAATCAATATGGAAAATTTCCCAAGGTCTGCTTGGTTCTTGGATTTTTATCATATTTTCAAGTCTCTTGCCAGTGGATTTATTTGCCTTTTGGCATCTGTCACAGGTTTTGCAATACTCTGCAACATCTTTCTGCCACATTGGCCACCATATGCAGGTCTTTACTTTCTCTCTTGTTCTGTCTTCAGACAGATGTCCTGAAAAGGTTCTATCATGGCATTCTTTCAGTACAAGATTGATTAATGACCTGTCTACAACTTTCATGACACATGTGTGCTTGGTTCTGTGGTAAATTATACCATCCAGTAGGTGAAATCTTCCTTCATCATAAGATTTTCTCCATACTTCATCCAAGGCATGTATTAGAGAGTTCTCTTTACAGTCTTTGTTAAGTAATTGGCATAAGATGCTACAATTCTTGTCTTGAGTGTAACTATGTCTGACTTCCTCAAAGAAGGTGGTGTTCAAGTCTGTAACACTTATTCCTTCTATTGGAATTTGTGGTGAAGCTTCTTCTGGCACATAAACAGGATTATCAATATTATTTGGTAATGGCCATCTGCTTAGTCCATCTGCATTCTTATGAATGTTCCCATCCTTATGAACAATAGTCATATTTCCTCTGTATTCTTGTATGGCTATTTGCCATCTGAGCATATGTCTGTTCGGTGTTTTCATGTTTAAAAGTGATTTGACAGGTGTACAATCTGTTATCACCTCAAAAACACATCCCTCCAAGAAGTAGTTTAATTTTTCCAAGGCCCAGACAAGACATAGACATTCCATTTGGCTTGCTCCATATCTGGCTTCAGTTGGTTTGATTTTCCTGGATATGAAACATATGGGTCCTTCTACAGGTTTATCATTTATGATCTGAACTTGGTGAAGTGCAGCACCCAGTCCATCCCCTGATGCATCAATATACAGTTTGAAAGGTAATTTAAAGTCTGGAATCAGTAAGAGTGGATCAGTGGTCAAGGCTTCTCTTAGAGACTCAAAAGCTTTGACTCTGTCAACAGTCATTTCAAATACTGTGTCTTTGTCACACAGTTCATAAAGTGGTCTTGCTATGGATGCAAAATCTTTAATGTGTTTCCTGTAATATCCTGCAAAACCTAATAATGACTGAATTTCCTTCTTATTCTGAGGCATGGGTTTTAGCAATACTGCTGCAACTTTGTTTTTGTCAATTCCAAGGGACAAACCAGATACAACATGTCCTAGTACTTTAAGTTCTTTAAATCCAAAATGACATTTCTTCAAGGAGATTTTCATGTTTAATGATTGAATTTTTTTCAAAACTCTGGACAATTTGTACATGTGCTCTTCCCAAGTCTTGGAACAGACAATAATGACATCAATTTAAATGATTTAACATCCCTCTGAGAGTTCTTCAGGGAAGATTTCATTCATCATTATTTGGAAGTGTGAAGGTGCATTTTTGATACCAAAGGGCATCCTCAAGTATTCATACACGCCAAAATGAACAATAATTCTCAAGTATTTTCTTGTTCTTGGTGTCACCACATTTTGATTGAATCCTTTAAGGGCATCCATAGTGGTTATATACACTGCTTGAGATATTTGAGTAAGGGCAATTTGGATTTTTGGTATTGGGTATCTGTCTGGAACAGTGTAAGTGTTCAGAGCTCTAAAGTCCCCAACCATTGTGGATTTTCCATTATGCCATGCCACTATGACTGGTGTAGTTACTTCTAATTCTTCATTGTGGCCTACTTTTCTTATTACACCAAGGTCCAGAAGTTCTTTGATATGAATTTCTAGAGCTTCTCTTGATTTTGGACTTGTTGGATATGCAGGTCTTCTTAAGAGTGGTGGATAAGGTCTCTCAATGTTAAGAATGATGTCAACTTCATGACCAATAATTGCTCCTAGAGGTTCTTTGTCTGAAGCAAATGCTCCTCTGTGGTCATACAAAAGGGAAGAAAGTTCATTTTCTTGTTTATCAGTCAGATGAAGGCTTATTTCAGCCTCATTTAACTGTTCAGATTTGAATTTCTCTAACTCTAAGCTGACTGGTGATACTTTGTTTACTGTACTTTGTCTTTTAAATGGTAAAAAGGCAAATTTTTTGCGCTTATTGTCTCCAATAGTGAAGTATCTGTCTTTGTCATTATGTAAATCTATCCCATACATGATTAAATAATCATTTACCAATATAAAATGGGTACTAGAGCAATTTTCCATAACAACAAATTCAACTGTGATCCTTAAATTCCCATTTATGTGTGGGAATATGACATTGGTCTCAAAGATTCCTAATGCTTTCATTGGGTTACTTGCACTGTTGAATTTTATACATCAATTGGTAACGATTGGTCTTCAAAATTTGGTACACAAGTCTTAAGAAAAGATTTTCCAACACAAGAGCAGAAGGCTCCTGGGTCAAGCAAACGTTTGGTGGGCTTGTTGTCAATCACCACTTCTGTTATACAGGTGTTACCAGCTGTATAACCTTTTCCCCTGTTTGGTTTTGTTTTCATAAGTTGTGCATCTTGAACTTTTGATAAATCAAGTTGACCATTGCTCAATTGTGGCAAGTGGGAATAAGATTCCATGATGTCAAAAGTTGCATTGATATTTTCTATATCTTTTGAAGATTCAGAAAATATTGATGACTTATCATCTGAATTTTCTTCAATTATGTCATCTTTTTGAACATCAGGTTCCTTTTCAATGTCAATTTCATTGATTTCCCCCCTTTTTGGACATGTATTGGCTAAATGGGTGGTGCTTTGGAAAATATGGCACTTTTTGACTGTATCTGTAGATTTATACTTAATATTACCAGAATTTTCTTTGGGGTTTTTGTCCACAGAATCTTTC
Source organism: Austropuccinia psidii (assembly GCA_023105745.1). Classification (NCBI taxonomy): domain Eukaryota; kingdom Fungi; phylum Basidiomycota; class Pucciniomycetes; order Pucciniales; family Sphaerophragmiaceae; genus Austropuccinia; species Austropuccinia psidii. The sequence goes on from JALGQZ010000011.1 coordinate 23,822,282, forward strand.
CAAGGTGTATTAAACATTGTTTTGAGATTCACCCTACTAGAACCAATTTTGGTTCTGGTGGCTACTTCCTCTAATATATTGATAATTTCTTCTGCTGAAGATTGTTCAGTAGTCCTGCTTTTTACAGCATGCTCTAAGTCACCTCCACATTGTCTCAGAATCTTTCTATGGATCATAAATTCTGACATGTCTGGATATAATGCTGTTAATCTGTCTTTTTGTTGGCAAGACCATGGTAAAGCTTTGTCTTTATCAGCATTAAATTTGGCAGATTCAAAGGCTGTTTCAACTGTAAAGCTCCAAGCATCATTTGCCCATTTGTTAATGATTTGGGTTTTCCACCAAGTCCAACTCTGGTGTCCATGTGCTTGTCTTATTTTGATGTACCATCTGTGAGCTGATTTGGTAAACAAGGTGTTAAATCTTTCTGTTACCAATCTGTCTGGTAATTCAAAATCTTCCTTGATCATGTCAATACCTCTAATGAATTCCATATGGTTATACTCTCCTTCACCACTGAAGTGAGGCCATTCTTTAAGCTTTGGAACTTCTTTCAAAAGTGCTTGGCCCATTGATGGTTCCAAGTTATGAAAAGGAGTGGATAATTCATTTTTTAACTGTGAATTATCAGGATCTAATACTTGTGGATTTGGAATTCTTGTGCCCTCATTTTGATTCAGAGGTGTAGACATTCTTGGTAAGGTGTTCAGTATTTGTTCAATATCATTCATTTTACTATTGCTACACCTTTGGGAATTTCTGTATTCATGTTGGAAGCTTTGTATTAAGTTTATTACTTCAATTTTATACATGTCCTCTTTATGTGTCAGTTCTTGCCATAACTCTGTCTGTCTTGTATTATTAGCAGTGACTTGATTCAATTTCATTGATAATTTTGATACTTCTTCTTGTGAAGCATCAAAACACTTTTTCAAGGCAATGGTATATGTCTTTACTTCAGTAAATGAATTTGAAATGTCATCAAGGACTTTCTTGTTATATGTTTTGATAATATTTATGGCTTGTTTAATTCTTGTTTTAATTATGTAATCAATATTGAATTTAGAATATTTATCTGTTAATTCTTTGATAATGGCAGATTGTTCATTTATTTCATTGCCAAAAGAATTATCATTATTGGAAATTTTAATTGTTCTTAAAACCTTTTTCAAAACACATAAGTGTTTCATTAATTTGGCACAGACTCAGGTTGTTTGTTTTAATGTTGCTAAAAATGGTTTCATTTTTATCAGAAAGATGTTTTTTCACGTCATTTATAGCATCATACAATTCTGGGATGGAATCAAATATATCAGGAATCATTTCTGGAATCTTAATCTGGCTTCCTCCTTTTTCTGTAATTCCATCATGGTTCTGGCCATCTGAAATACATTTTTCATGGCATCCTGCTGAATCTTTGGAATTCTGTATCCTTGGCTGTAAGGCTTTGGGGCTGGTGCTTTCCCTTTGCCCTTGTTTGGAACTTGTGGCTGCTTTTTCACGTTGGAATTGCTGCTGCTGGCCACTGGGGCTGTTTTCGGCACTTGCTTTGGTGGTGGTGGGTTGCTTTTCTTCCATTCTAGTGTCAAAAGAATCATGTTTTTCTTCTCCATCAATGCATGCCATCCATTGAGCAATTTGCAAGTGTTGGGATGGCCCAGGAATTTTCTCACAGTTAGGTAAGAATTCATGCAATTCTTCCACAGGTCTGCAAGGATCTGGTACTCCTTGAATTGAAGTGCATTGTTGTATGCACTGTGGCTGGCTTTTTATATGTCCACAGAGGCTTGTTGTGGCGGTGTCAGCTCTTTTTGAAGGTAAAATGGTATTATCAGCTTCAGAATGACCCATTTTAGTTGTTTGGAAGTCATCAACTGACCCTTTTACTTCTGTACCTGATTGGCCTCTGCCATAATCACGTCTATTACCTTTTTGGGAGCTGCTTGAGGGGTTATAGCTGGCTCCTGACCTGGTTGAAGGCATAATTATGGTTTAAAAAGGCTTAAAATAGTATTTTTACGTCAAAAAAAACTTACTATTGGCCAAATTCTTAGCTTTCTGAAGGGTATTACTTATGTCCAAGTTAAGCAATTCAGAAGATATTGGTTCAGGTTGGTTATTTTGAGTCACAATAACAGTACTATTATGGTCTGAATTAATACTGCTGGTGACTGTTGAGGCTGTTTCAATTTTTTCTTGTATTACCACATTGTTAGACACTAGAATTAATGAAAAAACAAATTAATTAAGTAAAAAAAGATATTTCAAAAAGAAATAAAAATATAAGCCTCACTTATAATATGAAAAAAATTATTTTTTATGGATTTTTTTTGGATTATAAGTATTTTTTATAGGTTTTTAAATTTTCAATATAAGAAAAGAGATTTAAAAAGAGTAAAAAAATATGTCACAGGTAAAATATCAAGGTTGGGCCCCTGAATGTAAGGTGTGGATATGAAACTTTGATCAAAAATCAAGTACTTTTCCTGTCCTCAAAATTTGTATAAGGTAAAAATCAATTAAAAATAGTAAGAAATATTATTTTTAAGAGAAAACACACCAATTTTATTGTTTATAACTTTATTAGTATAAAACAATAATATTATAAAGATTTATTGTTTTACCAACAATAAAAATTTATCCAAAAATACTCTACAAGAGATATTTAAGGCTACAAAAGAAATTTCTTCAAGAGCAGTTTTAAATTGGAATCAATTGAGCAAAGAGCTGCAAGCAATTAATTAAAGAACAGAGTCTTTGAAAAGAATATTAAAGAGAAAACACGCCCAAAAGTGACCAGAGTGAATTTGGAAACAAAGTGACAAAGTTTACAGTGATGAAAGATGCTTTAATTCACTTTTGGGATGGTTCAGGGGTAAAAATGATTATAAGAGTTACAAACAATGATTATAATTATTTTTTCACGTGGTCAAAAGGTTTAAAATGATTTAATAAAGGTGGTTGGAATCTCTTATTGATTGGTTTAACAGTGTTTAAACTAATTAATAAAAGGAAAAGATTCTAACATGAAGAGAAAAGTGGGGCAAAGAAGACATTCTTTTATAGCCATCAATTCTCTTACTCCAAAAGTAAAATTTACTCTTGTCAGTCGTGAAAAACAGTCTGACAACAGAGAAGCCAATTATGGCATCAGTGAACACTGGTTTAGACCAAAAGGGCTGGCTTAAGCCATTTTTAGCCATTTTAGACCCTTAAATCAGCCATTACTATAGCAATACCTGGTCTAGAGCCTTCAAAGCACGTCAGAATGTGTGTAAGAGGTGTAGAAACCAGTTAAAACTGTTTTTACTATGATGGTTTTATCTTAAGGGTAGTTTTACCCTCTTGGCAACAGCTAAAACTACCCCAGTTGGTATCAAAACCTCATCATCAATTGAGTCCACAGACCCTGTAACTCAATTCCAGGCCAAAAGCAATGAGCTTTTGCATGAATTTTGACCTCCCACGCCTGTCAGCAAGGATTTTGGGGATCTAGCTCCCCCTTAGAGCTGGAGTTCCTTCCCCCCCCAAATTTAATCTTTCCAATTTATTTTTCCTTTAATTCCTCATCATGTATTATACTTATAATGTACATATGTAATTCAATTGAATTGTACAGTACAATACAGTAATAATTGATACCTCATATTTAAATCAAAGTTCACTTATGTAATACACATGCACATTTTGAAATTTCAATTGAATTCAATTGAAAATACTTCAATTCCTCATAGCTTCTAAACTAAAAATAACACCTCAATTTTAACACAAAACTTGATGGTTAACACCACATGTGGTGTGACTTAAATCAAAGTTTTGAGGATTTTCAACTTTTGTATTGAAAATACTAAAAACTTAATTTAAGCTTATTTAGAGTTGAGTTACAAGAATTTCACTCAGAGGTGACCCCACCTGATTTTTTATGAGAAATTCAATGGTGAAATAATTTTTATATGTTTATTTATTGGATAAAAAGTTATAATAATTTTTATTTAACTTTTTTCCAAATTTATTTATTTATTTACAATTTTGTTAAAATTTCATTTTTACTTAATTTTTTCAAGTATAAATGTAATTTTATAATTCCAAAATTTAATGTAATTTTATTTTTAAATTGTAATTAATTTTTTTATTTTGAATATAATTTTATATTTGTATTTTGATTTCTATTTTAATAATATAAATAAATTTATTTTATTTATATTAATATGTTAATTTTGTATTTGTGGTCTTTTGGGTATATGAAATTACCTCTAAGGCTCACACTCTATCAATACCAAAAAATATGGAAGAACACAAAGTAGATGAAATTTTACTTATGGAAGACCAATTTCCCTGGAAAGGCAAAGCTAATTGGCAGCCTTTGGGAAATGAAGATTGAAACCTGGAACTTCACAAGATATAACAATGGGTTCATCGATGCTCAGTCCAGCATGTAAATTGGCTGGAAGTAATGAAGAAAGTACAAAATGAAAAAACAGAAAATAACAAAGAGAAACTTACTAAGGAAGAAAGGTCATTCCTTTTTATCAGAAAGAATAAAAGATAAATGTCATATTCCAAGATTTCAAGATCAAGGCCTGGGAGAAGGCCAAAATTTAGCTCAATATATGGAATGGGTAAAAAATGCCAGCCAAATTATAAATGACCAGGAATTCAAGATAAAAAGGTACAAACAGGCCCAAGCTAAAAACAAAAACCTATTTACTCATAAAAAAGGTACTAGAAATTTTGATCCTACAAGAAATGTCAAATCTAAGTATGATGCTGCAAAATTGTCCCAGAAATATTGTTGAAACAAACATAAAGACCAGACTGACACTTTTTTTTTGTACCAGTGTCCTGAGGTAAAATGAACAAAAAAAGAAAAAACAATGACTAGAATAAAAAGAATGATTTATTTATTTTTTAAAAAAAAGATCGGAACAAGGCAAAACAGAAAAAAATGAAAAGAAGTTAAAACAATAAAAAAACAGGAACAATGAAAAGAATCCAAAAAAAGCAAAAAAAAAGGGGAGGAAAAGATTGCTTGCAAATCAAAAAGAAGAGTACAGTAATTTCCATTGCAGAAAAAAATGATAATAATAAAATAAAATAAAAAATATATAAAAAAAGGAAAAAATTATTGATTGAAATGGAAAAATAAGAGCACTTCACTATACTGTGCAGTGTAGAAATCACAAAATCAAACAAAAAAGAAAAAGAAATCAATAAAAAGTAGAAGTTTGATGAAACTAAAAAAATGAAGAAAACCCCCAGCTAGAGAACAAAACCAAATACTTTAAATTTGAAGTGTTTTCCCTGCAACACCTGTAAAAAAGAATAGAAAAATAGCAAAATAATTGTTTTCTTTATTCATGAGGTATTTAAATCATATTTTTTTATTTTACTAAGTTATCTTATTTTTGAATTTTGAAATTACTATTTTGTTATAATATATATATTGCTTATTATTATTATCATTTATATTACTTATATTATTTTTTATTAATAAAATTATTTGAAGTATGAATTAGTATGTTTTACTATATTGTTTTGAAAACTTGAGTTATTGCTAAAAAAAGAAAAAAAACTATTAGAATTCAATCCATACTACATTATTCCATTGGATATATACTATTTATACTATTTTTCATTATTATTAAAAACATAAATAGGAGATTATTATCAATTTATTCTATTACTTCAAGAGGTGGAAATTATGGAATAATTATTAAATGGAGAAGGGGTGCCTAACCATATGATAATCATGAATGTGAATGTGACTTATGTTGTCATAAAAATGATGACATGGGTACAAATTATTCCGAATAAACAGATGGGGTCCCAAAAAAACAAAAACAAAGAAAAAAAAGAGAGGATAAAATTAAACCAAATTGGTCAAATAATCCTATCAAAAAAATTAACTCAAGAACTGGTCCTTAATAAGACTTTGAACTGTCTAAAGAATATTCTTTTCATAATTGAACAAAAAAATTCACTCAAGAAATGGTCCTGAGTCTGACCTTAAACTTCCTCATCAACAGATTTACTATAATTATCAGCATTAGGACTCAATAAATACTTCTGGATAAGGCCTTTGACTGTACCAACTCCTTTTCTTTATCATTCATTTTTATGTAAAAGAATTGGTTGAAATATCTAATTAAAAGGAGTTCCTAAGTGGCCTAAAAGAAATTTATCAAACGGAGGGGGAAATTTCCCTCAATCAGTATTGATGATATAGGACAAGATTGATATAAATAAACAAAAAAAACCTGAATAGACAAAATAAATAAAGTAAAGTAGAGAGGAAAGGAAAATTCAAAATTGACATAAAAGAGATTAAAAAGAAAATTTCAAAGGAGTTAGAAATTGAGCAAGAAGATATGGATTACTTTCCATAATTAAAAAATATCAAAATAGTAATTAGAAGAAAGAAAACACAAAAGAAGAAGATATGGAAATTCAAAGTCAATATAACAAGCCATAAATAGAAACTATCAAGTGAATTTATTAAAATGAAGACTCCAAAGAAAGAAAATTTGAATTGATGAACCCAGAATACTGTACTTGAAGCTGGAATGCTGGGGACAGCATTAAATGGAGAAGTGGATGTGGTATTACATCCCTTTTATCCCAGTTTCAAGAAATATTTGAAGATGGAAAATTGGGAAAAATTAAAGATTAAAACAGCTAATTTAGGAACTCACCACTCAAACAAACCCACAAAATCAAGTAATTAGAATGATAAAATCAATATTATTGTAAAAAGAAGAGTTTACATTCAGAATAAAAAACACAACAAATTGCATATACAAAGTAGCAGTAGATTCACCCTCAATCCATCAGGAAGATTACATTAATAAGAATTAAAATCATCAAAATAAATTTTACAAAACACAAAGATAATCTGAAAGTATTAAATTCAACTCAATAAATGAAAAATCAACTCAAACCCTTAAGCTACATAGAAATACAGGCACCCAAAAAAGGTTTATGCAATTCATATGAATAAGATCTGTACATAACACAGCCACAGAACAATCAATTTCAACTCAATTAAATTTTAACTAGCTGAATTCAAGGAAATCACAAAAAAACTCTAAGAAATTAGCACAGAACTTACAGTAATCAAGAATAACAACTCAAGAAGATATTCCCACATTACATAGCATGATCACCTTGAATTCAGTAATATTACAGAAACATTATGCCAGGGATTATTCACATGACCCAATCTTTATCCATGTACTCCCCCGCATTAATTTCTCAAGGCTGTGAAAGCTTACTAATGCAGTGTAACAGATAGCTCATATGACATTTTGTACAAATATCTACACTTGAAAAATTATGTCAAGGGAAAAAAATAAAGCCTTACATGAAGAGCCCATGGGTACTTCTCACAACATAAAAGGAGGCCTATCTCCCTCATTTTTCTCCTCTTTCCCCATGAAATTACTTATATACCAATAAGGAGGATAATCATTCATCCCTTACCAGTAGGTTAATATAGAAGTTATTATTTATCTTAAATTACAATAAGAGTGATTTATAAGTAGCTGTAGTTAGTAGTAGGTCTTCCTATATTATAAATTGATCTATTAGTCCAATACTCATATGCAACAAATCAAAAATATTTATATTATACTCTTCTCACTAGAAGAAAATTTATATTACTATAACTATTATCAAAACAAAAACAAAATACACACTAGTATTTTATAATTGTTACTATTAGCATATCTTATTACTTATCATCATCCCAATTATCATCCATTATTACTATTATAAGTAGTGACATGTTTATCAACCTTAACCAGTATTTCTTTAAAAATTATAGTCATGTTATCATCTATAATTAATATTACTTATTAGCTATCCCTATCATTCTTATCAAAATTATAGTCAACATATTATCAAAATTGTTTCTCATAATAAAAAAGATTACTCTTAACAACAGAAAAAACTTTAATCAACACTAAGTACTATTATATATACTATTTATTTACTCAATTATTATCTTAATATCTTGATACCATCTAAAAATTTATATTTAGAAATCATTTCATTTAAATTAGTATCATTTTGTCATTAGGCTAATTATTGATCAGGTCTTATAGGGACTTCTGAAAAGTCTTCTCTAGATGTAAAGCAACAATATTCAATATTAATTTGTGAGTTCTGTAGGGAGATTGTTTATTATATTCAGAGGGGCATCTAAAGCACCATTAGAACCCTTATTTACAGCATTATTTCAGGAATTCAAAACCTTTTACCTGTGATTTCTCCCCCCAGGGACTGCCTTATCAAAATCCACACTAAAGGGAGCGCCACAGTATCACTACTTGGACCCAGTAGATGTGAAAAGTATAATTATAAACTTTATCAAAAACACTATTACTATTTTTTCATTTATAAATAAGAACACTGCATTAATCATTTTTATGACTCTGTAGGTCAAATATCAGTGTTTCCAAGATCCATAACCAACATATTAAATTCTGCATGGGTGGAATATGTTTAAAGATTAATTTATAAGTAAAATGATTTTTGAATAAAACAAAATTTCCTAGAAATATATTCATTTATTTAATCCTTGAGTAATTCTTAGGCTACCCATTTTTATGAACTAATGAGATATATACCCATTCTAAAGCTTGCCATGACCCATAAGAGTTTCCATTCCAGATTTATAATATTCTTTCCTTAATGAAGTTCTTTTTCATTAAGAGAATAATCATAACAGAAAGAAAATTGAAATCAAAGAATCTAATGAATAGAAGGACGTCAAATATAAATTATTGCTGAGGAAGGTATTGCAGTTGTAGATTTGAATAGAAGATAGAAATGAAAATTCAAATGCTGAGGAGAGATTTTAGACTTGTAAATTAGTAATTTTCAGTAGATTTTGCTTTAGGTTTACTTCAAAACATTATATTGGAGTTTTAAAATCATTTCTTGAAATTAAATATTTAAAAATTACAATTATTAACATATAAAGAGAATAAGCTGAGGTATGGAAACAAAAAATGAGCCATTTCACCCAAATACTCAGAGGCTGAAAATAATATTTATTAGGAATATATGTTGTATTAAAAATTGGATGATGAAGGCCCTATTTTAGTGGTAAATGGGCGATAAAGTGTTTTTATCCACAAAATCTTGTTGGGATAGCCATAATTGACAAATGAATTGGTTTTATAGCTTCTTAAGGTTACTTATAAGTTTTTTGGTGATATTAAAATAAATATTCCATTTTTTTGAAAAATAGTCTTGATATAATTATTAAAAGCTTTTATTCTCCAGAAACCACTATAATTAGCTTTGAATATTTAACAGCAACATTTTGATCCTCCTGTACAATTTCCAAACAAGTAAATTATTAATTTTACATGAATTATAGCGTTAAATAGATAATATTTCTTGAGAGCCAAAATTTTCTTGTATAATGCCATAAGCACAAGCAAAATCTTCAAATGAGTTCATAGCTCCCTGAATTGCATTTTTTCCCTTGGAAAAGTTCTTTTTTATTGTCTCTTTTTCTTAATGTATATTTTTAATTGAGAATTTTGTGGAAAATTGATCTTATAGCTGTGAGTCTTGTTGCTTTAGTACTTATGTTCTGACTTGACATATTTCATCTCTATACTCCTTTCCTTTGTATCAAAATCATTCTTGATTCATATAATTGTGTTGACTCGGAAAAGAACTCTCTACTTTGGAATTTTTTAATTAGGTTATTTTATAATCTATTTTCTATTCATTTTCCATTTTTTTGCATGGGGATACTATATATTTATTCATGCTCCATTTTTAATTTGTAACTTTTTTCAGTTTTTTATATACTGATTTTTTTCTGATTTCTTATATTTTTGTATTTTCAAAACTTATTTTACATTTTATATGAATTTCTTCATTTTTTTTATTTTCATATTTTATTTTTTCTATGAGGATGGGATTGTTACTCATATTTGTTAATTTGATTTTCTTTGATTATTCTATGGCTTTCCATTCCAAGAATGTTTTCAATGTTCCTGTTTAAATTGATATGATATGTTTTTCCTTTTTTTGATTGATGTTTTTAGTAATTGATTGATTAATTTCTTCTTTCATCTTTCAAGTTGAATTTTACTATCTATTGCCTTACGACCTATTCTAAGTCATAATTTGGCCTTTTAATTACTTGTTTTTATTTTATTTTCATAATTTGTCTATTAGTCTGTCATCAGCGTTTTGTTATATTTTTCATTTTTACCAATTCTTCCCTAATTTTATCAAACTGTAATTTTCTCTTATGACATGTTTTTTTGATGTTTGCTTCTTTTCTGTTGTCCTTTTTTTCTTTATTTTTGATTTTGGTGAATTTTTGGAGAATAATGTGTCTTTATCTTTTTGAGTCTTTTCTTATTTACTTCCTGTACAGCTGTAATACAGTTTTACAGGCAGTAAATAAAGAGAAATCACAAATATATACAAATTGAACACAATTGAACTGATTAGATATAGAAAGGAATGAAAAATGAAAATAAACAAACCTTCAAAAATCAACAACATAAAATAAATGAAAAGAAATAAAAAATAAAAAAATGCAAAAAATGGGAATAAAAAAAATCAAAAATCTCAAAGAATTTGAAAAAAACTAAAAATCCCAAACCAACAAAAAATAAAAAGATACAAGAGAAATATTAAGCATATAGCATTATAGATTGGGTAAAAGGCTTCATCAAAAAAACACAATTAAAATAAAATAGAACACAATGGAGAATAAGGTCACAAAGCAAAAATAATTGAAATACGAGGTTAAAATATATTTAAACCAAAAAGAGATAGGAAATGTGATCACAGGAAAGGAAAGAGATTGAAATGAAAAAAGACACAAGAGTAAAATCAAAAAATACATAAATAATGAAATTCAAAGAAGATAAATTAGAGATCATGAAACAAAATTTCAATCAGAAAGGAAAATAATATAAGAAATATGATAATAACTAAAAACTTGACAAAGGGGTTTATCAAAATTGAAGTTTAGTCTCTCAATTATTCTTATTAAAAGATTCAATGAGAGCTTATATTCAGCTTACTGATTGATTTAGAAGAATATCAAGATCTATTAGAATAGGATTGAAAAGGTGGGATACACCTTCCTCTAAGATGTACCACAGTATAATGAAATAAAAAAGAAAGTTGTTTTATCCATGAAAGAAGTTTTTCTCAATATTTTGATGGAGTTTCATTAATAACTTAGCTATAAAATTTGATTTAAATATAAATTGACACATATCCAAATTTTTCTGTCACACCTTATAAAAAGAGGAACTACAAAAAAGGGGATTTGTGATAACTTTCAACCTTATTTCAATCAAAAAACATTTGAATACCATAAATATAATATTATCAAATTTGGTTTTTTGATTTAATTCATTTTTAGCTTAGAATAAAGCACATAAACAATAATCATGAGTTAAATAATCCTTAATATACACAGGCTTCAAAGAAGTCAGACTTTCTTTGTCAAATGTGCCTTTGAATATTTCATTTTATTACAAAAATTAAACTAATATGTTTTAATAGTGGTTCAAAAGAGGGCTCATTGAATAATTAAGGCTTACATAAGCCATTTTTGGGAAATACCAACCTAACTCCAAAGCTATGTCCCTTTGATTATATGAGAATTTATAGCCCAAAAATATATGAGAATAAGAAATTTCTGGGGGCACTATACTATACTAATGCTTCTGTCAACAGGGCATATTTCCTGTTACTTTTGAGGCAGTGACTGTAAATAATAAGCTTTCCAGATTTGTGCCACTTTACAGTCACTCCTAAATCAGTCTGGAGAACATTTGAGTAATGGATGTTTCACCTTTACCACCAATATAATTCATACTTGAATAATTTTTGACATCTTCACAGTTTAATCCTTTGGGTTTTTATTTCATATTCAGTTTAACTCAGTCTAAGAATATGTATATGCCAAAGCACATATGAGCTCCTTTTCTATAAAAATGTTTATTGATATTTGATATTTTACACTTAGCTAAAATAAACCTTTGTGAAAATTTTAAATTCATGTTTTTTATCACCCAACAGTGTCACATTGGTTCTAATCCCCGGATGGTGGACCTCAATGAAACCAAAATATCGCTTCAGTAATCTTTGGACCCAATTTTACAGTTATCATCTAAACAACTTGATTTATATTCATTTCAAAAATGATAGATCTTGAAGATTTCTCAAAATTCTGTCAAATCAGCCCTATTACTTACCTAAAGGATGTGAAGGATGATTTCCTAAATAATTGGTGATTATACTACCTTTATGAGCTCAGTGATAAACCATTGTTTTAATTCTTGAATAATTCACCTTAATTAGCCTTATTATTTTCCGAATAAAAAACATCTTATACATATTCGATTAGTATAGCTAAATATCTAACACCAACACTATTTATCATGGAATTTGAGTTCATATGTGAGAAATTTCTCAGTTTTTTCTTCAAAAAGATATATTGAATTGATGAGGCTTGATTATTTGTGAGACTATAATATTGAATAATCTATTGGGTGTCTTTGAAGTTTTATCTTTACATTTATAAATACCTGGTGATATTATTTCTCCTCTAATCAAAAATAAATTAACTTTTTAAATCTTCAACAGTTCAATATAGATGGATAGAAGCACAGCCAGGTCCCTCCCTTGCATCATTCAGAGCTACATAAACTCAATTCAGGTGAATTATAAATTTCAAGCCTTTTTACATGAGAAATGTCTCAATTTAGAGCTCTAAGAAAATGTTTTTTTCACCTTTTCAAAATATAAATTTGAGCTGGAGTATATTTTAATATATTTTGATCGGAAGATCCCATACCTAACTTTTCCAAAACTTTTTTCAAATTGGTTATTCTTAATTACCTTCTTAACTAATAAGATCCATTGAAGTATGATCCAAAGGTTCAGACCAGTTGACCCATATATATTGAGTTATATGAAAAAGAAAGAACCCCAATTAGCCAGCTTACACTTTGATTGGGCACTATTTTAATTCCATTTCGTTTCAGAAATATATATACAAGGAGATACAAATAACATCCTAAAGAATCAGAATATAATGGTAGTATTTAATCTATATAAATTTGTTTAATCACACCAGTGGTAAAGAAAAATAGCAAATCATTAAAGAAAGGAATTTTCAAATTCAGTATGAAGTCATGAAAGTGTCATGAGAAAATTCCACATTATCTAAAAGGCCCAATATCAAGAAATTTATTTGAAAGGATGGACAAAAAGGGGATCTCCACAATTATGTGGAGCCCTATATATGGTGGAATTGTGACACTGCAAACAGAAAAGCTCCACAGCTATATATAAATATTTGATTGTTGAGACACCATTCTTTTGCATGTATGTTTCATAAAATCCCTCCATTTTTGAAAAATATCTTGAAGGGAATATACATGTTTTCAAGGCATCAAGAAAATCCAATTAGTTTTCCAAATTCCTTGGTTTTAAATGAATAAAGCTTAGGGTATATGGTGGGACAGGAGCAAGGCTCTTAGGAAAAACTGATATGTAAGGTTTCAAGATTGTTAAACATCTATTGAATCATAGAAGATATTCCTTGGGTAACAAAAATAATATTTTTACACAAAAGAATAGAGAAATTCCTATCTAATAAGTATAGATGCATTTTTATGGTGGCATTGGGAAAGATCTTCAGGAAAATGATAAAGAACTGGTGATTTATGGTTTTATGTTTTTTCCAATTAATGAGAACCTTTTAAAGTTATTATAAGCTTATGAAGGACACTAATGCATATCTATAAGCTTTCACAAGACACAAAGTTCCATAACAGCATTGCTTTTTGTGTACAAGGTCTTTGAATTTTCCCATTCTTCTACATTTCAAACCTAATTTGGAATATTCCCCATCCCTAGTATACTTCACTGATACATTTTCCTATGATAACTCTTTCCTCATGCAATTATTCTTATTGAATTTTATTTTTTCATTTGAATCTTCTAATATTCTTTACTATGATGTGACCTATTCTACCTAGTGACATTATTTCTTCTAATGCTAATCTTAGAAGCTTAGTGTTTGAGAGGTTTGAAAATGCAATTTCACTCATAATACAGCAAAACCTTTTTCATTACATCAAAATACACTGGAAAATATCATTGTTTTCATTGGACTTTATTTATGTACCACTAAGTTGTTTTTAAACAAGAACCAAGAAGTATTTTCAGCTACTGATAAATATTCAATCAAATAACCCCTGAATAAAGTTATTTTATTTGACATTATATAGTTCTTGTGAATTTATATAGTTTTACTTTGGACATAAGGCCTCAAATCAATATCAAAGCTGATAAGGATATATTTTATACTACATGAAAGGAGTTTTAAGGTGTTGAACTCTTGGAATGGAAGTTATAGTCTATTTATCACCTTAAAGGAAGTATAAAAAGTGTCTCTGCTTATGATTTATTGTATCTTTATGTGTATTACACCGGCTTTTATGTTAATTTTTCTGAAATCTGAGCTAATTTGTAATATTTCCATATGCTCTTTCTCAATATAACCACTTTTGGAACTCATCTTAATATCACTTGGATAAATAAGTATTATCAAAAACTTTGCATAAATTAACACATTCATTATGACAATATTAATATGATTATAATTGTTAATATTCCATTACTATATAACAAGTGCATCTATTCATGCCAAAAGAATAGGCAGCACTTCATTCCATCAAAGGCTTGCTAATCACCTAATGTGAGGTCCCTATCACAGAAAAGTGACTTTATTGTGATTTCCTATGAATTTGACCTTGAGTCACTTTACAGCACGTGACTAAATATTTTTCCTAGTGTGCAAGCTCATAAAAATGATTCAACAGAGCAGGATGCCACAGAAAAATATACCCAATGATTTCTGATGCCCTTACAAAATGCTTAGCATGATCATTTTTTATAATAATACCTATGCATAAAATGTTTTTCCTCTCAGAAACATATCAAGGGCTGTGATACTCATGTGAGATATTTGACAATTGATGTTGTCTTGAAACATATTTGAGACTAAACAGACAATATGATGATATTTAATCAACCCCAAACAAAATATATATTGTCAGTGGTGTGAAATCAAGCCAATCCCTGGAAATTGATGTGACTTTCTCCCTGGTGTCTTGTGGTAATACTATGTTATAGCTTTGTAAACAATTATACAGTTGAATTTATTGTAAATTTAAATTAAAGGATTCATTATATATAAACAATTTATGTGAAGAGCATCTGGAAGGATATTGAAATGGCTATAAGTGGAAATAAGGACTTGATTGATGCACATTGTGGAACTCTGTTTAGTGTGGGATTGGATAAGGCAGTCCTTTATGGGAATATCACAGTTAATCAGTTTAGAATTGCTGAAATAATCCTGGAACCAAGGCTGCTAATGGTGTTTTAGCTGCTCCTCTGAATATAGTAAACAATCTCCATACAGAGCTCACAAATCAATATTTAAGATTGTGGCTTTACATCTAGAGACGAATTTTCAGAAGTATCTATCAGATCTATTCAATAATCAGAAAAGTAACTTATAAGTTAAAAAAGTATAAAATAATAATTTTTAAATAATAATATAAAATGATTTAAGGGTAATACATTAATGGTTTAAGAGTTTTATTTCATATAATGGTACTAATATAGAGCATATGGGTAAATTAATTTAATGCTATATCTTTTATAATGATTGCTGGACATTTTGATTGAGAATATGAATTAGAGGATTATGATGATAAATCAAGAGTGAAGGTTGATTATATTCAAAGTGAAGAGAAAATATAAGGTGATAAATGAATATAATTGGGAAGTTACTTAAAAAGGCAGATAAAAGCCTCCTCACACAAGTACCTCCATTTTACACAAGTCAGAAGGCCCAGGTCACCATAACAAACTTTTAACATAGACTTGTGCACATTTTATCACCATATTCAGAGATAAGCCATGCTACCAAAGCCAATTTTCCATTACTTATATATCAAGCCATTAGCAACAGTCAATATAATTTCAATCAATTATATAATCCACTTAGAAATAACACCAAAATTTCTACACTGATAGCTTAGAAAACCAATATTTGTGTGAAATCAGTCACATCCCCCAAAGAAAGAATTACAATGAGTGTTCCAAGACCATAGTCTGAGCACATTATGTCACCACACTCATCAAATTCTCCATTTTTCTGATTATTCACTGTCCCCATTATTCCACATTACATCATCATTCAGTGACACTTCATAGCTCATAGCTTTGTCCCCAAGAATCTCAAGATTTATATTGTAAAATATACATATGTTTCAGTATTCACATATGAAAAAAAATAATTTGTGAAAGAAATTTTTCATTCTCATAGTCTTCCATAGAACAAAAACTCCCATTATTGATGACCCAATTTTTCTCATATGTATTATTCATTGATTACAAAAAAACTTTAGGAAATATCCTTGTAGAAAGTTTTCTTTAGTTATTTTTTCACTTTTAAATTGTGCAAAAAAGGACCATTTGCACATCTGAATTTGCAACATTAATTTAAATCATGCAAATACAATTTCATGAGTACAACTACTGATGTGCAATTTCTTGTGCCCAAAAAACACCACTGAAAGCATAATCTGCAGAAATCTCAAAATCAGAAAAACATAGACCAAAAACATGTTTTTTCTGTAATTTGCAAAAAAACAAAATGAAGGAGAATTTTTCAAATTTTCAGAATTGCTCAATTATGATGGCCCATTTGATTTGAAACTCTTAAATAAATTATTAAAATTCAAATTTCAGTCAAGAGGTACCAAAAATGGCCAAGTTATGGTCATTTTTAAAAAATAATTACTTTCCTGCTCATTGCAGGTGCACCATTTGGCGTGCTCATGCATTTCTGTATAGTTCAGTCATACCAAAAAATACAAGCCTATATGTCTTTATACAGCTTTCAAAGTCCTTCAAAGCTCATTAGACTGAATTATACAGTAAACCAGCCTGGACCAACAAGGCTGGTGCTCTTGGACTACTGTACAGAAGTCCAGCCTGGATCCACAAGGCTGGAGGTGATGGTTGCAATTTCTGTCAGCAGAAACTACAAGGAAACTGATGGCTGAAAGCCATCAGTGACTTGTTTTTTTTATATGAAAGTTTTCTAATAGAACAATATACAGAAAAAATACTAAAAAGTCCTTATCAATGGCTTCAGAAGGTGTTTGTGAGTTAATACAGTGTCAACAATGGTTTTTAACACTTTTGTAAATTAATTGTAATAGAAACTTTTCTCAATCAAAATGTATGAAATAATTCAATTTTTTCAGAAAAAAAATAATTATTGAAAGATAAAAATAAAGAAAAATTGAGTTTTCTTAAATTTTTATTGTTGGAGGTAACTCAAAGAAATTGTAGCCAACAACTTGAAATGACATAAATATAAACAAAAAAAGTAAAATTTCTAAAATGAAATTTCATTTTATTTCATTTAATTGGGAGAAAAACAAAAAAAATAAACCACACAACAAAATCAACAAAGATTTAAATTTTTTTTTAAAAAACGTGTAAAAACCTTCAAAAACATTAAAAAAAATTAAAAATTAAAAAAAAAACAAGAAAAGATAAACAAATGGGGAAAAATGGAAAAAAGATAGTAAAAATCAAACACAATTAGAAAATCATGAAAAAACTAAGAAAATGAGAAAAAGTATACTTAAATTTTGCCAAAAACAATTGAAGAAAAAACTTAAAAAATTGAGAATATATTAGGAAATTCAAAACAATCAGAACTCATTCAAAATTGGTTAAAACCAAAATTCATTAATAATATTTTGAAAGAATTATCAAAGTAAGAGATAAACATAGGAAGCTTTATTAATTGAATTCAAATAATTGAATTAAAATCAAATCAATTCAAATCAACAAAAGACAATGTCCTGATAAAAAGAAAAAGAACAGAAAAAAATCTCCTTTGTTGGGTTGACTTTGGGTGGCAGAAAAACCACAATCCATTAGAGCTGATTTGGAAATTGTATTCTCTGAAGGCCCAAAAATCAACAAATCAAATCATTTATTGTTAATATGTTTCTTTGCCCATGTTATTTTTTGTATAATTTTTCAATTTTGAAGCTTTCAATAGAGTCATTTTTGAAAAATGAAAAATTATGGCAATTCTCTGAAGGCAAGATGAAACAAAATTTGTTGCATTTTGTCTAAAAAGCTGAATTTGTGTTTTCCTCTTCTGTTTGAGAATAATAGAAACCAACAAGTTCTGAATCAATATATCTTTCATTATTTCATAATAATTTGATCATTTAAATAAGAATTAGCTGTACAATTAAGAAATGAATGAACCCCAGATGGGAAAAATTATATAAAATAGGAAATTTGTGCAAGGAATTATCAAAGAAATATTTGATAAAACTTATGAATTTGATAAAGTGGCAAAGGAAACAGACTCAATATTTTTATCAAGTGAATAAATGAGCGTCTTTTGAATAATATATCTCTTTGGAATATTTATTTTCAAATTCTTTTCTCAAAGATATTTAAGACAAACAACAATACAAAATGAAATTCTTATGCATAAATTCACATTTTATTATTCATAATTATAATTCACACAGACTTATCAAAATTCACACTTCCTGAAATATAGGCACAGTTTTGTTTCTTTATTCACAGTGTTGTTGCCAAATATTTTTTTTTTGTTTCATATTATCTATTAATTCCAATTGATGATAAATTGAGTTAAATGATATTTCAGACATAAAATTCTATAATTTGACTAACTTATATTGGTCTAATTCAAAATTTAGCTCATCTTACTTGAAAGATAAGTCTCAAAGATTTCATTCCCTCTTTTCCTGTGTAATTAATGCCTCATCAGAAACTGATTCTTGCAAAATATGAGTTTCAAATTAATTTAAATTAATAAATACCTCCATATGATTATGGAAATAAAAATTTTCTTATAGTTTTATAAAATTAAGCTGACATACAATATAACATTTTATAATGTAAGTAGCAAAAACCTGAGCTATAAATTCATACTTTTAATTGAGAAATTCATTTCAATAAACAGGCAAATCGAATATTCAACAAATAAGCCTTACTAATCTTTCCTTATCAAAAAAACTTGCTAAGAGAAGGAAATATCAAAAAATGACTTGCCCAATGCCTCATTTAATTCTGTTGAAAAAAGGGAAAAAAAGCTTTACTTCTGTCTTAATGAACACGTAAAATTCAATGAAGACCTATGAAGCTCAAAGACCTATTTCTAAGTCATTTATTTCACACTTTGTCAGGGTATTCATCTCCATTGCAAAAGTATAACATTTGGATAAAAATCAACTAAACAAATCCATGTGATGTTTTGGGTAATGTGCTGCTATAGGGAATACTTAAAGGAGTACATGAGAGCCATATCCTTGATTCCTTCAAATTTTTAATTAAAGGCCTCAAATTTCTTCCAAAAAATCTTTATTGTTGAATAACATTCTTATAAGTTTTGAGTAGAAATTTACAAAAACATTGAAAAAACTTCAGCTTCACTAAAAGAAATTGTATGCCAAACCTTATATTCTATTCTATCAGTATAAAGAACAAAAATATAACATTATAAATGGAAAAATAAAACAAGACATTTTTTCATTTTGAAACACAATTCAATTATAATCTCCAAGCTCACCATAATTTGTGTAAAAATCATAAAAATACTGCTTTTACAAGTGCTCTGATTAAGTATGAATTTGTAAGAATTTCAGATCCTTGAAAAGGGTAATGGAATTAACAGGAATACTAATAGTAGTGTGAACAATATTTCAATATCTAGAGCTTTTTAGTTGGCGCTTTCATTTTCTTCAATGTTGTCAGCCTGTGACTCAAAACCAGAGCACAAGTATGATAGCCAAGATACCCTAAACTAATGGTAGAACAAAATCCCACCAAAAGATAGAACTGAGCCAAACAAGTGCAAAAAGTATAAAACAAAAGAGAAAACTCACTGCTTTCCAAACATATAAGGCCCTTAATCATAGTACAAAGAATAACAAAGTTATTCAAGCTCAAAGAATTAGCTGAGCATAAAGCTTAATTTTGACCTCTCATCTAAAATCCAAAGGGGCTGAAACCCACCAAATGGGTGTTCAAATTAAAGATCTCACTTAGGGCTTTTTAATTGTACTAGCCAAATTGAGCTAGCAGCAAAACTACAGAAGTTAGGCCAAAATAACATCAAATGAGGGTGAATAAAATATTCACCTCCCATCTAACTTCTGCAGTTTTAGTGTGAGATACCTAAAATGGGTTCTTTTTAGAAAGAGCTCAATCAGGACTATCTGATGGTGTCATCCACTTCCCCATAATGGGACTAGAACAAAAGTTATGGAGAAAACTAGCTCCATACAGGTCTGGAGAAAAATACATATCTGGATAATAAAAATTGAACATGGTATAACTTTGCCATATTTAATGATACCCATACCAAATGAGGTACCATTGGATAGATCCCATTCAGGGCTACTCAATGAACCAATGCTGAGCTCAATATCTCAAAAACTGACAAAGGTATGGCATCTTTAAGGCTAAAATCCCACAGTTTGGCCAATACACCTTTACTGTGTGATACTTTCCTATATCTTTAATTATGAGGTGTCAAATAGACAAAGTATCTTGTCTATACTTCAAATACTTATAGCTAATTCAATACTGGCATCCCATACAGGTTCTGTACAGCATTTTACACTTCAGAAGAGGGCTATGTGGTCCCCAGATAAAGGGTTTCACCCTGTATTAGTGAAAACTGCCCAGATGTGGTTTTGAAACCATATCTGAGCCCAATACATAGTAACCAGCCTGTGAGAAAGCCACAGGCCAGTCCTTGAAAGTGAAAATTCTTCACTTCCTCCACATGAAATGGTCTAGAGGATGTTTTCACCCAGTTTCAGGATAAAAAGGGATGTTTCTCTGACCAGAAGAGAAATCCCCTTCCTTCTCTTGAATTCCTATGTAGTAAATCTTTCAAAAAAAGCTATACTATTTGGAAATCATCAGGTATACTTATAATTCAAAGTATTGTAGTCTTTATTATAATTAAGCAATTGGTAAAGCTGCACCCAGGGTTTTCAATAGTGCTCACCACCACTATTTTTCTATAATAAAACCCTTAATATTATTGTGTATAATCTTTTTCCTTATGATACACTGTGTCACAGTCGTAGCTTAAGTTGTAAATAGTAATCCCACAACTTCTTCATAGACTCATCCTGACAAATGTATTTGAGACTTATTACTTTATATCTGAAGAATATCTATGCCTAAAAGATTCGGAAAATCATTAAATAACCTCAAAATTGGCACTTAATTACATTCTTTGGTAGTATACAACCACCCAATGAAAATATTTGGACCCTCAAAAGATTTTTTAATAGAGTATATTCTTTCAAAAATGCAAATAATTTGATGTACTTATCAAATGCTCCTACTTTTAAAAGTTAAAATTACAAACCAAATAATTGAGACAAGGGAATGTGTTTCATTTTAATTAAGTCAAGAATTATTTAAAAAAATTAGTGTAGACGCTTTCAAATACTTAATTTCAAAACATTGATAATTCTTTAACCATTTAAATTAAAACTCTGAATATAGGAGATTTTCTACTTTACATAATTTGTCACAAGTTTGGAAGAGGTTTTTTAAATATATTCAAAGCTCAAATAACTTCATTTTCCACAGGAAATGTGATTTGAAAATGATAAAAATGGGTTACTTATAATATCTTCCAATCTTTACACAAACCAGGAAGGTATCCTCATTTTATCTTTTTGGAGGTATTGATACAATGAGATTTTCTACAAAGGGCTCCCAGCTTATATGGAAAGTAAAATTGTTCAGCTATCCCCTTTTAATATTACCAAAAAATTTGGAAAATTCTTTGTGGAGGCTTTTGGCTAATTATTTTTTATTAATGTAAAATGTGTTTTTTCAGTGATGTATTGGGTACATTACCTTAAAAGGTTTCTCAGTTAAGAAAAATTATCTATTGGAGGCTTGATATAAAAGTGAATTCCAACAACCTGGTTTTTACTGATAGAAATCAGACACCAGGGCATATTTCCAGTAACTTTCTGTCAAGTAACCAGAAATGCTAAATATGTCTTATTTTTGTCACTTTAAAGTCACTTCTAAATCAGTCTTCAGGAAATTTGAGTAATTAATATTTCACCTTTACAACACATATAGCTCAGAATGGAATGATTATTGCCATTCTTACAGTTTAAGCATTTTTGTTTTATTGTGTATTCAGTTTTACTCACTATAAGAACATTTATATGCCAAGAAACATATTACCTCCTTGTCATGAAATATTTCTTAGTGTTGACTATTTTATACTTAGTGAAACTGAAACTTTGTAAAACTTATAAATTCATGTTTCTTTATCAATGAACAGTGTCACATTTGTTCCACTTCCCAGAGGTTGGACCTCAACAAGCCCAAAACTTTCCTTGAGTAAGATTTTGAACCAATTTCCCAATTATTACCTAATTCTATTTATTGATCTTTATTACAAATGATATAGGTATTTCAGCTTGCTAACTGTACTGTCCAATTGGACTTATTATGTTTCTGAACAATCTGAAGGATTATTGCCTAAATGGCTGGTGATTGTGTGACCTGTATTACCTCTGCTGTGAAAAATCTGTTTTGATTTTCAAACAAGACACTTTAATTTGAATTATTTTTTGTTAATAAAGACTTTTTCATACATATTGAATTGGTATAATCAAATTTTTAACCCCAAGAGGTTTTATTAAGGATGTTGTGTTCACATATGAGACACTGCGGCAAAAGTCATATCAATTGCCCAAGATTGACTTTGTGTCACAGAAAATTCAATAGCCCTTTATTGAGGACCCAGTTCCTTTAAAGCACCAAGCTAGTAGTTACCTTGGTGCTTTAAAATGACCGGGTTTTTCATGACTGGGAATTTCTGTGGTGAGAGTTTTATGAGTTTTTCTTCATAAAGATGCAATATTAAATTGATAATACTCAATGATTTGTAAGCCTGATATATTTCTTGATCTTTTGGGTATTTTTAAGATTTATTATTTCTTTTCAGAATTCTTTGGTCATATTCTTTCTCCTCTTATCAAAAATTAAGTAATATTTTTAATGTTCTACATGTAAATATAAATGAATAGAACTTCAATAAGGGCAATTAATGGAATTTGCAAGACCTATTTCAGTTCAATTTGGATGCATTTTAAGCCACAAATATTTTCACGTGGAAATGGCTTAAACTTAGAGCTATGAAAATTTCTTTTTTCATATTTTCAAAGTATAAATTTTAGCTGGATTGTATATAGATATATTCACAAAAAAAAACCATCTCCAAAGTGTTCATAAAATCTTTCATATTGGTTATTTTTAATTTCCTTCTTACTTCATAATATTAATTGAATTTAGAGAAAAAGGTTATTTCCAGTTGAGCCATATATATTGAGAAATATGAAGAAGAAATAACCACATTTATCCAGCTTAGTTTTTATTTTTCACTGTTTCAATTACATTTAGTTTAAGCCTTATATATCAGGAAATATGTTGAAGCTCCATACTGAAGATAGAATGGTAGTAAACAATCTACATAAATCTAGTCAATCAAAAAACTTTGAAAAAAGGGGGAAATTATTAAAGGAAGGTATTTTAAAATACATTATGCAGGAATGCAAGCTTTATGAAAACATTACACATTACATACAAGGCCAATTTTTAATGAATGTGTGGGAAAATATTGACAATTATGAGATCTATAAACTCCTGTTGAGTGCTATTTATTGTATAATTGGTACACTTGAAACATAAAATATCCACCAATCTATGTGGAGCTTTGATTTTTGAGGCATCATCCTTTTGCATGTATGTTTAAGAAAATTCTTTAATCTTTCAATAACCAAAGAATCTTAATCATGTGACTTCAATTAATGGGATTAAGAAGAGTCACAAATATTTTCAAGAAGATAGAAATAAATCCAGAGAGATTTCTGAATGCCATATGTTTTCAGTAATATAAAATGATGTTTATGAAAGAACCGTGGAGAAAAGTTCTTGGGAGAATCTTTGAATATGAGTCTTCCAATGTTTTATGGTTGCATGAAAGAATAGAAGATCTTTCCCTGAGAATCTTAATGTTCCCAGGAGGTGAAAATATCCAATCAAGTACTCCAATTCTATGGTTTGCCATTGATACAAATCCATGTATATGGTGGCATAGGTAAAAACCAATTTAGAAAATGCAAAAATATTATTCCTCAAAATTGTTACACTTGCCTGAAAGCATAACAGATATTCCCCTGGGAATCTAAATGTCTGAATTTCAGAAATAAAAAGCCATTTAGTTTTCCAAATGAATTGGTTTTCCCTCTATAAAAATTCATTTATGTTGTGGAAAGGGAGGAAACCAATCAATATAATGCTAAGATATTTGGCATCAAAACTCTTGCATTCAAGTGTAACAGATTCTGCCTGTGAATCCTCATGTCCAAATTTCAGCATAAAAAAGCAATTTACTCTTTGGATTGCAATGGTTTTCCATCCATAAAGGTCAATTTATGTTGTCCCTCAGGGGGAAACCCATTGGTAAATTCTAATTTATAAGGCCTCAGAATTGTTACTCTTGGATTGAATTGTTACAAACTTTTTACTGGGAATCTTCATGTCCCAACCAAAGTAAAAAACAGCCATTTAATTTTCCAAAGGAAAGATTTTTCTATCAAAAAAATCAATGTATATGGTGGCACAGGGGCAAATCTCTTGAGAAAACTTTGAGATTTGAAGCTTCAAGAATTCTATACTTTCATGAAAGCATAAAGGATAGTTTCTTGA
This sequence comes from Austropuccinia psidii, assembly GCA_023105745.1. Lineage (NCBI taxonomy): Eukaryota > Fungi > Basidiomycota > Pucciniomycetes > Pucciniales > Sphaerophragmiaceae > Austropuccinia > Austropuccinia psidii. The sequence goes on from JALGQZ010000011.1 coordinate 23,847,185, forward strand.
GCATCTACATGCCCTCAAGGGGTGGAAAGAATCCAATCAATTTTCCCAATTCCTGTTTTTCCATCAATGAAAATCAAGTTATATTGTGGAACAGGAGTGAACTTCTTGGAAACAAGCTGATATATAAGGCTTCAATATGATTAAATTTTCATTTGGGAATCTAACTGATTGTGTCACGCAAAATAATGGAAAAATTTCTGTTTCATCAAATCAATGAATTTTTATGGTGGCAGTGGCGGAGATCCCCAGGAAAAAGGCACACAGATGGTGAGCCAAGTGCTTTTTTCACAAAATCCTAAAGGTCTTCTTTAGATACTATAAGCTTATTTAGGAAATTAAGTAAAATCTACATGATTTCCCAAGATTTACAGTTCAATATCAGAATTGATTTTACAGTACAAGCATTGTGCATTTTCTCATTCTTCTTCATTCCAAACACAATATTTTATATTCTTCATCCCTAGAATGTTCCACTGATACATTTTACTGTGATAAATACTTTATTAATAAGTTCCTTCTATTCAAATTTATTTTGCTAATTGACTATTACAATATTTCCTACAATAATGTTATTTATGCTACCAAGTGTCAGTATTAGTGCCAGTAGTAATTCTAGCAGCTTAGTGATTAAGGAGATTGAGTATGCCATTTAAATCATTGTACCACCCACCCTTTTATTCTCTCAACAAAAGAGCCATGAACAACATATTTGTTTCTATTTTACTTGATTGATATGTCCTCACATGTTTTTTAAACAAGAGCTAAGAAATATGTTAAATTATTAATATATACTTACTTAGATACCCCCTGCACCAGCCTTTTCTTTTGAAGCATATATTTCCTTGTAATTAATATAGTTTTCAATTTGATATACAGCTGCAAATTAATATCAAATATGATAAAAATAACTTTTACTCTATGTGAAAGTATTTTACTCTTACATCAAGGTTGTGAACCCTCAGAACACAAGTGATAATCTATTTATCACCTTCAAGGAACTGGAAAAATTATCTCTTTTCATGATTTATGGTATCTTTCTTTGTATTAACCCTGGATTTTATCTTTATTCTCCTGAAATCTCAGCTACTTTATAATATGTACATATTCTGTTTTTAAATATTATTACTTTTGAACTACTCTTAATATCAATTTGATGAAGAAATATTAATACAAAGCTTTCATCAATAAACACATTCATTATGAGCATATCAATATGCTTATAATGTGTAATATTAGCCAAAAGGTGCATATATTCATTCCAAAAGTATATTAACCATGCCATTCCACCCAAGGATTAAACTTCCACCAAGGTGAAGCCCCCATGACATAAAATTGACTGAAAAATCTTCCCTGGTGTGAGTTTATGGCCAGTTAGAAGAAGGGTGGTATCTTATGAACTATTGGCTTATTAATGCCACATAAAATGGAAAGATAGATGAGCTTATATTGTGGGGTAAGATTGGGTATTTGGAAAGCTCATTACCTCCTTTAACAAACAATATGTATACCATAGAGTTTCTTTAAATACAAATTTCTTTTTTTACAGTCTATAAAATTCCCGCCTATATAATAATTTGTCTTTCTGTAGAATTTTGATAAACTGATAAAATATTCAATTTGTTCTTCTATAAAGTATACATACAAGAATTTTTTGATATAATTTCCTTGATACATTTTCTTTGAGGAGATATATGACACTCAAAAATATAAAATACCAAATTTTCACATGATATAAATTCTTTCATCCTTTTCAAAATTTACAGAATTTACCTAATTTTTTTGTTCTTGGTAACAGTTTTAAATCAAAGCAAATAAGGATATTTTCAATTTCCTTGAATACATAATATTGTTGTATTATATTTTTCACTGCAATGGGAAGTACCATAACACTATTTTTTCTTAAATTATGTTTTAGTTGAGGAAGCTTATCTCATTACTAAAGCTTCTCTTGACTGGAATACTAAGGTCTTTTTCTCTTTTAAAACCTTCTTTGATGATTTTTTGTGACCAATATAATACAAATTGGCACTTAAGGGTATGGAGTACTAGAATATCCATTTTAGGCCCAAAACCAATCTTTTGGCTCTTTTAAGCATTTTGGGAAGAATGTGGAAGCTGGTGTAATATTTGAGCAAAGATTATTCCCCTATGAACGCTCTTCAGGACAAACAACTCAATGTGACATCCCACATTATAAGTAGCAAAACAATTATCTCCTTAAACTTTTCCAAACTACCATTATTGCTAATTTTAATGCAGCCTAACTTTATGAAAGAGGATATTCTTCACATTAATAAAGAAGAATTTCTAATTTTCAATAATTTTGGTAATTGATTAAATACATAAATGAATTATTCTCCTCAAATGAAATGTTTGTATAATATTGACCTTAACATCTTTGATTAAGAAGTGAATTATTTATATTTCATGAGATTGAGTTCCCCACAAGAAAAATCATTTTTTTATATATTTTAAATGATAATAAAAGAATAATCAAATTCACTTTTGAAGGTATGTTTTTCAACATAATTGAATGCAAATAAGCACTCAGTTTTCCTTTTGTTGTCTTTCAAGTCCACACAATCAAGATGTGATAGAAAGTTTAATTGAAAGAAAAATGTATTTGAGAGTGAATTTATCATTACAGCTTATTTTTCTATGAGGTAAGTGGGTATTAAAAGCATGTACTCAAAGCCAGAAACCAAAATCATATCATTTGAGTGATTCTGTGTTATTTATCAGTTTTGGAAAAGTTTTTATAGAAACTTGATAGGTAAACATATTCTTGAAATTCCCTTTCTTTGAATATTCCATAAAGCTAAATTCAAAATTTTAAAAATAAGAATAACCAAAAAATGGAAATTTCAATAAATCCCATGAATTTATCTTATTTATAGCGTAATGTAAAATAAAACAATTTTTTATGGTGGATAATCATTCACCAATAAAATCTTGTTAGAAAATAGCTTAAATTGGTTAAATTTAAGATTAAGATTCCCTTTCTCTAAGAGAAATCATATTTTTCAAGGATTTTCTGATATTTCACATTGCTCCATGTTTTTAATCACAGCAATTCAGTAATTAAAACTAATATTTGACAGATTCTTGATGTCTACTTTATTGATATAGCTCAATTTGAAGTTGAATGAAATCAATTTTCTATTTTCAAGCACAAAACTTTATGCTTAACTTTGAGATACCAAGTTTCTTATCCATAATTATTAAAAATATTATTATTGATTTTTTTTCCACAAAAATCAGAATCATGATTCCTTAGATGAATTGAAACTCCTTATATTTGAGACCTACATGTATATATGACATAAAAAAGGGTGGAAGACAAATCTTAATGTGAAAAATAATTTGAAATATGTGAGGATTCCCTTCTATTTTTGGTATTGAATGATTCAAATAATAATTTCCAGGCATGTAAAACTGGACTCTTTTGTAAATAATTTTCAACACAAAATATGACACATTTCTGGAAGAGTTGAAATGAGATAATGATACTCTCATGTTTAATATTTTTCAATTAGACTTCCATTATTACATTTTATTTATGATTAAGACATAAACTCCCTTTGAATAAATAGAGCAGATTTTTATTAAATAATTCAAAGTTACATATCTATTCATGACACTTTAGAAGTACTTTAATAAATCCATACTATTCAATTTTATGGTTTTTTTTGCACTATGAAGGATACTTCTTTTCATCCTATGCTTAAGCTTAAAATAATAATAATAAATTTAAGAAAGCCTTCATAATAGACATTACATCTCAATACAAATTTTACTCATCAGAGAATTATGTAAATATTAATTCTCATAAGGTCTTCAACCAAATAATGAAGGTCATCAGTCTGTTTTAAGCGGTCCTTTCAGTTCCAAACTAAGGACAATTGATAGATATACCAGAAATAATATTAATCATTATTATATTCAGATACCTTCAAGAGCATAGTGCGCTCAAGTCTCACTACTTTCAAATATTACCCATTGTTTTATCAGGTGCCTTTTCAAGCAGAAAAACTCTCTTCTATCACTTTCCAATGGTTTCATAAAGTAAGTTGATGTTTCAAGCATCTTCAAGGTAGAAAGCCTGACTTAAAAGTGATAAATAAACATTTATAAGCTCAATAAAAAGGTCTTCTATTAAAAATCTAATTTCAATGAAAATTTATTCATATTTCTCATCTCTGGGGGTAATATTTCAGCAGAGAAAACATCAAGAATTTTATGGTGCTCCAGATACACAATAATGATAAACCTTTAATACATATTATATTTACCAGAGGCCAAAGAGCCCAGTAATATTCTTCTAAGCTTTATCAGATGATCAAACTCTTTTAGAAGTGAATATCTTGTAAAATAATCACCTCTAATATCTATTAATAAGTTGTCACAACCACAAAGAATAACCCACCTCAATGGATGTTGTGGCAATTCTAGCCTGACCCAAGTTAGGGCCAATTGGCCATGCCATATCATTTATGGCCATTTGGCCCCTTCTAGTGCTCTATCGCCTCAGTCTATATCCTGCCTTCATTGGCCTTCTGGGCCAACTCTCCATCTCACCAACCCCCAGGCCATTACCTTTGTTTTTCAGCCTGGGGGTCCTTTCAATCTTCCAGGGGCCTATGGCCCCTCTAGCCACCACAAGGGCCCTTCGCCCAACCCCTTATATTAGTGGGTTTTTTGACCTGAATGGCCTTTTGGGGCCATTTAGGCCCCCTATGTCCTCTACGGCCCATGGGACCCTTAGGCTCCTTTTGGCCCAAATACAATGAGGCCAAAAGAGGCCAAGGGGGCATTCCATCAGCCCACCTGAGCCAGTTTTTGGCCCCAAAATGGCCAAAAAAACCCTTAGGACACAAATTGACCATAAATCAGTCCATGGCTCTGGCAACCATCAGAGGCCACCAGCTCAGCTCAAAAAAGGATTCCCCTTCTTCAATGCACCCCATACTCAAGGATCCAGAAGTGGTGCATATATGGTATAATATACCATTATGCACCATTTTTGCTCAGCAATCCAATGGTGACATTTGAAGGACCAAATCAAGTCCCCAATCCATTGCCATATTCAAAGGAGGACTTTTCAGCTATTCAGTCTGGCAATTCCCTGGAGGCGACCAGAAGACCATTCAAGGACCCCAACCACCTGGCCCTGCAGGAGTTGGGTTGTCAATTCTCATCAGGACTATTCTAGGGGAAATTCTCAGAGGTAATCAATCATTTCAATCATTGTCGAGTCATCAAGTATTCAGCATCCCTTGGACAACTCAACTGGTTCATACAGGTAGTAATCAAGCATCCTGTATGGCCTTGGCCCAATTGGGCCAATTCATATTCCAAAGTTCAATTCTCAAGCTGGCCAGAACTGTATTGGCCCAATTCAGACAATACAGCTGGGTGACTCACCTTCCAGGATCAGCCTTTCAGCTTTTCACATATCCTGGCCACCTTTCATCACCTGGGGACTTTTTCCACAGTTAATTAATATATTGGATTTATTTTTGTCCTTATTTTATTTTACCTTATTAAAGTGAATACTGATAATCTTAAGTAAGTCATTTGCACCTTTTCTTCTTTGCCTGTCAGTGGATATTGCTGGTAATATCCTTTACTAATTCCATTGTTGTTTCTGACAGGTTGAAACAGTGAATTTAGGATTCATTTGGCCAGCTCTTTGGCTTTGGCTTTCTTATTATCCTGGCCATTGGATTCTTTTTCTTTTATTCTTTGGCATACTTTTCTGTACTTTTATTCTTCATTAAAGAAATATATCCTTCTTATTTCTTTATTCTTTTGGAGCCCTCCAAGTGAGTTCCAGGCCATTCTTGCTTCTAAAAGAGCCCCTGTAACAAACTCTTAATAAACTCATGATTTCTTTTCATTCTGCTCATTAATTCCTTTATCATTCTGGTCCACTAATTTCATTGAAATTATGACCCTTTGATGTTTTATGAACTTTATGATCTTTCGTCACCTCTCAATTTTCTCTCATGCATTTCCCATTCTGAAAATTGAGCGCTGACCCAATTTTATTTCTGTTTTCTCTTTGAAATCTTATTTCAAATCATCAACTTCATTTCATTCTTAATTCAGGCATAATCTTATTTTTCCATTTAATTTTTCAAATTTGTCATCAAGATTGTTCAGACACACCCTTCATATCAATTTTCATTTTGAATTATTCGTCAAGAAATTTTTGATTTTTAGGAAAACTTCACTTGAACTGATTTGATTGATTGATTTGACATATAATTAATATTGACTTCAAGAAAATTGATTGACCTGAAGATTTTATTAATTTTGCTGATTTTTTCACATCAAGAATTTGACATAAATTGATTTTCCTCAAAAATATTGATTGATTTATTCCTGAAAGATCTTTATTTTGACTGAGTTGACATATTGATTCATTCACTTCAAGCTTTCATTTGATAATTAATTTATTGATTTACATGAAGATTTTTTATTTGATTTATTGAATTTCCCTCAAGATTTGATTGTTGTTTTTTGACTTCAAGCAAATTTTGATCTTTTATTCATTTAATTCATTTCTATCCCTGAAATCATAGCCATTCAACATTCCCCTCTTGCAAGACAGACCAGATCTCAGGCAAGAACTCAAGCAGTTCTTCCTCCAACTCCAAGAGCTCCTCTTGATGGCACCCCACCAGCTCCTCAACTGAGGGCCCAATTAGATAGAGGACCCCGCATGGAAGGAGCAGCACCATCCAGGAAGGAAGGAAGAGCGCCAAGAAGATCAAGCTCATTCTCATGAGTAGTTGGAAGATTCCCAGTCCTTTCAAGGACCACTCTCAAAGGTCCAGGTGAAGATGGTGAAGAGGAGGAGGAGAATTCCGTGTGAGAGGTAGAGTCTGATGGTACTGAAGGTGTCCCTGCTCCAGTGGGGGCATCCCAAGGTACTGGAGCACCAACTCTAGCCCAGACTGATCAGCCTGTCTCTAATCAGTCTGAACCATCCTTATTGGCCATTATTCAGCAGATGACTCAAATTATGGCCAATTTTCAAGCAGCTTCAGTTCCTGAGTCATGAAGACCACCAGCCCTCAAGACTCCATCTATGAAAGCACCAGAATGCTTTGATGGGACTCAACCCTTCAAAGTCGGAAGCTTCATTCAGTCTTGTCAATTTATCTTTAATAATGATGTGGCAAATTTCTCTCAAGACAGAAATAAGGTTTTATATACCACTTCATTTCTCATTGGCAGGGCTGCAAAATTAATTGAGCCTTACCTTTTCAATCTCACCAATCAAGATCCAGATTACCTTTTCAGTTAATGGAACTTATTCAAATATCAACTCCTCACCTTATTTGGAGACCCAAATGCAGTCAGAAAAGCTGAAGCAGAATTGGATTCTCTAAGAATGAAAGAAGGTAGCCATGTTTCCTTGTACATAGCCAATTTCAGAAGTTTGGTTTCAAGAATTGGAGATTGGGGTGAAAGGGCTCTTATTCATAATTTCAGGAAGGGATTTCCATCCAGGAGTTTGGATCAATTGGTCTCCCATCCTTCAAGAATTGACTCTCTTCAAGACTTAATGGATGTTACCCTGGAGCTTGATACCAGGTACCATGAGAGGCAAAAGGAGAAGAGGCATCATCAAGAGATGAAGCCTGAAGCCTCAAAGTCAAATTGTTCTCATCCTCAAAATTCTTCAAGCTCAAGTCAAAGGAAGAAGAAGAATTTTCAGGGGAGGGACAAGCCCCATTCTTCTTTGCTGTATGAAGACTTCAAGTTAATGAATTCTGAAAAAGAAAGAAGAATCAAGGAGACTCTATGTACCTATTGTGGTGAGAAGCATAGTCTTAAGTGCTGTTTCAAAAGGCCCCAGAACAAGCTTACCCAACCATCAGGAATTTTTTCCAGCCAGGGAAAAGCCTGAGTAAATATCATGTTGTGTTCAATGGTCTTCAATGTTTTCCCTCCAGAGCACAATTGCGCATTATGAATACTGGTGTCAAGAATTCTCTTAAATTCTTTGTTTTCCCTTCTCTCTCTGGTGTTTTTTTACAGTATTCTAATTGATTCTGATTCTACCAACTCATTTATTGCAAAGCAGTTTGTTCACAAGTACTCCTTGACTATGTCAGAACTTCCAGAGAAGATTCCTCTTATCATTTTGGACTCCTCTGAGTCCCCTTCCCTATTTGTGACTCACCATGATAAATATATGGTCAAAGTTCCTTCATTCCCAAACTTTGAATGGGACTTTTTAGTCACTGATACTCCCCAGGGAGAAGACCTCATATTGGGCTTTGACTTTCTTAATCATTTCAATCCTTCTATTGATTGGAGGCAAGGGCTGATCACCTTTAATGCTGATCATAAGGACTATTATGATCCTTCAAAATCTTTCAGTAATGGCTTTTCTTATGCCAGATCTTGTGCAGCTCTGGTTGGTGCTTCTAAAACACCATCATTTCCATCTTCTGTCCATATTCCTTCCCTTAATTCCAATTAGTCATTACTATCATCTAGAGATGAAGTCTTCAAAGAGATTCAAGATGTTGGAGAAGATAGTTCTGTATCTTCATTTCATCTCTTCTTTGGGAGTATGGACCTTCCTTCTTCATCTTATCATGACTCCCTGGTGGATTTGTGGGATGAAGAGGAAGATCCGGAAGATGTAGAAACCATGATGAAGGTTGTTCCCTCTGTCTATCAGCAGTACTTGGATGTATTCTCCAAGGTGAAAGCAGAGAAACTTACTCCTCACCATGCCTGTGATCATCATATTGAGCTGGAGGGGTCTCCATCTCCAGTTGGAGTGATCTACTCTTTATCAAACCAAGAGTCAGATACACTCAGGGCCTACATTTCAGAGAATGTAGAGAAAGGCTTCATCCGGTCAAGCTCCTCTTCAACAGGAGCACCTGTCCTCTTTGTTAAAAAGAAAGATGGTGGCCTCTGTTTGTGTGTTAATTACTGCAAGCTCAATGCTGTTACTAGGAAGAAAAAGTATCCTGCTCCTCCTATTAATCAGCTTCTCAATGTCTTTGATGGCTCTTCTATCTTCTCCAAGATTGATCTGCATGGTTAATATAACCTTCTCAGAATCAAGGAGGGTGATGATCATTTGACAGCTTTTAGAACTAAATATGGCAGTTATGAGTACTTGGTTATGCCATTTGGGCCCACCAATGCTCCTTCCTCCTTTCAAAATCTTGTCAATGATGTTTTCCAAGATCTTCTTGATGTTTATGTTGTGGTTCATTTGGATGAAATTATGGTCTTTTCCAAATCTGAGGAAGAACATGCCACTCATGTGTCCACTGTTCTTTCCAGACTCATAGCCAATAAACCTTTTGCCAAGGCCTCCAAGTGTCTATTCCATGTTTCTATTTTGGAATATCTGGGCTATATTTCTTCTTCTGAAGGCCTCAAGATGGACCAAGCAAAAGTCCAGCAGATTCTCAATTGGCCACCTCCAAGAAGCCTCAAAGCTCTTCAATTCTTCATTGGCTTTGCCAATTTCTACCACTGCTTCATCAAGAATTATTCAAAGAAAATCAGTTCAATCACCAGTTTCCTCAAGAAAGATTCCTGATTCCCCCTCAATGAGGAAGCTCTTAGTCAGTTTCACCAACTTAAAGAGGCTTTCACCACTGCTCCAATCCTTCTCTACCCACCATTGTAGAGACCAATGCATCCAATTATGCCTTGGGTGCTGTACTGAGTCAGGTCTCTGACTCAGGAAAACATCCCATTGCATTTGACAGCCACAAGCGTATTCCAGAGGAGCTCAACTATGAGATTCATGACAAGAAACCCTTTGGAATAGTCTGGGCTCTCAAGCGCTGGAGGGTTTTCCTTCTTTCCCTTTCTTCACCCTTTGAGGTTCTCACCAATCATTCTTCCCTTCAATAATTCATGTCTTCAAAAGTCCTTACTCGCTGTCAAGCCCGCTGGGCTGAATTCCTCTCTGAATTTCATTTCTCAATCACTTACCGCCCTGGCTGCCTAGCTACTCTTATGGACACTTTATCTGGAGAGGGGGGAGGATTTCACCAGCAAGAATCCAATGAACTTCCAATAGCTCATCAAGCAGAATGAAGTCCAACCTTCAAGATATTTTGCAGTAAAGGTGGAATATTTTTCAAATTTGATTGATTCAATTCAGAAGGCTCTATGGCAAGATTCTCAGTACAGAAGTATTCTTCAAGAATTTGGTAAAGGTAAATCTGTTCAAGATTATTCTCTTGATTCCTCTTCCCAACTTCTCTTATTCAAAGATTGGGTGGTGGTCCCAAATGGCCCAACAATGAAACTCAGTATCATGATTCTCCTCTAGCTGGACACCCTGGCCAAGAGAAGAATCTCAAACTTGTCAAGCAGGATTTCCACTGGTCCGGCATGACTCAATTCATCAAGGATTATGCCTCATCCTGTCAACAGTGTTCAAGAAACAAGAATATTCATCACAAGAAGTTTGGATTCCTCAAACCTCTTCCAATTCCAAATGGTCCTTGGATTTTTCTTTCAATGGACTTCATCACTCAACTGCCACTTTCCAATTCTTTTGATTCAATTCTGGTCATAGTGGACAGGTTCTCAAAAATGGCAGTTTTTATTCCAACAATGTCTTCAATCACTTCATTGGATTTGGCCCGTTTATTCATCAAGAATATCTTTTCAAATCATGGCCTTCCTTCAAGCATTGTCAATGATAGAGGTTCACTCTTTGTTTCTTCCTTTTGGACCAATCTTTGTCAGCAGCTCAAGATTTCAAGAGATCTGTCAACTGCTTACCATCCAGAAACTGATGGACAGACAGAGAGGGTAAATCACATAATAGAAAAGTACCTTCAGATGTATGTCAGTTATCATCAAGATGATTGGAAAACCTGGCTCCCTCAGGCTGAATTTTCTTACAATAACTCTGATCACTCATCAACAAAACAATCACTGTTTTTAACTGTTTAGGGAAGAGATCCACAATTTGACTCAGTGCACATTACTCAAGATACTCCTGATGGAAAGTTATCAACAAAAATATAATCATTACAGCAAGATGTCAAGAGAGAACTTGAAGTTGCCATAAACAGGTTTAAGAGTTATGCAGATAAAAGTAGAGCAAGTCCACCTTTTTTCAATCCTGGTGACATGGTATGGCTTTCTTCCAGGAACATCAAATCAACCAGACCCACCAAAGAACTGTCTGAAAGATGGTTGGGTCCTTTTCCAATCTTGAAGAAAGTCAGTACTCATGCCTACCACCTCAAGCTTCCATCTCAATAGTAATCCATCCATCCAGTCTTCCATATCTCCCTCCTTGAGCCAGTAAAGAAATCAACAATCCCAAATTGGCATCAAGAGCCTCTTCCTCCAATCATCATTGAAGAAGAAGAGGAATGGAAAGTCTCTCAAATACTGGATTCAAAGCTCAAGAGTAGAAAATTATGGTATCTGGTGGAATGGAAAGGTTTCAGTCAAGACCCAGAAAGTAACTGGCTTGTACCTTATCTTGGTGCTCAGGAGCTCACCATTCAAGGTAGGGGGTATTGTCACAACCACAAAGAATCACCCTCCTCAATGGATGTTGCGGCAATTCTAGCCTGACCCAAGTTAGGGCTAATTGGCCATACCATATCATTTAGGGCCAATTGGCCCCCTCTAGTGCTCTATGGCCTCAGGCCATATCCTGCCTTCATTGGCCTTCTTGGCCAACTCTCCATCTCACCAACCCCCAGGCCATTACCTTTGTTTTTGGGCCTGGGGGCCTATGGGCCCTTGGCCCAACCCCTATATATTAGTGGGGTTTGTGGCCTAAATGGCCTTTTTGGCCAATTTAGGCCCTCTATGGCCCATGGGACCGTTAGGCTCCTTTTGGCCCAATTCCAATGAGGCCAAAAGGGGCCAGGGGGACAGTCCATCATCTCCCAAAGCCAGGTGGGTTCCAAACCACAAGTGGGCCCACCTGAGCCAGTTTTGGCCCCAAAATGGCCAAAACCACCTTAGGACCCAAATTGGCCAAGAATAACAAAATGGCCATAAATCAGTCCATGGCCTCTGGCAACCACCAGAGGCCACCAGCTCAGCTCAGAAAAGGATTCCCCTTCTTCAATGCACCCTGTACTCAAGGATCCAGGAGTGGTGCATATATGGTATAATATACCATTATGCACAATTTTTACTCAGAAATCCAATGGTGACATTTTCAGGACCAAATTAAGTGATCCCAAATCAAGTCTTCAATCCATCACCATCTTTGAAGGAGGGCTTTTCAGCTATTCAGTCTGGCAATTCCCTGGAGGCTACCAGAAGACCATGCAAGGACCCCAACCACCTGGCCCTGCAGGAGTTGGGTTGTCAATTCTCATCAGGACTATTATAGGGGAAATTCTCAGAGGTAATCAATCATTTCAATCATTGTCAATGCATCAAGTATTCAGCATCCCTTGGACAACTCAACTGGTTCATACAGGTAGTAATCAAGCATCCTGTATGGCCTTGGCCCAACTGGGCCAATTCATATTCCACTGTGGTAAATTTAGTCCCACAGTTAAATTATCAAGATGGCCAGAAATGTATTGACCCAATTCAGACAATACAGCTGGGTGAATCACCTTCCAGGATCAGCCTTTCAGCTTTTCACATATACTGGCCACCTTTCATCACCTGGGGACTTTTTCCACAGTTAATTAATATATTGGATTTTTACCTTATTAAAGTGAATACTGATAATCTTAAGTCAGTAATTTGCACCTTTTCTTCTTTGCCTGTCAGTGGATATTGGTGGTCATATCCTTTACTAATTCAATTGTTGTTTCTGACAGGTTGAAATAGTGAATTTAGGATTCATTTGGTTGGCTCTTTGGTTTTGGCTTTCTTATTATCCTGGCCATTTGCTTCCTTTTCTTTTATTCTTTGGAATACTTGTCTTTACTTTTATTCTTCCTTAAAGAAATATATCCTTCTTATTTCTTTATTCTTTCAGAGCCCTCCAAGTGAGTTCTTGATTCCTGAGTGCCAGGCCATTCTTGCTTCCACCAGAGCCCCTGTGACATAAGTCTTCATAATATCAAGAGATTATGAATGGTATTTAAGCCATTAATGAAATATTTCATGAGTCATATATTATGAATACATATATAAATATGAGAGATGTAGTAAGTTTTTATCTTTCCTCATTTTGTATGTAGATTTTTTCATTGAGAGTTACTAAGTCATAAATGACTTACAAATAACAACCTACAAGAAATACACAATTAAAGCAATTAATTTTCTGTTTTAATAAATATAATTTATATTATTATTATGTTTTTTATCAGAAATATAATGTGATTTTCTGATTTTTAAGGATTCTAAAAAACTCCATTGCTTGCAAATGAACAAAAAACATGTTATATCTCAAAATTTCAAAGGTGGATTTTCTTGCATGTATTTTTCAGAATGTTTATATGCCTTCTAATACAAATTTTCTTTATTAAATGAAGGAAGAGGACTGAATCTATTCCTGTTTGAGTATTTCAAGCCATTATCTTATTTTTTCAAGATAGGGTTGAATCAAATGAATATTTATGAGGGATTCTTTTAATTAAAGGAAGAAAGTTAATTATATTATATATGAAGAAGTTGTATGTAATATCTTAAATAAACAAAGTATATGGCCAATTTTTAAAAAATTTGAATATGCTTAATCCCTTCCTTAGTCATCCTTGAAACATTTGAGAGCCACTATATGAATCATCCCTTATGGATCTTTCAGACACACTCAAATTTGGGGGCCCTACTTAATCATTTTGAAAGACACATGGGATCTGAATTTGAAGTCTTGAAGAGCTATAGAAATCTTGTAGCTTAGTCAGTTAATAGTAAATTTTAATTAAAGTACTTAATATAAAAGAGAAAAAAATTAATTTTTGGGATATCTGCATTTTCAATATCTCTTGGCTGGCTATTAATAGTTTATTCATGTAGACAGGTAGATTTTATGATGGTTTGATCATAAAGAGTTCCTCTTTGTTGTTGTATTCTTTTGAGGCCTCAACTGGATAGAATATCTCGAATTTTAATCAAATTTTTTCCTTTGGTGAATTTCCATCATACATACCCCAAAACAAAAAAACAGGCCTGATATCAATCCATTTTTTTGCTTAACTTTATGAATCAATATCTGTTATTCATTCCCCATTATAGTAGATAAGTATTTTATTTTGAATTACTTTTATATAATCTGATCATTGAATTTTCTATATTTTAATTTGAATATTTCACAATATTTCTTAAGGAATACTTTTTTCAAAAAGAATAGTAAGAGTATCTCCAGGCTTTGTGATCTTCAATTATGCCCTGTTATTGTGAAATATTTTAGTAATAACCTTGAATTATCTAAAATTAGTTGTTTGCTTCCTTTCATTTTCTTCAGCTAAGATTTGGAAAAAGAAACTGAAATTTTTGTAGAGATTTTTACCCGTGTAACTTTATTTTAAAAATATCTTTGGGATACATTTTATAAAAAATATTTCTTCAAAATCTCAATTATAAATTATTTCTTCATTTCATTTAGACCAGAATAAAAAATAATGTCCCAACATTCCTTGACCTAAAGCTTTAAGTGAATGGTCATAATCTTTAAACATTTTTTATAGCTCTTTTCAGTCTAAACATTTTAATTAAACAATTTGGACTCTTAATTGTGCACAGACTTCAAGATTTAGAATCCCTTAAAGAACTTGGCTTTTATTTAATATCAGAAATCATAATGATACTAGTAACGTGGCTCATATTGAGATTTTTTGGAGGATGAATGTCTGTTTTGATTTTTTCATTTGAACCATTTGACATATGAAATACCACCTTTCAGGCTGGAATTTACAGAAAGAAGGGAAAATCAAGATTTATTTCTCTCATACACATTTGAAGGTTTGAAAACTTTGGTGAGTAATCTTTGGTAGGAGAAAGATGGCTTTATGGCTTTAAAATTGAGTGATAATTTATGAAGGAGGAAATATGTATATTATATAATTTTTAAGAATTTTACATTCTTGTAGTATCAATTCAATCTCAGAAAATTTGGATATTCCCAAAGAATGTATTTCTCATGTATCTTTTTTCTGTGAAAAATTAATCCATTAACTATTTGGGCTGCAATAATTTTAAAAGTAATGTCAGAGTCCTTCTAGAGTTTCTAAATATTAAATATATATTAATTATACACTTTAAGACATATAGCTTTTCCAAAAATAGTATTTGAATATTACAGACTATATTTTCCACTTTGAAGAATTTATCCTTTTTTTAATCAAGTATCCTTACATGAATAAAACTGAAACATGCTATACAATGTGAAATAGATCTATATGAATGGCTTAAAATGAAGCTTTCTTTGAGTTATGCTTAATTCATAATCTGAATGATTTTTTCCTACAATTAAGATCAAATAATTAAAATTGAAGAAAACCTTTTCAAAGAAAATATTCCTCATATTATTCAGCAATTTATGTTTCCATTTTCTACTTCTTTTAAATTTCCTTTATCAAAAATATCGATTTTGATTTTTAAATTTGAAACATCTATAATGGTTTCCTTTCCAAATTTTTTTTAAACTCCCTATATTTAAATTACAATGGATGAAGTTAGTAATATATTTATTTGATTTAAAAAGTAATACAAAATTCCTCAAAATAATACAAAATATTCACTTAAAATGGAGGAGCTTATTTTTACCTTTAGGAGATATATATTGACAAATCTATTTGGATTTCTTTTTCCTGAAATAATACAAGGATGATAGTTAAATGCTTAGGAACTTTAGATTAAAGTTGAGATGAAGCCATTTTGACATCTTGTATTAACTCAAAGTCAAAAGGGATTGTTGACATAGGTTTTTTTCAATTTGGGATATATTCAGCTGTTGTTGCTTTACTCTCTTTGAAAAAGTTATAACTTGAAATAAAAAAATAACAGATAAACTTTACCTAAAGCTCAGGATTCTATTTCTTATACTTTAAACTTGAGGATTGACACTGTTTCATAATTAAAAAGTATTTGAAAATCCTATGTATGAAGAAACCAATTCCTTCAATTTTATTTTTTATTTTCATGTATATTTTCTCAAAATTGTTGGTTGAGGAATTAGAAAGTTATTTTGTGAGAGAGTTGTATATAGCCATATACATGATCTCAGAAAATTCAAGTTCTGGGGTAATATATTATTTTTTACCCACAAGATGTTTGTTCATTAAAAATCAAATCTCACAACAAAAACTTTCTCATTCAACTTGATCACCAAATAATTCTACTTGAATTTTTAATACTTGAGTCATAATTGGTAATTTTTGAAATTTGATATGAAAAAGGTAAATGTATCAAAACAAAAATCTTATAATGTGTGATAGGTTCCTCTTCAATTGAGTAATTATGTACAAGTGCATAATATGATCCAAACATAGATCTTCATAAAGATGTCCATGTTGGGAGTCATGTGCAATTGATTTTTATTTCAGGTTAAAACCATGTTTTACATGCAGCTCCTACCCACAGGTCTAGAATTTCTTTCATGGTGTATGACATTAGTATCATTTCCAAAAAGTCACATATAGATCTATATGTTTTTATATTTATTCATATACTATGATGCTACTAAATGGATTAATAATATGAATATTATAATAAGATATTGGAAGATCAATTTATAAAGTAAAAGAAAGTATAATGAGAAATATTAATGAGATTCCATATTCATTCAGAATTAGTTAAAATAAAATTTATGGTTTTAATAAATTTTTATATATCATTTTCTGTTTGAAATATCATACCTACTTTGAATGATTTAACCAACAATTATCACCAATTTTGAATACTAAGGACTAAGTAGATTATTCAAATAATACAACCCACTATATGTAAATGTGTCAAATAAACTGTACCATCTGATCAATAATACAATTCTCCATATATTTTACTTTTACAACACCAATGTGTACTGAGATATGGGAGAATATGCAGATTTAGGCTATCTACATATAAAAGTGCTTTAAAATGAATAATTTCCATATCCTTGAGGAGCAAAAAAAGTAATTCTTTTTTCATGTAAGATTTTTTTGTTAAACCATGTTTAAGAGGATGAACTGGACCATTGGAAAGAGTAAATTTCAACTCACCCTGGTGTCAGACCTCACCAACTGGCTTGATAAAGTCTGGATAAAAGTTCAGGACTCTAAAAACCAACACCCATAGAGAAATGGTACAGATCCAGCTACAGAGCTCTCTTTTCCATTAATAAATTTGTAAGCAACAATAAGATGTGTCTTACTCTAGCTTAAATCTTGTTAAAATATCACTGTGAGATCCCCACAACAAAAGGAAAGTGTACCTCAATTTTTATACAGATTCTTTTTTGAATATTTCTCTGTTTTTCATACAAAAGTGAGATCTTTCAAAAATTGATGAAGTATATTGGCAGAATTTGTCTTTATGAAAATAATTTTTTTTATGCAACAAAATTGATTTTCAGAATTTATTTTTATGAAAGTAAATGTTTCATTGTAAAAATGTCTCCATTTAGGAAGGAAAATTCTTTTTCTGAAACTCTTTTTTTGTGAAAAGACTTGCGTTTAGTTAAAAGCAATTCTTTGCACTCTTTTTTAAGGAAAAGAATTTTTTCACAAAAGACTTTGCCAAAGAAAAATGAATATCACAAAAAAAGGGTTTTCTATGAGAAACAACCTTGTTTGCAAAAAAATTGCTTCTCTCCGAAAAGAATTTTATTTTTGGAAAAAAATTGTTTTTATATGAAAATTTTTTTGTTGGAAAGACTTGATTTTATAAGCCAAAAATCTTTTTTCAAAAAAATGAATTGTCATCAAAATTTCCCTTTTGGTAAAACATTTCTTTCTGCAAAATTTTTTTTTTTCAAAAAAACTATTCCCTTTGGCAAAAAGAATTTTTGGCCAAAAGATTGATTTTTCCCAAAAAAAATTAATTCCACAAAATTAACTGCCATTTGCTATACTATGCAAAATAATTGATATACCGCACGGGAAAGCAGTTAGGTTTTGCAGTGATATCAAAATGTCCAAACATCTTAAAGGAAAAACAGGAAACACTCCTTATCGATTCCTTCTTTCCCTCGAGAGCTTGCTTTTATTTATTTTTTGTAACCTCATCCAATCTTTGATCTTCCCAAAATTATTATTCAGTCTTGTCAAATATCCACTTATGTTAAATCTTTACTGTACTACAACTTTAATCTTCGCCTTGAGGTACATTGTATTCTATAACTAGTCTTGTTAATATTTGTTTTATTTTAACGCATCTATTTAGTTTGATTATTGTTTCCAAAATGAAATTTTAAAACTAAATCCGAGTAATTTATGAGCTTTAGTTATTTAGTTCTTTTTTCAAGTTTTGTGTTTTTCTGATGAACCCATCCATGCTCTTCCGAATGGTATTTTTCTTTTATTTCTTATGATTATGCAATTTTCATCCTAGCGTGCACTCTTGGAATATTGATACTTAGAATTCACTTTAAATAAGCTTAGCATAGAGGAGAAATATTATTATCCGAAGTTCTGCATAGGTTCATGAGCTCCTACCACCTAGACGAGTTCAGGTAATATAATAACCTTGCTTCATCGTTAATGTTTGCTTCCTTGTCATTCTTCTCTATCATCGTTTGAGGCAGGCTATTTCGAGTTATCAGTGTCTTGGTCCACTATCTTGTCGGCTCGTAGGTTAAGTATAGCGTCTAATAGACTAATAATCTTCTTTGTTCTCACTATATCTTAGTGTATGTGTTACCTTTTGTTTATTCTGGAATAATTCTACCGCTATAAATTGCTGGTTAGCTCAGCCATAGAGTGAGCATCGGTTCTTGAATCGTAATCAACTCTCGTCATAACCCCACACATTCCATGGCCACGAAATTCAAAGATTCTTTCGCAACGCCCGATTTTCAAAAGATCACATTCAAAGTAGCTGATAGTCGATCAAAATATCTTTCTAGCTGTAAGAGCAAGTGTGTGGCTGGATCTTTTGATGCCCTACAACCTTAAACCAACCTACAGTACAGTATCAGCCCTTCAGCGTAGGTCTATTTTCCCTTCTGCTCTAGTTCCGCCTTGCCTTCCGTCCAGATTCATCCCGTTGTACCGCGGGCCTTTTGCCACTGTTGGCTGCAGTATCATACATACAACAACACTTTTGCGCCCAGCCAGTCCAGTGTTGTCCCACCACCACCGATGCTTGGGCTGCATACAGCCGTACAGTAAAGTACTATACTGTATGCGTCGTGTCCCACATTCTTGAAAAGACAATCAATCTATGCGCCTTTCGGATTGAGTACTGGTATCCAAATTTCGCCGATTTTTCAAAGTCGGATGGTGTGGTGCTGATCGATTCAGCACTCTTAAAGGCTTACTTCCCCCACTCAAGTACCCTTCTGAGATTATGACTCTGAGAAACGGATCTAGTTACTCCTGTTGAAATATTCAAAAGAAAGCATGGTTAGTTGAAAAAGATAAAATCGACCCGTCAGCTTCAACCTCTTGAGAAGCCCATCAATCCAATTTTGATATGAAATACCTTAAAAAGCTGGCGTCATGTGCCAAGTGTCCCGCCTTCTTCGCATGACTACAAAAAGCCTAAAGCTACGTTGTAGAGGCAAAAAACCACCAAAACACAACTTAGTCATAAATCAGTTTCACTCACATTTCTCATCCTCGCAATAGCTCAACGGCAACCAGAAATTCTTCACCTGCTCTGCGTTGAAGCTAACTGCACTGGTTCAAATCTGACTCAGGTAAGTCTTCGTAGAATGGTTTGTATTGAAAAATTAATATCAAGACAAAACATCAGCTAAAGTTCAAAAATAATTTGGTGAATGAATAGCAAAAAGACTGTGTGTCAATAACCTCCAACGCGTCACAAAAATTGTACCAAACTCACAAGGCGAAAAAAATGAAATCCGCAAACCAATTCGTGCTATGGGCTTCCTTACTCCTTACCTTCATCAGCCTAGTTGTTGCAAACTGTCCTGCCGAGACGCCTGGCTGCATGGGCCGGGGCGAAAAACTCATTACGGGAGAGTATGTGAGGACAACGTGCTCACACGATGAATGCAACACCTTAGTAAATGCGCCAGAGGTTCAATGTACTGACTGTCACAAGCTAGGGCCCATGCCGACCGACTGCGGGCAGCATGGATGGTTCGCGCCTCCGCCAGATGCGCCAAGGCCATTGCTAGGATATCCTCACTAATCTATCTCTACACTCAAATTACCTTTCAGAAAAGTATATTACATAAATACAGATAAATTTAAAAATGATTTAAAGCTACTACTTATGCAAGTTCATATAGTAATTGGAGTACAAAACACGTTGAAATAGCAATTGTATGTTCAGCACATTTCACTAAAGGTTTAAAAGAAAACTAGTTAAATGAAACTTCACACATGATCTCCCCTCATTCATATTTCATAAAATGTTCTTTTAATAAAACCATTTTTTTAGAAAACTTCAATTGATCAATAGATATATAATTTAATACAAAAAGAGTCAAGTAAATCTGTAAAATTCTCAACAAACTAAGAGTGTTATATTAATGCAATGAAACAGTTATAAGTGAGAAATGAAACTATTATGTACCTAAGAGTAAACAACTGTAGATAAAATATTGAGTAGATAAGTACGACATAGAGTAATATAACTATTACAACAGATGCTATTTGATCACACAAATATAACAAAAGAACTAATTAACACACTGTATCTCAAAGATCAGTGACCAAACTACACTATATTAAGTGTATGTATTTAGTATGATAATAGAAAGATGATAATAATAAAAAGTATGATTGAATCTGCTCCCCTTGTTTCAATCTTGAGGCATGCTCTTTTATAAAGAATTCTAGTACTTATCACCGTGGCAGGACTGGGAGAGATCACCTCTTTTAACAGACCCCTTGTCTTCCATCCGGAGCAATTTTAGTTCCCTTAACGCTCGACTAATTGCAGGACGACTGACTGCTTTGGTGAGAAAGTCGGCTAACATTTCTTTGGTTGGTGTGTAGGTGAGAAGGACTATTTTTCTTTCTATTATTTCTTGAATAAAGTGAAGTTGAATATCGACGTGTTTCATTCTTCGCGAGTTAGTATTGCAGTCACTGTTGGCAGTGTCAATACATCCTTGATTATTCTCATGAATCAGTAAGGCTTCCTTCATAATGAGAATACCAATTTCTTCAGAGAATTGTTTGAACCACATAAGTTCGCTGATTAAGTCGGTAATAGCTTTATACTCAGCTTCAGCTGAGGAAAGAGACACCGTCGGTTGTTTCCTAGTTTTCCAAATAACTAGATTAACGGAGAAGAGAATTAAGTACCCAGTAGTTGAACGACGAGTTATCCTACAATTTCCCCAATCAGCGTCCGAATAGGCAACAGGAGACTTCACAATATTTTTGCTGTATACTAATCCTAAATGATGAGTTCCCTTCAGGTATTTAAGTACATGTAAGAAAGCCTTCCAATGTTGTATGCCGGGATTTTCCAAAAATTGTGAGAGGGCACTGATGGAGTATGAGAGATCCGGTCTGGTGGCAGTGCTAAGATAACTGAGACTTCCTACAGCACTTCGATAGTTGATTTTAAGAGATAAAAATTCTTGTTTTTCTGATTCGGATGCGGCTTCAAAGTGAACATTGGGAATGAGTGGTGTTTCTACTGGCTTGCAATTCGTCATTCCATAACTTTCAAGGAGTGAATCAATGTAGTGACTTTGAGTTAATGTAATGGTGTCAGGTTTGTGGATGATCTTAATGCCCAACATTAAATCTGCTTGTCCCAATAGTTTTGTTTGAAATTCACCTTCGATTGCCTTTTTGAATTGTGTTAATTCTTTTCCAAAAATTCCTATATCATCAACATGTACGAACAGCCAAATTGGTTCCTTCTCTTCTAAGTAAAACACACATGAATCAGCTTTTGAGACACGGAAACCAATCTTCGATAACCAAGTTGACAGTCGTCGATACCAAGCCAAGGGGGCTTGTTTAAGACCATAAATTGCTTTTTTTAGTTTTAGACACGTGTTTATTTTATCTCTGTCAAATCCTTGAGGAATTGTTAAGTACACTTCTTCTTCCAGTGGGGCATTCAAGAATGCGCTTTTGATATCAAGTTGCTCAAATTGAAGATTCATAGCAGCTGCGTACGCTATTAATGTTCTTAATGAATTCAATCGTCCAGTCGGTGCAAATGTTTTTGAGTAATCTTTTCCTTGAGTTTGAGAAAACCCCTGAGCACACAAACAAGCTTTGTGCTGAACGATTTGATTTTTTTCGTCTTTTTTAGTTTTGAACACCCACGTTGTGCCTATGAGTTTAAAATCCTTTTCAATAGGAACTTCTTCCCAAACTTCCAGATCAATCATACTTTGTATTTCTTTCTTTATTGCTTTTTCCCAGTTCTCATGATTATTCGATTTCAATGCTTGATTATAAGTGAGTGGATCACTCTCCGTTAACAAGGCTTCTGGTTGTCTAGAGTAAGGAAGAATATTTTCTTCTCTTATTTCAGAGTTAATCAAGGTAGGATGTCTCGGTCCTATGATTTTGATTCTTTTTCTCGTAGAAGGTATATCATTGACTGAACTTGATTGATCTTCTTCTTCTCCGGATTCATCTTCCTCTTCTTCTGGTCCATCTTCTTCATCGCTTGACAAATTCTCAGGTCCTTCTTGACAATTGAAGAATTCTTCTTCATGATTATTCCAGCTGGGAAACAGAAGAGGTAAGTCAGAATCCTTGCTTTCTTTTAATGCTGGAAATTCCTTTTCAAAGAATGTTACATTCCTGCTACAGTATACTTTTTCATTGCTGATTTTGAGTATTCTGTAGGAGGAGTCATTATTGATTCCTTCTTCCCCTAAGGGTCCAAGCTTCCATGACCTTTTCTGTTTAGGGATGAGAAAGATTGCTTTACATCCAAAGGTTTGTATTTTGTTGATTCTGGGTGAGTTATTTGACCAAAGTTGATACGGGGAGAGATTTTTCTTCGAGGGAGTAGGAATCACATTGGTGAGGTAGGTGGCGGTTGATATTGCTTCTGCCCAATATTGATTTGGAAGATTAGAAGTGAGTAATAAACAACGTGCCTTGTCCAAGATTGTATGATTTGCCCTTTCTGCGATACCATTGTGTTCAGGGGTATACGGTGGAGCTACTGATTGGCTAATTCTTTGAATTGTTGATTGATGAATTCCCCGCCTCCATCTGTGATTATTTTCTTGATTTTCCGATCGTGTGTGTTTTCAATGAGTTTTTGTTGTATGATAAACTCCTCATATACCTCTGATTTTCTTTTTAAAAATCTAGTGATCTTGAACGAGGTATGCTGATCTATGATGGTAAGAAAGTATCGATGTCCGGAGACAGACGGAGGAGAGATTGGACCAATGATATCCATGTGTATACAGTCAAGGGGCATGGTGGTGTTGGAGAAATGACTTTTAAAAGGTAGGTGAGTCATTTTACCTTTTACACATATGTCGCAAGGATCACTATCATGGACTTTTAATCCTAGAGATTTTAAGATATGAGTTCCTGGATGACCTAGACGAAGATGCCAAGGTGAGCTGGGGATTATTTTTGTTAATAATGAACTTGGCTGACTAAACGTTACAATCATGAGCTTGTTAATAATATTACCGCTGAGTAAGACATGGTCATTTTTTAGTAAGTAAAATATTGTTCCTTGTCTTTTGATAGTGATTGACTCAGTACATAGCTTGAGAAGACTGACTAAGTTCCTAGTAATCCTAGGAACATAGAGGCAGTTATATAGGGTGATAGGTTTATTGTTAACTACTATAGTGACAGTTCCTCGTCCTTGACACATTAACTGGCTTGCTGGATCACTGGTGGAATTTTTTTCATCAGCATTTGGAGTCAGCGTGGTAAAAAGATTCTTGTTGTGAAACATGTGGTGAGTCGCTCCACAGTCTATTACTAAGCTGGACGGAGAAAAGTCGGATAGTTCCTTGTTTGTAAGGAGTGCCTGAAGACCCGTTTGATGTGTTTCAGGCTCATTCGATTTTCTTTTGTTCTTGTTTCTAGGAGGAGGACGTAGTTCAGGATGTTCAGCCCAGCAGTTCTTGGGTTTATGCGTGGTATTCTTAGGATTGTGTTTACCATCTCTACAAACATAAGTAAGTTTGTAGGGATAACTACTGGAATCAGTGAGTAATGCTGATCCTTGATTCTCCTCATTTTTGATAGTTTTTTGAGATGAATTTTTTGTGTTTTTATGTTGTAATAGTTCCGACAGTTTATCTAGGACCTGTTGGGGATTTATTGATGAATTCATGGTGAGTAACATGGAATCTATGACATGATCATATGCATTGCTATCCCGGCTTATTTTTCCGAGGATAGAATATGCCATGATATCAGGTGGTATTGAAATACCGATTCCTGCTATATCGAAGGGTATGTTTGAGCATTCTTTGACGTATTCTTTGATATTTCCATTGAAGCGCAGACATTCCCATCTAACCCAGGCTCTTCCTTGATTAGTTACGGTTTGAGATGCAAACTTGTTGTGGATCTTTTTCCAGAGCATTTTTGCATTTTTAACAGTGTTGCCATCTACTATGGTGACAATGATTTCTGGGTGTAGTCTGCTGAGAATAAGTTGAACAGCTTCAATGTTCAATTGATTCCAGTTACTGATAACTGCTGGATCAGACGTGGGGGATAGATCTGAGCTGCAGATGTCTTGTAATCCACGAGCTGATAATTCTACGTCAATTAATATACTCCAAAGAGGGAAATTTCTGCTGTCCAAGATGGGGACATGGTTGGCATTCTTGTCGTTCACTCTTGTTTATTTTCTTTCTTGAGCTTTCGAGACTGTAAATCTGTAAAATTATCAACAAACTAAGAGTGTTATATTAATGCAATGAAACAGTTATAAGTGAGAAATGAAACTATTATGTACCTAAGAGTGAACAACTGTAGATAAAATATTGAGTAGATAAGTACGACGTAGAGTAATATAACTATTACAACAGATGCTATTTGATCAAACAAATATAACAAAAGAACTAATTAACACACTGTATCTCAAAGATCAGTGACCAAACTACACTATATTAAGTGTATGTATTTAGTATGATAATAGAAAGATGATAATAATAAAAAGTATGATTGAATCTGCTCTCCTTGTTTCAATCTTGAGGCATGCTCTTTTATAAAGAATTCTAGTACTTATCACCGTGGCAGGACTGGGAGAGATCACCTCTTTTAACAAAATCAATACTCCAACAAGGTCTGAGAAAGTCAAACAAGGACCTCTAGTGTGGGAAAAACAGGGAACTCACTTCAAATCTCATTAAGAAAATTCTATTCTATAGTTTTAATTGATCATAAAATCAAATCTCTAATATATATATATATATATATATATTAAAAAACTCTCAAGGAAAACATCACAAAAAATAATGATCAAATTTTCTGATGAATATTTGTAAAAAAAAAAATCTTAAATAATGAAATAAATTGAAATTTACTCTTAAATAAAAAAGTCTTTCAGAGGTGAGACATATGTCTTAGCCAGGGTAGTAAGGGTGAGGAGTGAGGAAGGCACAGACAAACCTAAATAAGAAAATTAATAGTAATAAAACAAAACAAGGAGCTATAGAATGCATTACATTAATAGTTAAGATAGTAGTTAATAAGAGAGAAAAAGACTTTATTAAGTAAATTACCTTGGAGAGTCAAGATGTATGTCTTGCCCAGGGTAGGAAGGGTGAGGAGTGAGCCAGGCATAAATAAACGTCAACAAGAAAAGTAATAGCAATAAAACACAACCAGGAGAAATAAAGATAGTGGGAATTATGTGCTATTTACAGAAAACGGGATGGTCAACAAGGACCCTAATGATTGACAGCGGTCTAAAACTTAATACATCATGAATGTATGTGTCTTATAGCTCTACTATTCTTTTTTTGGAAAAAATATTAAGATAAGTATTATGACTATTATTATTTAAAAAAAATCAATTGATAAAATCAGCTCAATATTTTCAATGAATTCAGATATCTTTTTATTTTATGATGAACTTTCTTTTTTTATATAATAAAAAACCTCAAAAAAAGAAGATATTTTTTAAAAACAATTGAATAAAACTTTATTTTTCCTTTTTTTTTGAAAAAAACAAAGTTGAAAATTTCCTAAAAAAAACGGAGAAAAAAACACTAAACCTTAAAATCAAAATTCAATTTACAAAATTTTGAAAATAAAGGTTCAAATGATATATAATTTCTTTCTTTTAAAAAGAAATCAAAAAAAAACCATTGAAACTAATTATTTTTAATTTTATTATTGAATTAATATTCAAAGATAAATATAACTAAGTACTTTTTCTTTTTGGGAAAAAAAAACCAAAATTTTCATCAGAAACTTATTAATACCCCAAAAAAATTAAATTGAAAAAGCTAAAAAAAAGTTATTTTTTGATTTTTTTTCTTGTTTTATTAAAATAAATAGCTTTACTTTTTTCATGATTTCATATTTATATATATTTATTTATTTATGCTGTTTTTTTCATCTTTTTTCCAAGAAAAGATGTAAAAACAATTATATGCAAAACAAAATATTCCTTTACTTTGATATTTGAATTTCAACAATTTCCCTCAGAAAAAGAAATTTCATTTTATAATCATTTCAAAATAATTTTTTCTGATTTGTTTAATATTAAATTATTATTTCAAATTTATATAAAATCTGAAAATAAAAACTGTTTATTAAGATATAAATAAGCTATATAATATCTTTTTTTGACAATTAACTATATATTTTTAGTTTAACTAAAAAGTAATCAAACAGAAAATGATTTAGGAAGAAAAATCAAGTTTTTGAAAAAGAATTGAAAAATTATTTGTTTATCATATAAAAAATAAAATGAAGTGAGTAGATCAGTAATGTCACAGGGGCTCTTGGACAGAAAGCAAGAGTGGCCTGGCACTCAGGAATCAAGAACTCACTTGGAAGGCTTCAAAAGGCTAAAAGAGATAAAGCAGAATGAATTTCTTTAAGAAGAATGAGAATAAGAATAAGGACAAGTATGTCAAAGATAAGAAAGAGTAATTGAAGCCAATGGCCAGGAAAATAAGGAAGCAAAAAGCCAAGAAGCCAACCAAGTGAATCCCCAATTCACTGTTTTAACCTGCCATAAAAGGAAATGGAATTAGTAACGGATATGACCACCAATATCCACTGACAGGAAAAGAAGAAAGGTGCAAATTACAGACTTAAGAATATCAGTATTTACTTTAATAAAAGAAAAGAAAAGAAAGATAAAAATAAATCCAATATATTAATTAACTGGGGAAAAAGTCCCCAGGTGATGAAAGGTGGCCAGTATATGTGAAAAGCTGAGGGGCTGATACTGGAAGGTGAACCACCGGCTGTATCCTCTGAATTGGGCCAATACAGTTCTGGTCATCTTGAGAATTGAACTGTGTGATTGAATTCCCACAGTGGAATATGAATTGGCCCAATTGGGCCAATGACATACAGGTATGATTGATTGCTGCCTGTATGGACCAATTGAGTTGTCCAAGGAGTATTGAGGTACTTGCTGTCTTGACAACTGATTGAATGATGAATAACCTCTGAGAATGGCCCTTGGAATAATCCTGAGATAATTGCCAACCAAAATCCTGCAGGGCCAGGTGGTTGGGGTCCATGAATAGTCTTCTGATAGCCACCATGGATTGCCAGACTGATGAGCTGAAAGAGTCCTCCTTTGAAATGGGCCTTGGATTTTGGGACCTTGACTTGGAATCATGGAATTTGGTCCTGAAAACGTCACCATTGAATTGCTGAGCAAAAATGGTGCATAATGGTATATAATACCATATATGCACCACTCCTGCAACCTTGAGTATAGGATACATGGAGTAATGGGAAGAATACCCCTTGAGATGAGCTGATCTGGTGGCTGCCAGAGGCCATGGGGATCCTTGGCCAAAAATGGGTCCTGAGGGTCTTTATGGTATTTGGGGCTAGTGGGCTGCCCCATTTTGGCCTCATTGGATTTGGCCAAAAGGGGCCTGATTGGCCCACGGCGTACGGAACGTGGGCTGTAATCCATGGCCCAAGACCCCCTAATGAAAAGGGTGGACCCATGGCTTGGGGGCCCAAAAACAAAGATAGAGGCCTGGGGGTTGGAGTTATGGGAATTGGCCAGGAAGGCCAATGATGGCAGGATATGGCCTGAGGCCATGGAACACCAAAGGGGGCCAATTGGCCCCAACTTGGCTCCAGGCTGAATTGCCACAACACCCATGGAGGAGGGTCATTCTTTGTGGTTGTGACAAGTAAGTTCATGTAAGTATTTATGTATTCTTACCAAAGTGTCATATTTTGATGATTTTTTATACCATCTTTTTACCTTTTTTTAGCTTTCAATGAAATATTGAGTTTTAAGAATCTCAAACACAGTTTTTTGATCATCATGGCAAAATCTATCAGTCTAATATGTCAAAAAGGTCCATTTGGGAAAATTGAAGGGAAATAAAATATAAAATGAAGCTCTACTTGTGCACTCTCAGATCAATTTCTTTAACTAGATTCTGAATATGTAAGAGCTCAGAGAGGAAAAAACCTACCTTGAGGAAAAAATGTTTGGTACGAATACTCATTGACAAAGCTATAATATTTAAATTGATGACCAAACAAGAGTAAAAATAAGGTCATAAATATTTGTACCAAAGAATTTCCCAACAAGTATTTTCTTTTATATTCTAAAACTATATATCTTTCATTTACCAAAGACTTTTTTCAAATTTAATAAATTGAATCTTAAATTATGAACCCTTTTTCTCAGGATGTCAAATTTGGTAAAAATATGGCCCAATAAGAAGTTTTTTACTAATGAAAAAGATTGAGAAATTATTGGGGACTTGAAGCCACCCAAAATGGGGGGAAATAAAAAATCTATGAAGAAAAAGAGAAAAAAATGAAATTTCTCATCAGAATTAATAAAAAAACCTTGATGAATTTATCAAAATATTATTTGAGCTTACCAATCCCATAAATTTATTATAAGCATAGATATTTTTTCCTTTTTTCAATGAAAGAAATATAGGTTGTTATTTGAGATCTCTTGTTGAAAAGATGTTCAATTGAATTCATATATAGGTTTCTTTTTTTTGAAGCAAAAAAGACATTTCTTGATAAAATTACAAAGTTAAAGACAAAATGTTTTGAAAAATTTCTATTATTGATATTATTCTTCAAAAAATGAAGAAAAAAACAAGAAAAATTCAATCTATATAGTATTTTTTTCATTTTTTCAATTATGTGAGTTTCAAGAAATTTTCAGAGATATTTTTATCTTTTTTGAAAAAGAAATAGGATAATAATTTTCTCAATCAAAAGGGGAAGATATATAAATTCATATTATCAAAATTGGAACTTGACAATAAAGTGAAGCTTTTTAAGCCCTCAAATAAATAAACTGAAAATATTAAAGCATTTTATCATTGATTTGTTTTGAAAATAATATGAAATCCAATCATAACTTTTAAATTGAGAATAACAGAGTGACATTTAAGATGATCATTTTCAACTGATAATTTGCAATATTAAACATCTAAATATTTGTTTTTGTAACATAAATACAAAAAATGTAAAGTTAAAAGTTGATTATAGAATCAATTGTGCAGTTCATTGATAAAACAAATATCAAAGCTCAATGTATATTATCAATAAGCTATGGTATATAATCTATATTGAATATAATTAGAATTAAAGTTAAAATTAATATAGGTTGTTTTTAATTGATGTTTATTTCAAAAAGATATATCAATGAATGAATCTTTTCAGAGGAACAGAACAGTAATTTTGATTTTATATTTATTGCAGATTTGATAATTTAATCTCATCATATTTAAAAAAACAATTTATTGAGTATGATAAAAAATTAATCAAATATACATTTCTTTTCATATTTTTGAATAAAGTGTAGAATGTTTTTTCAAATATATTTCATTTGATCCTTTCCATGTATCCCATGTATTTTCAAGTATTAGGGAAATTCAAATATGAAAAATACCAGGTTTTTGTTATTCAACATTTTGTAGGAAATGTTTAATTAAAAAACCTTTATTTTTATTCTCAAAGTACCAAATTTTTTTAAGCTGAGTTATCCTGGAATTTTACTCAGGTCCTTATTCCAAAATAAAAAGGGAAATATAATTTTTTGATCAGTTTATTTGCTTATTTCCATCCCTTTAATTCCCCAATTTTAAGAGCTTTTTTGTTTAATTTGAGACATCATTATGTGATGCAAATGATCATCCATTCAATCACACTCATCATAAAAATACAATAAAACATGAGTCAAAATCATCAGGTCATTTTAAAGCTTCTGATTACTTGTGTATGATTAATTGGATTTCAGTGAAGTCCAACTTGAATTCTTGTTTTGGAACCTCAGGAACAACCTCAATACGTTGGCCACCCTCCCCCAAAGAACCTGAATTTCCCCAGTTTGCAACTGAGGTGAATGAAAAGTCTTGCAATTGATTGAATCTTAGTTCAACCTGCCTGAGAAATGGAGAATATATAAGAAAAAATGTATTCTTGCAAAACACTTTTCCACAGACACTGGATTTGAAATTACTCCTTATGATCACAAAATTTGTATTGAAGCAATAGCTCAAAGT
Organism: Austropuccinia psidii; assembly: GCA_023105745.1. Classification (NCBI taxonomy): domain Eukaryota; kingdom Fungi; phylum Basidiomycota; class Pucciniomycetes; order Pucciniales; family Sphaerophragmiaceae; genus Austropuccinia; species Austropuccinia psidii. Next base: position 23,877,903 of record JALGQZ010000011.1, read on the forward strand.
ATTGAGTCTAGACTTCCATGTTTCAAATGAATTTATGTTATGTTTGGGGAAAGATCCAATGTGACTCCTTTGGTAGGCTGAAATTATGAAGTTACCCCACAGAAATAAACCAATATTTAGGGGGTAAACAAAATCAATAATCACTGGATAGTGTTCTCAAATTAATTGATAAGTTTTGCATGAGGCTTATTATATTGAAAAGAGAATAAGTGAGGAATCAGAAACCATTTTTCTAATAGTGATATCAATCCAAAAATAGATAGAATGGATTAAAATAGCCTGATTGAATAAGCTGTAAGCATCATTAATATAGATAAATTTTTGTAATTATAAATCAGCACTGTAGCATATTGAAGAGTGAACTGAAACCGCACCAACAAAGGGTATTCAACATAATGAGAAGAATATAAATACTAACTCCATGAAAGATATGGAGGCCAATGATGATAATGAGAGGATAATTAATAAAGAAAACCTTCCTAGGACCAGAGCTTCAGGAAGATCTTCTGAAAGTTTTAATATTTTGAGTGAGTCACAAAAATCATCACATGATCCATTATTGAAAGGATATACTCATTTTATGGATGCCTCTCAACAAGGTTAGTTCTTTCTTGAAGTGGTTCAATGAATTTATATAAAGAATCTGATGTTTAAAGCCTTAGTATGTGATAAAAACCTCAATGCATTCTTGGAATGGGAGAAATTAAGCTGGAAGGAGGAAAAGGAAGAATTGTTGAAAATAAATCAAGTTGAACAGGAAAAAAGATAAGAGATCTCATTTGAGAGAGAAAATTCAAAAGAAACTGAGCTTTTAGGAAAAGAAAATGAATTCACAAACAGAATTTGAAGAATCCAAATTTCAAATTTGAAAAAATATTGGGAAGTATAAGTGGGGTCAGGAGCTGGAATTAAAAGAAAAACAAACAAATTTTTATTTGACAGTGGCCATGGTGAACCAAGGACAGCCTGCATAAGCACTGGAAAGAATTATGAGCCTTATTAGTAATTTTTTGTTTTTAATTTTTCTGATTAATACTGAAAAATTGATGAATTGTGGGATTATTTCTCATTTTATTTTCAGAAATGTGTCTTGATAAGAGCTAAATTACTTTTAATTTAGAATTCTTAAATGAAGCTTTAGTTAAAAAGAAATACATGATGGGATTCAATCTCAAGAGTTCTGTTTCTTTTTCAATTCTCAGCCAAATTTAAACCTATCAGATTCAATCAATGAAACCAAATTTCCACCAATCATATATTCTTAATTAAACAGAATTCATAATTGAAAATATCCTTCAGAAATAAATCATTCATCTGAACTACTTCCATCACTTTGATTATAGCCTCCAAAGTTTGGAACAAATAACTCTTTTTTCAAATGCAAATTGACTCCTTTTCTCATTTTGAAATCTACATTTGAATTCAATTTTGCTTTCAGCTAGTATCAAGGGCTAAATTTTCTATTGAAATAATTTCACTGTATCACTCTTCATTATATTTTTTCTTTTGGGCTGAAAACCTGTTGCAATTTTGCTTCTGAAACCATTTTCTTGTTTCTATTTAAATCATAATCTCTTTGTTCCATTATTATTACAATCATTTCTTTGAATAGAAAAGATCAAGATATAAAATAATTCTCATGAAACAAAATTAATAATTTAAAAAACCTCTTAAAATAAATCACTCATCCGAACTAATGTCATCATCTTTATTATAGCCTCTGAAGTTAGAAAAAATCATTCTTTTCCCAAACCCAAATTAACTCCTGTTCTCATTTGTCAGTCTACCTTTTGACTTTTATATTTTTTGTAGCCATTACTGAGGGATACAATTATATTTAAGCCATTTCACTATGTCTCTCTTCCCTCTATGTTTGCTTCAGGATTAGAATCCTGCTTCAGTCTTTCTTCTGCATAATTTTATGCTTTCTATTTCTTAGACATTTAGTATTACTATTTTATTGAATAATCTTTATTACTACATATTTCTTTCATTTTGAAATTTCTGGTGTTTCTTGTGATAGAATTCTTAAACCAATATATATTGGGCTATAGTTTGTCTATCAGATTTGAATTGTTACAGATTTTTTCAAAATAATCTCTTATTGATCATGCCAAATAGAAGAAAAACAGCTCTCATTGCTAGTCTTTATTAATATCATTAATTCTTACTCCTTTCATTTCCATATCTAACCTGAATTGAATTTTCCATTCCTCAACAGATTCCATAATAAATAAACCAAATCATCTGGGTGGCATTTAAAAAATCTCAAGAACTAAATACATTCAATTATAAGAAAATTAGAATCAACATAGAATATACAAATAATATCTTTGTATAATAACTAATTTGATCTGATTCCTTCAAATGAGCAAAAAAAGAAGGGAATTTTTCTGAATTTGGAAGACTAAAGCAGTTCAAATCTCATTTCATATCAAAAGCATATCCTATACCATTTATCATGGATTAGGTTTTTTGCATAATAAATTATTCAATATTTCTTCTCAGAATGTTTTTGAAGCTTTAGAATTTCTACACTCTAGTCAAATGAATGCAGACAAAAGATATGAAATAAATTTCCTTTCAACATTCCTCTTAAAGTAGAAAAAATTTCCTTTTAAATTAAAATTAAATGACAACAAGATTCATAGCTCCATGTATGCAATAGGATGGCATTCTCCCCTGGATGATCAACGTAATTGAAGAAAATTTCTCAAAATATAAAGAATCATCAAGAGGTTAGTTTTTCCACCTGCCAAAATTTTTTATTGTCAAGACCTACTTCAAATATTTTTGACTCAAAGTATTCAACCAAAATTAAGCAAAATGTTAAAATCTAAAATACCTGGATCCCAAGACCTTGAATTCTTTGAATGCTTTTATGATGAATATTTTTCCAATCACTTATCTTATACTCTTGATAAGCTTCATCATTTTCCTCACATTGATAATTATGCCTGAGAATTTTCATATTTTCTCTCAATTTCTATCAATTAAAATACTGGTCAGATTTCTCTTAAATACTGCAATTTATTTTCTGAATTTTTTTCTTTTCCATATCATATTTTTCATTTAATTTAACCATTAAGAGTCCTGGAATTTCTCAGATGGTATGGCATTCTGGAAAGATACAACATTTCACTTTATATACCCAAGGTTACTCAACTGGAAACTTTGTCAGGCTCTTGATGTCAATGCAAATATCCCAAAAAACCTTCAAGATTTTCAAATCGTTCAATTAAGGAAGACTTTCTTCATTAAATTTTGATTATCAAAACTCCATCATTAAGAGGATTGATTCTACTTCTACATAATTCCTATTGGCTCTTTGAAATTACATATTAAAAATAAATATAATCAAATGCACTATATGAGTTTTCATGTTATCATTAAAGATTAATTACAAATAGAAATATCAGAGCCTTAATTAATTTTTCATTCAAAATGTGAAATTTGAAATGACATTATAAACAAATTTTAGCAAAATATAATACAACTTTGTTTGATGATTATTATTTCAAAATTTTCATTTAAACATCCCACTAGATTGGAAAATATCCTTGTTAGATTATTTCAAATAATTCCAAAAATGAATATCATAGCCAAGAAACACTTTCAAACATCTCAGTATCCTGATGAATCATTTCACTCCATGAAAATGTTAAGATATTGATCTTCTGCTGCATTCTGAAAGTTTGTCCATTATTGAACAAATCAGGTACATGTTCAACAGGCGGTGGACTGTTCTCTTCATAAAGATTTTCCCATTCATCTCCAATATTTCCAAAAGTTTGTGAATAATTACACATCTAACAAACTAATCAATAAAGAATTGGAATTGCTTTATTTTTTTAAACTGATATCCATTTCTCTGAGGAATTAACAACTCCAATTCTTCTGAATGGAATTTTCACTTCTTAATTGTTATTATTCAAGGCAAAAGTTGAAGTTACTCTTATCTACATTATGTGCTGAATTTACTTTGTATTCTGAATAAATTGTCATTGAGCTTTCATAGGCTGAGCCATCCAGAAGATATTTCTTTTTGGAAAAATATCTTTCAGGCCTTTTATGACTCCTCATATTTTGATATAAACTTGATTCATGTACTGATCCTTTAAATCCAACATTAAATTCAATGAAACACAAATTGAAATTATATACTAACTGGAATGACATCAAGTAACCAAATAGAAAGACATTATCAGTTTCACTCATTCCCTTTTTCCAAAGGAATGATATTAAATATTATAGTAATGAGCCAAAGAAAAGCCAAAAATACTATTATTATGATCATTATAAAGATTTCCATCATCAGGTGGCCTTTGGGATAACAAAATGAGACTAACATTAATTAAACCAACACAACCAGGAATTCCTTCATCTTTCATTACTTGTAAAATTTCATTCCTTTCTTGCTCATTTTGCTATACTAGTTATTTCTTCTTCAGCTTTATTATGAATGAAATGACCCTTTGTGTATATAACAACTGAACCATTTCTGATACCAAACATTTCCTCAACCTTACCAACCAATGTACCATTACCATTGAAACCAAGTATTGAAAGGGCCACTGCTATTTAAATTACAAGCTCACCCTGATTATATCTTGAATTTTTGTGACATAATTGATCCTTCCTAATAAGGGATATGAGAGAAAGAAATGAGCTGTATGCTGTATTAAATAGCTTCTTGAACTTTCTATGAGGGAGGCTTTCTACATTATCTGCTTTCAAGATATAAGGACAGAAAAAGAGCCTGTGTGGTATGAGGTATTGCTTTTGATAAACTGCATGCAAAACCTATATATGTGCTTCAAGCTCTTCATGAGATTTTGTTTCAGTGGAATATGCTGATTGTGCTGCTAAAATATCATATTTGAGTAGAGATCTTGATGAGGTGTTTGGGATTTTTTGATTTTGAAACTTGAATTTATTCTTTTAGTTGCTTCTGGGTGTATCTGAGTAAATTAAACAAGAAATATTATTGAGCAATAATAATGAATTTTTATTTAATTTAATAGTAAAAGAAATTTATCTTCAGAAAGATTTATGCTTATAAAAGTGATCAACAATACTTGTGATCTTGTAGAAATGATTTAGAACATAGGAATAGAAAAAAGAGATTAATGGTGACTCGAAATACCACAGCTTGTGAGGTGTGGTATTTTGAAAAAGACAAGAATTACATTCAGTATTTTGATGTAAAAAAATCCAGTATTTGCAACTCATGGTTTGTAAGATTTGAAACCCCCTAATATAACTAAGAGTTTCTCAATTGAAAGCATGTTCAGGTAAAACTGTCCCAATTTTAAGAAATTTGTAATCTCTTTTATCACCAAAAACTAATTTTTATTCCCTCAAGATATAAATGCTAAGCGCGTTGGAAATACCCAATAAGGACACTTTATCCTAAAGGTCCTGAAGAAGAAGAATAAGAGGAGTCATCATTCAGATTTTAGTAATATTTAAGCATTTAATTATAAATTAAAAACTAAATGAAATTATTTACAAATAATCTCTTCAAATATTTTTCAAGTAAAATGAAAATTCCAAAAAATCTGAAAATCATAATTACTAGAATATATCTACAAAGATGAATCTGCTTATTATTTAAGCCCCCTGTATGTTAATTTAATCATAATTAAGGAAAAATATTATTTACTTATTAAAATCAATTATACAGATAAAGGGTGGAGAAAGTTTTCTGTTAAAATGCACAAAGACTATGAAAACAGATTTCAAAAGAACAAGATGTTACAGTTTTACCCTGTATTAAAAATTTTGTTCAGTTCTTTAGGATTAACCATGTTTCCAGTTGTCAATTATTTTTAAAGGAATGGAAAAATTTATTTTGAAACTTTTTTATTGCCCTTATTACCAAAATAATCTCACTATTTTTGAGAGACATAATATTTATTCAAATTTCATAGTATATCCAATATATTATTAATTAATCCTTTCTAAATCATAAATAATGTATTCTTTGTGATATGGCTTATTAAAATATCATATATTTAGGTGCTAATGATTTCTTTCAAACAGGGGGAAATTGAAAATTATTCTTATGTTTGGCTGCTTCTTAAAGAAGGAAAAATCTCTCATTTCTCTGAAATATCAAACTTTAATCTAAAAAATGGACTTTTGTTCTCTTTTTTGATCACTTTTTTCTTTGCATTTTTCTCCTATCTCTTCAAGTATATCATTTCTACTGCCAAAAAATGCCAAAATGTTGATATGTAGGGTTTTATATTATTATTATTACCATACTTATTGGTATCAAATAAGGTATAAGTCTCCCTAAGCTGAAATTTCCTAATTTTAGAGTGCAGTTATTTTGGAAGCTTCCTTAAAGCTATTATACACCTTTTATTGAAATGGATTCAACCAATTATGGTGGGTTTGGATTCATTTTGGTGAATCATCCATCAAATTGGAGGAAGGGACATATTATACTTAAAAAGATAGAATTAAAATACTGAGTACTTTTTATATTAAGAAAAGAAAATATTTTGATAATTGTATTTTAATTTAACAAGGTAATTCAAAAAATCCTATTAATACTACTTGATCAGAATTTATTCAAAGCTGGTTGTATAGAAAATATGAAATTTTTCTCCCATCTAAACCTATCTGTATTAAACATTAAATATTCTGAAAGCTTAATTTAGCCGGATAAATCAATATATCCTGGCTGAAAAATTGAAATTAAGTAGGATAATTCAATATTTTTCTGTACAATATTTTTTTTCATTGAATTTCTGTAAAATATCAATATCAATATGCAATTAAACATAAGAGCATAGCTTTTTTGGGAAATCAGATACATAAAAAAATTGATTAGAGGATGAAATATCAAGTATAATATCATCTCCATGACATATCTTTACCACTAATAACTACTTAGAAATCAAAATATATTTACTTTTTACTATTTTCTATATAAAAGTTCCTTTTAATGATAAAAGTTTGAGTTTTTATGATAAGAGATGACCTCCACTTCTGTAAATCTTTCTGAGATCACTGAAATAGTTCAGTATATTAAATTTGAATATTCTCAATCTGTTTGATTCACTAAAACTCAAGACTCTCCATGGAAATAAGCTACCCCCGTTGTGGAAATCCTTTTATTATGGGATTGGATAAGGAGGTCCTTGAGGGGGAAATTTCAGGTAAAAAGTTTTGAATTGCTGAATGATCCTGAAGCCAATGGTGTTAAGGTGTATTAGCGTACCCTCTGAATATAATAAAGAATCTCCCTATAGAGCTCACAAATCAATATTTTTAAATTGTGGCTTTAAAACTAGTGAATAATTTAAGCAGTCTCTATCATACCTATTCAATAATTAGCTAAATAATTTTTATGATTACTATACATATAAAAATGGCTTGTTACCACTACTTTATAGGTAAGATTTAGATATAAATTTGAATATTGATAAGATATAATAATATGAATTTATGATATTTGATAAAATATGGGATGATTAATTTTTTTTAATGTAATAATATGCAGTATAAGGGTGTTTAATAATATAAAATATAGAATACATTACAGATATTACTATAAGAATTTCTTTTATAATAGAAGGGTGGTGTTTGATATTTATTAGTTTATTTTATAAGGGATCTTATGAAATATATAGCTAATAATATTTGTTGAATAAGAATATATATCCTTCAATAAATGGAGCATTCAATAAAGATAAGAATAATATAGCTATTAATATCAGCTCTGATAATAATAACTTCTTTGAGAAGTGCTCTCTAGATACTATTAATATTTATTCTGATAGCCCGATTTACTCAATATTAAAATCTTTTTTAAATACTGTGAATAATTTCTTCTATCAATCATTTATGACTTTAATATTTTTCTGATAATAATAATTATTAAATATCAAATTATTTTATCAATAGTGTAAATATTTTTTATCAATGATTTATGAATAAAAATATTTATTATGATAATACTATCTATTAGATATTAAAATCTTTGATTAATACTGTAAATAATTCATTCAATAAATGTTTTATGACTACTAATATTTTTTATCATAATACTATTTATTCAATATTAAGATAATTAATTAATAATGTAAATACTTTCTTTTATCAATAATTTATTACTACCAATATTTTCTTCTGAGCTTTATCATCTTATTTTACTAGCTACCCTACTAGAATAGGGATGGATCTCTGCTTTAGATTGAGGACTAAATACTCATTTTATGGTGAGCTACTTCCATGAGCATGGGGGAAAATGAGGGAGAAAGTCCCTCTATTTCTATCCCTTAATGGTGTCATTGGATCAAGATATGACACCATATTTTGAAGCTTCATTAATATCTTAATTAAGCTTTGACATTATTATTGAAAGCCTTGAGGGAATTTATCTGGTTAGAAATATCCAAATGGTGTTGTTGGGTAGAGATATTGCACCATTTGTTTTTCTTAAGTAATTATGTAATATGAGGTGTTTCTGCTGGTGATTATTATGTTTAATGGTGTCATTTGACTTGATAATTGAACTATTTATTTGGTCAATTGCACAATTATCCATTCTCTGGTTCATTTAATCCTAAAAGAATTTATTTGATTTTACTTTGGCTACAAGTTGACTTAGTACAATCATTGCATCATTTATTTCTATTATAATTAGGAATTGATGGAATTCTATCAAGCCTCTTTGGAAACTTATATGAATGAATTCAATTGAAGTTTAATTTAATTTAATATTCTTATACCATGGATTAATACCTTTTTTAGCTCATATTTTACATAGAATTCATTTTGGTGATTGTAATTCTTAGTAATCTAAAGTTTTTGGTGGGTTTAGGGTGAATGTAATGCTACATTTCTCTTTTATATGTAATCTTGAGGTTCTGTCTGTATTAGCTATTTTGTATAACTCCATACAGCTTAATGAATCTTTTATTTATCAAATTATGACAATCTTTAGTTTATATCTATAATGAATGCTAAAATCTTCCTTTATTCAATACTATTCATGTTACTATTTGACTTATGCTATTGTGAAAGTGTCTTTTGAGCTGGGATATCCTAAATTGACCATTTAAATATTGATATTTTGAAATCTTTACCCTCAATGTGATTGAAGGTGGTCCAGACAGGTATGAAATACCACACCATGAGTGAGGGTAGCAGATCCAACCAGCCTTCCAGATCTCCTCATACTGGGTTCTAACTTGCTATTATGATTTATTTTTCTTCCAAGCCATATTTTCCTTATGAAGAAATACTTCATATAAAATAAAGGAAACTAAGGAGATTCTTGCAATCCTGAATAATATATTATTCCAAACCCTTCTTCCATGCCCAAACCAGCAACATTCCAAAAAATTTGAGTCCAAAAAACCATGAAAATTTTCATTTTATATTTCTCAAAATCAAATTATGCTATTTTTCCATTTCCTATCACATCTTACCTTTGATATTTTTCTTTCCTTAAATTTTTCTCATCAGATTTCAATATTTCCGAATAATTACCAATAATGAGCTCCTCTCACTCACAAAAGCAATGAAAGTGGGTATTCTAAATCATTACTCTTTTCCAAAATCTTGATTTATTGCTATTCAAGGAAATTTAATGTCAATCAAGATATATGAATCTTTCTTTAAAAAATTGTAATATTAAGCCAGTAATTCCTTTTGAGTATAAAATTGAAAATCAATTTCTTGTGAACAAAGCCTTACTGGATATACGTTTCTATTTCTCTATACTTAAATTTTTGTTTTGCCTTTGAGCCCCAAGAGGAAAAAGGTTTTGCCTTTCAAAAAATTGAGTATTTACCCATTTTCATGCCTTTTTAGCTTTATAGAAATAGACTTCAGTCTCTGATTGATAAATAATAATATCTTACCATATGATATAACACAAAAAATACACAAAAGTCTAAAAATAAACTAAATCATAAGAATATATTTCATAATCTTACTTGATTCATTAAATTATTAAGAAAAAAATCAAAAATTCTACTTATGTGTGGAAATCAGAATTAACCCACTTTATGAATTTTGTTTTATTCTCCACAGAGGAATGAGAAATATTCAATAAATTGTACCAATAAAAACAGGGGAAAAATTACCATTCCTTCATGAAAAAAAGGATATTTGAATCAATTTTAGTTTCATATATTTCACTTATCTATATAAAGAATAATCTTCTTTAGGGTGAAATTCTGAAAAAGCTTCTGTTACAACCATGGAAATACACCTCTTCGACCTCCATATGGCATAGCCATTTGATATCCAGCTTGTGGAAATTTGGCAATATCCATAATCATTGGCCAAATTGGCCATCTCATCTTTTATGTCCTTTATGGTCATTTCATCATCTGGAGCCAACCGGACCCCTTCACCATCCTCAGGCCTTTCCTGGCCTTTCTCTGCTTTTGGGAACCTTTGGGTATTTTACAGTCAGAAGGGAAAATACATCTTAAAAGCCTGTATTTAGCTTTTCAAGCTTAAAATACAGTTTTGCACATTTTTGTGCACTTTGCGCATTTTTTCTGTATTCAGTCTTTTATGCCATTTTCCCATGTAATATGGGATATATGCCCAAATTGCCACATTGGGAAGTTTGGGGATTAATTTCCAGTTTTGTGCACTTTGTGAAAATACAGTTTTAATACTGTATTAGCTGTATTTGGCCAAAATACCCAAAAACCACTTTGTCTCCTCTGAAGCTACCAAAACCCATTTTTCACCTATATCCTCCTGGCATCCTTCCAAAAGACGTTTGGCCACTTTCACCCTCAAATAACCAAAAGTGTCATAAATGGTGTTATACACCATTATGCATCTTTTTTCACCAGAAATCCAATGGCACCAATATCAAATGGTTATTTAAGCTTTTCATCAGGTCATAAAGTCACATAATCCAGAAGATTCATCAAGGCTCAAGGACAACTTTCAATCTCAAATACAAATGATGCCATCATGCAATCATTGGTTATTCTCATTCACAGTATTCCTCCAAGGGGATACTGGCAATTCATTTTCAAGGGATATTCAAGAGGCAGTTCCAAAGCAATTTCTCAAGAGTGTCAATGCTCCATCAATCCACCTTGGAAACCACATTCATTCAATACAGTCTGGATTTACCAAGACCTGTATTTCAAGAATACACCATGGGAAGATAATTCAACCCAGTTCATTTCCCAATTTGGCAAGGTATACGTTCCATCAGACAATCAATACAGCCTCCACTATTCAATACAGACCAGCTTCCAGCCTAAAGGAGTAAATCTCTCAGCCTTTCACATATACTAGCCTCCTTTCACCCTGGGGGGATTTTGCTCAGCTAATTAGTATATTTTGATTTCATTTTATCTTTATTTATCTTACCTTTTTGTTAAGTGAATACTGATATTGTCAATTCAGTCATTTATCACATCTTTCTTTTTTCTTTCTTCACCTGTCAATGGATATTTGGTGGTCATATCCTTACTAATTCCATTATTAATTTTGGAAGGTTGAAACAGTGATTAAGGAATTACTTGGTTGGCTCTTTGGCTATTTGGCTTCTTATTTCTCTTATTGCCTCTCATTTTTGTACTTGCATATTTCTTAGAGAAATTAATTTCTTTTATTCCATTTTCTTTATTCTTTGGAGTCTTCCAAGTGATTTCCCTGATTTCTGAGTTCCAGGCCACTCTTTTCTTCCCAAGAGCCCCTGTTACAACTTCACATAATATAAAAAATTAGCAGTTAGATTTCAAGGCTTCTAAGAATTCAATTTCAAATAGGAGAATTTCTTATTTGAGTTAAAATTATTTTTTTTATCTAGATATTAAAATATCTCATAATTGCTTTTCCAAAGGGAATTGTTCATTCAGAAAAATACTTACAATTATACAAGTTATTCTTTTAATCCCCTTGTTATACTAACTATAAATCAATTATCCCTGTAATATCCTATGGTGGATAATTATCCTTTTTCAATGAATGAAGAATATAAAATCTACTAAAAATATTTTTGCCCAACATAGATTTAATATTGTATATGTATATTCTCAAACAAACAAATATATCCCCCTTAAAAACTTCTATCAAGTATTATTTCAATTTAATCATATTGAGAAATTTTTAGACTTGATTAAAAGCTTCATAATAATATATTAGTAGAAGTCTCTCACCTTCACCATGAGAAAGGTGGCTACACCTGACAGCAGGTGTTTCATTTGGAAATAAGCTTGTACCCAGCTCAGAATGAACTTGCTCCCTTCCTCTGAAATAGATTGGTCACAGGATTTAGTTGTTGGTAAATATTCCTAGGCCTTCTAAGCCACTGGAATATTGGAGAATTTCCATGTTTTATATTCTATCCGTTCAATTGGATAGAATAGATCTAAGTCAAATCATATTTGATATTTTCAGATCTTGGGATAAGTTAAAAATTGTTTTGATTAGTTATATCCATTTCATAAAAATATCATCTACTATAAAGAATTAACTTACAAAGCTACTTTACTAATTTGAGTAATTCATTTTTCCTCTTGAAGGCCTCAATAAGTCAAGCCCAGGATTGAGAATTTTGAAATAATTTGTTTTTTGAGGTTATTTATGATTAGAATACATTTATTAATATTACTTATGATTTTTTCCTCAAGAGATGAGTTACAAAAAAAGCTATTTTAAGTCAGAACTTTTCCTTAATATCCTTTATAATGGTGAATTTTTAATATAACCAAATTTTCTTGTATTAAAAAGAAAGATAGTCATACATTTGTTTAAAAAAAACCTTTAAAAATAAAAGATATAGAATATTTTTATCTTTCTTGCTTTTTTGAATTGAATTTTTTCAATTCCAGTCTTATTTTGGGTTTTCTATCTGGAAGTTATTTGTGATTACTCATACTTCAACAAAATAATTTTCAGCAGGAAGAGTAATATCAATTCTTGTTAAAAACAAAATTCTTGAATTTTGTTCTTTATGGACTTTTTCAATTTCTTAATTTTTTTATTCATTTTTATTTATTAAATTAGATTCTATAATTTATTGAAGCTATATTTCATAGTTTTCTAATTTAGAATACATTTATCAGGAGTTTACAGTAAAAATATAAAGGATCATTATTTGTTACAGTAATGTACAGTACAGTACATCCTGTAACTGTAAGATTGTTGAAAATTGTCAGCAATCTTACAGTAGAAGGCCTTACTAGCCCCGCTACATCTCTTTCAAATAGAAAATCCATTAAATAAAAATAAATAACCAAATTAACAATAGAAAAAAATCTTCAACAAATCTTCAAAAAAATTAGAAATATATATTTATACATAAATATAATAAGCAGAATAAACATACACAATAGAGCTTAAAATAACAGAAAAAAAATATTTTTCTTAAAAATCAGCATGATATGTCTTGGTACTAATTTCATACTGAAAATTGCAATGAAATTTAATTGTAATGATGAAAAAAAAATTACTAATAAAGAAAACAAACCTTAAGCTCAGCTCTTATGAGTCTTTATACAATCAATTTTTGAAATAATTTTGACCTTTTAATAAATATTCTGAATGAATTTGAACTTTTTTGTATTTATATTTTATCTCTAAGCAATCAACATAAGAGATATTTCATTTGAAAATACAAAACATCATAAGAAGCAATGAGGAATATATTTCTCAATATAATCCTAATAATTTCAGCTGAAAATCTAAAAATTGTGTTCAAATTCCAAGAAATGAGGTCCGAGTCACACATTATTTGTAAGCTAAATGCACATCTTACTGATAGAATTTATCTCAAAATACTGTAAAAGAACTATTTAGCCATAATACTTGTCAAAGAATGTCAAAATTCAAATAAAAGAGTGATTGGTAAATCAAAAAAGAGATCATAAAAATCTAATTATTGCACTGATCTACTCCTAATTTCATTTACAAAAGGATATTATTATTTCTTTAAATGGAAAATAACTTCAGAACATGAACAGAAATCACATTCATGGTTTTCATAGATCTTTACAAGAAATATTTTGTAAATTCCAATGAAAATAATACCAAAATTTGTTTGAATTTCTTGTAAGGCTTTCAGTAATAAGAGGGAGATGCTTGATAGGTGATTGAGACAACTCTTTGAATCTATTTGGACCTGGTTTAGAAGTGATATGTGTATAGCCTCAAGCTTACTTTCAAAGAACTTAAAACTTATTTCTTTCTACTTTCCTTCCAGAATACTAATTGAAGCAAGAACTCAAGCACTTTTTTCATCATACATACCAAAGCTATAAATAAGAAATTTTCCCATATGTGAGGATTTAAATACTTAAGTAAGTTGAATGTATGATTTCATGAACCAAACTTTTCAAACAGCCCATTATTATACCTTTTCTGTTCTTTTAGATAATATTCCTTCTTGTGTTGCAGTTTAACTCATTAAAATTTTGATTACTTTCCCATAGAAGATTTGGAAATGAGTTTTTTAAAAGAGCTTCTTTATGTCAGTTATTTCTTAAGAACACATAAGATAGTAGTTATTACTAAAGAATTAGTTTATTTTTGTCAGAAGTAATTCTTTTTTGAATTACTCTCAAAATATATTTATTAATTCTTAATAATATTTAATACAGGTGTCCCAAATACGTTTTTGAGATTAAATTAAGGTTGAGAGATAATTGAAAAATCTCTTGAATCAATTTTAAAATATGATTTTGTTAATTTTTTAGTATTGATACACTCAAAAATTTATTTTGAAATAATTGAGCTTTCCATGCTGTAAACCAAAGCTATTATATTGAGGTCTCAAGTATAACAATGAATCTCCATTGACACAAATGATTAAAGGTTTGATGAAAAATTCAGTAAACTGACAAAGTCAAAATAATTCAAAAATTAATTCAGAAGAAAGAAAGCTCAATAGATCACTTTGAACTGGAAGAATATCCAATTGTAATAAATTTGAGCTATATTTATATATGCAGGCCACCTTTCTCTAAATTACACACATACTTTCATTTTCTTCATACTTACCATTAAGGTATTAGTTATTTGAGATTAAATAAACTTTTTTGATAGAAATACCACCCTCATTTGATTGAAATGAAAATGAAAAGAAATCAAAAGGAATAATTAGAATATATATTTCTTTTTCTCATATTAAAGTAATACACTTTATAGAAATGGTTGATCATAAGAAACTATATTTTGAAAGGAGTACAAAAAGTGATATATCAATTTATTCCAAGGAGGACAAATATCAAAATTTCAAGCAAAAAATGAGAGAAATTTTGTATGTGGATGAGTAATATCTAGGAAATTATTAGGCCTTTTTTTTCTGAAGATCCTAGTTCCTCTTAATTTAACTGTTGGGATCTTACAATAGAAAAAACTCATCAGCTATAAAATAAAGCCCAAATATTCCTTAATAAATTGTTATATATCTCCTCTATAAGTGACCAAATATACTTTAAAGAAATTTATGGGCTGAAAAATTGGTGATATTAATTTGGGAGGTATTGCATTTGGGTAAGATTTGATTTATGATGAATCTGTGTACTCACATGTCAGAGGTTTTTTCAATTTTAAATATATGATATTACTCAAAGAATGGGAGAAAAAACACTGATGTTATCTCTTTCTAACTAAAACTGGTAATCATCTAAACCAAATTAACTGTGAGATATCAATCCTATATTATGTGATGTATTGAAAGATTCTCAATCCCTTCTGAGTTTTCTTGATTAACTTAGAGTTCCTTTCAAAGGAAAAGGGTTTCACAGGGGCTCTTATGAAATTAAGAGTGGCCTGGCACTCAGGAATCAAGAACTCACTTGGAGGTCTCCAAAAGAATAGATTTCTTAAAATAAAAATAAAAGATTAAAGACAGGTATTCCAAAAATAAAAGAAAAGGAAGCCAATGGCCAGGATAATAAGAAGCCAAGAGACAAAGAGCCAACCAAATGAATCCTCAATTCACTGTATCAACCTGCCAGAGAGAACAATGGAATTAGTAAAGGATATGACCACCAATATCCACTGACAGGCAAAGAAGAAAAGGTGAAAATGACTGACTTAATATTATGATTATTTACTTTAATAAGGTAAAAGAAAATAAGGATAAAAATAAAACCATATATATCAATTAACTGGGGAAAAAGTCCCCAGGTGATGAAAGGTGGCCAGTATATGTGAAAAACTGAGAGGCTGATCCTGGAAGGTGAATCACCTGACTGTACTGTCTGAATTGGTTCAATACAGTTCTGGTCATCTTGAGAATTGAACTGTGTGATTGAATTCCCACAGTGGAATATGAATTGTCCCGATTGGGCCAAGGACATACAGGTATGATTGATTGCTGCCTGTATGGACCAATTGAGTTGTCCAAGGATTATTGAAGTACTTTCTGCCTTGACGACTGATTGAATGATGCATAGCCTCTGAGAATGGCCCTTGGAATAATCCTGAAAGAATTGCCAACCCAACTCCTGCAGGGCCAGGTGGTTGGGGTCCTGAAATGGTCTTCTGATAGCTGCCATGGATTGCCAGACTGATGAGCTGAAGAGTCCTCCTTCAAAATTGGTGATGGATTTTGGGACCTTGATTTGGGATCATTTGATTGGGTACTGAAAACGTCACCATTGGATTGCTGAGCAAAAATGGTGCATAATGGTATATAATACCATATATGCACCACTCCTACATCCTTGAGTATGGGGTGCATGGAGGAATGGGAAATCTTCCCCTTGAGTTGAGGGGAAGAGTGGATTTGAGATGAGCTGGCGACCTCTGGGGGTTACCAGAGGCTATGGCTGGAAATCGGCAACAGGTGGTGCTTGATTGGAAACTGGGTCCTTTGGGTTCTTGGCCAAAATTGGTGGATTTGGGTCCATGGTCAAAAACTGGTTCAGGTGGGCCCACTTGTGGTTTGGGACCCACCTGGCCTTGAAAGCTGGTGGACTGCCCCCTTTGGCCCCTTTTGGCCTCATTGGATTAAGCCAGAAGGGGTGTGAGCCTTAGAGGTATTTTCATATACCCAAAAGACCACAAACAAAAAATTAATATACAAACATAAATAAAATAAATTTATTTACATTATTAAAATAAAAATTGAAATATGAATATTAATTTATATAAATAATCAGAAATTTAATTATAATTCAAAAATAAAAA
This sequence comes from Austropuccinia psidii, assembly GCA_023105745.1. Taxonomy (NCBI): domain Eukaryota; kingdom Fungi; phylum Basidiomycota; class Pucciniomycetes; order Pucciniales; family Sphaerophragmiaceae; genus Austropuccinia; species Austropuccinia psidii. The sequence goes on from JALGQZ010000011.1 coordinate 23,895,045, forward strand.
TACATTAAATTTGAAAATTGTAAAAACACATTTTTACTTGAAAAAATTAAGTAAAAATGAATTTTTAACAAAATAAACCAAAATGAAATAATTTTAGAAAAAAGTTTTTATCATAAATTTCTATCTAACAAATAAACATCTAAAGCTTATTTAACCATTGGATTCCTTATTAAAAATTAGGTGGGGTGACCTCTGAGTGAAATTTTTGTAACTCAACTCTAAATAAGCTTAAATTAAGTTTTTTGTATTTTCTGTATAAAAATTGAAAATCCTCAAAACCTTAATTTAATTCACAACACATTTAGTGTTAATTATCAATTTTTGTGTTAAAATTGAGGTGTTGTGTATATTTTAGAAGTTATGAGGAATTGAAGTATTTTCAATTGAATTTAATTGAATTGTCAAAATGTGCGCGTGTATTACATAAGTGGACTTTGATTTATATATGAGGTGTCAATTATTACAGGAGTGTACTGTAAAACTCAATGGAATTACATATGTAAATTGTAAGTATAATACATGATGAGGAATTAAAGGAAAAAATAAATTGGAAAGATTAAATTTGGGGGGCAAAGGAACTCTAGCTCTAAGGGGGAGCCAGACCCCCAAAATCATTGCTGACAGGCGTGAGATGTCAAAATCAACGCAAAGGTTCATCACTTTTGGCCTGGAATTGAGTCACAGGGTCTGTGACTCAATTGATTATGAGGTTTTGATACCAACCAGGGTAGTTTTGTAAGGTTTGACTATGAAACAATAAGTAAAAATTACTAATATTTTACTTATTGTACTATGAATGTCCTTATAAATGAATTAAATAAGATAAAAAAAATTATAATAATAAAGAATTATTATAATTATGGCATAAAATAATTATATTGTTAAATAAATATAATAATATAATTTATATTGTAAAAATAATATATATATAATAAATATATTAATATAAAATAATTAATATATTTAAAAAACACTTTATTATTGTTACCAACAAATAATAAAGGCGTAAAAAATTGGTTTTTATTAATAAAAAACAATTAATAACGATAATATTACCAATATTAAAGTTATAAATTAATATAAATACTATTTATATCAATTATAGAATTATTGAAAAATAATAATAGCCAAAAATTATTATAATAAGAGAAATAACCTACTTTTAATTCTCAATATGATAATTTTGAATAAATTTATGCCTAGAAATGTAAATACAACTTGTTTAAATTGTAGTTACAATAAATTTTAAGAGGAATTACAAATTTTCTTGATTTTACGTGGAATTAAAGTTTTTTTAAGAGATATTTAAACAAAACAATTAAACATTTCAATAATCATGTCAAAGATGAATATTATTATGAGATGATCTTTGTTCTTTAATAATATAAAAGTTTTGTATATAAAGAATAAAGAAATTACCTTTTTATTTAATGATTTAATGTTTTGTAAGTGTCTGAGGGGAAAACAGAGTAAAAAGAGCTCTATTTATAGTAAATACCTCCCTCCTAGAGTCCAACAGGCTTCTAGTAGACGTGCACTGATAATATCCACTGGAATTGATCAATATTTTAAGGTTTGGTGATGATTACATCATGATCAAACCATCTTATCTCATTATTACGCCATTATTTAGAGTTATCACTATAACTCTAAGTTTGATGACGTCAAGGCTTGGAAGAACCCCAAAATATTTGTATTTTATTAGTTTTAATCATAAGCTAACAGTCTTCACCAATTGTATCACTCATATGACTGTTAAACTTAATTTAAGATTACAGTGAGTGATCATAAATGATCAAATTAAGCTCAAACTTTGATCCTTAATGACTTTTAAGATTTACACGCTACAGCAATTTGGAGAGTTAATTCTAATAGCTTGGCATAGCTTTATTATTCTGCCAAGAGCATTTATTACATCATCAAAACTCTATTTTTGACGATTTTTCTTGTAACTCATCTTTTCTGTTGAAATTTAATATTTTAAACTTCAAACCATGATTTCAAGGGGTTATACCTTGAATATTATAACACAAAATACATCATTCTTCACTAATGAACTAGTAGAATCAAACTGTCTACTTGTTTTTAAGTTTGGACCACTTTCACAACAAAGTGGTCAACAGCTCTGTTGATTTTAATCAATGATCCCTTACAGGTTTTAACCTTGTTTATAGCTTGTGAAATAAGCTTCATTTCTGTATTCCTACAGTAATTATGTGATGACTTTATTTTTGGTTCATCACTCTATCATGCATATTTCAAAAGATATTAGCTAAAATCCTTGAATATATGCATTGACCAAAAAAATTGCATATATTCAGCTTAATTCCTTAAGTATTGACTTTGGAGCTTAGCTTCTTAATTGCTTTATATGTGGCGTTTTATGGAAAGTCCAATGGTACCATTTATATTACATGTTGTTTCATTGGTCTTTGAAATAAATACGGATTTATGTTTTTTATAAGGTATTATTACTTATAACTCATTAAATATTGACTTTACAGATATGCCATAAAAATGGTATATGTGTATTTTACCATGGGGAATCCAATGGTATAATTTATTTCAAATTATTATTCATTGTTTTTTAAGTTAAACCAAGCTTTATGCCAATTTATGGCATTTTTGTAGTTTTAAGGTAATTATTTTTAATGTATAATTATTTTAAATATTTCTTGTGACCTTTTTGGGCATGTGGTCATATCTCAAAGGTTCACATTTTGGTCACTTGATATCATGGTATTCCTGCATGCACTTTTGGTACACCCATACTGGATATCTCACTTTAAGCTTAAAATTCTATTTTGATGTGAGAAATAGGCAAGGGGGACAAAAGACATCAAAGAGAGCCAGGGTACCCAGCTTCTGAGGTCTGAGAGGCATGGACAGCTCAAAATATTGAACCCATGGCTAATCTTGGCTCAATTAGTAAGCTAAAACACTTTGGGAACTTGGTTACCATGTTACAACTACATTAAATCATAAGAAAATAGGAAGTAACGTGCAATTTTGATGTGCCAAGGAGGTAAAGAGCTACTTAGACTCCTGTAACCATGTCAATTCTTAATGACTTTCCATGGATAGACCCTGAAATAGTAATTAAAACCCTTTTTGGACTTTTATCCATTGATTTACCTCATAGCAACCAGTTAAATACTGATATTTGCAATTCTATGTAGAGATGAGGTAAAAACTTCAAAAACTCATTAAAAATACACTTTTGAATCTATCTCTCTGAAGCTTTCAGGACCAATGGAGAACTGTATTATCTATGGTAAAACCAAAAAAAATTATAGTTATATTAGTAAAATTAAACGTTTTCCTTACAGTCCATTTTTGATTATTCTATGTGAAACACTGAATATTCAAAAATTCACAGTAATTACAACCTGTGATGAAATTGCCAATAACATTGATACCTTTGAGAAATCAATGATTATTTTTAGATAAAAGAAGATTTACAGATGTTACTTCTTTTATTCTTAACCATATTGGGGTTGGTAGTCATGTAAAAGCATCAATTAAGTAATTATGATAATCTTACATGACAACAGATGATGCAATCAATAATCCAAAAGAGTTTATTGTTTTCTCACTCACTTGTTTTTCAGTTTGCCCCATTGAACGCCTCTGTGAGCTGTTGTTTACTTAAAAGAGGCCTCCTCTTGCTGTTTTTTCCATATCAATCATCACATTATTCATTATATCATTGTTACCAACAAGTAAGTATTAGTTAAACTTTTCTTAAGTGTTTTATTCTTTCAGAATCAATCAAAAAGATGTGATATCATAGAAATAAACTATATATTGTTGTAATACTGCTATAAAATGATTTTGATCCATCAAATCCACAATTCTATGTCAAATCTCTCTACTTTTATCTTTAATAAGTTCTTTGGAGTATTAGTGAGTAATTTATCTTTAATTATTAAAGTTTTTCTCTAAAACTAGTTTTCTTCAAGAATTATCTTTATAATTATTCTTGCAAAAGATAATTATATATTAAAATAATTTTATTATTAAATTCTTCTTGTAATTGATTCTTGTAGACAATTACTGCTCCCTGTTATAATCACTAATAGTGTATAACACATGAGAGAAATAATTCTTTAGTTATTTTATTGTGGTTATAATAATTCTTTGTTATTATATTTCATAAGAAAAGTCATAGTACTGTTGATCAATAGTAATATTATCAACAGTTTAATAGACACATCTTACATTTGGGTGCCTGGCTGTGTTTTTTTGAACCTTGTACCTTTAATTAATATATTAATTTAAGAATATTTTTTTCTTTCAATTTGAAGTTAAAATCATTTTTATTTTTGAAATTGTTTTAAAATCTTTTTCATTGAGGAATTCTGTCATCCTGTGACTCAAACCCAGAGCACAAGTGTGAACCTTTGAGATATGACCACATACCAAAAAAGGTCACAAGAAATATTTAATATAATTATACATTAAAAATAAGTACCTTAAACCTATAAAAATACCATAAATTGGTATAAAACTTGGTTTAACTTAAAGCCCAATGAATAAACATGTGAAATAAATTATACCATTGGATTCCCCATGGTAAAATACACATAAACCATTTTTATGGCATATCTGTAAAGTCAATATTTAATAAGTTAAAAGTAATAATACCTTATAAAAAACACAAATCCTTATTTATTTCAAAACCCAATGAACCAACATTTGAAATGAATGGTACCATTGGATTCTCCATAAAAATCCACACATAAAACAATTAATAAGCTAAGCTTCAAAATCAATACTTAAGGAATTAACCTGAATATATGCACTTTTTTGGTCAATGCATATATTCAAGGATTTCAGCTAAGATCTCTTGAATTATGCATGATAGAGTGATGAACCAAAAATATATTCATCACGTAATTACTGTAGGAATACAGAAATGAAGTTTATTTCACAAGTTATAAACAAGGTTAAAATCTGTAAGGAATTATTGATTAAAATCAACAGAGCTGTTGACCACTTTGTTGTGAAAGTGGTCCAAACTTAAAAAAAAGTAGACAGTTGGATTCTACTAGTTCATTCGTGAAGAATTATGTATTTGTTATTTCAATATTCAAGGTATAACCCCTTGAAATCATACTTTGAAGTTTAAAATATTAAATTTCAACAGAAAAGATGAGTTACAAGAAAAATCATCAAAAATAGAGTTTTGATGATGTAATAAAGTGCTCTTGGAAGAATAATAAGGTTATGCCAAGCTATTAGAATTCACTCTCTGAATGGCTGTAGCGTGTAAATGTTAAACATTATTAAGGATCAAAGTTTGATCCTGATTTGATCATTTATGATCACTCACTGTAACCTTAAATTAAGTTTAACAGTCATATAAGTGATACAATTGGTGAATACTATTAGTTTATGATTAAAACTAATAAAATCCACGAAATTTGGGGTTCTTCCAAGCCTTTGACATCATCAAACTTAGAGTTATAGTGATAACTCTAAATAATGGCGTAATAATGATGTAATGTGGTTTGATCATGATGTAATCATCACCAAACCTTAAAATATTGATCAATTCCAGTGGATATGATCAGTACACGTCTCCTAGAAGCCTTTTGGACTCTATGAGGGAGGTATTTACTATAAATAGAGCTCTTTTTACTCTGTTTTCCCCTCAGACGCATCAAAAACATTAAATCAATACAATTAAAAAGGTAAAATCTTTATTATTTATATATAAAACTTTTATATTATTAAAGACCAAATATCATCCTATTTTAATCATCAATTTTGACGTGATTAAATCATTTATTGAATTGTTTTTGTTACAAATCTCTCTAAAAACTCATTTCAATGTAAAAATCAGGAATATTTGTAATTTTCTCTATTTTTTATTGTAAATACAATTTGGATAAGTTGTATTTACATTATTTGGCGTAAAATATCTCAAAATTATTATATTAAGTATTAAAAGTAGGTTATTTTCTCTATATTATTCTTTTAATAATTCTTTAGTTGATATAAATAGTATTTATATTAATTTATAACTTTAATAGTGGTAATATTATTTTTATTAATTGTTTTTTATTAATAAAAGACAATTTTTTACGCCTTTATTATCTGTTTGTAACAATAATAAAGTGCCATTAAATATATTAATTACTTTATATTAATATATTTATTTTATTATATTATATTTTAGAATATAAATTATATTATCATATTTTATTGATAATATACATATTTTTACGCCATAATTATAATAATTCTTCATTATTATAATTATTTTTATCTTATTTATTACATTTATAAGGAAATTCATAGTACAATAAGTAAAATATTAGTAATTTTTACTTATTGTTTCATAGTCAAACCTTACATTTGGGGGCCTGGCCATGATATTTACTCTATAAGACCTTTAAAAGGATTCTAATTGGGCTTATCCAATAATAAATTATACTTATAATCATAAAATTCTATAATAATTTTATATTTATTGATTTTAAAAGCTATTGAGGCATTTGGAAAGCAATTGTACTGTCTTACACGTGGTTTTTCACATCCTTAGACTTGCAAAAACTTTCTTTGAGTGACTCTAGTGATTAAAAAAGATATTTTATAAATTAAAAATAGTTTTATAAAAAGAATCATATTCATTTTTATTTTATTCTTTAAAAATAAAAATATTAAAAGCCAATAAAAAAGGTATTTTATTCATTTTAATTTCATTTCTTTAATTATTTTCAATTTCTTTTCTATAAAAAAAAGATATAAAAGCAATTTTTATGTGGAAAATTGCCATATCTTACCAAAAATAACACTTTTATGTAAAAGACTTATATTTATTTGTCTTTTTTAGTGTTTGAAGACAACCAAACCACTGTTTAAAGATTGGTGGAAGAAACTTGTCATAGTTCTCCAACACCAATAATTACCAAAAGAAAGAAAGCCAAGAAATTGGACTTTCCAGGACCCACCATTCAGGACTCTGAAGGTGAGTACCTCATTTATAAATTGCCATAAGAAAATTCCTGTTCTAAAATCCTCTTATTTCTTATTTTTCTTATAATATGACTACCAGAAGAGGCTCCCAATACTCCATCCAATCAGATGGAGCTGGACTCAGAGGTAGAATTGATTCCTCAAAAAGGAAAAGGAAGGGCAATATCCCCAGTGGAACAGAATCCACACAAGTGCCTTATCCCAAAGGCAAGTCCCAGAAATGCCCATGATATCTGAACCTGAATTGTAACTAAGTATGAGTAACTCAAACAGGTACAAATCACATTCAATAGGCTCAAATAGACATTTACATGAGCCAATACAAACAGTACTACACAGTGTACAAGGACAAAGATTGAGAAATGTTGCCTCAAATACACCAAGGAGTGATGAACTCCTGGCACATCCTGAAAAATTTCCTCAAAGAGGCGGAAATAGTGAGATACTCCAATGGATGGAATCCACTATCATCCAAACCTCAAATCAAAAAGATCAAGGAGTATCATGCCAAAAAGAAGGAGGCAACCAAGGAAGAAGCCCCAGTAGCTTCTACCAGCAATCCCCAAGTCAGCCCACTTCCCCAAGAAGGGAAGAAGAACAAGAAAAAGAATTGGAGAAAACCATACTCCCCAAGATCCAAAAAGATGCTATGGACAATGTCTTCAACATGGCCAGAACTTTGATGGAATTCAAAGACAAAGAGGAACAAAGAATGAGACAACCTCATTTCCCAAAGAAATAACCTTGTCTCCTGATGTTGTAAATACTTTAACAGAGCTTAAAAATAGTATTTTACCTCTTAAAGACAGTTTATTATCTTTCCAAGAAATAAATAACAGTTTATCATCTTTGACAAAACTTGTTGCACAAAATAAGAAAGAAATTGATAACATAAAATTTATGATTGAAAATAATAAACCAAAAGTATTAATTGACAATACTCAGAAATTAATACAAGGACAACAAGAGTTGTATAAATACATAAGTGATATCAAAGAAAAAACTTTGACAATCAATTATGATGTGAGTATTGACAATCTTACAGAAAAATTAAACAAATTAAGTATTTCTGTAGAAAAATTTGAATAAAAGACTTCATCACACCAAAAATTACTTTTGGACCATGTGGAAAAGAGTGATGAAGCAAGAATGCATCTGAAAGATGACTTTTTTTTCAAAGTGAAATAAGGCTTATTACTGAAAAAATGGATAAAATTAATGAGGCTAATTTAAATATGCCAAAGTTATCAACACCATTTTCTCACATAAGAAGCCCTGTTAAGCCAAAAGAGGAATTAACAAATCCATTCATAACAGACTTGAGTCACCAAGACAATAACCAAGTCTTAATGAAGGAAGCACCTCAATTGAAAGAATGGCCAACATTCACAGGAGAAGTTGAATATGACCACATGTAATTTATCAAAACAATTGACATGCTACAAGAAGATTATGCCATACCAGATGAATTAATCACTGCAAGATTACATTCATTGTTTGAAAAATCTGCAAAAAGATGGTATTATGGCATAAGGCAAACAAATGGCGAAAATACCTGGTCTTGGTGGAAACAAGAAATAATCACCAAGTGGGCTAATGATGCCTGGAGGTACAAAATAGAAAATGCATTTGAAAATTCTTTCTTTGACCCAGACAAAGACAAACCTTTAACTTGGTTCTTGAAACAAGCTGAAAGACTTAATGCATTGTACCCAGAAATGTCACAAAAAATGGTGCATATGAAAATACTCAAGAAATGTGGAGGAGAGCTAGAACATGCCCTAAGAAGCAGGTGCATAGAACCATGCTCCACAGAAGGGTATATTAATGCACTAGAAGACATAGTTACAAGAACAAAAATTGGAAGGACTTGGAAGAAATTGGACGTTAAAAGCCCAAATAAACCATTTATCAAAAAAGATAAATCAAAAGAATCCTTCAAGCCCAATACATCCAACAATAATGAGCAAAGAAAATGCCATAAATGTGGAGGTATTAGACACTTAGCCAATAATTGCCTTAAAAAGGAAAAGATCAATGAAATTGTGGAAACAGAAAACCACAATGACAAAGCAGAGGAATCTGACTCTGAAAAAGAGTCAGAAGAGTCAGAAAGCTCTGAAAGTGATGAAATTAATATAATTAATGCACAAATTAATAATATTGATATAATCTATGAAGTACTGGATTTTAACTCAAACTTACCACAAGTTGGGACATCTGACACAAACCTGACAAACATACAAGATGCCAAAATGTATAGGACCACACCTGCAAGAGGAATGGGATATACAGCTGGAAAATCAAGTATAAGTATTGTTATGGTTGATAACCAAGAAGGAAAAGTTAACTTAGATACAGGAGCATATTGCACCTGTGTTGGTAAAAGTTATTTAAAAACCATTGTCCCAGACTGGCAAGAAAAACTTATGCCAATACAAGGTGTCAAATTTAGTAGTGCAAGTGAGAGCATGAAGCCCCTTGGAATAATTGATTTAATACTAATTTTTCCTCATCCCTCACAATGTGTTAGAATCAAAGTAGAGTTTGTAGTAATGGAAAACTGTACTAGTAATAACTTCATACTTGGGAATGACTACTTATCAATTTATGGTATAGATATCTCTAACCAAAAGTATAGATATTTTACCATAGGAGACAACAAAAGACAAAAGTTTGGCTTCTTAAATAACAAAAAACAAATCACAGTTATTAAGAATGAAGAGAAAATTTCAGAAAAGGAACTTTTTATATCTGAACAACTTAAAGAGGCAGAATTCAATCAAGAATTAACAGAAAAAATGAAAGAAAAATTGATTGACCTCTTATTTAAGTATAAAAATGCCTTTGCAACTGACAAAGAGCCGCTAGGTGCCATAATTGGACATGAAGTGGATATAATTCTTAATGTGGAAAAACCTTACCCACCTCTATTAAGGAGACCTGCTTACCCAGCTAGTCCAAGGGCTAGAGAAGCCTTAGAGGTACACATTAAAGAATTAATGGACCTTGGAGTACTAAGAAAGGTAGGACATAATGAACAGGTAGAAGTCACTACACCTGTCATTATAACTTGGCATAATGGAAAATCAAGGATGGTAGGAGACTTCAGAGCCCTGAGAACCTATACCATTCCAGACAGGTATCCAATACCCAGGATACATGAGACATTGACACAATTGTCACAAGCTAAGTTCATCACAGCCATGGATGCCTTAAAGGGTTTTCATCAAAATGTCTTAACAGACAATGCCAAAAAACTACTGAGAATAATAGTCCACTGTGGAATTTTTGAATACTTAAGAATGCCATTTGGCATAAAAAATGCACCTTCCCATTATCAAAGAATGATGAATACCATACTTCCTGAAGAATTATCAGAAGGATGGTTAATTATCTATATTGATGATATCATAGTTTGCTCAGAAACTTGGGAAAGTCACCTTACAAGACTAGAAAGGGTACTACAAAAAATAGTCCAAGTGAATATGAAAATTTCCTTGAAAAAGTGTCATTTTGCATACAGTGAATTAAAAGCACTAGGACATGTTGTATCTGGACTTAGTCTAGGCATAGACAAGAATAAAGTAGCAGCAGTACTACTTAAGCCAATGCCTCAAACCAAAAAAGAAATGCAATCATTTCTAGGATTTGCTGGTTACTATAGACAGCATATAAAGGACTTTGCAAAAATTGCTAAATCCTTGTATAAGCTATGTGACCAACAAACAGTCTATGAAATGACAGAAGAAACAGTCAAGGCATATGAGGAATTGAAAAATTCCTTAACAAATGCCCCATTTCTTCTAATGCCAGATTGGAAACTACCCTTCAAACTTTACATTTATGCTTGTGGAGAAGGACTGGGTGCTGCACTACACCAGACACAAATTATCAATGATAAACCAGTGGAAGGACTAATTTGTTTTATTTCAAGACAGATAAAGCCAACAGAAGCAAGATATGGAGCAAGCCGAATGGAATGCCTCTGCTTAGTGTGGGCTTTAGAAAAATTAAATTACTATTTAGATGGAACAGTATTTGATGTGATTACAGACTGTAATGCTGTAAAATCTCTATTAAATATGAAAACTCCAAATAGACATATGCTGAGATGGCAAATTGCTATCCAAGGATATAGAGGAAATATGACTATTGTTCATAAATCTGGCAATATTCATAAAGATGCAGATGGTCTTAGCATATGGGCTCTAGCAAATACCCCTGACAATCCAGCATGGGTACCACAAGAAGAACACCATATAGAAGGAATATGTGTTACAGACATTGGCATAGAATTCTTTAACCAAGTTAAAGAAAACTATAAGATAGACAAAAATTGCCATATCTTAAGCCAACCTCTAATGAAAGACTGCAAAGACCCATCACTTTCATCAAAACTAGATGAAACATGGAAAAAGGCATATGATGAAGGAAGATTCCACCTCCTTGATGGAATCCTTTACCATAGAACAAAACACACATGTGTTATGGCCTTAACAGATAGAACCATGATAAACACTATTTTACATGAGTGTTATGATAGTGTTGCAGCTGGACACCTTTCAGAAGACAGGACACTAGAGAGGGTGAAAACCTGCTCTTGGCGGCCAAATTGGAAGAAAGATGTTATAGAATACTGCCAAACCTGTGACAGATGTCAAAAAGCCAACAGAGCCACAGGAAAGAAATTTGGAATGATGATCCAAATCCAAGAACCAAAATCCCCTTGGGAAATAGTTCATATGGATTGGGTAACAGCATTACCTCCAGGAGGAGACAGAAGCTATAATGCATGCCTAGTATTGGTTGACAGTTATAGCAAAACTCCCATGTTCCTACCATGTCATAAAGATGACACAGCTATGGACACAGCCATAATGATATGGAATAAAGTTATTAGCCATACAGGCTTATTCCAGAATATTATAAGTGACAGAGACCCAAAGTTCACTTCAGCATTATGGACAAATCTCCATAACTTGTTTGGGACAAAGTTATCATTCTCAACAGCTTACCATCCTCAAACTGATGGTTTAGCAGAAAGAATGATACAGACCTTAGAGGACATGATCAGAAGATTCTGTGCTTATGGGCTAGAATTCAAAGATTCTGATGGTTTTACCCATGATTGGTGTACACTAATACCAGCTCTTGAACTGGCATATAAAACATCAATCCATTCTTCTACTGGCAAAACACCAGCAATGCTAGAAAAAGGTTGGAATCCAGGACTTCCTTATGATACCCTCAAAAAGGACTTAGTGGATATACATCCAACAGCAAGCAGCTTTAGGATAATGCTTGACAAAACAAGACACCATGCAAACAGATGTATGCAAGACTCTTTCAAATATGCAAAAGAAAGATGGGATAAAAGTCATAAGCCACCTGATTTCAAAATAGGAGACTTGGTCCTAGTATCAACCCTTAATTTCAATAACATAAAAGGCCCAAAGAAATTAAAAGATTCCTTTGCAGGACCATTTATGATAAAAGCACTTCATGGACCCAATGCTGTGCAATTGGAACTCACAGGTAAGTTAATGAACAAACACCCAACTTTCCCTGTAAGTCTGATAAAACCTTACGGTTCAAGTGACAAGGAGTTATTTCCACTAAGAAATAAACCCCCACTTGAAATTCCCCCCTTGCAAGAAGGAGAGGAAAAGAAAATAGTAAAAGTCCTTAAAGAAAGAAGGACAAGAAACAAAAAAGAAAGGGAATACCTTGTAAGCTATAGAAATTCAAATCAAGAAGATGAATGGCTACTTGAGAAATATATAACAAATGCTGATAAACTACTAAGAAGGTTCAGACATGAAAAAAGCCTCAAAAATTTTAAAGTTAAGCATTATTGAGCTTCAAGACTAACAAAGTCTATTGAAGAGGTAGGACAGTGGATGATACCCTAATTACACATATCAGATTGTGGTACAATTTTTTTGGTGGTAGGGAATGTGAAACTTTGAGATATGACCACATACCCAAAAAGGTCACAAGAAATATTTAATATAATTATACATTAAAAATAAGTACCTTAAACCTATAAAAATACCATAAATTGGTATAAAACTTGGTTTAACTTAAAAACCAATCAATAAACATTTGAAATAAATTATACCATTGGATTCCCCATGGTAAAATACACATATACCATTTTTATGGCATATCTGTAAAGTCAATATTTAATAAGTTATAAGTAATAATACCTTATAAAAAACACAAATCCTTATTTATTTCAAACACCAATGAAACAACATGTAAAATAAATGGTACAATTGGATTCTCCATAAAAATACACACATAAAAAAGTTAATAAGCTAAGCTTCAAAATCAATACTTAAGGAATTAACCTGAATATATGCACTTTTTTGGTCAATGCATATATTCAAGGATTTTAGCTAAGATCTCTTGAATTATGCATGATAGAGTGATTAACAAAAAATAAAGTCATAACATAATTACTGTAGGAATACAGAAATGAAGTTTATTTCACAAGTTATAAACTAGGTTAAGATCTGTAAGGAATTATTGATTAAAATCAACAGAGCTGTTGACCACTTTGTTGTGAAAGTGGTCCAAACTTAAAAAAAGTAGAAAGTTGGATTCTACTAGTTCATTCGTGAAGAATGATTTTTTTTATTATAATATTCAAGGTATAACCCCTTGAAATCATAGTTTGAAGTTTAAAATATTAAATTGCAACAGAAAAGATGAGTTACAAGAAAAATCATCAAAAATAGAGTTTTGATGATGTAATGAAATGCTCTTGGCAGGATAATAAGGTTATGCCAAGCTATTAGAGTTCACTCTCTGAATTGCTTTAGCGTGTAAATCTTAAAATTTATTAAGGATCAAAGTTTGATCTTAATTTGATCATTTATGATCACTCACTGTAACCTTAAATTAAGTTTAACAGTCATATAAGTGATAAAATTGGTGAATACTATTAGTTTATGATTAAAACTAATAAAGTCCACGAAATTTGGGGTTCTGCCAAGCCTTTGACGTCATCCAACTTGGAGTTATAGTGATAACTCTAAATAATGGCGTAATAATGATGTAATGTGGTTTGATCATGATGTAATCATCACCAAACCTTAAAATATTGATCAATTCCAGTGGATATGATCAGTACACGTCTACTAGAGGCCTGTTGGACTCTAGGAGGGAGGTATTTAATATAAATAGAGCTCTTTTTACTCTGTTTTCCCCTCAGACGCATCAAAAACATTGAATCAATACAATTAAAAAGGTAATATCTTTATTCTTTATATATAAAACTTTTATATTATTAAAGACCAAAGATTATCTTATTATAATCATCAATTTTGATGTGATTAAATCATTTATTTAATTGTTTTTGTTAAAAATCTCTCTCAAAACTCATTTCCACGCAAAAATCAGGAGTATTTGTAATTTTCTCTATTTTTTATTGTAAATACAATTTGGATAAGTTGTAGTTACATGATTTGGCGTAAAATATCTCAAAATTATTATATTAAGTATTAAAAGTAGGTTATTTTCTCTTATTATAATAATTTTCTCTATATTATTCTTTGAATAATTCTTTAATTAATATAAATAGTATTTATATTAATTTATAACTTTAATATTGGTAATATTATTGTTATTAATTGTTTTTTATTAATAAAAAACAATTTTTTACGCCTTTATTATTTGTTTGTAACAATAATAAAGTACCATTAAATATATTAATATATTTATTTTATTATATTATCATATTTCATTGATAATATACTTATTTTTACGCCATAATTATGATAATTCTTCATTATTATAATTATTTTTGTCTTATTTATTACATTTATAAGGACATTCATAGTACAATAAGTAAAATATTAGTAATTTTTACTTATTGTTTCATAGTCAAACCTTACAACAAGCATGACAGCCAAAATACCATAAACCAATGGTATAGCCAAGATACCACCAAAGCATGGAGCTGAGCCAAATCAGCTCAAAAGGTATCAAAAGAAAGAGGAAACTCACCTCTTTCTGAAAATATAAGTCCCATCACCATAGGACAAGAAATAACAAAGATATTCCTGCTCAAAGTTATTGCTGAGCATAAACCTTAATTTTCACCTCCCATCTAAAATCTAGAAGGGGAGGCTTAACCCCATAAAATGGGTACTCACAATGAAGCTCTTAGCCAGGGCTATCCAATGGTACCAGCCAAACTGAGCTAGCACCAATATTACTGGAGTTATGGTCAATTTCAGGCCAAATAAGGGTGAACAAAACATTCACCTCTCATCTAACTTCTACAGTTTTAGTGTGGGAAACTTGAAGTGGGGTCTTTTTGGAAAGAGCACAACCAGGGCCATCTGATGGTGCCATCCACTTCTTCATATCTCAACTATAACAGAAGCTATGAGGCACACAGGCTCAATACAGCTTTTTGCCCAAACCACGCCTATGTACAAAAAACCTTGTACATGGGATAACTTAGTCATATTTAATGATAACCATACCAAATTGGGTATCATTGTGTAGAGCTCATACAGGGCTATCCAATGAACCAACTTTGAGCATGATATCTCAAAAACAGACAGAGTCATGGCCATTTGAAAGTTATAATCCCACAGTATGACCAATACAGCTGTATTATGACAGGATACAGTTGTACTCTGATTATGAGGTGTCAAACAGACAAAGAAGCATGTTAATACTTCAATACCTCATAAGTAAGTCAATACTGGGGTCCCATAAAGTTTCTGTACAGCATTCTACACATCATACACATCAGAATCAGGCTGTGAGGTCCCCAGATGAAAGTTTTCACCCTGTATTGGTGAAAAATGCCCAGATGTGGTTTTAAAACCACATCTGGGCCCAAGAAAGGCTATACTGGCTGTTTGCAAACCACGAGCCAGTCCTAGAGAGTGAAAATTCTTCACTTCCTCTATGTGGAAAGGTCTAGCACCCTTTCCACCCCATTTCAGGATAAAAGGAGGCTTTTCCACAGCCAGAATTGTCTCCCCATCCTGCTCTTAAATAACCTACGTAGTAAACTGTCAAAAACAGTTTTACTCTTGGTTAAATAATCAGGTATAATTATAATCTTTAATTATTGTAACCCAACAGATAAAGCTGCACCCAGGGCTTTCAATAGCGCTCACCACAACTATACCCAGTATAGTAAAGCCCTTTAATTTTATTTTAAACCATCTTAAAACTTTTTACATCTTTTGAAAATCATTCTTACAATGTCACAAACATAGTCAAAGTTGTAATTAGCCTACTTACATCTTTGTCATAGTTTCATCCTGACACTGTGACTCAAAACCAGAGCACAAGCATGACAGCCAAAATACCATAAACCAATGGTATAGCCAAGATACCACCAAAACATGGAGCTGAGCCAAATAAGCTCAAAAGGTATCAAAAAAAATAGGAAACTCACCCCTTTCTGAAAAGATAAGTCCCATCACCATGGGACAAAGAATAACAAAGTTATTGCTGAGCATAAACCTTAATTTTCACCTCTCATCTAAAATCCAGAAGTAGAGGCTTAACCCCATCAAATGGGTATCTAAAATGAAGCTCTAAGCCAGGGCTATCTAATGGTACTAGCCAAACTGAGCTAGAACCTGTATTACTTGAGTTATGGCCAAATTCAGGCCAAATGAGGGTGAACAAAACATTCACCTCTCATCTAACTTTTGCAGTTTTAGCATGAGATACCTAAAGTGGGGGCTTTTTTGAAAGAGCACAATCAAGGCTATCTTATGGTGTCATCCATTTCCCCATAGCTCAATTAGAACAAAAGTTTTGGGGCAAATAAGCTCAATACAGCTTTTTGCCTAAACCACGCAAATGTACAAAAATCTTGTACATGGGATAACTTTGCCATATTTAATGAGGTACCTTTGTGTAGAGCACATACAGGGCTACACACCAAACCAATTTTGAGGTTGATATCTCAAGAATTGACAAAGTTATATCTGTTTTAAGGTCAGATTCCCACCTGCTGTCATATACAGGCTTACCATGGGATAATGTCCCGTAATCATGAATATGAGGTGTCAAATAGATGAAGAAGCTTGTTTTTACTTCAATGCCTCATATTTCAGGCAATACTGGGGTCCCATATAGTTTTTGTACAGCATTCTATGCATCATACACATCAGAATCAGGCTGTGAGGTCCCCAGATGAAAATTTTCACCCTGTATTGGTGAGAACTGCCCAGATGTGGTTTCAAAGCCACATCTGAGCCCAATACAGGTTAATGAAGGTCTTTGCAAACCACAATCCTGTCTCAGAGAGTGAAAAAATCTTCACTTCCTCTATGTGGAAAGGTGTAGCACCCTTTCCACCCCATTTTAGGATAAAAAGGAGGCTTTTCACAGCCAGAATTGCTTTCCTCATCCTGCTCTTGAATTCCTAGGTAGTACAACTGTCAAAAACAGTTATACTCTTGGAAAATAATCAGGTATACTCTTAATTTAGAAGTATTGTAGTCTTTATTATTTTAATCCAACAGGTAAAGCTGCACCCAGGGCTTTCAACAGCGCTCAACACCACTATTACAAAATAGTAAAGCCCTTTTATTTCAATTATAAACCCTTATCATCAATAAATACCTTTATTTTATCACTTTATCCCCGTGTCACAGTCAAATTTAAAGTTGTAACTAGCCTAATTACTGCTTCTACATAGACTCAACCTGACATTTTGGGGGCCTGGCCGTGTTTTTTGACCATTTTGGACCTTATAAGTGAGTTTTTTACTTATTTTATTTTTTAGGTGTAATTATTTCTTAAAAATATATATTTATTATATATTTATCCTTATACTCATATTAAAAAGAGTACTTGTCACGTGGCTAATAACCACAAGACCCTTATTTTTGGCGTGTTTTGTGTATAAAAACACTTTTAGCAATTAATACAGTCTTATTTTTTAATTAAATTAAGACACCTAATACTGATTAACCAACAGTTGAGGCATGGTTGGGTAGATTGTTAACTCAATTACCCTCTTACATACCACTTTTTGACAGTTTATACTTGCTAATTACAAATTATTCTGTGAGATATTGGTATACAAACAGTATACCAAATATCAGTAAGCTGTATTTCTGACGTGAAATTGTTAATTCAATCACACTGTCATTGTACAAGGGCATATTGTAGTAATATACAAGCCCAGAGGCCATTCTTAGACGTGCAAATAGCATTTTAAGAAGTCTTAACTGACATTAAGCCCTCTTTTTCCTGTTTTATTTCAGTGGAAGATAACTTCATACCACTAGAAAGCCAGTCACAGGCCAACACACCAGTGACACCCTCAGAGCCCGAGGGCAGCAGAGGCACAGTGAAGGCCTGATAACAGCAAAGAAGTGGACACCCATTGCCACACAGAAGAGTAGAAAACCACAAAATTCTGCTTCTATACAAGGTAAACCAACCTTGATAACTTGTACAGGGAAAATTACTATAATTAACCCAGTTGTAACCTCTTAAGGTAAATTGCCCAAATCAGCAGACAACAAATTTGTACAAGGCACAGTCAAAGGTAAATACCATAAGAACATAAAGTTTTTGACTTCTTGCAAACACTAACACATCACCTGTACACCTCAGAGATCTTGGCTTCCAAAGGAACCAACCAGAGGACAGAGAAGGCTTGTCCAGAACCAGAAGACCTGCAAGAGGACACCTTGGACACAGTAGTGGATGGCAAAACAATGAGGGAGATAATATCAGCCCTGCCATTCACACTCCAATTCAATGGAGACCTCAAACAAGAGGACTGGAAAGACATGGATCAAGTTCTTCAGCTCCACCAACTCCTCAAGGACCTATTCCAATGGAGCATGGACAACAAGAGGTTCAACCTGGCATCTCACTGGGAAGAACTTGGAGAAAGTTGCCAGAAGATCTGTCTCAAAGAGATAGACTTCAAAGACCTTATGGTAATCACCAAAGGTTGGAATCCTACCAGGAAGTTCAGACTCCTGGAGGCAAGCGCACATAGGATAAGGGAGAATCAAGCCACTATCCAAGCTATAGAAGAACAGTTAACCCAGACAGGGCCTACTCAGATTCCTTCAGGCTCACAAGGAGCAGGCCAAATCAGCTCTCCAGTGGCTTCACACCATTCAGACACAAACAGATCAATGACCAAGAGTCACCACTCTTCACAATTCCAGGAGGTTTCCAGGAGAAGAAAAGGATACAAGGGGAAAAACAAGACCTCTTTCAGCCAAAGGCAGAAAGAATCAGAACCCATGATCCAGAAGTTGTTGTATTTGGTGAAAGAAGTGCACAAGAACCAGAAGTAGTTGTAAACCACTCTAGAATCAGTAGTCCTAGTAATAGAAACATTACCCCCACTCAGACTGAACATAACATTGTCACATCTGAGAGTAACATCAACAGTGATACACTGTGGTTAAAAATGTCCCAATATGCTGAGCAATCTGCAAAACAGTTTGCAGAACTTGAATCAAGCCATGAGAGGATGAAGAAATTAACAGCCTCCATGGATAAAATAATTAAAAATCTTCAAGAAGGACATGCTCAATTGAGCAAAGCCTCTGAAGAAACCAACAAAAGACTGAATCTAGTCTTTGAAGAACAACACCACAGCAGAAGGGACAGGGATTTTCTGGACCAAGACATAAATAAATTGTTTAATGTCTACCATAGCTTGAAGCCCCGGCCACAAGGCTAAGTTATGGAAAATCCATATCAACCAGATGCCATGTTGATGAATAAGGCAAGATCTCCGTCACGACACCAGGATGGAGATGGCATGTCTTATTCAGAGAAGGAAGCCTTGAAACAGCTTCCTGAGGCCTCAAGCTGGCCCAGATTCTCTGGAACTCATAGATTATATTGATGTACCAAGCGTACCAGACTACTGGATTACTGCATTTAAAGTTCATGCTAGTATATGGTACACAGAAATGAAAGAAATCCATGTCAGAAGGAACTGGCCATGGTGGAAGAGTCAAATCATCCAAAAGTACATTAATAGAACTTGGATATGGCAAAGGACCATGTCATTTGACAATGACAAATACTCTGTGGACAAAGATCCATATGAGTGGTGTCTTAGACAGTCTAAAAGACTTAAAGCCATTGACCCTCAGATGAAAATCCAAATTAGGAATCACAAACTTCTGACACAACTGCCAGGAGAACTAGAGAATGCATTAAAATGCAGATGCAACCAAAATTGCACTCTAGATGACATTGCTAATACCTTACAAGACATAAGGAAAAGAACCAATATAGGGAAATTCACCCCATATAAGAGCAGTGGTTTCAAAGAGAAACAACCTTTCAGGGTGGAATTTAAAGACAAACCCAGAGAAAGGGTGGCAGAAGTGACAAAGAAGAAGAATTCTTGTCACAATTGTGGTTTAACAGGCCACTATGCCAACAACTGTCCAAAGGCAAAGAAAAAAGTCTATGCCATTGAGAAAGTCCCAGAGGAGGAATCCCCAACAGAGGATTCTGAATCAGACTCCATGGGTTATGCCATCAGAGAACTATCTGATGATGACCAAGACCCAAAGGAAGAATTTCTAGTAGAATACCAAGAGGAAACCCCACTAAAAATTCAGGACATACAGTTGGAAGCAGGCATGCCACAGGATACTGCCAATAAAAACTTGTGCAAACACACACAAGATGCACAAACATTCCTGGTTACACCAACCAAAGGAATTGCATATATACATGGAACAGCCACTAAAATGACTGTCTGTATTGACAATGCTCATCATCCATTGATCATTGATAGTGGGGCACACTGCTCCATAGTGGCCAGAAGTTATCTGGATAACTATTTCCCAAATTGGGAAAAACAGCTCTTGCCCACCAAGGCAAAGAACTTTAAAAGTGCCTCAGGGAAGATGACTTGCATTGGTACAATTATCAAAGAGATAATTATACCCCACAGGAAGGGTAATATCAGACTCAACCCAGAGTTTGTAGTGCTTGATGATGCCCACATCCAAGGGTTCTTACTGGGAACAGACTACCAGAGGATGTATGGCATAGACACTTACAATAGTAAAAACAGGCATATTACCATTGGTACCAACAAAGAAAAGAAATTTCCACTTGATATATACCAAATCTCTACCCATGACCCACTAGAGGAACTACTGAATGAATTCAGGGAGGGACAGTTTAGCACTACCCTCACCAGTAAACAAAAACTAAGTTTACTGAAGATGCTGAGGAAGAACAGGCCAGCATTTGCCATTGGTGAAGAACCATTAGGCAAGATCAAAGGCCATGATATAGAGCCATATCTGGATGTGGAAAGACCTTATCCACCCATGCTTAGGAGACCTCCTTATCCAGAAACCCTGGAAACCAGGAAAGAAATTGAAAAACACATCAATGAACTCCTGGACATGGATGTCATCAGGAATATTGGACATAATGAAATAGTGAAAATCACCACCCCTGTTCTAATCACCTGGCATGATGGCAAGTCTATACTGTGTGGAGACTTCAGAGCTCTGAATAACTACACAAATGCAGACAGGTACCCTATACCCAGGATACCTCATGCCCTGGATAAACTGGCAAAAGCCAGATACGTAACCAAAATGGATTGTATGAAAGGCTTCCACCAAAATGGAATCAAACCAAACTCCATGAAATTACTCAGAATAATATGCCATATGGGCATATATGAGTACACCAGGATGCCATTTGGCATCAAACATGCACCAGCCCACTTCCAAAGGATGATGGACACAATATTTCAAGAAGAAATATTGGAAGGCTTGATGGTGGTATATATTGATGATATCATTATATACTCAGAGACATGGGAAGACCATTTACATTAAATAGAAAGAGTGGTAAGAAAATTTACACCCATCAATCTGAAAATTTCACTGAAAAAGTGTAATTTTGGCCAACAAGAGCTACTAGCTCTAGGACATAAAGTCTCAGGTCTTAGTCTGGCAATTGACCAGAACAAAGTAGCAGCAGTACTGCAAAAGCCAGTACCAAGGAGCATCAAAGAGATGCAATCTTCCTTTGGGTTTGCTAGCTACTATAGAAACCACATCAAGAATTTCGCACACATAACTAGTAGTTTATACAAGTTATGTTCGAAAGATGTAGTTTTTGAAATTACCAAGGAAAGAAGAGATGCATATAAGAGGATCAAACATGAACTCACAAATGCACCTGTACTCATCTTGCCTGACTTTGAACTACCATTCAAGTTATATATAGATGCAGCATGTAGCCAAGGCTTAGGAGCAGCCCTTCACAAAAGACAAATTGTGGATGGTGAACCAAGAGAGGGAGTAATATGTTACATCTCTAGGCAACTGAAAGATTCAGAAGCCAGGTATGGGGCCACCCAGACTGAATGTCTATGTCTAGTCTGGGCTCTCAAAAACCCCATTATTATCTGGAGGGTTCAGTTTTTGAAGTCTACAAAGATTGCACAGCCTTGAAGTCTTTACTGGACATGAAGACTACAAATAGACACATGCTGAGATGGCAAATAGCCATCCAGGAGTATAGAGGGAACATGACCATCATATACAAAGAAGGTAAAATTCATACCAATGCAGATGGCCACTGGATAATGTCAAGAGCAATCCAGCTTATGACCCTGAAGTTGCAGCCAAGATCCCTATCCATTTCATGGAAATAGATAGGAGGAAGAACTTCAGATTTTCTGAATGGGCACCAGAAAGTGGTACCCTTGACAGTGGAAACACTGATTCAGAGGGAACAGAAACTCTCATATTTGGAATAAGTTCTTCAGAACTGCACAATGAATTTTTTA
The DNA here is from genome assembly GCA_023105745.1 of Austropuccinia psidii. Lineage (NCBI taxonomy): Eukaryota > Fungi > Basidiomycota > Pucciniomycetes > Pucciniales > Sphaerophragmiaceae > Austropuccinia > Austropuccinia psidii. The sequence goes on from JALGQZ010000011.1 coordinate 23,917,840, forward strand.
GCACAGTACTAAAGTCTTATGCCAAACACAAACAGTGTGGCATATTACTACAACTCCTTCAACAAAAGTACAGGAGTCCAGAACTGGAATCCCAGCTGGAAGAACCCTGGTTGAGGGCCTACAAGGATAACAAGCTCTTCCTTGTGGATGGTCTGCTTTACCACAGAGAGAAGCACACAAGTGCACTCACAGTGGTGGACAGAGACCACATCTCCCTGATCCTGCAGGAATGCCATGACTGCCCCTATATGGGACACATGAGTGAAGACAGGACCAGAGAGAGGGTAGCAAGCACAGCTTGGTGGCCCAAGTGGGAACAAGAGTTGAGTGAATGCATCAACACTTGTGAAAGATGCCAAAACAAAAATAGAAAACATGGGAGGAAGTATGGGTTACTCCAACATATAGAAGAACCTAAACACCCATGGGAGACCATCAATATGGACTGGGTCACAGGACTTGTCCCAGGAGGCAAAGAAAACTACAATGCCTGCCTAATCATAGTTGATAGGTTCAGCAAGACACCGGGGCGAATCTTGTGTCAATCGTCGGCGATTGACTTCACGTCAAGCAAACGTCAAGCAGGATGAAAGTCGAGCTCACGTCAAGCGAAAATCAAGCGAACGTTGAGCACACGTCACACTCTGGTCTTACACCAAATCCTGTGACATCTAATAATATTGGTTCCCCTGTGCCTTCAACTCAGATTCCTTACCACCTGATCATCCCACAACCGTCCGATGATTGGTAAAAATTACACCAGACCCGCCTGTTTGCACACACACACATCAAAGATGTCCTTCAGCCAGTCTTGATGTAGGCGGGGGGTTTGACTTCACCAGGTCATCCATGAAGTGTGCGTGTGCATGCGTGGGGGCGGGTGCGTGGGCGTGTGCATTGGCGCATGCGGGTGGGTGTGCGTGTGCATTGGTGCGTGCGGGTGCACATGCGGGTGTGGGTACGCAAAAGCCGATTCCGCTTCCAACATGATGATGGCGCAGTTAGAAATTTTGGATGCTGTGAAGGGTGAGTGTGTGGGTCATTTTATCATTGGACTTGGCTTATTCACACTGTACCTAATGTCAAAATAGTAAGTTCTTTGTGGCAATGTGAAATAATGGGCTTTGCTTGTCACAATGGCATGTCTCTGTCACTAAATTTTGAGGCAATTATTTCACTAGCAAAATTGCTAATGAATCTGAGAGATTTGCATTTTTGTAGACTAAATATCATGAAATAACGGCTTTATCATTACAAGCAGTCCACATGACAGAGCTTTGTTATCATACAATCCACAGTTACCTTCTATTTCTTCTTCAGATATAATCAAGTGTCCATCATCAAAACCAACAGCTTTATAAATATTCAGATGTGGCCAATCTGGTAGGAAATTCACATCAATCTTCAAAGGTTTTAAAATCAGAAAGTTATTGTTCAGTATGCTAGATGGCTCAGAGACTTTGAAAATGCTATCAATAATACCAAATTGTCGTGAGTTGCCCCTCAGAAAACATATCACACTGTTTCTGATATTTTTGGATTCAGTTGAAAATATATTGTTCCCAATATTAATGTTTGAAACTGGAAAATACCAAGGTGAGACAATCCTTGAAGTGGGAGGACTTGTGGATTGCACGGTAGTGTCTAAGCTGATCCAATCAACTATTTCCCTTGTTGCATGAAAAGTCTGTAAGTACTCAACCAGGCAATCATAATTTTGTTGGTCATGGCGGGATGGCTTGTTATATTTATGGTGATTGAACACGGCAGGTGGCTGTGATTCGAAAAGCTGTTTTATTTCACATGGCACAGATGGGGATTTCAGGAGAACGGAAAGGTTGGAACATCGACAGATATGTTGAAGTAAGGTTTTATCTATATCATCTATTCAGAGTTGCAAAAAGTTAGTCTTATTCAGTTCAGGTGTTTAATCAATGTGAATATATTGATCTTATTAATTGACATACATATCTTGTTATTTGCTGGCATCTTTGCAAATACTCCAATCAAGCGCTCATAACCCCATGTGGCTGAGGCTTGTGCTGGGCCCCAACGTTGGAAGAGTTCGGGAATATGATCAGCAAAATGATGATTTGGTTTACTTTTCTGTTTTGGGAACAGGTGTTGATTGGAAAGGCGGAATTTTTTCCAATGTTCAGCAAATGCAGTCGCATCATCTATTGAAACAGTCCAGCTTGTGGCAATGTTGATAGCACTAATCAAATGGAATGTATTCTTGGCTAGTTCATTTGCAAGTTCTTCTGACTGACCCATTTTTCTTTGAGTGTTGGCAGATTGGTGTGCATCTAATGACATCTGTTGACTGAGCATTAGAAATGGAATATAGACCTTATATAAGAGAGCCCATTCAGCGTCTTTTAAGCTACCATGAGAGGGGGAACCCATTTTGCGGGGAACTCTTGTCCATGATGAGGGAATTATGGTCTCAGATATGATTTGTCGGAGATGCTCAAGAGCCTCACCCTTGATCTGGTGATCGCTCAGTGCAGTGATATCCAATTCAGAGGGTATTTCAGAAGTGGGGATGTAATCGGCATCAAATGAAGGAATCTCCGCAGAACCACTAGATGGATGTTCTGTGTGAAGGGTGGGCATTGGGAAGTAGTGGGGAGTGGCTCATTTATTATTTTTGCTGTGTCTCTTCTCAGGGAGCGGGCCTCTCTCAATGTGATTTTATCAAGAGAGCTGTTGGAGGTCATGGAATCTGAGTCTGAACTGTTGGTGTCATTGGATTTCCTGCGGGACCTGAAGTAAATTTTTGATTTCGCCTCTGGAATGCACAATTTGAAAGTTGCATGATCCTTCAAAATTCCAAGTATTAAATTATGCATTATGTCAAGATTAACCATTCTGGTTGCATCCCAATACGGAAGGTCTTCCAAAATTGAATATCGCACTCCATACTCAGAGAAAATTGCTTGTCTTTGTTGTGGGGTTGCCCAAAGCCATTTGGCAATGGTTGATTTATGACTTTGGTATGAGCGCGTGTAGTGAAATTGAGGACCAATTTCTTCAATTTGAGCTTTGTGAATGGTGCAAAAATTACAAAAGTGGTTTCCTGAATGGGAAATGAATCCAGTAAGCTTGCGCATGGCAACCACATCCGCAATGGCTGTGAGGATGGCAACACGGATAAAGGATCCTGATGGACCTGTTGAGGTGGGTGCAAAATGGTAACCTTGCCATAGCTCTTTGAGCTCGTTGATGAGTGGCATTAATAGATAATTCAATTGAAGCGCAGTTGGCTCCTTTGGACCAGGGATGATTCCTGCAACATAGACATTCTCGGGCTTCAATCTTTCACTTGGGGGGAGATTAAGACAAATAAGCATGATAGGTCCAATGCTAGCCAACCGGGTTGACTTTCCATGTGCATTAAACCAGTCCACATATATGGAGAATGCCAATGCACCAGGAATGGACATGAATGGGGGGTCATGGATATTTCTAGTGCCAGTGAAGCGTCTCCAGACCAATCCATCCCAGACGTCACGTTTTGGGGAATCTTCGGGAGTTTGGGATTGTTGATGTTGATGCAGAATGTCCATAATTCCAGCCCGCTGGAGAAATCTGGCAAGCCAATTTTTGAATGGTTGATAAATGAAATGTTTTGTTGGTATAAATTTTTGCTTCATGTTGGTTGTGTTTTGGGTGTGGGGTTCAGATGAATAGATGAATTTGCCTAATGATTGTGTGCAAGGGGGATCATGATCATTTGGGTCATTATGGCGTTGACAGTGGGGTTGGTCAGTTGTGACTGATTCAGTAAGGCCATTAAGAGAGAAACATTGAGGACAACATATATAGTTTTGAATCACTGGCTCCAATTGGAGATGTTCAAATATGGTACTCAGATCTTGAGGTATATGGAATGCAGGAGCGGGGGGACCAGCAGAGCTTGAGATACTGGACTTGATCAGCAGGTTCAGGGAGGGGTTGAGTATGCGTGAAGCCCTGCGGGGTAAATTATACCTTAATGATAGAATGGCAGATATTATCATTCCTAGGTCTTGTGGGGGAAGGGTTTGACTGCCACTATATGGTTTCTGTGCAGTTGAATTGAGACCCACTGGAGTTGGGAAAGTGCTTTGGGTCAAACGTGAATAATCAGCTGGGAAGATTTGATCCAATAGAATTTGTGGGCACCCAGATCCTGATGCAGAAGTAGGGATGTTTGGAAGAGATTTGGGTGCAATGGTTGATTTGAGCTTTTTAATGTGCTGTTTATATTGGAAAGGTGTGAAGGCAACTCCTTGCCTATCACCCTCAGGGGAAGAGTGTGTTTGAGTTGAGCAGTGTTGACACATGCATATACGCATTGAGGAATATGGCCGGGTTGTCATTGCTGCAGGAATTGGGAGTACGGTTGGTTTGTGTATAAATATCTATGGTTGATGTGAAAGTGTTTAGGAGTGTTATTAATTGGAAATAAAATTCAGTGATTATTTATGAAGGGGGAGATGATTTGAGCCAGCTGAGGATTTTATCCCATTTGTAATGGAGCATGAGCTGCAGTGGATAAAGTTTAACATGTCTCATCTGGATGGCGGAATTGGTTAGGCGCTTAATTGGGTAAAATGCCATGCTGCTCAATGCTCATACATATTCTAGTTTATTTACACATTGTGATAGTGCGGGTTTGACCATTGAGGGGGTTCCATTAGTGAAGTGTTACCATTGAATTGAGGGGATTAACATTTAATCCATGTATGCTGGCACGCCATCGTACATGGTTTAAACCTTATTACAGACATAACTATATAACTCTATTACATAAGGGGTTGGAGTGCAGCTAAAGTCTTGGTATTTGGTTTGAGTGCGGCGGGCTTTGAATCAGTTGGAATGTGATTTGGATTGTCTTGCCTTTCGGGAAAAGGTGATGTCTCTTTTGTGGGTAAATCCTTCATGAATATACCCCTTTACAGATGTACAATGTTGTGGAATTTCAATGCATATATGGGCAGTTTGGATAATTCACAAAATGTGACAATGGGGAGGCATAAATGGTACCGAATATGATTACTTATGAATGATGGGTCCCCTTTGAGATCAAGGAAATATCACATTATATGCTGGTAGGCCGTGCAGGGTGGTTTCCGACAAAAGCGGAGGAGCTCAAGAGGAGGCAGGGAGGATTCTCCTCAAAAGAGTCTTATCCGACTTCCACACAACACTTAGTTCCAACTATTCATAGAATTTCTCTATTCTAAATTTGAAAAGATTTCATCTCATATCACTCTATTTTATCATAATACTGAGGTGTTTTATCTAGTTAAAAATATTACTGTACTTTTTCGGCCCTTATGTCATCTTTCAAGTCACATAAATCCCGTTCAGGTTCTGTTCATGACTCAAATAGTGAATCTAGCATAGAATATGTTCAAACACAGTCACCATTGAGTCCCAACATTCCTCTCACAACCCCTATCGCATCCTCAATGAATGTATCAGGTCTTAACATTGATGTGGGCAATCCAAAGGCTCCAACTTCAAGCACTTGGTCGATCCCAAATATTTCCGTCACTCCAATTCCCCCGAATCCCACTAATACACAAATTCATGTGTCTCAGGGGCCAGAAGGCACACCTCAAATCTCCTCACACGCTAATCCCCAATCAAAATTTCCACGTGAGTTCCTCCTTAATCCCGGTCGGAATCCAGTCGCATCCCAGGATCCCTTTGGCCAAAGTAAACAGCCAACCCTCAATATTCCATCAGGATCGCAGGTTCATGTGGGTGATGAAAGGCGCGTGGATGGGGGGCGACGAAAAAGACCTTTGGAAAATGTATCTTGGAGCGGTCTGTCGGAGGGAAATCCAGTATTGACGCTTCATCAAAGTAAGTCATTTGAATTTTGGAGTAGAAACTTATTCACAATTTGATATGTTTGTTTCATGGGTTAGATATGGCACCTAAAGGCAAGTCAGTCCGATCTCAGGAGCCAATTGAAGATCGTGAGGATGACCAGTCTTCATTAATGTTTTGATGTGTTAACTGATGATTTGCATAGCAGGGGATGAACTTTATGCGTCTTCACCTCTGGTCCATAAAGAGAAAGTCACTGGACGTCATCATCCATATGCCTCCAAACCAAGAACGGGTCATGCCAGTACATCAAGAGCAACAATGGTGGATGATGAGGATGAGAACATGTCTCCGACTCAAAGTGAAAGAAATGATGAACCAAGGAGGGACAATTTCACAGCGCATGAGCAAGGCACTCAATCAAATAGTGAGTTCACCCATCCTCAGCTGGGCCTTGCCTAGAGTATGCTTGAACAATCCAAGGTCAGACAGCAAAGGAACCAGGCCCGCAAAGCTCACAATGTGGAGAAACGTGCAAGCCAGAAGGAGCAACAAAAATGGCTGAAGGCAGAACTTCCAGAGAATGTCCATGGAATGAGATCAGCAGTACACGCACATTGCCTGTTCCTACTCAAAGTTAGGGATAAGGATTTTTCCTCACTACCAGCACCACCCAGCACAGAAGAGCGTGAAATTGCAATTCAAGTGGCTGGTCATCTCGGATATGTCCCCGAGGATGTGTTCAATGAGCCATCAACACAGGTTCAGTCTCAGGGTTTCCAAAGCTACTGCGAAAATGAGCTGCACAAGCTAGGACTAAAGCGATTCACTTGGGACTGGGAGAGCTCATGGCAACATCCGTTCAACGAGCTGATGTCTATGGTGTTTTACCGTACATTCCGTCTCGCACTTGTCAGCACTGAGTATCATCACTACTGTTGGAACAAGGATCATAACAACTATGGGGTCGTGGCATCTTTAATGGAGCGATATTTCACTTATTTGAAAAGAGAATGGAAGTCTATTCAAAAGGATGCAGAGTATTTGGTAAAAAAGAAGGAGAATCAAAAGCTCGCAAAGATTCGTCAAAGAGTTAGTTACTGTATCTCTTCTTCATTGTGGACCAAGTCTGATGATGATCTACTTGATTATGTGCAGACCTGTGAGCGCCGTCGTGAATGGTGTGATATGGCTAAATTTCCCATTCTAGCATCACAATTCAATGACCCTCGAGTATGCTCAGATACTGAGGAGGTACTGGAAAATGGCCGTCAAGTTTACCGCAAAGTGGGATTACGCTGGCGCTCCCAGTTATTTAATGATTTGGTATTGAAAATGGATAGAGACATAGAGTTTTGTAATCGGATTAAAAAAAAGGGTAAAAAAACTATTGATAGATTGCCAGAATTATGATCGACAGATGATGGTGATATTCCGGAAGGCCTATCATTTCAGGTATTTGATCAAGATTGGCTCAAAGGCTGTAGTAAGATGCAGACTAGCGCCCTCAAGATACTTGACATGCCAGTTATTAGGCCTAATGGTGATGCTCTGCAATAACTTAGTAATTTGTCACGGTATAGCACTGTGACAAATTAAAATTTTGTGAATTATTTGTGCAGGTGTAATAAAATCTGATTATTATCTCTTAAGGATGCAACAACTTGCTAAATATGTTAGAATATAGACAATATGAATTGAAATGTATCACCGTCTCCCTTGCAATAATACTCTATTGCTCATTTTCATTGAGGAAATATTGAAGAAGTTCGATCCAGCTCATGGTGTTCATAATTGTGGACCTGTGCCAGAGTCAACAGGAGTTATCAACTTTGTCAATCACAAATTATATAATATCAGTAAGGCTCACGCAGTTAATGATTTTTTCTTTTCTTGGACCTATTGGTGATTGGAATATGGCATTCCCATAAGGAAGAATTTCAGAATAGTAATACAATCAAGTGAAAGATGAGGTTGAAAGGTACCTTCCGCATGTTGACCTCAACTGAATGAGGAGTGATATAGTGGATGACCTGTACAGGTCGTTGTTGGCCAATACGATGTAGACGATCAACAGCCTGAGCCTCAATGGCTGGGTTCCAATTAGGCTCCTGGAAATGTGGATGTCAGGGTCCGAAAATCAGGGGAGAATTTTGGGGGGCCCCTCACCATTAAATAGACTATATTAGCACAAGTTATATTGAGGCCAGTTCCAGCCGCGGCAATGGATGCAATCAGTACTTCACATTCAGGATTATTGAAGAAATTCTCAAGCGCCTTGTCCTACGCTCGTGGTGTAATTGTTCCATCAATTCGTGCTGAAAGGATAGAGTGATGGGCAAGAGCAATACCAATTCTACAATATAAAAAAGTCAGATGGAGTCAATTGGTAATGGATGCATATTAGAATTAACGCACAAATCTAGAAATTGGGTCCATTGGGTATAAACCACCGATTTCGTTGGACCACACCTTGTTTGTTTGTTCTTCATTAAGCTTTGTAGGAGGTGTGCAATTTTACTACTCATCATGCATGTTTCCACATCCACAATAGTTCGTGTGATTCTTGGGGAGTTATCCTGAGTGCTCCTGCCCTCGGGGTCTTCCAGCTCCGCCTCCGCAATTGTGTTAAGCATGATGTGATGGTTACAACATATTCGCAGCTTATTAATATTTCTGAAAAACTCTCCTGGTCCTTTGCTTTTGGATGATAGGAATTCTTCATATAATGTGGAATATTCTTGCTGCATGGTCGGGTTGAGTGGGAGCAGCTCATAATGATGGCTAATAGTGGGGAGAGATTCGAGATGTGTGGTTTTGGTGCGGCGCAAACTTAAATGCCGCAATGCCAAATGCAAAATATCATTGCAACCTTTTGAAAGACTACTCAGGATGAATGGTGACCAGTTATCTTGATCGGCGCTCTGGGGTTGAGTGATGAAGGATATTATGCCCAAAAGGTCATAAATGGTGTTGTGAATAGGTGTGCCCGTTAAACATATTTGACGGGATGAAAGGAGGCTATTAATGGCACGGTGAGTGGCAGTGTATTGAGAGCAAATATAGCTATAAGAGGGGGCAAGGGTTATTGGATATAAAAGGTAATTTGAATCATTTAAGCTCAGCCACTCACTGTGCTTCATCCAAGATTATACAATGCCAATTGATTTGAAAAATGAATGATGTAGAGGGATTGGTTTGCTTAAATTCTTGGGTGATAGTATTGTAAGAAGTGATGATGATATCATATTTTAAGATGTCGGCTTGGGATAATGAGTGACGAGTGGGACCATGGTAGATTTTGGCATGCAGTGCTCCAGCCTGAGCATGCTTGGATATTTCTGATTGCCAGTTGGTAATTAAGCGAGGGGGGCAGATGATCATGGTGGGCGTGGAGCGATGGGGGTTTGCAATCATCCGCTCCTTGGAGGTACCAATTAGAGCAATGGCCTGAATGGTTTTACCTAATCCCATATCATCCGCAAGCAGTCCTCCAAGAGGGGTATTGGTCAAAAGGGATTCAAATGAGCTAACGACCTTGTTTGTAATGATGTGCCTGGCATTAAAAGTGGATCCTGGGGGTGAGGTTGCCCAAAGGTTACGGGCTGATTGGCCATTGGGGATTTCTCGATCCCAGAGAAAAGCTAGTCCGGTCTTTTGATGAGGGAGGAGGGGGGTTTGAATAATGGAATGGGGCGGGGTCATCATGGGGAGGTCTGATCCACTGGGTAATTGTATCAGTTTTTGCTTGGAAATCAATGATGAAACAGCAGGATATGAAGCAGGCGTCGAGTTTGAAGCGGGAAATGTCGGAGTAAAGAGTTGACATTGACAATGAGTAGTACAGTCATATTCTTTGGGAATTTTAAGCTTGAAATCTTGTGTTCGAAAGCTTTCCATTATGAATAGAATGTTTGGATACCATGTGAAGAACATCAATGCTAGATTGGGTTTCTGAGATGAGGAGGGATCATTGGCATCAGTCATAAATACTCCCTCAACGAATAATATTTGAGTAGGATTGGATTGGCAATTTTCAATCCATGCCCCACCAGGACCACAGTGCATGAACATTTTTGGTGCCCCAAGGAATGGTATCAACGTTTGGGAAAGGGTTCCCGGGAGAGAGCCAATAGCATGCTGGTGATTGGGGAGATATACGAATATGTTGTGTTGATTGTGCCATAGGATAATCCAAGAACCTAAGTGGGAATTCTCAGGCTTTAAGGTTATATCACTATTTATTTGAATACGAGTATTAATCATCCCAATGCAAAGTGGCTGTGAAGGGGTTGACATGATGGCTATTTTAAATTATTTGGGGACAGTTGGGAATTATATGATTGGGAAGGGTTAGCTAAAGGGAATGAAGAGGAATAAGCGCAGGTGGGGAACTTATATGAGTGGCAGCAACAGGCCAAAAGGGGGATGGCCTGTGGTTACGTGCATGGTCTTGATGGAGGTGGGCCTCTTGGGCTCATAATTTTCATATCCGATTTGGGGCATATATCAAGGCAAGGTGGCCAAAATGTGGGTGCACCATTATGACTGCTGGATCTGCAGCGAGTTACGAAACATTTGGTGGAACAAGGCTGACATTAGCACATCCGAAATTGGGTGGGTTGTAGCAGCTTATTGTGGAGGGCATATTAGAGGCATGCGGTCATGTTCGCTGGTGTGACAGCAAACAATGAGCGTATCCTCCCCAGGTTAATTATTCACAGGGACCTACTGGGCAATGTTGGCAGTTTCAAAGGGCAATCTCACTGTGGGGATGTTTGTGTGTGGGCGGGTGAGATTTTGGCCTGAAGTTTTTTGCTGACTGATGCATACTGGGCTTTCAGGGGGAATGTGTGGGATGATCAAAGGGGGCGCCAGCCGTGAGCCGTGATCCACATATACATTCACCCCTATGGCGTTTGAGGCGAGTACTAATCCACCGAGATTGGCATCCGGGTCTTTGCCTCACGCGCGTACAGAACTCCGGAGAAAGAGGCCACACGCCCAAGGGATTTTTTTGGCTGCAAGCCAGGTGCCACAACTTGCGCGGGGCGTGTGAGAACATAAAGAAAATGACCCGTGGTGGGAGATCCCCACGCAAACATAACCAGCCTCAGCAATCATAGGCTGGGATTATTCTAATGTGGATGAGGCTGAAGCAAATCCACACTGATTGGCCTCAGGTTTCCACGCGCAAGCGGGTGAGCGTCTGCAGTCAAGCTGACAACCCGAGCAAGAAAATACGCAGCTGGAAGACTGGCAGTAAAATGTGTTCCAGGCGTGTGAAAGTTGCCTGCGTATGACCCATCGGGGGTGTGTATGAAAGCGTGTGGCTGCCGGACAATGAACAAGCGGGCCAGTCATTGTTTGCCCCAACCATGGCACCGGAGTGAATCAACTCTTTGTGTATGACCCAAATATTAAGTCATCCCATTATGATCCACTTACATTAACTTGGATTACATGCGCATCTGTGCCGTAGTTAGGCAGAGCTGTCCAACAAGGTGCATCAAAGGGATGCAGGTGAGAGATATGACTTGATGGCTTGACGTGATTGCATGTTACATTGTTGAACAGCTTTTTGCTCTGCCCCACAGTACACATTTACAAAGGTGTACTGCGTACTACAGTGTCGACTGTACTGTACAGATCAGGAAGGTGTAATACTACTTGAGCCTGCATGCACCTTCCGATCGTTTGCATTTACGTAGCTCATGTGCCACATGCTCAGCATTGCGTTTCACCCGATTTGCACACGCAAGCTGAGCATGTCATGGTCAAAAGCACCGTGTGAAAGTGCTCAGTAAAGCCATGGAATGAACTAATTCTGCAATAGCTCACTGGAAGGCTCAGTTTGGAGCACTTCACCAAAGCGTGTGAAATGCTGCACCTTGCTGAAATGTCATCCGATGCTGTGCCAAATGCTCAGAGTGCGCGCATACAAAAACGACTGAGCAATGGCTCAGCATGGTGCATTTGATATTGTTATATCTATAGCTCAATCACTGTGCAATTCCAATGTTCAGCCACTGAGCATTTCAATTATGACCCGAAAGCAAACCTGAGCAATGGGTCGAGGCAAGCTCACGCTGTATTCACTTGTCTTACAGCCCCCCCCTTTGTTCACATACTATTACCAGGCCATATGGCCGGTAATCTCGCCGCGGTCACTTGTGACCAAATGCACCGGGTGCTTTTCTGCATGGGTCACTTGTGCATTGCACCCACAATGCACATTCAACATGGGCCTCACGACCACCCTCCTGGGTGATCGGGTGACTATTTAAGGAAACAAAGGGGATTTGACTCAGCTTGACAATTCAATAAATTGCAATACTCAGCGGTGCATTTGATATTGTTATATCAATTGTTCAATTACTGTGCAATTCAAATGTTCAGCCACTGAGCATTTCAATTATGACCCGAAAGCAAACCTGAGCAATGGGTCGAGGCAAGCTCACGCTGTATTCACTTGTCTTACAGCCCCCCCCTTTGTTCAAAGACTATCACCAGGCCATAAGGCCGGTGATCTTGCCCCGGTCACTTGTGCATTGCACCCACAATGCACAATCAATAAGGGCCTCACGACCACCCTCCTGGGTGATCGGGTGGCAATTTAAGGAAACAAAGGGGATTTGACTCAGCATGACAATTCAATAAATTGCAATACTCAGCCAGACCCCCATTGTTCTTCTGCCTCACGCGAGCATTTCACCTCTCAGTTGCAGCATTTGCTGAGACTCAGCTTCAATTTTGCCCACACGCCTTGAAGCTGAGACTTTTGCGGGTGCTGCAACTGCTGAGATCGTCTCAGCTTCACCTTGGTATAAAAGACCATCTTCACACGACACGCACTTCACTTTCTTTCTCACCCGCTCCACTTCGTTCAACCTCACCCGCATTTGTCCTTCTTGTGCGTATTCCCCCTCGTCTTCCTGCCTTTCCAGTCTTTTCTTTCGCACTCGACTAACCCCACTCCCCTTCCTGCTAATACTTTCAGAACCCCACTTCTATCTACTTTGTACGTTTTCTCCAATTAAACTTTTGTCAACATTATGTACCGATATTAATATTTTTCTTTCTTCACGACTTCCTTCCAGACTTTTAAAAACTTCCGACTAGAGCGTCTTTAATTTGATTCCGTTTTATATTTATATAAATCATCGTATGTCTTCCTTTTCTTTCTTGATTGCTTACTTTCTATTCAGTTACTAACCTGTTTTGTTTTGTTTTTAGATGTCGTGCACGTTATGCACCAAGCGGGGTATCCCCTGCATTCGTTCCTCGACGACGAACAACGCTTGTGATGCTTGCCGACAAGCACACAAGAAATGTTCGTTCGTTGTCCGCCCCTTCCGACCACGAGGCCAGACGAGTTCTCGCCCAAGACGCCCTCGCGAGGACTCCTTTGTGGTCGACGATGATGAAACCATTTCCGAGCGTGAATGGACGCCGGGCCCCCAAACAGGCCAACCGGAACGATTCCGGACGATTAGCCCTGTCCCCTCCAGTATCGATTTGTCCACTCCCCCTCCTAGGCCACCATCCGATGGTCACTTCACTCCTCGACCGGAGTGAAGTGATTATCCGGCCGATGAAGGATGGCGATGGCGAGAGGACATTCGAGCTTGGGCTGATCGTCACCATGTCTTATCACCGATGGGATTCAAACGCCAAAGTAAGTTTTATTTCTCCTCTTTATCTCATTTCTCTTCACGCAATAATACTGAATTTTTTCCATTACTCATAGAACCAAACCCCCCGACACGACTTCCCCGTTCCCAGTTTGCCTCGCGAGCAAACCCCCCAGCAACCCACTCCAGGCCCGAGTGGCACCCGATGGTCTGAGGAATTATTCCGTGGTAAGCAGCCAAAGTTTCATTTCATTTTCACTTTCACTTTCGAGTCGAGTGAACTGACACTTACTCATTTTTTAGAACCCTCCCGAACCGAAGAGCCACCTATTCCTGGCCCGAGTCCATCGTCCCAACCACCTGAGGACGATACAACTCGTGAGCCAGAACCTGAGGTGGCTCCTACGCAATCCACGGAGGAACCTTATGGTAAGTCACCCCTTTTTTCTCTTCGATCCATATCCACTTTTCCTCATTTTTTCTTCAACCGTCTCCAGATCGTCCCGCCACTCCTCACTCGATCATCATCATCGACGATACGCCCGTGGGATCACCCCATCCCCCTCCTCCTTCTTCTTCACCGACTCCACCATCTTCCCCTTCCACTCCAACCCCGGTTCCCTCCCCAGAGATCCCTTCCAGTGCCCCCGAGAACCCCAACGCCTCCTCCCCCCCGGTGCCAAGCTCCTCTCATTCCCACAATGACGCTCGCCAGGAATTCACCGACCTGCGACCGACCCTAATGATTCCTCGAGCCATCGTCCACAATTCGATCAACCGAATCTTGTTGGAGCATCGTCGCTTGCTCCACATGATTCCTTTCGTGGATGCAACTCATCGAAATGAGATGCACCGGGAATTCCGGGAGGAACTAAACTCCCTCCTTGCCCAGGCACTGGAGGCTTATCCAAAGGAGGACATAACCGGGATAGTCTCCAAATTCCTCGAAAAATAAAAATTTAAAAAAAATGTCATTATTTCCTCTTTTTATTTTTTGTAATACTTTCTTTTGAATAAAATATTTGTCTTCAATTATTGTTATGTTCAAATTCTATTACATTCTTTGTTCACGTAAAAATTACTTATTTCCTCCTTAGAGAAAAACCCTGATTGCGTGAGAATTATTTTTGTAAGTGCCCCACCAAGAGTTTGAGTGAGTATTTGTTTTCATGAACCTCTTTTTCTCAAAATGCGCCAATAGTTGCCGTTATCCTCTCCTATATTTTCTTCTTCCATGGTTTAGAGCCATACCCATTCCTAACTGTAAAAAAGCGGGAGGTTCCCGTATGTGAGCAATCAAGTCCAGATTTGTGAAACATGGCCTTTCCTATGGTCACATGCTATTAGTCTTACTCATGTATTGAATTGTTTAAATTGTCTAGAACCTTCACAAGCGTAAGGATTGGCGTGTGACTTGTCGGGAGGCTGCACAGGCGTAAGGATTGGCGTGTGAATTGTTGGGAGCCTGCACAGGCATAAGGATTGGCGTGTGAATTGTTGGGAGCCTGCACAGGCATAAGGATTGGCGTGTGAATTGTTGGGAGCCTGCACAGGCATAAGGATTGGCATGTGAATTGTTGGGAGCCTGCACAGGCGTAAGAATTTGTCAGCATTGTTGGCAACCCTCCCATGCGTAAGGATTGGCGTGTGAATTGTCGGAAGCCTGTACAGGCGTAAGGAATTTTAGCACTTTTGGGACCCTCCCCAAGCATAAGGATGGGCGTGTGAATTGTTGGGAGCCTGCACAGGCGTAAGAATTGGCATGTGAATTCTTGGGATCCTGCACAGGCTAAAGAAAATTTCAGCATTGTGGGGAAGCTTCACAAGCGTAAGAATTGGTGTGTGAATCGTCGAAAGCCTGTAAAGGCGTAAGGATTGGCGTGTAAATTTTCGGGAGCCTGCACAGGCCCAAGGATTGGCGTGTGTAGCGTTGGCACCCCGCATAGGCGTAAGGAACTTTCAGCATTGTCAGAACCTGCACAAGCATGAGGATTCGCGTGTGAAGCATTGGCATCCTGGACAATAGCAACAAACCAGGACAGATGTACAATGGCATGCCACTGTACATAATCCACTTCACCCCTTTTTCATGTGAGACACCCCATCTCCCGCACTCGAATCCATCCAATCCTGGTGTATATTGTCCTCTGCCTTACCTCACCATTACTTACCCAACCCACTTGCAAATCTCCTCATTCTTTGAATCGGCATGAGATTGTATTACCATCCCTGATTTGATAGCCCGCTCTCTCGCCAATCTCATAATAGCCATTGCTTTTTTGCCGCATTGTTTTTGCTAACCTGCTTGAGCATTGTGCGGACATACCCACTAGTGTTGTGCTTTCATTGTCCTGTGCTGGATCAGTATAATGAACAAATGTACTACTGGCCCACACTACCTGAATGAGCCCATGACATGCGGATAGATCAATCCAAAAATGCTCATTTGGGAAAATCAATTTTCCCCCTGTACACCGCTTTGACGCATCTCTTTGAATTTGGCCGGTCCGCTTATCAGCTTGAAACCACCATCCCAAAGCATACAGCAATGCATCCTTATCAACATGAGGTGCGTTTTTGAATCCATTCATGGTGAAAGTGAGTGCGGAAGCGAACTCGAATGCAGCCTGATTTGCCGGAATATCGCCTTCATAGTTGACTTGATCAAAAGACGGAACCCCCAATGAGTTGTAGCAATTTTGAATCTTCTGAAATAAATTATCCCCAACATATTGTAAGGATTGACCTAGAATGCGACCCACCGAGCTAAGATTGGCACCTCGGTCCCGCCATTCATCTTTTGCATTTTCAATTTTGCCAGCACTACCATACAGACCAAATTGTTCATTCTTCGTGGTGCATTTGCGCCACCCAATCGCGAACATAAATCCCTCCAGTAATGCTCCATTTGTTGCAATAGGGTCGGTGAAACTCTTTTCGCGAAATAGGAATTGTGATAATTCATCCCATTGATTGACCTCGACTTCACTCATTGTTGTGAATGGTCGGAATTTGACAAGGGCAATGAGTAATCCGGTTGGAGAGAAAATTGCCACACGCCCAAAGTGAATGCGTTTGATCTGATTGACATCCACAAGCCTCCAAATTTCACTTGGGGTGATATTTGCTGATACTGGCATTGATATTTGTGCTGTTGGGCGAGAGGAGGAAAACAACCTATTCATTCGGGTCATTTTGCGCTCATTTGTCTTTTGGGATCTGCTACTATTCCCGAGTGGTTGAGGGATCACTACGTGTTGAAGCACACAAGATATCAGATACTGCCAAGGAGCTTTCTTCGGCACACATCCTTTGACTTCCCTGTTGGAGCCCACATGACATTGGCACAATCTGAACCGACTAAAGCCCATGTTCTTCAGTGGGGCCCAATGAGGGTGCCACATAAATGTGGAAGCATATATATATATCTATATATATACACTGAGATTAAGCGAGTAACTCACACTTTCCTTCCTCAGCCCGACGCTTTCTCGCGAGTTCCCTTTTTTTGTGAATGGCATGCTTTCAGCAGAAAATGAAATGAAACCGAATGATTACTGATTTCTTAATATCACCTAAATTGGATTGCGGTGGATGAATCTTTTTTAATTGCGGCTAAAAAGAAAGCTCACGCCTGACCTTGGCAAATTCACGATCTCAAATACCTGAACCTGAAAATTGCAGTGGATAGTGCATTATTCAATTTTACACATTGATGTTCCCATGCAATCACTTTCCAATCCAACCATTTGGAATATTGCAAGCACACGCAAATGCAATATGCATCCTGCTGTGGATCCCTAGCTATCCTAGTCCTCTTGAAAGACACAGGAACATTTGGCCTATTATGGGCTGGCGGGAAGTGATAAACGCGACTTCGCGCAATGCACCCGCGTGTGCTACTCGCGGGCACATCGCCTGACTCAGCTTGCGTCTTGTCGGAGTCTTTGCAATGATGTACGGAGGCATGCCGCCGTACAATTACTATTGGTACTCAGACTGTGGCATCCGGGAAGTAGTAGGATAGGAAGTCATGATTATTAAATTCATAAATAACTTTGCAAAATTCAATTACAATCTATCTAGTACAAAGCTAATCTAAAACGGGTCAATCCTGGTTGTGAGTTTAGGTGACCTCATCACTTGAACCAAGCCCGCGATTCGCCACCCAGGCATCACCAAAGTCTAATACTAAGCATCGTGCAAAATCAAATCTAAGAGGTACAGTGGGGTTAAAAGACTCTGATGAGAAGAAACTTTTATTCAGTAAATTACATATATACTTATTAGTACGTAGCCACACTGGCTCCACTAGATTTTTACCCTCTGAAAGTTTTGTGGAAATGTCAATTAGTGCTAAAGCCCCTTTAACTGAGCTTGTTCTCCAGTCATCTGAGCATACCATCAAACCACGAACCCCCGCCGCACAGAATGCCGCTAATATACCATAGAAAATTCGATTGATTCCAAGATTCTTGTGACACGTCAAAAGATCTTTGATGGCCTCATTTTTTTTTGAGTTCGTGAGTTTGCCTTTGATGCCATTAACTTCGACCTTTGTATGTGCACGTACCATGTTGTATGCAATCATCAAATGGATAACTGTATCCATTAGATCCTCCAGGTTCTTGTGCGGCTTTGTGGATATCTCATTGTCAGCCCCGCCACCTTCAATGCTGAGTTGGGTTGCACGTTGCTTCGATTTACTCAAGCAGGAGGCAAGGTATTCAACTGCTCCCCGTTCGAGTCCAAGAGGATCGGTCGAATTTGATGTTGGTGCAACATATGGTTTGGGTGCAATCACATCGTATGAGACTAAACTAATGGATTCAAACATAACATTTGCCCAAAAATGTTTAACTGGATTGGCGGGGTAAAGAAGGAGTGTTCAGATTTTGCGAGATTATCTGAAGGTTTAGCTGATTCCTTCATCAATTTGAGATTCCAAATGTTGTGATCAAAAAACGCTTCTGTTTTGGTTGGCTTAAAAAAATCTAACCCTGTATATTGCAATTTATATCACCAGTCAACAGCCAATAATCAAGTATCATGCACAAAGATAAAAAAAAACTCACCTGCCATCTCAAGGTCCTGCAGCCAAGCCGACATTTTAAGATCTCGGTTACTGATCACCTTAATACCAACGGGCAGGAATGTATGAGCATCCTTTGTTGGTAAATTGTCCCATCTATTTTTGTAAATCCTATTGATATTATCAAGCCCCCTTTTCCATGATTGTTGAGTAATATTGGAATGATAATTCAAAATGCCTGCAAACTCTGCCATGCGGGATAAAAATATTCCTTGAAAATTCGCAGCGGATGACACTTCGGGCTCAGCGTCGGGAATTATATCAGTCATATCTCGTCCCATTGTATCATGTTTAATTGTTTCCTTTTCTTGAAATGCTTGAATATTCCGAGGAGAGGCGGGAGGGGTTGCATCATGCATTGTTTCATTGGGTATCGGGGGACTTTCTGTATGTGGAGCTTCATCATGGATTGTTTCATTGAGTATTGGGGGGGGTTCATTATCAATATGGTCCCCTTCAACATTGATAATTTCATCACCTTGATCGCGAGAATTGTTTGCGGCTTCAAAGGTACGGCGTTTTTTGTTTGTTTTTTTGGTCGCATGTATATTTGGTCTTTTTCCTAATCCTTTGCCTGGAAATCCAATTACGACTCGAGATCCTTCAGGTAGAGATTCTCCCACCTCCACACCTGCCCATATATTGTAAGCAGCTATTTTTATCAATTTTGTTTTGAATTAGTAATGGACTTACGGTTCAAATCCATTTTGAGCAGGCTCATGGCTTCAGCAATCTTTTGACGCACATAATCAGGAATTTTACTATCATTTTGGATTTTTTCGAGCCTTGGGATTGTTTGAGCAATGTTGGAGACAAATTGTTCCTTGGATATAATTTCCACCTCCCCACTGAAAATTACATCATCTTGCCCATCATCTTCTGTCGGTGCACAAGGTTCAACAGTCTTTTCCTTCTCATAACTTTTAAAATTTGGTTTCTGAGAGCTTGGAGGCTGCCCTGAAATAAAGGCTATGACACAATATCAGGTTTTGAGAGATTTGAAATATTCAAGATGGATGCATACTCACATTCCGGAAGAACTGGTGGATCTTGATTATCTTCATGTGACTGGCTCTCTACTTCAATGCCTAATTCACAACTACTGGCGATATCAGAGATTTCACTTCCACTCTCTGGGGCTGAAGTTGGTCGTTCATTGAATTCAGTTGAATTTCCCGGGGTTCGGGCCATAGCGGAGGTAGTTTATTAAGCAAATAGATGGTGACGAGTTGATTGATAACTTGTTTGAAAATTTTTTGATAAAAGATCCAAATTCAAGAAAAAAGGTGCAAGTAAAATAATCGCATTTGCAAAATGCAATTTGTCGGGAAATTGAAGGAGGCGATGTTTTGCAAATTATTTCATATCATGCAAATGAAATCACTTCCCTGTGAGACATTGAATAAAGTTGACTAGTGAGAAACCTACTAAAGTCAACTTTTGAACTATTCAATGCTCATGAGGTAAGGACTAAGCAAAGTGTTCATTTGATTGATATGAAATAAAATGGTTTTGTCGGCGAAACAGGAGACACAATTCTTGTCTTAAATAGTCCACTTATTAGGTTTTAATTTGTGAGTCTCATGATTTAAACCCTAGCCACAACATGGTGAATATACTGACCAATATCCCCTTAGGTCCTGTTGGCAGAGAAGGCCACTCAGCATATTTCGGCAATTGCGTTCATTGTGTACGCCAACAAGCCACCGTACTGTACACTATGGATGTAATACGGAAGCGTGAGGAGGGTAACTGTTGTCGGAGGCATGTCGGGAGGGCACTACATGAGCGTAAGGATGGTAAGCAGTGTCGGGAGAATGTCGGGAGGGAGGGTAACTGTTGTCGGAGGCATGTCGGGAGGGCACTACATGAGCGTAAGGATGGTAAGCTGTGTCGGAGGCATGTCGGGAGGGCACTACACAAGCGTAAGGGTCATCAGTGGTGTCGGAGGCATGTCGGGAGGGCACTACATGAGCGTAAGGATGGTAAGCGTTGTCGGAGGCATGTCGGGAGGGTACTACACAAGCGTGAGGATGGTAGGGGTGGGGGTGTGAAAGCGTAAGGAGTGGTGAGGACGGAGAGGGGCGGGCAGTGTCGGAGTCTCATCCGGATGGAGGGCGGTGCGGGTGCGTAAGCATGCTAAGCGTCGGGGAGGCGGAAGCCAATGAGGTGAAATTACACGAACGTTGCGCATAGTGTTGAAATGGGTTTGGGCTTTGAGTGACATTCTCATGTGACACATGTGACGATTGACGTTGTCTTGACGCTGACGTGACGTGACCCACTAAATCCAGTGACTATAAAGTGACACTAACGCGACTGAAGCAAGATTTTATACTGACCGCGGTGCAACGTGAAGTCAATCTCCGACGATTGACGCGAGATTCGCCCTGGTGAACAGTCTCATCAATGATGAGCCTTTTTTAGAGGGAGGGTATGTCAGCCTGTGACTCAAAACCAGAGCACAAGCATGACAGCCAAAATACCATAAACCAATGGTATAGCCAAGATACCACCAGAACATGGAGCTGGGGCAAATCAGCTCAAAAGGTATCAATAGAAAGAGGAAACTCACCCCTTTCTGAAAATATAAGTCCCATCACCATAGGACAAAGAATAACAAAGTTATTCCTGCTCAAAGTTATTGCTGAGCATAAACCTTAATTTTCACCTCTCATCTAAAATCCAGAAGGAGAGGCTTAACCCCATCAAATGGGTATTCAAAATGAATCTCTAATCCAGGGCTATCCAATGGTACTAGCCAAACTGAGCTAGAACCAGTATTACTTGAGTTGTGGCCAGATTCAGGCCAAATAAGGGTGAACAAAACATTCACCTCTCATCTAACTTTTGCAGTTTTAGCGTGAGATACCTAAAGTGGGGTCTTTTTTGAAAGAGCACAATCAGGGCTATCTGATGGTGTCATCCATTTCCCCATAGCTCAATTAGAACAAAAGTTATGGGGCAAATAAGCTCAATACACCTTTTTGCCCAAACCACGCCAGTGTACAAAAATCTTGTACATGGGATAACTTTGCCATATTTAATGATACCCTTATCAAATGAGGTACCATTGTGTAGGGAACATACAGGGCTACACACCGAACCAATTGTTAGGTTGATATCTCAATAATTGACAAAGTTATAGCTGTTTTAAGGTCAGATTTCCACCTGCTGTCATATACAGGCTTACCATGGGATAATGTCCCATAATCATGAATATGAGGTGTCAAATAGAAAAAGAAGCGTGTTTTTACTTCAATAACTCATATGTCAGTAAATACTGGGGTTCCATACAGTTTCTGTACAGCATTCTACGCGTCATACACGTCAGAATCAGGCTGAGGTCCCCAGATGAAAATTTTCACCCTGTATTGATGAGAACTTCCCAGATGTGGTTTCAAAACCACATCTGAGCCCAATAAATGTTAATACAGGTCTTTTCAAACCACAAGCCTGTCTCAGAGAGTGAAAAAATCTTCACTTCCTCTACATGGAAAGGTCTAGCACCCTTTCCACCCCATTTTAGGATATAAAGGAGGCTTTTCACAGCCAGAATTGCTTTCCTCATCCTGCTCATGAATTCCTACATAGTAAAACTGTCAAAAACAGTTATACTCTTGGAAAATAATCAGGTATACCCTTAATTCAGAAGTATTGTAGTCTTTATTATTGTAATCCAACAGGTAAAGCTGCACCCAGGGCTTTCAACAGCGCTCACCACCAAAAGGTGTGTTTTATCTTCATATTTTCACTCTTTATCTTGGAATTGATGTTGAAATGGTGCATACCAGAAATAGAAGCAACTATTCAGTCCAACCAGATGGATGTGGACAAGTAAGAGACAAGACCAAATCCAGGAGTGTCAAATCTTCCTCAAGAAAGACACATATAGAGGATGCCAGAGTTGCCCCCATTCCCCAAGGTTTGTACCCACAAGCTTTGATGTAAATTCTAAATCTGAACTGAGTCATGATAGTATTTTAAGGGCTGAACCACTTTCAAGTAGCAGCAATAGAAATTTATCAATGCCAATACAAAAATTGTTTCAGAGAAGCCAAAGAAGAGGAGTGGGAAATAAGCCCAAGCCTTTGGCAGGGGGCCATGAACTCCTACTTACACATCAAGAGCTTTCTGGGTCGGGAGAATACCATAGAACTCTTAGGAGGTTGGAGCCCATTGTCTTGCAAGGACAAAGTCAAAAAGATAAAGAATTGGTTGAAGAACCAAAGTCTTTTATCCATAGACCAGAAGAGGGAACTGGAAATGACTCCAGCATTGGAGACAGAAGTCCCAGTGGCATCTACAAGCTCCAGAAGTATCCAAGGACAAGCCCAAAGAACCTCGGAAGAAACAGAGAGGTCGCAAGAACCATCAAGGCAAAGGCAATTGGCACAGACCTTACCCACAAGGGTACAGGATTGCCAAATTGGAGCCTTCAGCCATGGACAATGTGTTCAATATTGTCAGGACTCTTATGGAATTTACAGCCAAGGAGCTGAAAAGGATAAACAGAACATTTTCACACAAATAATAGATGAAATACATTTTTTTCAATCCAATATTGATGTAAATATTGGTAAACTTGATGCAAAGTTAACTAAGATAACATTGGACATTAATGACTTAAAAAAGAATGACAAACAGTCTGCTGAAATGCATAAGTCTATAATGACCACACTGGAATTACTTACCAATACATGTGACAGAATTGAGAATAAATTTCAAGCTCAAAATGATGAATTGGAAAAGCTTTCCATTTTAAACATTAATGATCAACTTAAAATTCTGAAAGACCATGTCTTAGAAATAGCTGAAAATACCAATCAGTTTGCTACCCATTTAGCAAAAAGTGACAGTGAAAGGCAGAAATTGAAGAATAAAATCATTTCAAATATGGAACAAATTCATAAGAATTATGAACCACATATGCCTAGGCATTCTACACCTTTGACTGAAGAAAAACGTTCTGTTAAAGGAAGTTTTACCCCACTCTTAGGAGAAAATGTTATCTCTGTAAAAGATATTCCCAAATTGGAAGAATGGCCAACATTCTCTGGTGAAGGAGAATACAACCATATTGAGTTCATCAGAACTATTGATATGTTGCAGGAAGACTTTAATATACCTGATGAAATTATAGTGGGAAAAGTACACTGTCTTTTTACCAGAACTGCAAAGAAATGGTACTACAAGATGAGAATAGATCATGGAAAACATGATTGGTCTTGGTGGAAATCTGAAGTTATTACCAAATGGTCCAATAATTCTTGGAGGTTTAAAATGGAAAATGCTTTTGAAATTTCCATTTTTAACTCAGAAAAAGATAAACCACTTACTTGGTTCTTCAAGCAAAAAGACAGATTATCTGCTTTACACCCAGATATGTCTGACACTATGATTAATATGAAAATATTAAGAAAGTGTGGAGGAGAACTGGAACATGCTATCAAGAGCAGATGTGAAGAACCCTGTTTAACAGAGGACTAAATTAATGCAATGGAAGATATCATTACCAGAACAAGAATTGGTAAAACTTGGACTAAAATCCCTATGGAATCCAAGCTAATCTCAAAGACTCCCAGAGAGGACAGAATACCTGAGAAACCTGTCTTTAGGTGTCATAAATGTGGAAGTACTTCACATTTAGCCAACACTTGCATCAAGAAGACAAAAATCAATGAATCCCAATTCATTGAAGAAGTTCATTGTACTGAAGAGAAAGAGGAATCTGATCTAGAATCTGCAGTCTCTGAGGATCCACCAGTAGAGGACTATCCCATTGAAAACATTACAGCTTTCTTTGAGTTCACAGAAGTCCATACTAATTTACCACAGTACAGTGAAGATTGTCACAACCTGATCAATGTCCAAGATGCCAGAATGTGTAAAACCAAACCTTCTAGAGGTAAAGGGTACACTGCTGGAGCATCTTGTATCACATCGATCCTGATGAATGGTATTGAAGCCAAAGTAAATTTGGATACAGGGGCATTTTGAACTTGTGTGGGCAAGGATTATCTCCAAGTTATTCTTCCTGAATGGGAAAACCATCTATTACCAATAGAAGGTGTGCAATTTAGTAATGCAAGTAACAATATGTACCCTTTGGGCATATTGGACACTAATATTGTGTTCCCACACCCTGCAGGAAGTGTAAGAATGAAAACAGACATAGTAGTAATGGACAATTGCACATCTCAGCACATCATTCTTGGAAATGATTACTTGAATATTTATGGTATTGATATCAATAACTATAAAGACAGATATTTCACAATTGGAGAAAACAAAAGACAAAAATTTGCTTTTTCCAATATGCCAAAACAAATATCAATGGTATCTTCTAAAAAAGATACTTACAAGGAAGAATTTGTGACTAATCAACTTGTTGAAACACAAATTAATCCATCATTGTCACCAAAGATGAGGAATGAACTTATTGATGTGTTATACACATAAAAAAATGCATTTGCATGTGATAATGAACCATTAGGTGCTATAAAAGGACATGAAGTTGATATTACTCTTAATATTGACAGACCATATCCTCCAGTACTTAGAAGACCAGCTTATCCAGCCAGTCCCAGAGCTAGAGAAGCCTTGGAAAAACATATCCAAGAGTTAATCCAACTTGGTGTACTAAGGAAAGTAGGCCATAATGAAGAAGTTGAAGTGAAAAAACCTGTTATTATTGCTTGGCATAATGATAAATCAAGAATGGTTGGATATTTTAGAGCACTGAATACCTACACAGTTCCAGAGAGGTATCCAATTTCTAGAATTCAAGAAACCTTGACCCAATTGTCTAAAGCCAAGTATATAACATCAATGGATGCATTGAAAGGCTTTAACCAAAATGTTTTGACGCCTAAAACTCATAAATTACTCAGAATTATCACTCACTGTGGTATTTATGAGTATCTTAGAATGCCATTTGGTATTAAGAATGCACCATCTCATTATCAAATAATGATGAATACCATCTTCGCCACAGAGTTGTCTGAAGGATGGCTTATCATTTATATTGATGATATCATCATATCTTCTGACTCGTGGTCTTTGCACCTTGAAGAACTTGAAATAGTACTTCATAAAGTTGCAGAAGTGAATATGAAGATTTCACTCAAGAAATGCAATTTTGTTTTTGAGGAGCTCAAATAATTAGGACATATTGTTTCTGGTTTAAGCTTGAATATTGACAAAAATAAAGTAGCAGCAGTGTTACTTCAGCCAATACCCCAGAACAAGAAAGAAATGATGTTTTTCCTAGGGTTTTCTAGCTATTATAGGCAGCACTTAAAAGACTTTGCAATTCTAGCCAAGTCACTCTATAGAATCTGTGATCAACAAACAGTATTTGAGATGACACAGGAGAGAATTAAAGCTTATGAGAAGATAAGGAAAGCTCTTACAGAAGCACCTTTGCTACTCATTCCTGACTAGAAGATACCTTTTAAATTGTACATTGATGCATGTGGAGATGGATTAGGAGCAGCCCTACATCAGGTCCAAATTATTGATGACAAACCTACAGAAGGACCAGTTTGTTACATCTCAAGACAAATAAAACCAACAGAAGCCAGATATGGTGAAAGCCAGATGGAATGTTTATGTTTGGTATGTGCACTTGAGAAATTACACTATTATCTTGATGGCAGTGTTTTTGAAGTGATAACTGACTGTAATGCCATGAAATCACTTCTTAACATGAAAACTGCCAACAGACACATGTTGAGATGGCAAATAGCCATTCAAGAATATAGAGGAAACATTACTATAGTTCACAAAGCAGGAA
This sequence comes from Austropuccinia psidii, assembly GCA_023105745.1. Lineage (NCBI taxonomy): Eukaryota > Fungi > Basidiomycota > Pucciniomycetes > Pucciniales > Sphaerophragmiaceae > Austropuccinia > Austropuccinia psidii. The sequence continues at coordinate 23,944,190 of JALGQZ010000011.1, forward strand.
ACATCTACAAGAATTCTGATGGACTTAGCAGGTGGGCATTAGCCAATACTCCTGATAACCCAGCTTATGTACCTTTGGAAGCAGAACCACAGATTCCAATTGAAATAATTAACATAACTGATGTTGGGACTGAATTCTTTGAAGAAGTCAGAGAATCTTATAAGCAAGACAAGAATTGCCATATCTTGACTTCCTTATTAGATAAAGACTGCAAAGATGCATCTTTAGTCAATGCACTGGATGAAGTTTGGAAAAATTCCTATTCTGAAGGAAGGTTTCACTTGTTTGATGGGATTATTTACCGCAGAACAAAACATTCTTGTGTAATGACATTATGCAGCAGATTACTTATCAATACCATTCTTCATGAATGCCATGATAGCATCTAATCTGGACACCTTTCAGAGGACAGAACACTTGAAAAAGTGAAGAACTGTGCATGGTGGCCATCTTGGAGAAAAGAGACCATTGAATATTGCCACACCTGTGACAGATGCCAAAAATCAAACAGGAGTACATGCAAGAAATTTAGACTTATGATTCATATTCAAGAACCAAAATCCCCTTGGGAAGTTGTTTACATGGATTGGGTCACAGCACTTCCTCCAAGTGGTGACAAACATTAAAATGCTTTTTTGGTCATTGTAGATAGATATAGCAATACTCCCATATTCTTATCATGTCATAAAGATGACACAGCTATGGATACAGCTCTTCTTCTATGGAGTAGAGTTATTTCTCATACAGGATTATTTAAGAATATCATAAGTGACAGTGATCCCAAGTTCACATCTGCACTTTGGACCAATCTTCATAGATTGTTTGGGACTAAGTTATCATTCTCTACAGCATATCACCCTCAAACAGATGGGCTAGCAGAGAGGATGATTCAAAATTTAGAAGACATGATCAGGAGATTTTGTGCTTATGGATTGGAATTCAAAGACTCAGATGGCTTTACCCATGACTTGTGCACTCTTATACCTGCATTAGAGTTGGCATATAAAACATCAGTCCATTCTTCCACAGGTCAAACTCCTGCCATGTTAGAAAAAGGATGGAATCCAAGACTCCCAGCAGACACACTGAGGAAAGACTTGATTGACATTCATCCTACAGCTTCCAGATTCAAGTTAATGCTTGATAAAGTGAAACATCATGCAAAACAAAGTATGAATAAAGCTTTTTACTATGCAAAACAGAAGTGAGACAAGAGTCACAAAGTACCAGACTTCAAAGTAGGGGACTTAGTTCTAGTTTCAACCTTGAATTTTAATAGTATAAAAGGCTCAAAGAAACCTAAAGATTCTTATGTAGGACCTTTTGTTATTGTAGCCTTACATGGAACCAATGCAGTTCAAGTGGAATTAAGTGGTGAATTGGAAAATAAACACCCCACATTTCCAGTCAGCTTGATAAAACCTTATCAACCAACTGACAAAGAATTGTTTCCTTTAAGGAACCCAACTCCTTTAACTGTGCCACCAGTGGAACAGAATGAAGACAAAAAGATAAAGAAAGTAATTAAAGAAAGTAGGCTTAGGGCTAAAAATCAATGAGAATATCTTGTCAGATATAGAAATCCAGTACATGAAGATGAATGGCTGGCAGAATCAGAAATACCTGACTCAGATAAACTCTTAAGAAGATTTAGACATGAAAGAAGGCCACAAGCCTGTATATGTCTATAAATGTGCTTTCAATTACTTGATCTGAGTAATGTAAAGGGGTTGGAAAGTGGAAATTAACCCCCTTTGGGGCCTTTTTCTTATTTTATACCATTGATAAAACTGTAGTACAATTTTATTTTTTGGTGGGAGGGAATGTGATCCTTGAGGTATATTTCACATACCCAAATAGGCCACAATTATCTTAAAAATAACTTCTGAACTATGCATAACCCATAAGTCATGCATATATTAAAAATTCATCATTTTTTATTTCAGAAATGATGAATAACTTTTTATTGAGTAAGTAAATCCATTGATTTAAGGCCAGATTTGGATTCTACACAAAAATTCACCTAGGGTAGCTCTATAGCGTGAATAAGCTAAAGTTAACTCTTTTTGGTGGTAATATGGAAAATACTTCAATACCACATCATCAATACCACATAAAAGATCCATGAAAATTTTTGTTTTTCTCTATTTTATGCCAAAATAATGGGAATGTGAGAAATCCCATGTTACATATACACTAAGAATAGTGTTATGTATGTTTTGGGCACTTAATATCATGGTATTTGTACGTGCACTATTGGTACACCCATAGTGGATATCTCACTTTAAGCTTAAATTTCTATTTTGATGTGAAAAATAGGCAAGGGGGACAAAAGACATCAAAGAGAGCCAGGTTACCCAACTTCTGAGGCCTCAGAGGTGTGGACAGCTCCAAAGCTTGGATCCATGGCTGATCTTGGCCAAATTAGTAAGCTAAAACACTTTGGGAACTTGGTTAACATGTTACAACTACAGTAAATCATAAGAAAATAGCAAATAACCTGCTATTTTGACATGCCAAGGAGGTAAAGAGCTACTTAGACTCCTTTAACCATGTCAATTCTTAATAACCTTCTATGGATAGACCCTAAAAGAGTAATTAAAACATTTTTTGTACTTGTATCCATTGATTTACCTCATAGCAACCAGTTAAACACTGATATTTGCAATTCTACATAGAAATGAGGTAAAAACTTCAAAAATTCATTCAAAATACAATTCTGAATCAATCTCTCTGAAACTTTAAGGACCAATGGAGAACTGTATTATCTATGATACAACCAAAAATAATTATAGTTTTATTGGTAAAATTAAATGTTTCACTTACAGTCCATTTTTGATTATTCTATGTGAAACACTGAATCTTCAAAAATTCACAGTAATTACAACTGTGATGAAATTGCCAATAAAATTGATAATTTTGAGAAATAAATGATTATTTTGAAATAAAAGAAGATTTACAGATTTTACTCCTTTTATTCTTAACCATATTGGGGTTGGTAGTCATGTAAAAGCATCAATTAGGTAATTATGATAATCTTACATGACAACAGATGATGCAATCAATAATCCAAAAGGTTTTATTTTATTCTCACTCACTGGCTTTTGGGTTTGCTCCATGGAATGCCTCTGTGAGCTGTTGTTGACTTAAAAGAGGCCTCCTCTTGCTGTTTTTTCCATATCAATCATCACATTATTCATTATATCATTGTTACCAACAAGTAAGTATTAGTTAACCTTCTCTTAAGTAATTTATTCTTTTAGAATAAATCAGAAAGACGTGAAATCATAGAAATAAACTATATATTGCTGTAATACTGCTATAAAATCATTTTTATCCATCAAATCCACAATTCTACGTCAAATCTCTCTACTTTTATCTTTAACAAGTTCTTTGGAGTATTAGTGAGTGATTTATCTTTAATTATTAAAGTTTTTCTCTAAAACTAGTTTTCTTCAAGAATTATCTTTATAATTATTCTTGCAAAAGATAATTATATATTAAAATAATTTTATTATTAAATTCTTCTTGTAATTGATTCTTGTAGACAATTACTGCTCACTGTTATAATCACTAGTATTGTATAACACGTGAAAGAAATCATTCTTTAATTATTTTATTGTGGTTATAGTAATTCTTTATTATTATATTTCATAGGAACAGTCATAGTACTGTTGATTAATAGTAATATTATCAACAGCTTCATAGACACATCTTACAGATTTTTTGCTGGCCATTTTGTAATCAAACTATTTCTTATGTTTCTAATTTTCTGATTTTAAGGCTTGTCTCCAAGAAGGAGTTCTCATGCTTTCAAGATGTGTGAGTTGCTTGAGAATCACCTGGTAACATGGCATCACAAGGTTTTTGGTGGGGCTTTTGATTTGAAGATCTCACGAAATTGCTCAAAAATTTGAATAATTGGCTCCATGTATTCCATGGCACTCCAGATTTTTTTGCTCAAATGAAACTTGTTGCTTTGAGGGGTGTTTGCGTAAATTTTAATTGATATGTTCAATTAAGGGGCCCATTGAAATTCTTTTAGGAAGAAGTTCCATTGAGTCATCAGGATACTTATTGGTAAGAGCTTTGGATTGTGGGGTTTTTTTGGGGCCTCAATAAATAACTCTAGCTGTTTTCTGGAGCCACGTATGTGGGTAAAAAGGTTCTTAAAGATTCTGACAATGGTTTTTTTTCCTTCAGGGATGAAGACTTGGAAATATTATGTGGAATTAGATAGCCTGGTTATCCACACAGTGATAGACACTTCCCACCTGGTGTCCTAAGAGCTGGACCAAGCTCATCAGTATCATTATACTTGGCCCCCATTATTAATGCTCAGTCACATTACTTATCTTGAGCTTCTAGGGTCACTTGGTTTAGGGATTGAACTCTTTTTTTTGGTTTTTGGCCTAAGCTCCTTTTGATGGCCTTTATGCTTGCTTAGTTGAGGAGATGTAATTTATATTATTAATGAATGACACATGAGGAGAAAATGGGATTGTTGCACACCTTTTTATTGCTGTCTTCAATGGGAAATTGTGCCCACTGCCAGGTAGTCATCTAAGAAACATAGCCCTCATTTGTAAGTTGGCCCATGCATAAAAGGAAGTCTTTTTCCACCAAATTGAGCATTTGGATTTCACACCAATGGAGTAGCTGGTCTTTGTCCCATGGTATGTTTATGCCAGAAAATTCACTGTGAAAATGAGAAATCATTGAGAGATTTTTTCTAGCATTGTCACTGGTAATTGTGTATAGATGCTTTATCATTCCTTGTTTAGAAAATTCTTCCCACAGGCTCCATAACAAAGCCTCCCCAGTATGAGACCCATGGAGCAACTATGGATTCAAAAACTTCCAGCTCAGTGTGGGTAAGAGATATCAGGAAATAAATTACTCACCACAAAGGCCACCAGATACTTGCAAAAGTTATAATAAATCAGATTGTTCTATTGCAGGAAAATGGCCAGATAAATCTTTTTGTGGTCTTTGGGGGTCCAACAACCAAATTATCCACACAGTGGAATATCCATAGGCAGTTTTTCCACTTCTATTAGTTTTTTTAAACCCAAAATACAATTGCAAGGCAGACATGGCCAAGTGAAATTTAGGGCCAATTCCTCTTGAAAATTGTGCAAGTCAGGTATTTCAAATATGGAAAAAACAAGGGTTTCAATGATTTTCTTGAGGATTGATTCTCTCTCCTTGGCAGAAATCTTGGCCCCATATTGGGACCAACAAACCTGAGAGCTTTTGTAGCCCATGCATTGAAGTGTGCACCACATCATGCTCAAGTTGTTGCAGCTGATAACTTCCAATTCACACTGGTTCAAATTGATAGTCAGTTCAGTCTTTCTTTTCCATTTTATAAAAACATGAGCCTCACCTATAGTGGTGACACTTGTCTGTGAATCAAAAATGCCCATTTGATTTGAGCTATTTGACATTTTCATTGAATTTCTAAGTACAATTAATAATAAAATCAATTAATTGACACTGATAATCAATATTGTGAATTTCAAAAGGAAAGCACCTCAAAAGAATTGTATACACCACCACTTGACCAAAGTTCTACTGTGTTTGGGTAAAGTAACATCATCCATGCAAAGTCCCAGACTGTTGTCCTTGTTGACATAGTAATCTTGCAAGGATTCATCATCTGAGGCCATTGTGCAATAGATTCCACAATCACAAACTGTTTTCCTTTGCTCTATATCCAAGCTCAAATTTGTGGATGAAACCACTTGAGAATCCAAATTGGGAACTGAGAGATTTTTTTCAGTGAGGCACTCTGTCACAAAGATCCATTTCATATTCCTTTTATCTTTTAATTATAGCCTAAAAATTAATTAATCACTAGTCTGAAGTTATCTAATTAGCTTTTAGCTTCCAAAAATATTTGGTGAAATTGTACTCACAAAATCCCTGAGCACAACATTGAGACACATTGGATGTTATTTTGGTTCTTAGTAAGTAGAATTATGGAGAGACAGGAGGTTTTGTTATGAGGGGAATGGCCTAAGGATGAAAGGTGGTGGAAATGAGATAAAGTCAGTTTCATGTGGCCAGAGGTTCATTTGGGGCCAAATGAGTATTTAAAATTTCTTTGATTTCTTGTTTCCAAGCCATGTCAGCATGTGGTATGGGGTTTGGGGACCAAATAGATTAATCACTCCACTTGGATTGTGTTTACTAGCCAAGATTACAGCTTTGGCATTAAGTATGGTACTTAAAATTAGCATGACTTATTTTGCAGAAATTTTGGAGAAACTGGCAGGAAAAGAATCATTAATTTGCAAAATACTGAGTATTCCATGGAACTAACCATGAGTAAATTGGATACACCTGACAGCAGTTTTTGCATTTGAAATTTAGCTTTTACTAAACCTAGACTGAGCTTGATCCCTACCTGTGAACTAGATTGGACCCAGTATTGAAATATTTGTTATATTCCAAGTTATTCCAAGCCACTGAAATATTGAAGAATTTTAAAGATTTTAGCTCCGGTCTTGATTGAATAAAATACAAGTATAATACATTGCATTATACTTATTTTCATCTCTATCTTAAAATATCAATAAAGGTATTAAGTACTATGAAAATTTTAGCTAACAGCCATATTCTTGATTTAAACACTTCTATTTTTCTTCTTCAGTACCAAATGATTCAAAGCCACTTTCAAGAATGAAGATGTTTATTATCTTTCTTGATTTGCTACTTATTATTACTTTGGAGTAACTTTAATACTTATTCTTTCTTGAAAAGATGGCTTATAAAAATACAATCAGTTATTTTCATTTGACACCTCTGCTGAAGGAACTGAATTATTTCATCTTTTTGTGTCTTATATGGACCAATTTCTGTGATTTGAGGATGAAACAATGGAATCTTTCAAAGGCTTTTTGAATAGAATTTTTTCAAGAGAAATTAGAATATATATATATATATTATTCATTTATTATAGTTTTTAGATTTAATTATTTCTATTTTATAATTACTTTGTCTCATTAATAAAGTTTCTCAGCTCTTCTTATGAGAATAATATTTTATATCTCTTTTTTCAAGAGAAAAAACTTATTAATTTGTGTTTTTGAGAGGGTTAACTTCTTTACTCAAAACACTAGTACTAATCTCTGTGAAGTAAAGCTCCTGCTACTTGAAAAATTCCAAAATAGTGAGTAAATTGAAATTATCCAGTTTGGAAGAGGGATTGACAGTAGAATTATTTACAATGGTTTGCAATTCTACAGTAGAAGCCAACAAAGGGAATTATAATTCATGATATTATGGTACTATGCCCCTACAAGAAATACTACTGAAATTTTGAATAAAAAAAATAAGATTAAATTTTAACCAATTCAAATATCTGAAGAAAAAAACTTGGTAGGAAATCAAAAAAATTGAAAAAAAATGAGCAAAAAAACCTGAGAAGAATTATTAATATGATAAAATGACATCAATATAAAAATAGACAATAAAACTCAAAAAACTAAATTAAATACCAATGAAAGCTTCTTAAATTAGTATTGATATATTTTTTGCATCTGTATTCTCAAAAAATAAAAAAAAAGCTCAACAACAATAATAAAAGGAAATACACCTTAGTCTTCATAAATTAATTTATCATTCATACTATGTGATGATTATAACCTTTTATATGAATTTTTGTAAAAAAAACATTCATTGATGTACTTTTTGTATGTTATCTCTTCCAAAACCCAAAGTAACTATCATCTGATTTAACAAGAAATATTGTGGTATAAACAGATAAGAAATATATTAGTTGAATATATTTCTGAGAAGCTTAATTATAAGTTAAAATATCATGTTTTATTTCAAGACATGAAGAATAAGTCACTGAAGCTCTGGGAGCTATCTTCTCATATCATTCATAAGATTTAGTCAAAACCATTTCAAAAACTTTATTTTTATGCAATCCTGCTCAAATAATGTTAAACTTAAAATGAATAATATTGTTTTTCTTTTTGAGAGCCTTAAAAGAAAGTCTCCAATTTTTAAAGACATATATTTCCAAATTTTGAGCATACTTTTATTGATGAAAGAATATTAAGGATGGCTTCAACCCATGATCACCCCTTTCCATGGAAATTAACTCCATTTGTGAGATTGAAAATTTCCAGAGACCATTTTGGCAAATTTGGATCCAAAAAGATATCAAATCAGGGTAGAATTTATGGAAAATGCTCAAGCATGAAAGGTAAAAGTTTGAGAAGTGGATGGGAAAATTTGGTGAAGCTTGTTGAAAATGGCTCTGAGATGATATTTTTCTCACTTGAATTATACTTCCCAACATTAGTTCTTTTTATTTCAGCTTCCTCTATTCAATAAGAATAACCCCAATCAATATCTCAAGAATTTTTTCAACAGAAATACTGAAAAACCTTTCTCATATTATATTGAAAAATACTCAAGTGAGTTGCATATATACTTACAAAAATTATACTTTATAAGTAGATTATTATTCCAAATTTCTAATTATCTTACTCTTTATAAACTGATAGAGTTGAAAATGACTTCGGAAGCTTTTAATAAGCTTTAGAAACAGATTTTGGGAAGTAAATTTGACAAAATAACCTATTTATCCCAGTTATTTTGTTTTAATATAAGCGAGGATCCAATTGTCTCCAAAGAGCTCCAAGAATTGTTTTTTTAGAAAAAGAGTAGCTTTGAAATACTTTGAGTATTTATTCAATATTTGTATCATATTTCATTCAATTCTTCACAAGAATCAATGAAGATTTCCCAAACACCTTTGAGAAAAAATTGATTTGGATAAATTGGAAAATTATTTTACCAATTCCTTCTTAGTTCTTGAGTTTTGTTGTTTTTTATTATTGAAAAGTTCATTAAATAAGTTTTTGAAGGATCAAAATTATGAAATCATTGAATTAATATAATATTCTCAATTTATCACCACATGCAGTGCTCTTCATACATCCTAATAATTAAAAAATGAACCAAAAAATAAGTAACTCCAAGTTAAAGTTAGAAATCATTATAAAATAAGGCAAAAAATAATAAAAAATTAATTTTTTACAGAGCTATATAAATGAAATATTTTTAAATAAGATAATAATTGATAAATATCAAGGTCATATATTTTGCTACATGAAGGTTACTTTTCTCAAATTTTGAATATATATTTGCATTGGTTTCATTTAATATATGTAGATATTAGAGGTTGAAGCTATGTTCTTTTTGCTCCAGATTAAGCCCAGTTTTCTTAAACTAATAGCTCACAACATATTATTTTGAAAAAACATTGCTAGTTTTTCACATATTCAAATAGTCCACTGCATCAGGATGATGAATTCAAAATCAATAATTTCTCAACATCAATATGAACATAAATGGATGAATTGGTATTCAGAGTAAAAACCATTTAATGGTCTAAAAGCTTAAAAAAATGAGACTATAATTGGTTATGCAAGTTAACTGTTCTGTTATTAAGCCAACTTTTTTGTTGGTGATGAGAATAATTTTGAATTTACACCTTGGGTTTAAATAATAAGAAACTCCCTAATTATAGAATCGGAACTAAATATTATACTTGAAATATCTTCATGCTCTAGCTATAAATTAAAAATCCTCCTCTACAGAAGTGCATACTGTGGAATATATTGTGTATTTTGGTGAGCATATCCTTCAAACAGCTTTGTTACATTAATCCTGACATTTTATTTCAATTGAAATATAAACTTGGTATTAGAAGAGAATAAAAATAAGGAATATAATTTACACTTGATATGAATTTTTATAAGAGAAAATAGTTTGATGGTTGGGTATCTCTTTTATGCTATCCATATGTTAGGAAAATCCTCGAGTCCTGGGCATATTTTCCATTAATGGAGGTTTTATTTTAAAAATAACAGGGAGCCAGCTTTTATATCACTCATCTTTGTATTCTTACAAATGATTTGGAGCAGTAATTTATATTTGAACTCTAATGTCTATGCCAAAGTCTGCAAGACACACCTCAAAGCTTGACAGCTTTTTCATGAAATGATATGAAGTAACAAGCAGAATTCATATTCAAGGGGAACAAAAAGAATTCTGCTTATCCTTTATTTAGGAATTGTTGAGCTTTTAAAATACTGACTAAACGTTTATATTAAGCCAACTTGATTGAATATTTATGGCTTGCATATGTGACTTGATCTTCTTCCAAACCTTCTAATTTGAAATTTAATCTCTGTCCTATGTTCCATCTAAATTCAAGCTATTTCCAATGTCAAATTCCAAATGTAACACCTGCTGTCAGGTGTAGCCAATTTTCTCATGGTGCTTGCAGTAAACATTGCAGATTTTTCACTGACAGGTACAAAACTGCAAGTTGCAGTTTGGATTGCAGCATTTTTACAATTGACAATTGACTGCTTGCAGGGCAGCCTACGCACTGCATGTCCAGCTTGTGACCCCCTCAGCTGGCGCCAGGCCCCAAGAGCTGCGGCAGGGACGATTTACCCAATTAAAGACGGAAGGGGCACACTTGGTGCGGAAACTATGGTTTAAGAGTCATCACTCCAACTGGAACTGTCCCTATCGGTTGCCTTGAACGCTCATCAGATGATGCAAACCATGTCCTTTACTCTTCGATGCCGGACGCTTGCTGCTCTCCTTCAGATTCTCATCGTCCTTAATGCCTTGCCAACCAACGCTTTCCTTCAAACCACGTCTCTGCTAGTTTGGTCCACGGCCCCTGGGTGAGCAGAAAGAAACCAGCTGATCAGGTGATAATGAGACAAGCTCTCTTGCCGATTGCTTATTTTGATCATCTCATATAGGGCTTCTCTTGAAGGCTTCTTAAATACTAAACCTCAAGAAGAAACTATTGTTGCTCCCTCATCCCAGCTTTCATTTGGTATTTCTAGTGCAACAAGGCTTTGCCCTTTAGGATTATCTTCGTTGATTATTTTTACTCTAGATTCTCACTCTCAACAACTCAAAAATGGGTTTCTTTCCCGTCAAATCAATAAAGATTATAACTCGGTGCCAGGGTCTGCGCGAGTTTGGATTAAAAACTCACCAAAATTGTCTAATGCTCAATTTTCGTCCCAGTTGCTTTCGAGTTGGAAAACAACATGTGTTGGAGAAGTTGTCGTAAAACAAATTCAGATAGATGATGATATTGGTCAGGATGGTTTTATTTCTCCTTGTTTTACATTGTGCCATTGCTCATTTCATCTGCACCAACATTATGCTTTTGCGTAACCTTCTTAGAATCAATCTTCTCTCAAACTGTGTCGACCATCACGGGCCCGCGTCTCATGATCTTTACAACGTCCCCTTTTGAAGAAATAAGCTTAATGCGAAGGCGACAGCTATCTGGTCATCCCCCAAATATGCTTGGTGATTCCAACGTGCCATCATCGAAAACAGGCGTACTTTGGCGATACAACTTTTTGTCTGAGTATCTAATCATTGGTGTTCTTGTGATGTTTTTGTTGTTCATTCCACCTATTGCCCTGGGATCATTTGCACTTTTATCGATTGAAACCCCTAAAGGATTGAAAACGAAGATGATTGGACAAATCAGCGAAGCCAAAGCCAACTAATACATCTATCTAATGAGAAAATCTGCCTTTCTTACTATATTTTGTTGGACGCTCGGGATCCAAAAGGTTTTCGGGCACATCGTACCAACGGCTTGTCACTTTGTTGCGTTTACAATTATATTTAGTTCCTGTACTTTTTGCAGATCAAAAACGCACATCCTTGCGGGCCATTTCAAAAATTTTGAATTGATTTTTTTTATCATTTACTCGAACTGCTATTCATTTTTGCCACAGCATAGCTAATCATTCTAGGCGCTTTCTTTTCATTAATTTTGAACTCAAGCAAACTATATAATGATTATCAATGCATGTTTGAAAGAACTTGAAAGAACTATAATTTTAATCTGCAGTTTTCATTTTGTCGCGTTTGTAAGATGGGCATGGGCGGTGCATTCAAGTTGAAACTGTTAAAAATCATTGAATGCTCATCACAATGTTAACCATTAATTATTGAATTGCAATGGTGGGGTTTTGAGAATATATATACAAAAACAATTTTCAAGAGAACTGTTGAAACTTCAAATCAGCACTGCTAGTGTACAGTACAGACCGCACAAGTGAACTGTGGGCAGTGTGCACGCACCTTGTGTGCACACGCAACAAAGGTAAAAAAATGTCAAGTAGTGATACTTGAGAAGCGTAGCTATTTAAAACAACCTCCCTTGAGGATATAAGGGAGCACAACATCCTACCTCCTCTGAAAATGTCTTTCTTTTTTTCGCACAATCGCCTCATTATTCTCACCAGTCATACCCCTTATCCTCTCCTCCATTTCAATATTACTTGAGAATATTATTCATTATTTAATCGATGTGTCATTATTTACAGTTGACCAAGCCTGACGTTTAGGTACGAATAGCAAACTCACTATCACTAGCCCATCGCTTTTAGTTGCAGCAGCTGCCCTACTTAAATTTTACACATTACCCACCTACAGGTACCATATGGTATTTCACTTGACTATTTCTTATAGACCTGGAAAGATTGTGTCAAGGCCCTTAAATTTTCAGCTTTCGTCATTTTACAACATGAAGATTTTCCAACAATAATAAGCCGTTGAGCCGGTGGACAAGCAAGAACAAACCGTATTTAGGTTTAGTGTCATTATGACAACCTTTTTTTCAGCGCTTTTTCTTGAATGAATCGACCAAATCTGTTGGAAACATTGAAGAAGCCTTGCAGGTTAATCTTATCGGAGTCACAATGCCCTCATTGTCTCAAAGGAAACCAATTAATGGAAAAACTCAAAGCAATCACCGATATCATTAGACCAACTTCTTTATTAATACTGTAAGTGTAAAGCACTCCCATCACAATGCTTTATTAGCTGATGTAAAAAATAATCCATCAGTTTCTTGTTTAATTTTTTTTAAGTGCTTTGTGTATAGAATGCCACACTATTCTTGAATTATGATACAGACTGTCCAGCTAGGCCTAACCAGTACCCACACCCATGACCTTGAAATCCTATGAAAAATGCCTTCCACCCGTGCGTATGGGTTTTGGCAGATTTTACTTTTATTTTTTTCATCGCGTGGTCAAGTCTATGACGTCACGATGATCGATGATCGATCAGTTGCGCAGGGTATTCAATCTAATTTTGATAAATGATCCATCCTTTGAGCTGACACGGGCAGGAAGGCAAAATGTTTAAAAGGAGGCTTTTATCACCTTTCCTAAGGAGTCGTCTCTTGTCCTTTCCTTCTAAGTACAATTTCATCATGAGTAACACTCACCATTACTCGCGATCATCCTCAACTTCATCCTTGCTTGGCCTAACTTTAACCACATCCATCATTCATTATCTGAGACCTGATCCACTGATTCCTGATATCCATTCACTCATGTCACTATCTCATTTTGTATCACAAACCAACTCATCGGTTCCGTCTTCAACCAATAAGTCTGCCTCTCCATCTATCCTCGCGCCTTCTCAGCTTCGTCGTTCAAGACCAGTTCAAGCTGCTTTTAGCTTTGTCACTCCACTTCCAATCGAATTTCCTTATTCAATTAAGCCAACTTACTTTTCATCTCAACCACCAACACTCACTGCCAATGATATTGAGTCTTATCTGGCCCAATTCGAACCACAACTTCAACATTTTGTTCAACCAGCTCTTCCTTCCCCTCGCTCCTCATCTGCCATCACTCCAGTAGGTCTCACCAGCCCAAGCCGAGCAGCACTTTATCAGTCACTTGAACCAAGGCTGCTTAACATCTCTTCTGACCTTGCTCAAAGCTGCCTTCCTGATCTTCTCGTCGGCTCAGAGAACAGTCCTGAGAGAGATGAATTGATTAAAGTCTTGAGTGGAGAGATCGTTTTGGTTCGATTGCCTGATCAAGAACTTTTCTCATCAGATCTGAATTTGCATAGCTTAGATTCATTTCAGTCAAGTCATGAGGAGCTGATTAGGTCAAAAGGATATGCACCATGGAGCTCAGCGTATGCCGGTCATCAATTTGGACAATTTGCTGGCCAATTGGGGGATGGAAGAGCGATATCGATTTGTGAGCGAAGCGAATATCAATCTTTACGTCTTATTTACATCGACGATAATGAGCTATTTGACACTTTATCATCTGAATGTCACAGTATCGACTCCATGTACATCTTCTGCTATCCATGCAACATTCAATCTACCCGTTGTCCTCGGGTCGACCATCAAACCCAAGGTCGAGATTCAAATTAAAGGTGCTGGAAGAACGCCGTTTGCTCGAATGGCGGATGGTCTAGCTGTCCTACGCTCGTCGGTTCGAGAGTATGTCGGCGCTGAAGCTTGCAGCAGCCTACCCGAATTCCCGACCTCTAGATCGCTATCCTTGATCAGCTTGGGAAAAGTCGAGGTAGAACGAGAAAGGTTAGAAAAAGCCGCTATTGTCAGTAGACTAGCACCAAGTTGGATCAGAATTGGAAATTTTGAATTATTTCGCTGGCGAGAAGATTGGGCTCTCTTGAAAAAATTAGTGGATTATGTTTATGAGGAGGTATTCGACTGGGACCCTCAACAACAGTCCAATCAACATGACTCCCGAGCGTTCAAGGTTTTAAGAGAAGTCATGACAAGAAACGCAAAGATGGTCGCAGCATGGCAAGCATGGGGTTTTGTAAGTTAAAACGACTATTACAGCGCAACTCAACTGTTTCCCAGTCTTTGACTAATCCCTTGGGTTGAAAATTAATATTAATTTGTTTTCTTAAAATAAGTAGATGCATGGCGTGATTAACACAGACAATGTTAGTATTCTTGGATTGACGATTGATTTTGGACCTTATGCGTTTATGGACATTTTCAACCCACATCATGTTTGTAATCACAGCGATGACCTTGGTCGATATGATTACTCTAAGCAACCAGATATGATAAAATTCAGCCTTACAAAGCTAGGAAACAGTTTAGCCGAGCTGATAGGATATGAAATCGTTAAAAGGGAAACTGGTGATTTGGACAACTTTGAAAAAGCCATGGGGAGCAAAGAAAATCAACAGCGCTTCAGGGAACATGGAATAGAAGCTGTTGACATCTTATTGGAGCAGGAGTTTGAGGCAATTTATACCGAGCAATATCTCAATCTGATGAGAAAGGTAGGTTGGCAAAGTGCCCATGACCATGGCTTGTTCTATTTTAGGAGACTGATTGTCGTTTGTGTTGAAACATTAACCTCAACCTGTTTGTAGCGTCTAGGTTTAAGAGTCTTTGAAACCAGCGATTTTGAAAAGCTTATCAAACCATTATTGGACTTGATGGCCAATCGTTTAGATTATTCAATCACATTGAGGGCTTTGCATCAAGTCCCATTTGAACAAGGACAAAACATTGACAAAAGCAAGCTGGAAGAATTCGTTCAGATAATTCTAAACAAATCACAAGCCCAAGATCGCGGAATCGTCGATAAGAAGGTAGAATGGTTAGAATGGTTAATAAAATACATTGACAGACTAAAGCAGGAGATCGAAGTAGATGAGATTAATGCATGGAGAGATAGAATGGCAAAAATAAATCCCAATTTTGTGTTGAGGCAATGGGGTTTAGAAGAGGTGATCAAACAATTACAAAACGATGGTCAGGATGTTGATGGGTTAAATAGAGTGATGAGACTGAGCAGGGATCCATTTGTGGGAACTTCAGGGATCCATGTCAGCGAAAAAGGTTTGGACAAAGAAGACGAAAGATTATGTGGATTGGGAGAGGAGCGCTTTCTTGGCTTTCAATGCTCTTGTTCATCTTGAATAAAGTGACGAAGTATGTGATCGAAATGGCAAAGCTCATACGGCGGGTATTTTAGAGTGTTTATCATGAAAATTCACGCTTAAAGGGTTAATTTGAAGTGCATTTATTGGGGGGATTCAACCCCTGCCTGAAACACAATTATGATTTCGCCAAATCAGGTTGACTTATGGGAAGACCATCCATAACTGATTTGGTTACTATCACATGCAAATACAAATAGTATAATGTACCCCAAAGACCTGTTTGGATGCAAGGATGCCTCATCAATGCAAGGTTTATGAAAATCTCTATCATTTGAAATCAATCATATTTCTCACTGAACACTTATCATGATCTCAATTCTGTTAACCAAAAGCATAAAATACCATTTTGTCCATTACAAAGACCCTCCCAAAGAACAATTCAGTATGTGCAATTTCTTTCCTCCCCAATAAGCATGAGTATTTCTTTTCCACTGACATTTGTTGATTGGCAATATGGTAAAAATGGAGGATTACTCTATTTTTTACCCTTTCCTCACAGCCTCACATTTTATTATAATGAAATTATGCCCAAATGATTAGCTTGTCAAGATTACATTGTTCATTTGAAAAAAAAAGATAATGAAGGGTGAAGGTAAAAAATTAAATTGATGGATTGAAAATTTGGTTATTCCAGACTGGCCAAGTTTTGGCAACTTACTAGGGGGAAATTGTTTAATAACCTCTGTGGTATTAGAACTGATGTATAGTCCAGAGGAAGAGTTACATGATTATTTACATGCAGTAGTTTCACATTGGTCAGTTATTTTTTGTAATGGTGTTTCCAGTGACATGTGCTAACACAAGCTACTTTGTAGGTATCTGAATGGGTCAGTGTCAGGCCCATATGCAGAAGAATACTGTCTGTCAGTAATGATGGAAATGAAAGATAGTGATTGGAAACAGGTGGTCTGAAAAAGTCATATAGGATTTATGTGTATTTTCAATTGGATCAAAAAAAATCCAGTCTTTCACAATGACAGTACATATCCACAGCTGGAAATAACAGAACAGTTGGAATTAACTCTAAAATGGGGGCATCTGTTGGTCAATTGGCATAGACCTTTCAATTGAGTCAAGGGAGTGTGGTTATGGCAACCAGGAAAGTAATTGGAGCAATTTGTCAAATTGATCCATCATATCTGAAATGGCCTGGTGAGGAAAAGCATGTTGTTATAGGGGAATCTATGGCTAGGGAGGGTTTCCCAGGGTGTGTTGGCTTCCTAGATGGGACAACAATATTGCTGTTCCAATGGCCAGGGATTGATGGTGAAGTTTTTTATGATTTCAAAAGCTGCTATTCTCCAAATGTCCAATCAGTGTGTGATGAGAACAAAAGAATCACTGTGATTCTTAGTGGCTGGCCTGGCTCCTGTGGCAATAGTACAATGTATAATAGCTTGGGTTTATATACCTGTCCTCAGAATTTTTTTAGACAGGGTTAGGCAATATTTTTTGATTTTTTACATCTCAGTTGGATAATTTCATTCTCATACAACTGCAGGAGAATATATCCTTGCAGATTCTGCCTACCCATTAGGCATGTACTGTGTTCCTTGCTATATAGGAGGCTCAGACAATGTGATATGCAACCACCAATTGAATTATTATGTGGCACATTCCTGTGTGTACATTGAGCACACTATTGGAATCCTGAAGGCTTGGTAGGGCTCATTGAAGAACTTGTGCTTGGCATGTTATAAGAGTGAGCACATGGCTTATATCAACAGATGGATTTATTGTTGTGCAGTGCTGAATAACATCATTTATGCTGTTGGCAATTCTTGGGAGGAAATACAACCTTTTGGTGGTTGAGGATAACACCCTTTGGGTGCAAACCAGGCACAAGGAGGATGAGAACAAATACAAGCCTTTTTCTTGGACTTTAACAAAAGGAATTGACATGTTCACTATTTTCATAATCATATTTCTATTTAATTTGTATTGTATACATTTTTAAGCATTTCATTACAGACTTTACTCATCATTTTGTGCAAATGCAACATAACATTCTCTTGGTCAAAAAGCCATATCAGTCTGCAAAATTGATTCATTCTATTGTATGATAATTTGTACAAACATTATTATTTAAATAATGAACTTGTCCCATTTATTCTAACAAGGAATGAACCATTTATAGATCACCATATGCTACTGATAATAGCATCCCAATCTCATCCTTGGACTTCAATTTCTCCAAAAGAGTCTACATGGCCATCAAACAAGCTTCTTTGATTTTTAAGTCAGCCCCATTCTTCATATGTGCATGCTCAATTTCACATTGAAATCCATTTTCTCCTTTTCAAGAGTGCAATCTCAATCATATTTCTTCTTGAGAATAATTTTTCTTCATCCCATTTTGACCATTGTAAGGCTATGAGATCCACATCCAAGATATTCAATTATGATCTATAATTTTCTTGCTCTTTATGTTACTTAAAGTAATGCACAGAAGGTCTTGTACATTTAGGGTATTCTGACATTGGTGTTGTGGAACTCCTTTTGGTGTGGGATTGGATAAGGCAGTCCTTGAGGGGGAAATCACAGGTAAACAGTTTTGAATTTCTGAAATAATCCTGTAACCAAGGGTGCTAATGGTGTTTTAGCTGCCCCTCTGAATATACTAAGCAATCTCCCTACAGAGCTCACAAATCAATATTTAAGATTGTGGCTTGACAACTAGAGAAGACTTTTCAGCAGTCTCTATCAGACCTATTCAATAATCAGACTAACGATAAAATAATAATAACTTTAAATAAATAAATTTGTAGGTGATTTCAGGATGATAAGATAATAATTGAGTAAAATAAATAATAGATATAATAGTACTGAGTGGTGATTTTAAGTTGTTTTCTTTGTTGAAGGTATTTTTTTAATGAATAATAGCTCAATATGAGAAAATTTAGTAATAGTGATAATATAATAATATTGTTTGATATTTTAAATAAGTGTAATTGATAAATAATTTTGATAATATGTTAAATATATATTTTGTGATAATAATAATAGTGATATGGATTTTCTTCTAGTGAGAAGAGTATAATATAAATATTTTGTTGAGTATGAGTATTTCACCAATAGATGAATTTATAATATAGGCAGACCTACTGTTAACTACAGCTATATATAAATCACTTTTTAATGTAATGTAATAATAATAATAATAATTTCTAAATTAACCTACTAGTAAGGGATGAATAGTTATTCTCCTTCTTGGTATATAACTAATTGGATTCATTCATGGGGAGAAGAGGAGAAAATGAGAATGAGAGGCCTCCTTTTATGTTGTGAGAAGTACCCATGGGCTCTCCATGTAAAGTTTTATTCTTGCCCTTGAGATAATTTTGCTGGTGTAGATTTTTTTAACAAAAGTCAGATGACCTATCTGTTATACTGCATTAGTAATCTTGCACAGCCTTGAGAAATTATTGCTAGTGTGTAAAATTGGGAATGTTATCATATGACTGAGATATTTTCACCATTTGTTTGGTCAACATGAAGGTTGAGATGTTTTTCTTGGTGGGGATTTTGATAAGAATATCAGGTGACTTCTCTTTTGCACTGCTTTAGTCAGCTTGCACAGCCTTGAGGAATTACTGCTGGTGAGTAAGGCTGAAGATGGTGTCATGTGAATAAGCCCATGTATAATTTGTTTGTAAGGTTTATTTAGTTCCAGGTGATTATGCTGTGTAATGTGGGGATATCCTCTTGAGTTTTAATTCTTGATTACTGTAATTGCTATGTACTTTACAGTTTAGTGTATTTTCCTTGCATGCAGCTAGTTGAATTTCAATTAAGTTGAATTTTAATAATCCTGTGGCTGTGTAATGTCCAGATCTTATGCATGTGGACTGCATAAGTCTTATTTGGGCTCCTGTATTGTTGTGTAATTTTAAAGTTTTTAGTGGATTTTCCTGTATTGAATTGGATTGGATACTGTCATATGATCCTTGTGTCAAATGAGCTGTATTTGGTTACTGTAATTGTTGGTAATATAATCTTCTTGATGGCTTTAGGGTGGATATAATACTACAATGTTACTTTGTCCATGTAATTTTGAGTTTTCTGTATGTATTAAGCCTATTGTTGATCATGTAAGCCTTATATGTAAGTTTTATTGTGTAACTCCATAAGATTGGACTCCTCTATTGTTCATTTAATTATAGAAGTATATTGAATATTTCAATTGTGACTGCTAAAATCTTCCATTCCTCCCTACTGTTGATGTTATTCCTGGGTTTTTTGTGATTTTAAGCATGTCCTTTGAGTGGTGATTTCCTGAATTAGCCATTTTGATCTTGATTTTCCAACTGTTAATTTTCACAAAAATTCTTGAAACTGGTAAAAAGGTATGGAATACCACAGTGTTTTTGAGGACCCACATTTTTTTCATCCAATGCATTATTTCTGCTCAGACCATGTGTGGAGATACTTGTACACATTTTGTGATGCAAAGTGCATTCATGTCCTGAGAGTACAGAGTCATTTGTATCATCAACATCTGACTTACTCTTGGAACTATTACTGATCAATTAAATGATATTCCTCGGTTTTGTTGAGTTCAATTCATTTAATGACACCACATTAGGCTTGAAGCCAATAATAGCATCCATACATGAGTAAAAGGGACACATTCCTTCCAACTTCAGGGCCAAATTCATTCCCATCTCTTTATCTGTGAGCCCTGCTCCTTTGTTGCTTTCCCATATGTGGGCTGTCATATATTTTTTTATAATTACTAAATCTTTGTGAACAATGGCAATGAGACAGATGCAAAAGCATGTTCCTCAAATTCTAAAATCCTTCAAAGAGTTCATATGCTTCTGGCCTGATCATCAATTTTTCACCAATGTCAGTTTTTGCATTTCTACCAAATAGATGGCTGTAGTTATCTTGATCCTCAATGTAAGAACAGATGTTTTGATAGTCTTTTAGGGTAAATTGGGGATTCTGATCATTATCCATATGCTTCCTACCATTTTGGTGGCTCTTACTCCCATGATTGGTAATACACTTCCTGTTTTTCTCTGAGATGACCTAAATTTTTTCTGTAATCAATTTTGAAACACATGGATCACAGCCACTTGGTAATGATGACCAATTATCACCTTCAAAATTTACTCAATAATTTAAGCAAAGTGCTTTTCTGTGTGGAAGCAAGACTCTTGCAGTATTGTTGGCAGCTTTTTTGTATGTAAGGTTTGGTTCCCAGCTTTGAATTTAGTATTCCTTTTGACCATTACTTGTTTGCTCTGCTTCACTTTGAAGTAGTGGTAATTGAGGTGAAATTACTTTTGTATTGTTATTTAACAAATTTGTTATATTTTGTTGTTCAGTTCTTGCATGAGTCATATTTATTGGTCTGCAGTTAAATGATAAATACTGCTCCTGATAGCTCCTACTTCTACCACTTGGTAACATTTCAATAGACAGGAGGGCCAAATTCTGGGTTGGAGGTGCATTGTGAACAGCTTAATTATTATCATAAGAATGAGACTGCATGACTGGTGGACAGACTATTTCTATTTGGGAGCTCAAACAAGGTGGATGGGTGGGGTTAGAGATCCAGAAATAGGAACTTTGGTGTTGAGTTCCTGTGCTTATCTGCTGAAAAGGAAAAGCATCAGTACAATTTACACAGAAATCAAAAATAAAAAGATAGAGAAAACTCACTTATGGGAGTCTAAATTCTTAATTAAATAAGAATAAATATTAGCTTGCTGTTGAAGAATTCAAAGACATTAAGTAAATCAATACTGGCCCTCAATATGCCTGAGGATGGTGATTATTGCCAAAGTATATCTTTGGGTCAATCATGAGTGCAAGGGAGCTGTAAGAGAAATCAAAAAGATTAAAAAACCAAAAACAAAGAGAAAGGAAAAAAATATTACAGTAAAATGGAAATTTGAAATCAAACCAGAAAGTAAAACAATGGGGGATAAAGTATTGTGTTGTTTGTTCCATGCTATTTTATGAACCTTGAGATCAGCTATTGATAATGGGTTCCTCCCAAAAGGTAAGCCAGGCATTGCATTATTTTGATAGTTCCCACAGAAATGATGAGCCCAAATAAGTCAGAAAAAAAAGGCAAAAATTTCACTTTTTGGAAGGGGTTGAATCTCTCTATTACAATTTTTATGAAAAACAAAACTCAGCTCAACTTGAAAAAGTCAAGTTCTGTAAACTCTCCTATGCAATTATATTTACAGGCACAGGTGGAGATGCTTTAAGATATCCAGCCTTGTGTGAAAGTTCTGCTAGAGCTACATTGTACAGTACTTGTGTACTGTAAAGTGCCCTGACATATGAATGAAAAACATTTTTTTGTTCTACAGAAAAATATCTCATGCTCACAACTTAAAGGGTATCTAGTATATAATAGTGGGGCTCAGTCTTTTCTGTATTTGATGATTTTGGACATTCTGGTTTTCAAGGAAAAATTCACGTGAGAAATACCCAAGTCAGATTCAGAACAGGATAGCTCAGGAAAGCACCCCAAACACCATGGGACCCTCCATTGAATTTTTCACTTTTCTCTTTGTTTTTCAATATTTTTCTTTACAAAAAAAATTTCATTATCATGTCAAGAGAACATAGTAGAGCAAAAATTGAACAAAATTGATATAAAACAAAGTAGGGTACACTTCCTAAAATACATAAGAAAAAGATATGTGGCATATATGCCCTGTCATACTGGAGCAGAAATTTAAAAAAAAGTGATATTAAACAAAGTAGGGTACTGTTCCAAAAAGACAT
The DNA here is from genome assembly GCA_023105745.1 of Austropuccinia psidii. Taxonomy (NCBI): domain Eukaryota; kingdom Fungi; phylum Basidiomycota; class Pucciniomycetes; order Pucciniales; family Sphaerophragmiaceae; genus Austropuccinia; species Austropuccinia psidii. Next base: position 23,966,774 of record JALGQZ010000011.1, read on the forward strand.
AAGAAAAAGATGTATGGAAGAAAAAAAAGCCCCCTGGCTGCCTGTATGACCTTGTGACACCTGAAATTCTCCCAGGGACAAATCAGGAAAAGACTGGGCCTCACTAATTTTATTGCACAAAAACAACTAGAGGAAACATATTTTATTTCACACCATTTTTTGTAATGTTTTTGGTAGCATACAGCATTTTGTTGTTTTTTTCTAATGATAGTTTTTTCTGCTTACTATTATAAAAACAGTTGTTGAGCCATCACACTAAAAGCTAAGAAAATTGTGCGCTATTTCAATGGAAATATTGATTAAGAGGCAAGGAAAAAAAACTTACTAAAATTGGTGGTCCTAGTAAGAAGTAGGATCAATATTAATTGCATTTACCATCTCCATTTTGTGTGGCATTTACAATAATGCCCATGGAAAATCCTTCCATGCTGATGGAATTGCAACCCACAACTCTTGCAAGGTTTGGGGCTGGTATAATTTTGAAATTGAACTCTTCATTTTTTCCAAATATTTCTGATGGGGTTGAGGTTGGGAGAATGAGCCACCAAGTTTATTCTGTTGATGGTATGTTGTTTGTGCCACTGGTTGCTGAGGTTTTCTGTGTGAATAAGGGTGTTGTACTTCATGAAAATTAAGCATGGAAACCAATGTAAATGTGGGTGACTAAGTGGAGTAGGGCTGACTAATATATTTTTGGACTATCTTGGACAAAGTCATTTGCCCATCAAGGACATCCCCCTTCAATTTTACAGCCAAACAAAACACCCCCATATCATGTGATCAATGGGTGGCCTCAAGATTTTTGAGTAGCCACTTCTCTTGAGGTGTTTTCCATACTTGCACACAATTAGCCTTCTTACCTAGCTCAAAGGCAAATTTGTCAGTCTATAGACACCTTTTTCCAGCATGGAAGTCTTGAGCTTGTGAGAAGGGTTTCTTCAGGGTTCTCCTTGATGCTTTACCAAGTTTGTGAATCTTGTGCTGGATTGTTCTCACCAAAATGGTTTTGTCAGCAAATTGGTTACTTGGGCCATGGTAAGGTACTGCTATTGGGTAATTAATTGGATGAGCTGCCACCAAACTTGTTCCTTTAGGATCAATGGCTGGTTGCTTTTTATTTGTTTCTTAACCATCCCACAATGGTGTTGTCAAGCATTGTTATGGGTATTCCAAGAAAATTTGATAAATTACAAAATACCAGACCAGCTTGATGAATCTTGTATTCAAGGTAAGGCATGTACTACATGCCAAAAAAAATTGCATTAAAAAAGAACAACATTGGGGAAAAAATGCAATATTGAAAAGCAATGAAAGGACCAATAGACTCACCTCAATTGGCCAAACAGGTAATGGCTTTGTAACATTGCAGAAAGAAATGGTTTAAGAGGGGGGAAATATGGATATCTGGCCCTTTGAAAGGTATTGGGAGGCCATTTCATTCCATAACAATTGTTATGATGTGGAGAGATCAAGAAAAAATACAAAGTTAAGCTTGGTTTTGACAAAGAAAGCACAGCCTGCCATGTTATCATTTAACTAGAAGGGCACTGTACAGTGACCCAAAACATGTCTTTGGACACCTGAATGGATACAAAGCATGCACTTGTTTTTTGTGTTTTAACAATTTTTTCTCTTGTGTTAACATTCTTTCCACTCCCTTCATGTTGTAAATTGTTCCATTCTCATCTTCCACTTCAATTCAACATCATTTATTTAGGCTTTTATTTTATTGTTCAACTTGTTTAATGTTTGTTTTTTTACATTCATTCTATTTTTTATTTTTCAAATGAATATTGACTTATTAATTTATTTTATTCCAATTACAGATAGTTATCTCCAGTCTTGCTGGATTCATATGCCATTGGATCATTTAATAATGCCTGAGAACCTTGGAGTGGAGCAACACAGCCAGATGATAAGAATGTGGAATGCCAGCCTATCAATACAAGCCATTACATTGTGCATAGTGGTTCCAAAATCCATGGTTCATGACACAATCAAACAACTTAGACAGCATGGACCCTGCAGCAATTGGCTGAAAACAGGGTGACCAAGGTTTCTGAATGATACAGACCAAGAAAATTTGGACATGTTTATTAGTCAAAATCAACAAGCCAATTTTAATGAGATTTTGTAGTCAATTCCAAAAAATGTTAGTAATTGGACCATCAGCAAGGAAATACATGATCTTGGGAAGAAATCATGTATTGCCCCCAAGAAGCCCTATCTTTGCCAATTGGATTCTGAACAAACATTCAACTTTTCCCAGCAGCTTGGTCATTAGACTTTTCAAAAATGGGCTTGCATTATTTGAACCAATGCATCCTTGTTTGAATTATGCAAGAAAACTGATCAATTTTGAATTTGGCAAATGACTTGAGAAAAATACCTCTTATAAAACCTTCAAGTGAATTGAGCTTGGGCCAAAAATCACTCATGGTATGGAGGGCTTTCTTTGGCAGCACAAAAGGCCCACTTGCATTTTTAGATGGTACCCAAACATCTGCAACTTTTATCCAGCAAGTATATGAACTGCACTTGCAACCATTTTACAACTACATGGTCAATGCACCTTATATTCAGACTCAAGATTGAATTGCTATGATGGAAGATGGAGCACAATTTCACACAGCCTGACTATCAAACAAATGGCAAGCTACCAACCAGATCAACAAGCTTCCCTGGCCAGCCCACTCCCCAGACCTCAATCCAATCAAGAATGTCTGGAAATTCTTGAAAACACATGTAACAAAACATCATCAGCCCCACATAATGAATGAATTATGTGTGGCCATTCAGAGCACTTGGAACAATGTCTCACCTGCCTTCCTTGAGAAGTTGCTTATCAGTATGCATAAGGAAATGGAGGCAGTGATTGGATCCAATGGTGGACCCATGGGATGGTAGTAGATTATTTTTTTAACCTGTAGCATAGCCACTATTAGTGAAATGGATTCACAAGGCTGCCTCTTCAGCTCATAGGTATCTTGCTGATGTTTTTTGTTATTTTATCAAAATTATTCCACTCTTTATTTATGTTTATTTTCACTCTATTGTTCATTAAATCTAAGCCTCTGTACAAAGGTTTCAAACATGTAAATACACATTAAAATCGCAATAAAATTTTCCTGTTTTTGTCATCACAATACTTGGGAGCAAATGCATCAAAATCACAATGAAAATTTCCTATTTGGGTAATCACAAAACTTAGGAGCAAATCCGCGTAACTGTTTTACGTACTGACATGTCTTTAAAAAAAAGGTGAGTTTTTTTTTTTGAAAAAAAGTGTTCGAAGACATGTTTCGGGTCACTGTATATTACAATCAAAAAAGACTATGTAAAGAGATATTAGGCATTGCTAATAGATAAAAGTAGACGGTACCAGTGATTTGCTTGCGATCTTCAAATGGGTTGGTCTAACAGGCAGGTGCAATGGTACCGCAAGTAGGACATTTTCTCACTTTTTCATCTTTCATCCATTCCTGTAAATGTAACTCGCTTGTAAGAAGTCATGAAATAATTTCAAAAAAAAAAAAAAAGAGCTAACGGTAATCAACGGTTTCAGTTGAGTTCCGAGGTCGGTGCAATGGAATGCAACTTCTCTTATCAAATGGGGATCTGAATGAGCGAGCTTGTTTGGACAAAACCAACGCAGACGGTCTAAATAATGGAGAAGGATTATTAATGTACGACTTTAAAGCTTTCTGCTTGGAACTGATGACACTGACCAAGTGAACCTTTTGGTCTCTTGCGCTCCATCACCAGGCCAATTGTTTCGGCGAATCTACAAGGGTTATGAGGAACATTTGCTATGGAATAGAAGGAATCAGGTTTGGCTGCACAAGGGATCGACTTGAAGCAAGACTGACGCGGTAGTAGAAACATTTCTCCCTCATTAATATTGATGTCTTGAAATTGATTGTCTATCACCACTTTGAGCAACATATCACCTTTAATCTGATAGAACCATTCTTCGGTCTCGTTGACATGATAATCATTTCTTGAATTTGGGCCGCCGACAACCATGGTAATACTATATTAAATAGCGCTTCAAAGCTAAACACGTGATGGAAGTCAAGAGGATCTAAGGAGAAATATAGCTACTAACAAATCATGACCTAAAGTTGGTTGAGATTGTAAGCTGATGTGCGAAAGGGTGAATGTTTAGAGTGGATGGGCAGAAGCTGACCATTATAAATGCAAAAGTTATTAACCTATTTGAAGAGCCAGGCTATTAATTCACAATTTTTGGAGTAGCTTATAGTGAAATCCTTACCGGTGGTTTGAGTTTCTCTGAGTTATCTTCTATCCACTTGAGATTTTTGTGAATGATAAGATGAGAGTCAATGAAGAGACTGATGAGCAAGAAAGGGGCTGAGAAAAATGTATGCTTACTTTTTTGAAATTGATAGGTTGATTGAGGATCATCTTGTTTTGTAATTTCTTAAATTTTGAAATTCACAATCTTAAACTTTTCGTTGAGAATTTCATGAATTTCACAGGTTTTTCTTGTGAAACCTGAAAAATCCAGATACTGCAGAATGGCCAAACTCCGATGCAGCGATGACATCATGACACTCCCAATGCGCCGGCTCCTTCCATCAAGTTTTTGAAAATTTAACAAGAATGAATCTTGCCAGCCTGAGATCAATATCCAAGTCGACATCGATAACCAGATTCCAAGTGAGCCATCATCCATCGAAATCTTATCAACAACGCTCTTCATCTCAGTTGAGTTTGCTTCTTGGAATTAAATATCCTCAAATTGACTCAACTCTTCCAACTGATTTCATCAATCAATTCAACTTAGGCTCTCGAATATCATTTTACCACCAGATCCCAATCATCTGCTTCAAATTCATACGCTCACTCATCGTACATTCACTCTTTCTAACTCGGTTGTAGTGGCCTCCAACCTTTTCCTTTACCGCTCAACTGCTTTGCTCTGGAACCCTCTCTATCTCAACGTCATCAATCCTCAGAATCATCCCTCAAATGAGCAAAGTCGCCTTGATTTTAAAATATTAGAAATCCTTAATCCTCGTCCTGGCAAGCTTCTTCCCAACTTATTATCGCCCTTTCAATGCATCCATTAATACTATCAAAAATCTCTTTTGGGCTGGTTTTTTTGTTAACTAACGAGCTGGTGTTTGATATTTAGAAATGCTAATTTTTGGTACTGGTGAAAGCAACCAATCCATTCATCCGATGGAAACCAAGCGTATCAAAGATTATCTAAGCTCGATTGGCGTGCAATTGGATGTTTTAGATACAGTTTAGTCATAGTTTACTTTTAAAATACAATTTATAAATACTGAAATGACTTTTAACAATCGAAAACAACAGAAGAATGCATGTTCAAATTATAATTTACTAATTGAAGAGGGTCGGTCGATTGCCGCAATGTTCTTAACTCTCCAACCTGTGAATTCTGTTACTTCTCAGTTGATAAAATATTCCCCGGCAACCCGCTCTTTTTGAATGGCCTGGCTTTCCTTGTGCGAGACAATTTGTCTATTTTTTGATCATAAAACCTGTAAAAACGACACAAATGCTATTCTCCTGACAAAAATAATCCCATGTGCTACACACTTGTCACCGTGGTAGAGATTAAAAATTGATCCCCTGAGTTTGCTTCTGTCCAATTTTATATAATCCCTTTGAGTTTCTGTCACAGTAAACTGAATTTTAATTCATATTTACCTTATTTTGTTTAATTTAAGCCAATTCAATACGAAAAATGATTGGAGCGAGTAAAAATTATGTTTGTGGTTGAGTATTAAGATTGTCATAGTAGACTTTTTTTATTGATAGCCAGTCACTTAAGAAACCTTTGAAATTTGTAAATCAGGATTGATATTATGCATGAGTGGTGGATTTGTAACTGCTATGATACCTTTCTTTAACCAAGCTACAAGTTGATTCATATCAAGGCTGGCTCCTAAATACCAAATCAGATTTAAGTATACTACCCTCAATGAAAGAAAAAAAGCTGTCTTCAAAAAAAGCCATAATTTGAAATTTAATTCATTTTCAATAATTGCTAAAAAAGGCAAGATAATCACAATTAGGACAAACCTAATTGCCACAGTGTGTATGGGCATTTTCATTAATGCAAGCCTAAAAAGTAAAAACTGAGATTTTGTTTATGTAGTGTTAGTATATACTAGTTCAAATAATACTCAGTATGGGAATCATTCAACCCATATTGAAAAATGACAAGAATTGGTCAGTACAAAGTGACAGGATCAACCAAAAAGCAAGTCTTGGTTCATATTCTAAGCGCAAGTTAAAACTTTTGATAAGGAAAGTGATCCAAAGACTTTTAATAAGACATCAAATTCAATTGAATCATATTGGAAATAAGCTTCTTCTTTAAACATGATTGCCAAAGCTTTCCACTGATGCAAATATCATTTTGATAAAATTAAACTTCATTATTCCAGGGTAATGGTAAAAATTTGTAAGCTTTAGACTGTTTAATTAAATTTTTGAGCATATCAAGTCTTTTTTTTGTGATTTTTGTTTCATTTTATGTTTTTTGGTGGAGAATTTGATTCCCAAAGACATTTTCAAAATTTTACTTTGACAAAAATTGGTGAAATTGGTCAATTTTTCTCATGAAAACATGAAATGATGTGGAATTTTGTTTAAGTTATGAAATGATTAAATTATTTTTTTCAAAGAGAGTTCAAAACAATCTAACTATTCTGACAAAAAAAGTAATTATTTTGAGTTAATTTTGGTGATGAAATGCATTTCTGATGAATTGTTGAATCTGGTGACATAAATCACAAAGATTGCAACCATGAATTATGAAACCAAAATGAGCCAGAACAAATTAAATTGAGTAGAATTCCATATAGTTTCTTGTATTTATGAGAGAAAGTTACCAAATTCAAAAAAAGTTTGTCAAAATAAAATCTTGAATTTATTTTGAAAACCACTTATTTCCAAAAAAAAAACAGAAAATGAAACAAAAGTCATAAAAAATGATATAGTTTGGTCAAAAAATAGTCAATATGGCTGAATGCTTATATGTATTGACCATTGCCATTTTTCAATCCAGGTAAGATTTTTCATACCAGTCAAGCTTCAAGTGAAACTTCAAACAGTCTTTATAATTTGATAAAGGTCTATTAATGCTGCATTAGGTGATCATGAACCCAAAAAGTAAGGTGAGTGCAACACTGGGCTTGGATTTTCCCAGAATAATTGAGTTTCATTCCAGAATGTGTAATTTCAAGGCTTTATCTGTTGGGAAAGATGTTTATGCTATTAAAAAATATGATTCATGAAATCACAATAAAAATCAATATTGATGATTCACCAGTCTCCTCAAAAACACCATTTTTCTTCAAAATTATTATTTGAAATATCTGTGGCAAGATTCAGCCCAAGGTGGTATCTTTCAATTGATTTCCTCTGTGTTGGAATCTTAGTTATTAAAAGCAATTTTTGAGTTTTTCTTAGACAATGAGGCATGACTGCAAAGAAATGTGGCATTTTTGTTTTGTTTCTAAGTTTACTGAAAGGATGAGAACTTGAATTAAATATTTACAGGATATATATAATAAAGAATTGGGAGTTTTCTATTTTTATCAAAAAAAGGAACAGAATTTGGAAAATACAGCATTATATCAAATTAAACTAGCTTTTATTGCAAGAGGGATGAGAAGATAATTGTTAAGTGGTAATAATTTTTTGGTAAAAGAGCTAAGATAAACTTAAATTCAAGAACATAAACAAATGTTGTATATACTTCATCAGTATGAAAACCCATTTAAAAATAAAATTGAAAAATAATTTCATTTGAGGGCATCAAAGAAAGTGTTTTTTAAAAAAATGCTTAAAGATAGTAATACTATTAGCCAGGCTGTATAATGAATTTTGTGATATCAAAAATTTGACCTTTATTGGAATATCATTAATAAAATACTTAACTGTATTTTGATTAAATTATGTATAAATAAATGAGAAAAATATTTTCATAGTGATCAGAAATATATTTATAAATGTATGTAAATTTCAATGATTATGATGAATTTTCCCTAATTTCTTATAAAATTGAAATCATTATTTAATAATAATAAGAAATAAAAGAAATACAAGTCAAGCTGAAACATTTCAATTTTCTTATTAGGGGATTGAAGAATTAGCTTTTTTGTTTTATTGAGTCATAGATATGTGCAAAGTGGTGAAATAAAGAACTATTAAGCTTGCTTCATAATATGTTTCTATAAAAGGAGGTTTTTAATTGAAGAAAATTCTTAGCTAATTCAGGTTTATGATATCAGAACATTGATTAAATTTAAATGAGGATTTGTTTATTAATATTTCAAGAACTCATGTGAAAAGAAAAAAAAGGTCAGAATATATTAAAGATAAAAATAATGAAACATTCGAATGAGATTTTCATTAAATTATGATCAATATGTTGATATTATTATGAAATATTCAAAATTTCAGAAAAATGATAGAATATTCATGAATTTATGAGTTGTTTTCAGGATAATATCAAAACAACTTCTAAATCTTTAAAACATTTAAAAATGCAACTAGGAATTTCTAACAAATTCTCTTAAATTATCTTTTTATAAAGAATTAAATTGAAGATAATCAATGAAAAAAAATCAACAAATAAAATAACTAATCATTGAAAAAAGCTATATACCTCTGATAATATATATTCTATTCCAAAAATGAAGTTAGGTATTACAAATAATAAGTTTTTATCAAACCACCTCTGAACTAATGATAATATTGAAAGATTACAAGAATTTTACAAGTGATACAGCTTACTTTTAAATTTATCAAAAGAAATTCTCAAATGAGAGGTTCTTAAAAGTGGTATATTTTCAGACTTCAGCTTTCAGTATTGGTTAGTATATAAAATTGAACCTCTTTAAGTGAATCAATTGGTGTTTTATAGCTTTATTAGAGTAAAGTATTCAAAAGGAGATTGATAGTAATTTATTAAAAAAAGATTTTATTAATTAAAGAAAAATTCTTTGATCTGTTATTTTTACAAACAAAACTCTAGGTCTTCAATTTGGGATTTTCATGTTTTTTGATCCAAAAAGAGAACTGAAATGAATTTTTAATCTCAATTTGTTATCATGTACAATGATTATGTCAGCTTTGTCATTAAATAAAGGTAGAAGAACTGTTAAATTTCTATTTTATATTACATTAGGTTTGATAAGTTAATACATGGTGGAAAAATCATACAGTATGATAACAGAAAAATATTCAGATGATAAAATATCTTAACTTCCATGCACATATTAGCCAGGATTTATTACTCATCACAAGGAATAATATGTAATATGTGAAAGCCCATCCAAGAAGAATTAATAATTCCCATTCTCAATAGCTCATAGCTACAGTAAAGTTTTTGAATATGAAAAATCCTGAGAGCTTTGATATTTCACAAAAAACAGCTTTTTGGAATGCCTTTGAATTAAAGGCCAAGCTAAAAGCCCTGAATCCATTTTTTTTCCAAGATTCCGGAATATGAAAAACACCCTTTGAGATCTCTTCAATTATTTAAGTGATTTTTGGAAAGTAATTCAAACCTATTAGGATAAATTTGTAGCAATTTTTTAACCCTAAAGTAATTCCCAAGAGACCACAAATGACTTTCAGGAGGGAATTTTTGATTTGAAAATCAAATTCCACAGGAATATCATTATATGTTCAAATTTTTACCCCATTCTAATTTAATTCATAGTAATAATGGAACAAGCAACAGATTCTACAAGTCTAAAAAGAAATGAAATGTAATGAATTCTGTGGAGCTAGCACCATAGCAATTATAATGGTTGAACATAATGTGGCAAGCAACTATTATTATGGAAAAGCAATCAAAGAAAAAAACTTTTATCACCCAATGTAAGCATTTGAGGTATGAAAAAATATTCAAAAATGTCACAAATCAAATCTACAAAACTCATTTCAACAATAAGAATTGAAAGTATAATCTTAAAATGCGTAAAAATGCCATAAGAAGGAATAAATTACTGATTATCTCAGAAACCAACAACAAAACATGTAAAATGAATTACACCATTATATTCCCCATCAAAAACTACATGTATGACATCTTCATTCAATATCTGTAAACCTGATGTTTACTGAGATAACCTGGGTATATGCATTTTTAGGACAAGTGCATATATTCGTGGTTTTTAGCTCATAGCTTTTGAATTATGAATTAATAAAGAGTTTACCTAAAAATAAAGCTACCACAAAATAAATTCAATAATACAGATATAAATTTAATTTGACAATCTATAAACAAGGTTAAAATTTGCAAGGGTTTATTGAGCAAAATAGCAATAGCTGTTGACAACATTGAATTAAAAGTTGTCTAAACTTGAATCAAAGTTAAGATTAAGATTCTAATATCCTAAACGTGAATAATTATGTAATTTTCATTATGATATTCAAGGTACAACTCCATGAACTCATGTTTTGAAGTCTAAAATAGTAAATTTCAACAGAAAAGATGAGTTACAAGAAAAACCATCACAAATAGGGTTTTGATGATGTCATAAAATTCTCTTTTAAGTTTATTAAGAACATGTCAAGCTATCAGAATTCACTCCCTGAATAGCTTTAGTGTAAATAACTCAAAAGGTAAGAATGATTAAAGCTCAAGCTTAAAAGTGATCTTTTAAGATCACTAACTGTAACTTTATTTTAAGCTTAACAGCTAAATAAGTGATATAGCTAGTGAATACTAGTATATTAAAGGGAAAAATAATAAAATCCACAAATATTAAACCTTTTCTAAGCCTATGATGTCAGAAAACTTAAAGTTACAGTGATAACTCTAAATAATGGTGCAATAATAAGAGAAGAAGGTTTAATTATGATTTAATCATTACTAAAACTTAAAATATTGATCTTCTCCAGTGAATAAAATCAGTACAAGTCTACTAGAAGTCTTATTATCTCTAGGAGGGAAGATTTTAATAGAAATAGAGCCCCTTCTCCTCTAATTGCCCCTCAGACACAACAAAAACAATAATAAATCAAATACAAAGGTGATTCTCTTTATTCTTCAAATATAAATAATTTAGATCATCAAAGACCAATGTTTTACCAATCAGTAACTACTTTTCAAATCATTGATTATCTCAAAAAATATTATTGTTTTGTTAAAGTCTCTCTAAATCCTCAGTTCCATGTAAAATCATGAAAACTTGTAAATACAATTCAAATAAGTTGTATTTACATTATTAGGCATGAAATAATTCAAAACTATCAGATTTAATTCTAAAAGTAGGTTATTTTCTCTTAATTATTATTCTTAATAATCATTTTATTAATATAGCTACTATTCATATCAATATATAAACTTAATATTGGTAATATTATTGTTATAAATTGTTCTTTATTATTGAATAATTTTTCTTCATGAATTTATTATCTGTTTGTAGAAATAACATATTTCCATTAAGTATATTAATTATTATATATGAGTATATTTAGCTTATCATATTGTTTTATTTGTTTTAAACATTATAAATTTTATGCCATAATTATTTTCAATCTTATTTCTCATCAGAATTAGGAAATTCAGAGTACAATAAGTAAACTATCAGTCACATTTACTTATTATTTCATAGTCAAACATTAAATATGGGGGCCTGGCCATGCTATTTACTTGAAAAAACTTATGAAAAGATTTAAATTGGGTTTATCTAATAATGAATTTGATTACAATTTTATATATTTATTGATTTTGAAAGCTCTTGAGGCACTTGAAAAGCAATTTTACTGTCTTACACATCATTTTTCACATCCTTGAAATTGCAAAAACTTTCTTTGCATGACTCTACTGATTAAAGAAGATATTTATAAATTAAAAATAAATTTCTATTATAATTTAATTTTTTCAAAAGAATCATCTCAATTTTTTTTTTTACAAAAGAAAAAAAATCACTCTATTTGTTTTCTTTTCATTTCTGTTCTTTAAAAAGATATAAAAGAAATTTTCACATGAAAATTTCCATATCTTCCCAAAAATAACAATTTTGACAAAAGGACTTATGCTTATTTGTCTTTTTTAGTGTTTCAAGACAATACAACAGAGGACAGTCAAGCCACTGCTCAAAGACTGGTGGAAGAAACCTGTAAAAGCTCTCCAACACCAACATTAAATAAAAAAAGAAAATCTAATGAATTAGTTTTTCCAGGACCCACTATTCAGGACTCTGAAGGTGAGTACCTCTCTTAAATTTCCATAAAAAGATCTTTTTATCTCTTCTTCTTTCAATATGACTACCAGAAAAGGTTCACAATACTCTATCCAAACAGATAAAGGTGGACTCAGAGGTAGAAATGATCCTACACAAGGGAAAAGAAAGGGAAAAGTCCCCAATGGAACAGAATCCACATAGGGAAGTGCCATATCCCAAAGTAAAGTCCCTGAAATTCCTATTATTTCTGAACCTGAATTAGAACTAAGTATGAGTCACTCCAACAGAAACCAATCACATTCAGAGGGCTCAGATAGACATATACATGAGCCAGTACAAGAAAAATTACACAGTATACAAAGACAAAGACTGTGAAATGTTGCCACAAATACACCAAGGAGTGATGAACTCCTGGAACAGCCTAAAGAATTTCCTCAAGGAGGAGGAAATAGTGAAATACTCCAATTGATGAGATCCACTGTCATCCAAACCCCAAATCAAAAATATAAAGGAGTACCATGCCAAAAAGAGGGAGGCAAGCAAGGAAGAAGCCCCAGTAGCTTCTACCAGAAAGCCACAAGACAACTAAACTCACCAAGAAGGGGAGAAGAAAAATAACAAGAGCCAGAAGAAACCATATTCCCCCAGTTACAGGATTTCAAAGATCCCAAAATATGCCATGGACAATGTTTGAAACATGGCCAGAACCTTGATTGAATTCAAGGACAAAGAGGAGCAAATAATGAGGCAACCAGCTTTCCCAAAGAATTAACATTACACTCTGATCTTTTAAATACTTTAACAGATATCAAAAACAGCATATTACCTTTGCAAAAAATTAAAAATAGTATATTATCTTTAACACAAATTTCTGTACAAAATAAAAAAGAAATAGATAAGATTAAATTTATCATTGAAATTAACAAACCAAAAGTCTTAATTGAAAGTACCCAGAAATTACTACAAGGACAACAACAATTGTATAAGTAAAAAACAGATATAAAAGAAAAAACTTTGACAATAAATCATGATCAGATTATTGACAACCAAATAGAAAAATTAAAAAATTGACCATTTCTGTTAAGAAATTTGAAGAAAAGACTTAATCACACCAAAAGAAAATTTTACACCATGTAGAAAAAAGTGATGAAGCAAGAATCAATCTAAAAATAGAATTCAAAGTGAAATAAGATTCATTACTGAGAAAATGGATAAAATAAATGAGGCTAACTTAAATATGCCAAAGTCATCAATACCATTATCTCACATGAGAAGTCCTCTTAAACTGAAAGAAAAAATAATGAATTCCTTCATAGCAGACCTGCACCATCAAGACAACAGTCAAGTCTTGATGAAAGAGGCACATTAAATGAAAGAATGGCCAACATATACAGGTGAAGGTGTATATTACCACAAATCATTTACTAAAAAAAGTGCCATTTTACAAGAATATTATGCCATACAAGATTAATTGATCACTGCAAGATTACACTCCTTATTTGAAAAATTTGCAAAAAGATGGTATTATGGCATAAGACAAACAAATGGAAAAAAATACCAGGTCTTGGTGGAAAAATGAAATGATTAGAAAGTGGGAAAATGATTCCTGGAGGTATAAAATAGAAAGTTTATTTGAAAATTCCTTCTTTGAGCCAGACCAAGATATAAACCTTCCACTTGGTTCTTAAAAAAAGTTAAAATATTAAATGCATTATATCCAGAAATGTAATAAAAAATGGTGCATATGAAGATACTTAAAAAATGTGGAGAAGAACTGGAACATGCCCCGAGAAGTGATGCATATAACCATCTTCCACAGAGGAGTAAATTAATGCACTAGAAGACATAGTGACAAGGACCAAAATTGGCAGAACATGGAAAAACTTGGATATTGAAAGTTCAAATAAGCCATTTATTAATAAAGAAAAACAAAAAGAACCTTTTAAGATGAATAAATACCACAATAATGAGGAATGTAAATGCCATAAATGTGGTGGTACTGGAAACTTAGCCAATGATTGCCTCAAAAAAGGAAACAATCAATGAAATTGTGGAAAAAGAAAAACACCATGAAAAAGCAGAGGAATCTCAATCTGAAAGAGATACTGAAGAATAAGAAACCTCTGAAAGTGATTAAATGGATATAATTAATGCACAAATTAATGATATTGACTTAATATATGAAGTAATAGATGTAAGCTCAAACTTACCACAAGCTGGAACATCTTATACAGGCCTCAAAAATATACAAGATGCCAAACTGCATATAACCAAATCTGCAAAAGGAATGGGATATGCAGCTGGAAAATCAAGTATAAGTACTGTTATGGTAGAAAACCAAGAGGCAAACTTAAACCTGGACACAGGGTCATACTGTTCCTGTGCTAGAAAGAATTATTTATTAACAATTATACCATATTTGGAAGAGAAACTTATACCAATGCAAGGAAATGCATGGAAATTCAAACAATTCAATTTGTACTATTCAAGAAATTTGTCCCTGAATTTGAATTTTTGAGCTACCAAATGTAAACCAAAATTTTTTTGAAAAAAATGAAAAAAGGATCCACTTGAATTTTTTAACCTCCCAATCAAAATTCAAATCCATAAATTTCAAATTTTTGTTGAACAAATTATTTATGAAAAAAATTAATTGATTGAAGGAATTTGAATTTTACCTTGAAAAAAAGATTTATTGAATAAGATTAATTTGAATTAGTTACCTTAAACTGGATTCCATTAAAATAAAATTAAGTAAATTTAATGAAAATTAGTTGAAATTATTTAAACTTAATTCAAAGTAATTGCAATTAATTGAAAGAAATGGGAATTGATTTTACTCAATTTGACTTGATTTTAACTAATTTGAATTAATCCATTTCAATTAATTGGAATTGCTTTGAGTTAATTTAAACTGATGAAAATTAGTAAAATTTATATAAAAGTAAGTCAAATTGAGTAAAATTGATAAAAATTGGATTTCAATTTATTTCAATTCGTTTTAACCAATTAAAGTTAAGTAAAGTTGATTAGAATTAATTAAAATCAATCACAATTAAATGAAATTAATTCAAACTAATAAGAATCAATTCCAATTAATGGAAATTAATTTAAATGTCCAAATTAATGAGCATTAATTCATTCAAATACATCAAAGATAATTAAAATAAGGTAGAATTACTTAAAATGAATTGAAATTAATAAGAATTAATTATAATGAATCATAATTTATTACAATTTATTAGAAAAACATAAAATAACTTACCATTAATTGAAAATAATTACAATCAGAAATACTAATCAAAATTAAAATTGATTAGTTGAAATTAATCAAAATTAAAGGTGATCAAATTTAAGAAATTAGAATTACATGGAATTTAAGTGAGTAAAATTACTTAAAATTGATTATAATTGAGGGTGTTGGTAAACACACGTAAGTGACCTTAATTTTCAAAAAAATTCCTCAGGCTCAGTTTTGAGGATTTTTTTAATTTTTTTTGCCATATTTTTCCTGACTTGGCATGTCAATAAGCACAAATTTTTTCAATTTTTTTTTTTGCCAAATTTCACCAATTTGGCCAATATGCCAAAGTGGCATATCTTTTTCAAAAATTCATTTAAAATCTTCCCACTTATGAACTTCCTTGATTTTTTGAAAATGAAGGGTTCAATGTGAAGAATAAAGCACCAGAATCCCATAATTTTGGGAATTTTCTTGGGTGGGACAAGTGAAGGCACAAAAAGGGTTTTTTTTCAAATGTTTTTTCCCATCATTTTAATATGCCTATTTTTAAAAAGTGAATTTAATAACTTCCCACTTATGAATTTCCTTCATTTTTTTTAAAATTAAAGGGTTCAATCTGGACAATAAAGAACCAGAAGCTCATGAATTGGGAAAAAATGTTTGGTGGGACAACAAGTGAAGGTGCAATGAGTGTTTTTTTTCAACTGTTTTTTTCCTTGTGTGTAATATGATCATTTTCAAGTACAAAAGTTCCACATGTTTGATAAAGGAGACTGAGGTGGGATTTAAGCAATAAATATGACTGAGGAGGGGGATAATTGGCATAAATTGTATATACAAAAATCATTCAATCAGAATCAACCTCCAAAATAGTGGGTTTTTTCTGAGAGGGGGGAGGAAGATTGGACAAATACAACATTCTGTGTTTCTTAAATTTATCAGCCCACCCCAGGGCCTGTTTTTGGGCATGAATCTCCCAGTTCACAGTAATTGGGGGGACTGGATAAGCTTTAGAAATGATGATTTCCAAAGGAACAAAATGAGAACCACTATTCAAGAAGCAGATGAAAATGGGGGGATTATCATTTGGAGGACAGAAATAAGGGAAAAAAGAAAAAGATTGGGCTGTGGAATAAAAGAAAACTGGTCTTTTATACTTATTTGCAATTGGATCCCCCATGTAAGGCATGGACATCCACTTGCTTTTTGGAGCCTGGCCAACATCTTCATACCATTCAATTCTTTCCAAATAAGAGGATACTGAGGGAATTAAGGTGTTCATGGCTTCATAAAGGTCTTGATTTTGGTGAATTTCTTCAGCCAAGTCACCTCTGACATCAGCCCATTGATCTTGAGTCTTGTAAATGAAGTGGGATACTGTTCTGTAGCCAGAGTTTCCATCACCCTGGACATTGATGGCCTTGAAGGTGTATTTCAATATAAACTTGGGCAAGTCTTCTGAGCCAGTTATCTGATAAAATAAGTTCAAAAAATGAATAAATATCAAAATAAACAACAGTAAATTACATTAAAAAGAATCAGAAACTCACAAACAGCTTGGAGCATTCATCACTTGTGTGATAATTGCTTTGACAATGCTCACAGGTCAAGTCAATTGCATCATAGATATTCAAACTGGTGGCAGGCTTGTGTGATTTTCTTTATGAGGTTTTGCTTCCAATTGCCAATCTTCTGGACCTTCTAAGGGTTACCTCTCATTTATTTAATTCAGTTGCTGAGGGTAGTGAATCTGATGAACTGATGGATTTAGATAATGAGTCCTCAGAATCTTCAGAATCTTCAGATGAGTCCACTTCCATAATTGGAGAGGGGACATTTGACTGGGATCTTGATGTTGTTGTGCTGGTCAGTTTTGATGGGGGCCTTCCTCTTCTCTTGGATTGACTTTCAATAATTTCAAATCTTGAAGGTTCTCTTTTGTTTTGATTTTTTTTTATTCTTGGCTCCTTGGGGTCTTCCACAGATATTCTTGCATTCTAGAGGGTCTTCATAATATTGATCATCCTCTTGACTCTTGGGAATTTGATCAAATGAGACTTTTCCAGTCAAAACATCTTGAAAATGTTGAAGTATTGGAGTTATTTCTGCCATTGGTCTTTGAAACAGGTCTTCCCAAATGTTTTCAAATATTTTCTTGGCTTCATTCTTTCTTTCTTTTTCAACACTTTGGTCATCACCTTGAAAACCAGCCTGAGAAGAATATGACAAATAAAATCAGTTAATAAGAAAAAAATAATAAGAAGAAATTAAAAAACCCTCACAGGCAAATTCAAATGCCATTGAGGATGGAAGTCTGATAATTCAAGCCTTTGGCGCTTGGCAAATGCCTTTTGGGTCTTATGCTTGCAAGGAATGCCTTTATAATTGTTGTATTTGTTGGTGCATTTTTCATTTGGAGGAAATTTTGTTTTGAAATTTTCAAAGGCAATCTGAAGAGCATAATGAGACAACTTGCCATTGAGGGCACAGATGTGTGAAGGAAAATTCTTGACATGGACAATCATTTCTTTGGAGGTTCTGTTGATAATTTCAATAAATTGTTTTCTGAAGGCCATGTGGAGAGCCCTGACTACCTCCAGGAGAGTACCAGTGGACTTTTGGAGCCAAAGCTTAGCCATGGCATGGGCACCTTCAACTCTGGAGGTGGAGCCCACACCCAGGTGGCAATGGTGGTTGGTCCAGGCTGGCACATAATACTCCTTTAGAGGAAGCCGGGTATTTTCCAAATACTGCAAGACCTCAGGATTTTTGACTTGCTTTTGAAGCTTCTTCCAGTTGTCTTTGAAAGACTTTTCAGTGGGTGAATACATAAGTTGAAAAATGAATCCCAAAGTCATTAATAAAGACAATAATAAGAAAAAAAGTGAAATAAAATGAAATAAAGTGAAGAAGTATATTACTTGATTCCAAAGGCCCATAAAATTTTCAAAATCAGTTCCATGACCAATTCTCTTCATGCAACGAGCAGATACATCCTTGTTGATGTGCCAAATGCATAGCATGACTTTGGAGTCTGGGAAGAGCTTCTTAATAGTGTTTTTTAAGGCCAGATCCCTGTCAATAACAATTACTGGAGGGGGAAAAAAATTGGTGTTGTTGAGGACCTTTTCAATGTATTGATTTAATGCCCAAGTATATGAAGTTTCATTTTCATTCTTCATCAAACAAAAAGCCTCAGAAAAGGTCTTATTTGTTGAGCTGAATCCAACAATATGAAAAAGGGGCATTTTGTACTTATTGGTTTTATAAGTAAAATCCATAAGAATGACATGAGGAAAGCCATGAGGAAGTTTAATGGCCAGGGGGTGAGTAAAAAACAAGGAGGTAATGTGTCCCTCAGAATCCCTTGCAGAGGACCAAACAAAATTTTCTTGTTTAAGAGTGTCAATAAGAGCATCAATGGGCCTTCTGCCTTGCAGTTTGTCTTTCTTGATTTTCTTTACTTGGTTGTAAATGTCTTGAAGGATTACAGGCCTGTCAGACTCCCTCTGGCTGCATAATTGGGCCCAAATTTGCCTTGGAAGAAGCAGTGATTCAGACATTTGAGCAATTTGGGATGTTTCTTGCTCATTAAATTTCCTGAAAGCAGGATGAGCCATGATATTTTCAGTGGCATCATGGCTATGTTCAGGATTTTTGACTTTAAGAGTCCAAGTGGTACTCTTGGCATATTTCCTGGCATAAAGTCTAAAAGGACAGTCAAGCTTTCTTGAGGTGACTGTTTTGGAGGGGCTTTTGTTGGGATTTGGGGTGCCAGACCTGTCACAACATATTTCAATTTGGTTGTGGGTCATATTGGACCTCAAGGTGGGCACAGCATACCCCTGAGCCCTGGCAACATTATGCACATGTTGCCAAAGAAGCTCAAGGGTCTGAAATTCACCTTCAGTGGGGGATTGAAGCATTTTTTAATGAAAAATATGTATAAAAGTGAAAAAAGGGGGATTTGGGGGATTTGGAATTGGGTAAGAACCTTTCGAAATGTGAAAAAGAGGTGAAAAAAGGTGTGAAAAATGAACAGAAGTGGCTAAGAGTGAAAGACAGTGGTTTAAATGTGGGATTAATAGATGAGGGAAGGTAAAAAATTGAAAATTGAGAGGCTTGAAAGCAGGTTGTTGTGGTGGAAAATGCAGTCTTTGGGGGAAAAAAAGAAAAAAAGTGTGAAAAGCTTTGCAAAATGGCTTTGGTAATGCTGTTTTTCCAAAAAAAGACAATGGTTTGGGGTGGTGATAATGTGGATTATTGGGGTGTTTGAGCTTTTTTTTGGGGGGGGCTGGGCAAAAAAATCTGAAACTATTTGGAGTTAGAGAGGTTTTGTGGGGAAAAAACCTCTTTTGGGCATGTTTTGGCCCAATACAGGCCCAATTGTGTTTCATTTTTAATTAAAAATGGGCCCAGGGCACCCCTTACGTGTTTTTACCAAATTATGGCCAAAATACGTAAGTTTTTAGTAAAAACACATAAGCTCTTACGTGTTTTTACCAACACCCATAATTAATTGAGATTAAATATAATTAATTCAAATGAATAATAATTAAGTAGAATTCGTTATAATTAATCACAATACATTTTAAGTAGTTAAAATTAATTACAATTAATTGAACTTCATTACCATTAATGAAGATGCTTACCATCAATTACAATGAATTACAATTAATCAGTGTCAATTCAAATTACTTGAAATTATTTTTAACTAGATTAAATTAGCTATAATTGATTGAGATAAATTAAAATCAATTAGTTATTTATTATTTGCTTATTATTTATTTATTATCTATTTATTATTTATTTATTATGTATTTATCATCTATTTAGTATTTATTTATTATTTATTATTTATTAATCATTTATTCATTATTTGTTTATTGATTATCTATTTATTATTTATCTACTTACTATATATTACTTATTTGTTGTTTGTTTGTTTATTTATTATTTATTACATTTTCATCTTTTAGTTGTTATTATTCAGTATTCATACTTATTGTTCAGGTTTTCTTATTTTTTTCATGCTTTTCAGATTCTTTCTTATTCTTCATTGTTTATTTTTCAGTTTCTTTTTGCTATTATTGACTTGTAGTATTCATAATCTATTTTTATAGCTTTGTTGTTATTTATCTATTTCTTTTATTTGCTTCCCCATAATAAAAAATAATCATGCATTTCGTATCATTTTTTATTATTAGATTTTTAGTTTGTAGCTTTTGCTTATTAGTAATTTATTATCCTAAATGAATCGCATCATCTATATTAGATAGGATCCTTAAAGATATTATTTATATTCATCATTCCTTCATTATGTATTCATTATTCATTTATCAAATAAAAAGTATTATTTATTTATTATAATTCATTTTTCAGTTTTTATCATTGATGTTTTTATTTTTTATTTTTTATCTATTTCTTATTATTTAATAATTACTTTCAATAATTAATTTTTTATTATTTATTTATTTTACGTTTATTATTTGTTTAGTACTTTGAGTTCATTACAGCACCTACCTATGTGGAATAGGAGATTTGATTTATGTATTACTACTGTTCTTTTATTATATGCACAACATCTGTGCATTAAATAGGAGGTGTATCACCAGATAGTGTTTACACATTGCATTTGACCCATGTTCCCATTTCTGAGCTCTCAAGTTTGGGAAGCAGGCCTATCTACTCAGAACAACTTGAATCAACACATGAAGCCCCAGAACAATGGAGGATCTCTTGTTTTACCTCTGAATTTCTTCAGAAACTTCCTTCTCAAAAGCATGTCAAGTCCCAACTAAAACCACTAGAAAGGTTCTACTTTGATTCAGCCCATGACACATCACAGATGACCTAAGATCAATTGGTTGGAAAGCAAACTAGGAGATTTAGGACAAAATATTTATCATGTTTATTGAGGAAGAAGCTATACTGACTTGATTGCTATTATTTTCTTACACTTCAAGATTTTTATTTCAATAGGCTGCTCATGAAGCCAATAATTGGACCAGAGTGGAGTTTGTCTCAATTTAATTCATTATCAGAAGCCATTTTCTACCTGGTTAGTCTGGGGTGATTCAAATACTTGAAATAGTCCAATTCTTTTTTCCTCCTCAACCTTCTGATAAATCTGATCCATATAGTTTGGTCTTTTTTGACTCAATTATGGTGCCAAACCATCTGTGACCCTCTCAGCTTTTCTTCCTTTGTCTTGTTCTAGATTCACTAAACCTCATCCAATAAATTATCACTCTAACAGTGAAAGGGCTAATCAAATGATGATATCAAAAGCAAAATTCCTATTTTCACCCTCTCAAGATTCCAGCTTTTTCTTTCATAATACCAGTAGATTTTTGAAAGGTCATTCATCAATCAAAATTAGTCAATATAATCAGGTTAAATTTCTGGTCAATGCCTTATTTAATGACGATTTTCTGATTGATGTTATCACATTCTGTCATGTCAATAATGGTGATTCTCCAACACTAAGTCTTGAAAATTCTTAGTTCACTATTAATTTTCTGTCAGAAATAAAAAATATTTGGTGAGCTTTTTGACATTCAACTTGTCAAGGAAATCCTCAGCTTATCCTTTGTTTTAAAATCAGGTCCCAATGATACCACCAACAGATAAAACTGTTTGAATTTATGGCTGCTATTCCTCACCCTACTTTATGCCGTTTACTTCACCCCAAGATTTCTCTACTCAAAATCAAATTGGACTGTCAATTATGTTAGGAAATTACTCTATATCACCCTTTCCAAATACAGCCTTATTTTGGTTGGATTAGGTATTTGTCAATTAAAATATTTATTGTATTTCACAAGAGTCTTTGGATGAATAAGCAGTCAAATTTTGCTGAAATTTTATTATCTGCTTTTGAAATCCCCTCTGCAATATCATTTGCTACTGGCAGCCCTCAGTGGAACTGGTTGAAGTTGGATGTTTCTTGAGGCTTTGCCTCTCTATGTGGGTGCACATGCATAGAGATGGATTGAGGCTGTAGCACCTCATAGAGACTGAAAAATTGTGGGCTTGGGGCACAAGATCCACAAAAGAGGAGAAGTCCAGGCCAATATGACTGGTTCCCTGCACAATAAGGAGTGAAACACCACTGTAACATTAGATGAAGTAAGCATCTTAAACAAATAATTCTCTTTTTTTTTAATAATTCTATTAGGTATTACTTTTGTCACAAAATAGTGGGGGCCTGAACCATGAATAGTTTCTGTATTTCTTTATGATTGTGAGATTTGGGGTAATTGCTGCCTAATTTTTGTAAATCAACAATTTTTAAAAATAATAAATAATACATGAATAATGAAGAGATCATAAATGAATCTATTAATTGAGAATAAACAACAATTCAAAATAAAAATATATGATGAATAATAAATAATATATAAATAATAAAAACAAAAAACAGACAATTAACCAATAAATGATAAAGAAAGAAAAATTAATCAATAAAAACAAAAAACTGATTTTTTAAATAGTTTTAACCAATTCTAATGAGTTTTAATTAATCTTTATTACTTTTAAGTAGTTGCAGTTTCATTAAATCTTGATCAATTTTGATAATTTTTAATAGATTTCATTCTATTTTAACAGGTTTTTGGAATTTTATTCGATTTTAATTGAAATTAATTACAATTACTGCATTTTTATTTATTATAATCCTAATTAATATCAATTCATTTTTAATGATTTTAATTAATCTCCATTTTTATTAAATTTCAACTGATTTCAAGAAATGCTAATAAATAAATAAAAGGTAAAATATAAGTAGATATTAAAAAGCAAGGAATTAATTGTAATTAATTTAAACCAATTATAATTAGCTTTAATTTATTTTGAAATTTTAGTTACTTTTCATCAAGTATAATTAATTTTACTCAGGTTGATTGAATTTTAAGTAATGTTACCAATTTTTGGTTAATTTGGTTTTATTTTAACTAATTTTATGGAATATTAATTCAAATCAATTAGAGCGAATGCATTTTTATCAATTTTGATCTTAATTGAAATTAATTGATTTTATAAAATCTCAATGAATCAAAATTTTTAATTAAGTTAATTTCAACAGATATTAGTAAATTTTATTCAATTTCAATTAATCACAATAAATTTTGATTGAATTTTGGTAATTTTGATTAATTCTAATTATTTTTACTTAGTCTTGAATAATATTAATTAATTTCAATTACTTGAATAATCAATGCATGACTCATAGTTGAAATAAGATAATTAATGAAAAATAGATAAATAAATAAATAATGAAAAGTAATTAAAATTAATTAAATTTATAGCCAAAAAACACATAAGTGGCCCTTTTTGAAAAAAAATTCAGGCTTAGCTTTGAGGATTTTTTAATTTTTTTTCCAGCATAGGATGTTATGATGTGCAAATTTTTTCAATTTTTTTTGCCAAATTGCTCCAATTTGGCAAAATATCCTATTTTTTTAAAAAAAGATTCATTTAAAATGTTCCCACTTATGAATTTCCATATTTTTTCAAAAAAATAAATGGGAGAATCCTGAAAATAAAAAACCCATAAGCCCAAAACTTTGAAAAAAAGTTTTGGGTGCAACAATTGTAGGCCCAAAAAGTGCTTTTTTATGCTCCTTTTTATGGTTTATAAGTAAATGAAAAATGCCATAAATAGCATTAGAAGTGCCATTTATTCCATCAACAATTCCATTTATGGCATCAAAAAGGGGCCTATGGCATTTTGTATGTGTATTTACTAATTAATTCCAAAAACACTCAAGGGCTTAGGTGTTTTTACCAAAGCCCTGAAATAATTCAGAATCAATATATAAGAAACAATTTAATAAAATGATATAGAAATAAAAGTGTTCATTTAATGATTTCTTCCATGATTCTCAAAAACTGACTCCAAAATTCAGTTTTGAATATTCAAAAATTTGAACATTCAATTTCAAATTTGCAAACGTAGTTCAAATTTTATTTTAAATATTTGGTCAGGCTGAAAATTTGATATTGAATATTTCATGACCCTTAAAATTTGACATATTTTTGAAAAGATAAGCTTTGATAAAAGGGGTTGAACTTAGTTGTGTAAGTGAAAGCATGAAGCCCCTTGGAATAATTGACTTAACACTAATTTTTCCCCATCCTTTCCAATGTATAAGAGTGAAATTAGAGCTTTTAGTAATGGAAAACTGTACTAGTAGCCATTTTATTCTTGGAAATGACTACTTCTCAATCTATGGTATAGATATCTCTAACCAAAAAAGACAGATATTTTACCATAGGAGACAATAAAAGACAGGAATCTGGCTTTCTAAACAAAAAACCCAAATTATTGTTATAAATGAAGAGACAAGCCCAGAAAACATTTATTCATAAGTGAACAGCTTATAGAGGCAGAATTCAATCAGAAATTAACAGAAAAAATGAAGCAAAAATTGAATTATATCTTATATAAATACAAAAGTGCTTTTGAAACTGACAAAGAAGCACTTGGTGCTATCATTGGACATAAGGTATAAATTATTCTAAATGTTGAAAAACCTTATCCATCCCTGTTAAGAAGACCAGCTTACCCAGCTAGCCCAAGAGCTAGAGAAGCCTTGGAGGTACAAACTAAAGAATTAATGTACATAGGGGTATTAAGGAAAGTAGGACACAATGAACAACTAAAGGTCACTACACCCGTTATGATAACTTGGAATAATGGAAAATCAAGGATGGTAGGGGACTTTAGAGCTCTAAATACCTATACTATTCCTGACAGATATCCAATACCCAGAATCCATGAGAAACTAACACAATTGTCACAGGCTAAGCTCATTACAGCTATGAATGCTCTGAAGGGTTTCCAACAGGATGTCTTTACAGAAAATTCTAGAAAACTACTGAGGATAATAGTCTACTGTGGAATATATGAATATATAAGAATGCAATTTGGTATAAAAAATGCCCCTTCCCATTATCAAAAAATGATGAATACCATATTTCCTGAAGAATTATCAAAAGGATGGTTAATCATTTATGATGTTATATTTTGCTCAGAAACTTGGGAAATTAACCTAACAAGACTAGAAAGAGTCTTACAGAAGATATTACAATTGAATATGAGAGTTTTCTTGAGAAAATGTCATTTTGCATATAGTGAACTAAAGGAATTGGGACATGATGTATCTAGATTAAGATTGGGACTAGATAAAAACAAAGTAGCAGAAGTACTACTGAAACCAATGCTCCAAACCAAAAAATAAATGCAATCATTTCTAGGATTTTCTGGTTATTACAAACAGCATATAACAGACTTTGCAAGAATTGCCAAATCCTTCTATGAAAACTGTGACCAACAGAAAGTCTATGAAATGACTGAAGAAAGGGTTAAAGCCTATGAGGAACTGAAGAAAGCCCTGTCAAATTCCCCATTTCTTTTAATTGCAGATTGGAAAATACCTTTAAAAATGTACATTGATGCTTGTTGAGAAGGATTAGGTTCTGCACTACATTAAACACAAATAATCAATTATAAACCTGTTGAAGGACCAATTTTCTTGATTTAAAATAAAAAAAGCCAACAGAAGAAGTATATGGATTAATCTAAATGGAATATATTTTCCCACTGTGGGCTTTATAAAGCTACATTATTACTTAGATAGCACAGTGTTTGATGTAATCACAGACTGTAATGCTGTAAAATCTTTATTAAACATGAGGAAACCAAATAGAAATATGCTGAGATAGAATATTGCTATCAAATAATATAGAGGAAATAAGACTATTGTTTGTCAATATTGAAATATTAATAAAAATGCAGAGGGTCTTAACATATGGGCTCTAGCAAATACACCTGAAAACCCAGAATGGGTACCACAGGAAGAAAATCATATAGAAGAGATATGTGCTGAAGATATTGGCACAGATGTCTTTAACTGAGATGAAGAGCTTTTCAAGATGAACAAAAACTCTCATATATTGTGCCTACTCTTAATGAAATATTGTAATAACCCATCTTTATCTACAAAACTAGGTGAGATATGGAAGAAATCTTATGATGAAGAAAGATTTCACCTCCTTTATTGATTTATTTATAATAGAAAAAAACATACATGTGTCATGACCCTGAAAAATAGAGTTCTAATAAATGATATACTACATGAATGCCATGATAGTGTTGTACCTGGACATCTCTCAGAAGATAGGACACTATAAAGAGTAAAAACATGCTCTTGGTGGCCAGATTGGAGAAAGGATGTTGGAGAATATTTCCAGACTTGTGAAAGATTCCAAAAAGAAAATAGAGCCACAGGAAAGGGATTTGGATTGATGATCCAAATACCCATGGGAAATAGCTTGTATGAATTGCCTAACAGCTCTACCCCCAGGAGGAGATAGAAGCTATAATGAATGCCTAGTGTTAGTTGAAAGGTAAAGCAAGACCCCAATGCTCTTACAATGTAATAAAGATGACACAGCTATGGAAACAGCCATAATAATATGGAATAGAGTCGTTAGCCATACATGCTTATTTCAAAATATGATAAGTGATAAGAAATTCCAAATTCACTTCAGCATTATGGAAAAATCTCCATAACTTTTTTGGAACATAATTATCATTCTCAACAGCTTATGACCCTAAGACTTATTTTCTATCAGAAAGAGTGATAAAAAATTTGGAAGACCTTATCAGAAGATTCTGTGCTTATGGCCTAGAATTAAGATTCTATGATTTCTCTACCCATGATTGGTATAGTCTAATACCAGCTCTTGAACTGGCATAAAAGACATCAATTAATTCTTTAACTGGTAAAATAACCAAAATTTCAGAAAAAGGTTTCAATACAAGGATTCCTCATGAAACTCTCAAAAGGGAATTAGTTGATATAATACAACAGAAAGAAGTTTCAAAATTGACCTTGACAAAGCAAGACATCATGCAAACAGATGTATACAAGATTATTTTAAATATGCAAAAGAAATATGAGACAAAAGTAATAGGCCACCTGATTTTAAAGGAGGAGACTTGGTCTTAATATCAACTCCAAAATTTCATAATATCAAATGAACAAAGAAATCAAAAGATTCCTTTTCAGGAATCTTCATTATAAGAGCACTACATGTCTCTAATGCTGTGCAACTAGAATTGACAGGTGAATTAATCAACACACACCCAGCTTTCCCTGTGAGTCTGATAAAACCTTACAGCTCAAGTGATAAGGAATTATTTCCCCTAAGAAATAAACCACCACTTAAAATCCCTCCTCTGAAAGAAGGAGATGAAAAGAAAATTGTAAAAGTCCTCAAAGAAAGGGGATACCTTGTAAGGTATAGAAACCCAAATCAAGAAGATGAATGGCTACTTGAGAAGGATATAGCTAATTCTGATAAGCTATTAAGGAGGTTTAGCTAGGAAAGAAGACCTAAATAATAGAGAAATTAAGCATTATTGAGCTTCAAGACTAAGAAAGCCTATTGAAGAGGTAGGACAGTGGATGATACCCTAGCTAACTATATCAGATTGTGGTACAATATTTTTGGTGTTAGGGAATGTGAGCCTTTGAGATATGAAAGACTATTCAAAAAGGTCACAAAACACTTTAAAAAACTTATTTTAACAAGAATAATTGGGAGAATAATCTTCAAATAAGTAAAATGCCATAAAAGGGCATAAATTCTTGATTATCTCCAAAAACCAATGAATAAAAATGTAAAAGAATTACACAATTGAATCCCCCATCAAAAACTAAATTCATGAAATCTTTATGCCATATCTGTAAAGCTAATAGTTACTGAGATAACCTGGGTATATGCACTTTTAGGATAAGTGCATATATTCATGCTTTTCTGCTCATATCTTGTGAATTATGCATAATAAAGAGCTAATACAAAAAATAAAGTTACCAAAATCTGAATGTAAGGATACAGATATAAACCTAATTTTACAAGTTATAAACAATATCAAAGCTTACAAGGGTTTATTATGCAAAATAGCAATAGCTGTTGACAACTTTGAGTTAAGAGAGTTCCAAACTTGAATTAAAGTAGATATTTACATTATAATAGCTTATAGGTGAAGAATGATGTAATTTTTATATTGATATTTGAGATACAACCCCATGAAATCATGGCTTAGAATCTAAAATAGTGAATATTGACAGAAAATATGAGTTACAAGAAAAATCATCAACAATTGAGTTTTTTTTTCTTTAATGAAATTCTCTCAGAAGCTTGGTAAGGCTATGCCAAACTATCAGAATTCACTCTCTAAATAGCTTTAGCATGAATTACTTAGAAGTTATTGACAATTAAAGCTCAAGCTTAAAAATAATCTTTTATGATCACTAACTGTAACCTTATTTTAAGCTGAAAAGTTGAATAAGTAATGAGACAAGTGGATACTAGTATATTAAAATCCAAACTAATAAAATCCACAAAGTTTAAGCCTTCTCAAAGCCTATGATGTCAGCAAACCTAGAGTTACAGTGATAACTCTAAATAATGGTGTAATAATGAGAGAAGAAGGTTTAATTATGATGTAATCATTACAAAAATTTAAAGCATTAATTTATTACAGTGGATACCATCAGTATACATCTACTAGAAACATTTGGGTCTCTAGGGGGGAAGGTTTTAATATAAATAGAGCTCCTTTTCTTCTATTTCCCCCTCAGACACAACAAAAACAATAATAAATTAAATACAAAGGTATCTCTCTTTATTCTTTGATTATAAATGACTTGTATTATTTAACAGAGTTGTGCAAAAAATTACTCAATTTTAAATCATTTATTATTTCAAAATCTTATTGTTTTGTCAAATTCTCTCTAAATCCTCAGTTCTATGAAAATTGAGAAAATTTGTAAGTTCTCTTATTTTTATTTGTAATTACAGCTTAATTGAGTTATATATACATTATTAGGTGTAAATTCCTTCAAAAGCACTATATAGAGTGTTAAAATTGGGTTATTTTCTATTTATTATTATTCTTAATCCTTCCTTTATGAATAAAAAGACTTTTCATATTAATATATAGCTTTAATATTGGTAATATCATTGTTATGGATTGTTTTTTATTCTTAAATAACAGTTTTTTCATGAATTTACAATCTTTTTGTAACAATAAGAAATTTACATTAAATATATTAATTACCATGAAGTATTATATTTCCTTAATATATTGTTATATTATCTTCTTTCTTCAAAATAATTGAAATTTTATGCCATAATTATAATAATCTTATTGCTCATTGAAATCAGGAGATTCAGAGTACAATAATTAAATATTAGTACACTATTTACTTATTGTTTAATACTCAAACATTAAACTCAAAGCTGGTTCAGAGTGCTTTAGAAGTCTGTAGGAGGTGTGAATCAAGATTTAGGACTGGATATTCTTCCTTAATAGTATACATCTATCCTCTTTCTTTGATAATATAAAAATTTCTTGATTGTTAAAGAAAATGCCTTTTGATAGTCCAATGAAATTGATTTTGAATTTCAATTAATATCCTAATGTTAGATTTTATATTGACCTTGATGATAATTTTTCCTTATCCACTCTCAATATCAAGAGAAAAAATATATTCATTGCAGCTTTCAATGAGGCATTTGATTTATGCTATTTTTAAGTAACATTATTAAAATGGAAGCATAATTAAGTATTTGTCTTGAGTTAAGCTGAAAACAGCTTTCCCTTTTGTGTTATTATTAGGTCACAGGGATTAACCAGTAATACTATTACAATAGAGCTCTTGAAGAAATCACATTTTACTTTTCAATTAAAACTCAATATCTATATGGGCTGTTTCCAAGAGAATAATTTATTTGTTAATGGATAAATAGTTACTCGTTATTTTTTTCCAAAATGAATATGTCAATTTGTCTATAATTAATATTTTGGAAGTCTTCAAAGGGAAATATTCTAGCTTCAAGATGTTTCAGATGAATTTTTCACTAATTTACTCAATAAATTTATTTCCTTATTCCTAATTCATAATTTTACAAAATTGTTTAAC
Organism: Austropuccinia psidii; assembly: GCA_023105745.1. NCBI lineage: Eukaryota > Fungi > Basidiomycota > Pucciniomycetes > Pucciniales > Sphaerophragmiaceae > Austropuccinia > Austropuccinia psidii. Next base: position 23,997,226 of record JALGQZ010000011.1, read on the forward strand.
TCAAAAAAGGTAATAATACTTTCTCCTCTTTGTTTTTCCATCAAAGTTAACTATAGCAAATCCAGAAATAAATGATTAGCCTTTAACACCTGAACAATCCCAAATACAGAATACTCTGAATTCCTTTCCTATCTCAATTTCTCTATCCTCATGAGTATATAAATTTCCTTTTAATAGTTTTTTGAGATTATTATTATATTTTCAAAATATCAATATGAGATAAGAAACCATGATTCTAATTTTTAGAATGAAAAAGCTTCATTTTGTAAAAAAAATAAATAAGTACAATGTTTTAGCACTGAATCTTGATGATTCATTGGGTATATTCATTAATTTTGGATGCAAATGATGAGATTTTAAATATAACAAGTCACTTGTCAATAGTGGGTTCTAGTATTGACTTCCATAAATAACACCTAATTTCAAGAACTATCTATTAATAAGCTTCAAGTAGATCCTCAAGTGAAATACATAATTTTAATATTGATTTCCTTTGAAGGTAATGCACAATCATTATAACCACCAGATTAAATTCAAAAATTAAGTATATTTAAGATATTTTAATGGATTTCTATTGCATCATTTTCTATAGGTTAGTAATGGAATCTGACTCCTCATATGGTGCTTTGAGAAATTTCACAGGGAATGGAAAAGTCTTCCTTTTAATATTTTTGTAAATTTCCAACTTTTTTTTGTAATGATAAAGTATATTGATTCATTAGGTGTTATTGAATAGCTGTTTTTATGTTTCTGAAGCTCACAATTATATCAAAAGTAATAATGATACCCATATATAGAAAAAATATGATTTACCATGAGGAAAATTGTAGTGCAAAAAGCTAACAAAGTTAAAGTAAAAAATCAAGGAAAATATTAAAAAAACATACAAAAGTTGAGAAAATCCATATGATATGAATCATATTGATCAAATAGGGAAATCATTTCACAAAAGATACATGTAAAGAAAGGTAATAGAAAAATTTCAATTAATATGACATAAAGAACAAACTGTCACAAATAGTGTAGAATTATAAGGAAGAATTTTTATTCAATAGTTGGTACATATATAAAAAAATGAATTTTGATGTAATAAATCCCTATTGATCAAAAATATTGATCTTAGAGCTTACTTGTAATTTTATGGCCATATCTTATCATAATCAAATGACATTGAGAAAGACTTACAGGCCAAATATAGTTGAATTTTCACAATAGTTGATAATCTTCTACAGGATATTTCAGTAAAACTGTTCAATCCATGTTATGTTTCAATTATTTGGACCAATAGCTCCAGATTTACTCTTAGCTCTTTTTCAGCTAACAAACTTATAAGAGTATGAAATTTTGAATATTCCAAGAGCCAATTCTTTCTATGATTCTTGAGACCTAGCCAATGGAAGTGGGTTGGACAAAGTTTTCTTCCAAATTTGAATTAAGTTGAACATAATTTTCATCCAAAGCTCCAAAGAAGCCACTAACCACCACAAAAAGTTCTGTGTGACATTTTTTATATGATAGCTTATGGAGTCATAAATATTTTCAAAAAAAGAAATTTTCATACTACTTGTAAATGTATCTAGCATAAGCTAAATAAATGAGAAAGTCAAATATGATTCTCTTCAGCTCAGATATTCAAATCATGTATACTAAGTGTCTTTAGTAATATAAAAAATTTGTATCAGATTAAAAATTATGATATAGAGACATTTATAAGAATACTAATCCCTAAAAACTTTCTAAATAAGCCACTTTAAAGATTATTTAAATAGATTTTATGCAAAGCTCTTACACTAAGAATTATAATTAGGAGAATTCACTAATGATTCATGCTAGGGTGTGGAATGAAAGAGGGGCTTCAAAATTGACTTCAATTAATTTCAGGATTCCTCCACTAGATCAGAAAAATACAAACAAAAAATGTTGACAAATTATTGAAATAGTTGTTTTGCAAATTTTACCTTTAGTAGCCAAAACTTCAAAATACAAAACTCCTTCCAAGAAAACAGGAGTCTTTTGTCTTTATGGAAACCTGATTGAGTCTGAAAAATCTGTATGAAGTGGAAAGAAACATTTTAAGTTTCTGCTATCAGATGTTTGGAAATATTAATAGCAATCATCATTAAATGAAGGAAGAGAAAAAGATATATCATAAAAAATTGAGTCTTGCATAAAAATGGGCTGAATTCATATTTTATGAAAAAACGCCAAATTAAAACTAGTACAGTATAATTACTTCAAAATATATGTAAACTTGTTATGGAAGCTATGGGAGGTATCATTCATGAAATCCAAGAGAACAGCCCAATTCACATATTTTCTTTCAATTCCCTATTGAGGAGCATAAGAGCTTGTGTATTATTGCTTCATAATCTCACTTATTCTATCAAACTGTATGAATATTCAAATCTTCATTTTTCAAAAGGGAACAAAGAGATATATTGAAATATTTTGTGCTTGTAAACAACACTGGAAGGTTTCTTCTTGGAAGAATAATATCTTAGAGCTTCAAGGCTAAATTGATATATATTATGTAATAAATATTCTCTTGGCCATATACCCATGATACAATGAAGGGTGATCCACCAGCAAAAGCACCCTTTCAGGGCCTTTTGAGTAAAATATATGATTTAGACAAATTCTTGTTATGCCCAGGTTGTTGAGTATTATTGAAGAATCCAAGAATTATATGAAATATAGGATTGTGAGCAGGAATATCAAGGAGAAACTGTAACAAAAGGTGTTTTTCTGCAGAACAAAGCAGAGAAACTTAGATATCTTGATGATTTGGAGCTTCCAACAGATCCAATGGAATGTTTTATTATTTCATCTTTGAGCTCTTGTCTTAAGTGAGAAATCCCTTCTTCAAAAATTTAGATTTTCTTTGTAGGAAACAATTGACCTTCTTCTACTGTGAGTAGCACTTTTAAGCCAGGCTGCATAATGAATTTGTTGTATCTTTTTTGGAGCAATTCAAACTGGATTTCTGAATGAATTCTAGGCTGAGAGGGAATTCATTCAACCAATTTATTCAAAGACTTCTCAATCTTGGTGACTCCCTGGCACTCTAAAAGATTGATATTATTGCACAAAATTTTCCTTTTTCACTTGCACAGTCACCCAGATATATATTTGCTGACTTCTTCTTGCTCAACAAACTTGTACAAGCCCTCTTGAGGATCTTCATCAGCAGCCATGGAAACTATGAGAACTATCTTAAGCCAAAGTCTTGGATCCTGGTTTGGATGTAGAGTTAGAATAAGTATTCATCCAACTGCTAAGCTGAATTTACAAAGTATCCAAAGAAGATGATGTCTCCATGATAAAAAAGCTAGAGCCTTCAGCACTCTCCCTACAAGGGCAATTTGGAATTCCCTCCATTTGAGCTGCATGCTCTACCAAGGGTGAAGAATCAAAGGGGGAAAGTGGCTTATTACGGTTAGAAGGATAAGATTCAATGTTAGAACTTGCAATACTAGCAAGCAAATGTGAATTATTGAGCTTTTAGGGTTCATGGTACAAATGATAAGAAGATTGAAAGGATAGTCATGAGACCACAAATTTCTGCCAAGGGAACCTTTTCCCAATACATTTTGGAGTATTTATTGTTGGATATATCTTGAATATATTGACCATTTTCATTATCAAAACATCTGCTTTCATCCTTATCATTCTGTTCCCAAGGATGTCCATGTGAAGAAAGATATCTAAGGATACTTTTACCACCTCAAAGTGTATGAGAGAATCCCATGGGGATGGGTTTTAAAAGTGCTATTTGAGATGTTAACAGGAGCTTCAACTCTGCTAGCACTGAGAATATGGGGATGTAATCAAGATCAAGGTGAGCACAAGATTTTGGTATGTAATAGGGATAATTGGTTCTTCCAAAGGTATCAAGGCAGAGAGTGTGGGTTCTATTGAGCCCTTTGTGGTCACTGTAGTTGACAAGGTAGCATTGGAGTGGGGTGTGTAAATAAGCTAGATATCGGTAGAAAAAAGAACCTGTGTGCCCAAGATATGGCCAGTTTTCAGGAGAGAATCAACTTGAGGAGTAATTCACATTTTTTCCTGAATGAGGGTTAATATAATTTGAAGTGTTAGGTAACCAAAGATGGAAGTTTTTTTAAAAGTGAAGCATGAGACATTGGAAATACGCATTATAATGAATATTGTGAGCCAATTACACAAGTTTATTATTTTGGAATATTCCCAGAATTGGGCCAAGGAAACAGTGCAAAGACATCAAGAAAAAAAGAATTAAAGGCAAATAAAAATAGTAATCCCAAGTCAACTCACCAGATGAGCTAAATGGATTCCCTGAGATGTTGCTGAAGTTATAATGGTTTTCTCAAATTATCCATTCAATTTTCTGTTCTCAGCTCAAGCTGGTAGAAAATTTGGAGGAAGTCATTTCAGTTTCATTTTTGGTTTGGTCTTGGGGTTGATTGAGAATTCATTCAAATGATCATATCTGCATCTAAACAATGTCTATGATACTCCATTAAAGTTATTAACTTTTTCATTTAATTATAATGATGTTTCCTTCCAAAAATAAAATATTCATAAATCTCTGAGGGTTTTGAGGTATTGTATTGCATTTGAAATTGATATTTTAGTAAAAAAGGTTGACATTTTTGATGTGATTGAGTTTGACTTTGAATAACTTAATGCTGTTGAAGTTGTTTATAATGTGCTGATTGTTTCTGATAATGAGTATTGATGGCTTGTTATTGATGATGAATATTAGAAGTAGGATCAATGGGAGGGGGTTGATTAAGGATTAGAGGGAGGACAAGAATGAGAAGTTACTGACTTGGTTGAGTAGCTAAAGCCATTATATGATGATTCGAGGTTGGAACTTTGAATGGTAAGGCTGAAGAAAAATGAGACAAAGCTGAATTGTAAATTGAAAAATGAGCTATATGATCTAATTTGATTATCAAAAAAGTGGAGATTAGTAATTGAATTGTAACCAAAAAAGGAAGAAATCATAATTTGAAAGAAATAACTACTGGTTGATTCAAACTTGATCTGCCATAAGCTTTCCATTTCAAGAAACCAGAACTACTGCCTAAATTTCTAGAATGGAAGTATTGCAAGAAATACCAACCAAACTGGAGTTCTGTTATTTTCTATTTTTAAGTCATGTTAATTTTTATAATAATTTTCATAATTTTTGATGTTTCACTTGGAAATTAATTGAAAAATATTAAATAGAGAAAAATTGTGTTTGAAATTTATTCTTTTTGTATAATAAAACAATTATTATGAAATTAATTATGAGATAAAATTAAGTATTTTTCAAATTATTAATAATTAATAAATATTCTTGATATAAAAAAGTAAAATAAAAGATATCAAAAATTAATTCACTTAGCTTAAAAATCAAGTCCGTTGATAATAGGAGCAAAATCATCAACAGTAAAGTTATCAATCTTTCCTGGTAAATTTGTAGAAATATTATGGGCTTTATAGGAAATTTGTAAGGAAATAGATAATCTAATGAAAGAATTACTACTACAAACACCTCCTGGATATATAATGAAATGCTTGGTATTTTTACCTTACCAAACCATCTTTACTATTCCTTTTTCTTTACCAGTTAGATCAATATTTGTAGAATAATAAAAAAAACTAATTCAAAAACTACATTAACATCTGATTTCAAAATTAGAATGGATAAAAAATTAGCATAGTCAGAAAAAACAGTTTTTTAAACATGAGGAAAGTTCAAAAAATTATCAAAAGTAAATTTTAATTGATTAGCAAATGAAGTGGAATTCAAATCAGAAAAATCTAATGCATCAAAACCCAGACTATTAAAATTATTCTGAAAAATTGTTTAGAAAAGCTTTTAGAATTAAGTTTTGAGTATAACATGAATTTTAGAAAGCTGTGAAGCTAATTTATTATAAGCTTCAAGGTTTTTGGAAATGGTAGTTGTGCGCCTGTGAGGTATGTATGACATACCCATAAGGCCACAAATAACTTTTTTATACAGTTGATTTTCTCTTGAACAAACTTCCCAGTTGAATCTAAAACAAAAAATAACAAAAAATAAGTATAAATCTTTTTTTGGATTAACAGACTTATAAACATTATGGCATTTTTGGATTCTACACTAAAAATAACCTAGGGTGAACCCATAGGGTTTTATACCCAAAAATGGATATTTCTTATGTTTTTAAAAGATTTAAGATTCTCACAGTACAATTGCAACTTTTTAACATTTTTGTAAATTGTTAAATTTAAGCTTAAATAGGCCCAAATTTAAAGCTGCATAAGTTTTATGCAATCTTACCAAAATTTTAGTTAAAATTGAGTTGTTGTGTATATTTACTGAATTGGCTAAAAAATTTACATACAGAATTTAAATCCTGCATGAGCTTAATTTAAAAGGGTTTAAGGGCATAGTATGGCTATAAATAAATGAAAGGGACAAGTCCACACAGAAAGGTGGGACAAAGGGAAATGACCAAATAGATCTGCAGTACCCAACTTTTGGTATCTGCAAGGACTCAGCTAAGGTTTTCCACCTGTATTGGAGGATTTTCAACTTTATTTAAACTTTAAGACAAGACTTTGATTATACCATAAGGTTTAAACTGGTTTTATCCCAATTTGAAAAATAATTCAAGCTGCTAAAGGGTAAATCCCAATATGCAAGCCTGTAATCAAGTTTTTAACAACTTTGAAAGCTTAACCAAGCTGGAAACTTTAAAGTTATAAGTGTTAGAACCTTATCAAAAGTTAAGTTTTGGTTATGTGGAAAATAGAAATAACGTCAAAAGCTCATTTGAAATCCAATTCTCTATGGATTGGCTTGAAAATTTCACACAGCTTAAAATTCAATGTTATCTGTGTATAAATCAAATTGTTAGTAGTTTTTTACACAGGTTCAATTAGTAATTGGCCTTGAAATTAGCTTTTACCAATTATTGTTAAAAAAAATTAGAATTTTTTTAAAAGTTAATTGAAAATTCAGTTTAAGATATTTCTGCTTAAAACTTTATTTTTAGGTGGTTCTGTGATGAAATTCAATACAAACAAGCTTATTTTAAATTTAAACTTGAAATAATTATTTCAAAAGAGGATTAAAGCTACTTGGAGTTAAGAATAACACTGGTAGATTTAAATTGAAATTAAAGATAAGCTACCTTAAGTTAAGAACCTTATTTTTAAGCATGCTTTTTCAGCTTTAACCTGAGAATGCCTTTTATATCAATTATTAATCATTAGAGCTGTTCTTCAGGAATAAAAAGAGCTAACACATCACTGTTTTTGCCAACAGGTAAAGCTTTATTTAATATCAAATATTATTATTGAAGTATTTCTTAAGTATTTTATTATTTATTACTTTTAACTTACAGAATTGAAATAAAAGAAATCATATTTTTTTAATCACCAATAATACATTTTATTATATAAAATTACTATCTTAAATATCTTTTAAAATCCACAAATTCCTCTGAAAACCCTTAAAAATTATATTTTATAATAAAGTGTTTTTCCATCCTTCAAAATATTGATTTTGGCATGTTTCAACTCATAAAAATTATGGAATATAATAACTGTTGTTGTTTGACTTGTTGTATTAAGTAAATATTATAATTAAGTTCCCTCTAGAATCTTATATCTTTTATATCTAGTATTATTTTTTTATAAGAATTATCTTTGCACAGTGTGTGTGATATTTTGTTTACAAATAATATGTATATTATTTTTAAGTGGTTAAATATTATTATTTTCCACATAAAAGTTTCTCATTAGAAGCTTTATACATTCTTATTATTATAACTTTCAGTGACTATAATAATGATACAATAATTATTAACTTTTTCCTTCATTATTAAATTATTTAATAATTAAATCACTTTTTATATATAATTATTTTTTATAATTATATTATATTTTCTACTGAGGAAAGTCATAGAGCTCTTGATATTTGTTACTATTATCAAGAGTTTCATAGGCAAACCTTAGATGTGGGGGCTTGGCTATGTTTTGAACCAATATTTGGGACATGATTCATATTCTAGACCGTATTTTACTGCTTTTGATTTAAAATTGCCATATTTACTTGAATTTTGGCTTTTTTGGGACTTATCCCCTATAAATAATATTTATAATATTGATAAAGTTATTTTTCTTAGCAATCTTATTTGAAAAAATATACTATTGAATGAGTTGGAATAAATTCCTATTTTCTAATCAGTGGCTTTTTGAATCACAGACTTGAACTTTATTCTTTGAGCTATTCTAGTATAAAGTGAATAATAATACAATTTTGATTAATAAATGATTAATTGCATAAGTATTATTTTGTGAAATAAAACAAAAAATTAAATAGAAAAATACAAAGCTAAAAATCTTCAATTAAAAATATTTTTCTTTACGCTTTTTAGACATTTTTCTTTAATTTTGACATAAATTTCCATAAATTAGATCAAAACAGCTTTATTCAACAAGTTGATTTGATAAATTATTTTTATTAATTAATAAAATAACTCATTTTTTTTCTCTAGTTTCATCCATCAGAGAACGCTTTTCTGACTCTAGTATCTCAGAGTCAAGAATTGAAATTCAATCCAGTCCAGTACCAAGGGGCTTAATTACAAAAGAACCCTTTAAAGATCTGGAAGGTGAATTCAATCCACTTAGTCCAATTTACTTCAAATTGACGTCAAATGACTTCTACTAGAAGTGGAAGTAGGTACTCCATCCAATCAAATGGATCTGGACCAGGACATTCAAGTCATAAGTCTAAAAGACAAGAATGTCATCCTAGAGGAGAGGCAAAAATGGAGGATGCCAGAGCTTCCACCAGCTCCCCAAGGTTAGCCATAACCTTTGACACTCTTATTGAGAGTAAAGAAGCTGACCTACCTGCTATCCCCATTTTTAGATCTGAACAATTTCCAATAGGAAACAGTGGAAATATACCAGTCTCAGTACAAGGACTGGTTTATGGCAGCAAAAAAGCAGAAGTGGGCACTTGTGCCAAGCCTCTGGATATGGACAATGAATGCTTATCTTGAAGTAAAGAAGATCTTGGGCAGAGAAAAAACTGAGGACCTCATGAAGGGTTGGACACCCCTGTCTTGCAAAGGGAAAGTTCAAAAGATAAAAGGTTGGTTTAAAAACCAAAGCATTTTGTCGGAGGACCAAAAAAAGAGTTAGCCCAGTGGAAGCTTGTCAATATTCCACAAGCAAAAATCCCCTTCAACAAGTGAAAAACAAGGACAAGCAAGCCCCAAAGAGCAATCAGAAGGGCAAGGGAAAGGCAAATCCCAAGTGGAACAAGCCTTACCCTCTGAATTACAGAACTCCAAAGAGGGAAAAGACATCCTTGGACAATGTGTTCACTATGGCAAGAACTTTTATGGACTTAAAAAAAGGAGGAGGAAAAAATGAATCAATCCTTTCCAAAGAAATAGACCTTGTAAATCTTGTATCTCACATTGAAGCTTGTAATAAATAGATCTTAGCAAAGCTTAACAATTTTGAGTATATCCAACAAAAGTTGGGTAGAAAATCTTACAAGTGAAAGATTCACAAAAAACCATTATGGGTCTGGAAAACGTGAATAAAGACAATATTTTTTCTTTGACACATATTTGTGAGAGAATTGAGTCCAAAGATACTTTGCTCAATTAACCAGATTATAATTCTATTTCATTTCTTACAAAACAATGAAAATATTTAAGAATACAAGCTTAAAGCTTGGAAAATTCAACTGGTCATAATGCAGCTCTTTTTCAAGGACAATTATAAAAAAGTGATAAAGCAAGAATTGAATGGAAAGAAGACATTCAATTAAGTATTCATAATATATCACTGAAAAATGAGCTACCAAGACAGTCTGCACCAATTCTTGTCAGAAATGTGTTGAACTTGAATAATGACTTACATCATACAGTTCTAAGCAATGCAGAGGTGGAAACTGCATGTAATTTCAAGGTCATTTCTAGATTAGAGGAATGGCCAACCTTCAGTGGTGAAGGGGAATATAATGATATGGCATTTACAAAAACAATTGAGATGTTTACTGAAAACTTTAACATACCAGATGAGTACCTAAGTTCTATATTACACTCATTACTTACCAAATAATCAAAGAAATGGTATTATAAAATGAGACAAGAGCATGGTAAGAACTCCTGGCCTTGGTGGAAAGAAAAAATTATTTCCAAATGGTCAAATGATTTCTGGATATTTAGAATGGAAAATTCTTTTGAACAAGCCAATTTTAATGTTGAGAGGGATAGGCCCATGTTCTGGTTTCTTAAACAGAATGACAGATCAACTGTCCTTCATCCTGATATGTGTGTAACAATGGTAAATAAAAGGATATTAAGAAAATGTGGTAGTGACCTTCAGAATTCTATGAGAATCAGATGTATTGAGCCTTGCTCTACAAAAGATTAGATCAATCCCATGGAAGACATCATTACCAGAACAAAAATTGGTAGAAATTGGTATAAACCCCCATGGAATATATGACTAGTGGGAAACCAATTTCAAGACCAAATAAACCACAAGACAGAGCTCCTTTGAAATTTCATAAATGTGGAAGTACATCTCATTTGGCTCATACTTGTCCAAAGAAAACACGAATCAATGAGATAGAAATTGAAAAATATGAGGACACAAAAGAAACAAATGATGTATCTGTACATGAAATTTATTCTGAGACTTCTGAAGAAGAACTACCAGATCAACTTAGTATAGAAAACATTGAGTTGTTCTTTGAATTAACAGAAGTGCATACTCACTTTCCACAATATAGTGATGAATGTATAGATCACACATGTGCAAGATGCTAAAATGCAGAAGACAAAGCCTTGTAGAGGTAATTGTTATGCAGCTGGATGATCATGTACCACTAATATTGTTATAGACAACAAATAAGCCAAGATACACCTTGAGTCAGGTGCTTTCTGAACTTGTGTTGGTAAATATTATCTTGACAAAGTTTATAGCAATTGAAGGTATAAAATTCAGAAGTGCTAGCCAGGACATGCACCCTTTGGGCATTCTTGAAGCAGCAATGATATTAATTCACCCTGAAGGAAGTATCAGACTGAAATTTGAATTTTCTGTTATGAATAACTGCACTTCACAAAATTATATACTTGGAAGTGATTATCTCAATATTTATGGTATTTCTATTAATAATAATAAAGACAGATATTTCACTACAGGGAAAAGTAAAAGACAAAAATTTTCTTTTCCTCTGTAGAAAAGAAAAATAACTGTCATTAGACAAGTAAAAAATGTCAATAAAGATAAATTTGTGATATATCAATTGATTGAAGCACAAATGAATCCTGAATGAACATTAGAAATGAAGGAAGACCTTATTGAAATCTTATGTCAATATAGAGAAGCCTTTTCTTCTGATAATGAACCACTAGGGGTTATTAAGGGCCATGAAGTGGACATTATGCTCAATGTGAAAAGACCTTACCCTCCACTATTAAGAATACCAGCTTACCCAGCTAGCCCTAGAGCTAGAGAAGCATTAGAAGCTCATATTAATGAACTGATAAAATTGGGAATTCTTAGAAAAGCAAGACACTATGAGGAAGTATAACTCACAACCCCCATAATCATTACTTGGAATAATGATAAATCAAGGATGGTTAGTGATTTTGGAGCATTTGGTACCTACACTATTCCAGACAGTTATCCAATTCCTAGAATCTATGAGAATTTGACTCAATTGTCCAAAGAAAGATTAATCACTTCTATGGATTCCCTTGAAGGTTTCCATCAGACCATTTTTACACCTAATGCTAAGAAATTATTGAGAATAATTGCTAATTGGGGTATTTATGAATACTTGAGGGTGCCTTTTGAAATTGAAAATGCACCCTCTCAAAGAATGATGAATACCATTTTCCCACATGAATTATGAGAAGGATGATTGATAATTAATATTAATGGAATTATTATTTGTTCAGAAACCTGGAAATTAAATTTAGAGAGACTTTCAGTAGTACTTGAGAAAATACTTCAAGTGAACATGAAAATATCTTCAAGAAATTTAATTTTGGGTTTCATGAGCTGAAAGCTCTAGGATTTGTAGTTTCAGGAGTATACCTTGGTGTTGACAACAATAAATTGGCTGCAGTCTTATTGAAACAAATGTTCCAGAACAAGAAATAAATGATGTCTTTCTTAGGGTTTTCCAGTTATTACAGGAAACACCTTCAAAATTTTGCAATTCATGCCAGATCATTGTACAAAATTTGTGATCAACAAACTGTCTTTGAAATGACACAAGAAAGGATTGAAGCATATTAAAAGATCAAGTATGCTTTAAACAATGCACCATTATTATTGATTCCAAACTTGAAACTTCCTTTCAAGCTGTATATTAATGCATGTGGTGAAGGCTTAGTTGCAGCTCTTCATCAAATTCAAATTTTCAATGAAAAGCCTTATGAAGGTCCAGTTTGTTTTATCTCAAGACAAATAAAACCTAGTGAGGCTATATATGGAGCAATTCAAATGGAACTTGTTTTCTTTGTATGGGGTCTGGAAAAACTTTATAATTATCTTGATGGTAGTGTTTTTGGGGTAATTACTGATTGTAATTCCATGGAATGACTTCTTAACTTGAAAAACCAAACAGACACAAGTTAAGATGGCAGATTTATATACAGGAGAATAGATGAAATATGATCATTGTGAGCTTTAGAAGTAATTTCATATACCCAAAAGACCACAAATACAGAATTAACATATAAATATAAATGAAATAAATTTATTTATATTATCATAATGAAAATCAAAATATAAATATAAAATTATATTCAAAATTGAGAATTTAATTACCATTTAAAAATAAAATTACATTAAATTTTGAAATTATAAAATTACATTTATACTTGAAAAAATTAAGTAAAAATGAATTTTTAACAAAATTATAAAAAAATAAATAAATTTGGAAAAAAGTTAAATAAAAATTATTATAACTTTTTATCCAATAAATAAACATATAAAAATTATTTCACCATTGGATTCCTCATAAAAAATCAGGTGGGGTCACCTCTGAGTGAAAATTTTGTAACTCAACTCTAAATAAGCTTAAATTAAGTTTTTAGTATTTTCTGTATGAAAATTGAAAATCCTCAAAACTTTAATTTAATTCAAATCACATGTAGTGTTAATCACCAAAAGTTGTGTTAAAATTGAGGTGTTGTGTATATCTTAGAAGTTATGAGGAATTAAAGTATTTTCAATTGAATTCAATTGAAATGTCAAAATGTGCGCGTATATTACATAAGTGAGCTTTGATTTACATATGAGGTATCAATTATTACTGTATTGAACTGTATAACTCAATTGAATTACATATGTAAATTATAAGTATAATACATGATGAGGAATTAAAGGAAAAATAAATTGGAAAGATTAAATTTGGGGGAAAAGGAACTCCAGCTCTAAGGGGGAGCTAGACCCCCAAAATTCCTTGCTGATGGGCGTGTGGTGTCAAATTCATGCAAAAGTTCATCACTTTTGGCCTGGAATTGAGTCACAGGGTCTGTGGACTCAATTGATGATGAGGTTTTGATACCAACTGGGGTAGTTTTAGCTGTTGCCAAGAGGGTAAAACTACCCTTAAGATAAAACAATCATAGTAAAAACAGTTTTAACTTGTTTCTACATCTCTCACACACATTCTGACGTGTTTTGAAGGCTATAGACCAGGTATTGCTATAGTAATGGCTGGTTTAAGAGTCTAAAATGGCTAAAAATGGCTTAAACCAGCCCTTTTTGGTCTAAACCAGGGTTCAATGATGCCATAATTGGCTTTTCTGCTTTCAGACTGTTTTTCACGACTGACAAGAGTAAATCTTACTTTTGGAGTAAGAAAATTGATGGCTATAAAAGAATGTCTTCTTTGCCCCACTTTTCTCTTCATGTTAGAATCTTTTCCTTTTATAATTAGTTTAAACATTGTTAAACCAATCAATAAAAGATTCCAACCACCTTTCTTAAATCATTTTAAACCTTTCAACCATGTGAAAAAATCATCATAATAATTGTTTGTAACTTTTATAATCTTTTTTACCCCTGAACCACCCCAAAAGTGAATTAAAGCATCTTTCATCACTGTAAACTTTGTCACTTTGTTTCCAACTTCACTCTGGTCACTTTTGGGTGTGTTTTTTCTTTAATATTCTTTTTAAATACTTTGTCCTTTAATTAATTTCTTGCAGTTCTTTGCTCAATTAATTCCAATTGAAATCGCTCTTGAAGAAATTTCTTTTGTAGCCTTAAATATCTCTTGTAGAGTATTTTTGGATAAATTTTTATTGTTGGTAAAACAATAAATCTTTATAATATTATTGTTTTATACTAATAAGGTTATAAAAGATGAATTTGGTGTGTTTTCTCTTGAAAATAATATTTCTTACTATTTTTAATTGATTTTTACCTTATACAAATTTTGAGGACAGGAAAAGTACTTGATTTTTAATCAAAGTTTCATGTCCACACCTTACAATCATAGTACATAAAGCTGGAAATATTAACATAAATGCTGATGGCTTGATTAAATGGTCATTACCCAATACACTTGAAAATCCTGCTTATGTTCCTGAAAATACAGAACCTCACATTCCAATTGAAGGAATTAAAATCACAGGTGTAGGAACAGAGTTCTTTGAAGAAGTTAGAGAAAGCTATAAGCACGATAAAAATTTCCATACTCTCACTTCTCTATTTGACAAAGATTGAAAATATGCAGCTTTGGCTAATTCTTTGGATGCTATATGGAAAACATTTTATGATAATGAGAGATTCCATTTATTTGATGGTATTTTGTATCATACGTTTAAGCACACATGTGTAATGTTCTTGTGTAGTAGAAATTTAATTAACACAATATTACTAGAGTGCCATCAAAACAGTTATTCTGGAAATCTGTCTGAAGATAGAATAATAGAAAGAATTAAGACTTGTTCTTGGTGGCCAACTTGGAGAAAAGATGTCATTTAATACTTTCATAGTTGTGACAGGTGTCAAAAGGCTAATAAAGCTACTGGTAAAAGATTTGGTTTGATGATTCATATCCAAGAGCCAAGCACCCCATGTGAAGTGGCTCATATGGATTGGGTAGCTGCCTTACCACCAGGTGGTGAAAAAAGCTACATTGCATGTCTTGTTATTTTACACAAGTACAGCAAAAGCCCAATCTTTTTACCATGTCATAAGGATGAAACAGCTATGGATACAGCTCTCCTAATTTGGAACAGCATAATATATTATACTGGTATCTTTAAAAATATCATTAGTGATAGAGACCAGAAATTTACATCAGCCTTATGGACAATTTTACATAAGTTTTTGGGTACAAAACTATCATTCTTAACAGCTTACCATCCACAAGTTGATTGTGTAAGGTTTGTATATGAAACTCCTGATAATAGTAGCAAATTTCAAGAGTACTATAACTGTCCTCAGTAGAAAATATAATATTATGAAATATTATAACCACAAATTCAATATAATTATTAAAAATAATTATATAAAAAAAGAATTTAATTATTTTTAACTAATTTAATAAAGAAAACTTAATAATTACAATAAATTATGATTATTCCATCATTGTTATAGTCACTGACTATTATAACAATAAGGAGTGTACAGCTCATAATGAGACTATTATATGTGGCAAAGAATAATATTTATCCACTTATGAATATTATATAAATATTATTTATAAAAGAAATTATCACACACACTGTGCAGAGATAATCCTTATAGAAGAATTGGATATAAGAAAACTAATAATAGATAAAAAAGATATAGAATTTAAAGAAAACTTACTTATAATATTTGTTTAATACAATAAGTCAAACAACAATAGTTATTATATTCAATAATTCTTATGAGCTAAAAACACACCAAAAATCAATATTTCAAAACATAAAAACAACTTCCTTATAATAAAATAAGATTCAAGAGTCTTTAAGAGGAATTTGTAGATTTGAAAAATATTCCAGACAATAATTTTATATAATAAAATATATTATTGGTTATCAAAACAAGAATCTGATTTCAATGATTTCAATTCTTCAAATTAAGATTTAATAAAGAATAAAATGCTTGATGAAATACTTTAATAATAAGATTCTATAATTCATAAAATATTACTTGTTTAAAATGTCTAATAAATTGTAATTATGATTGGTTATTGGAAAAAACAGTGATTTTTAGGCTCTTTTTATGCCTGTAGAGCACTTGCATGATTTATAATTGATATAGAGGGAAATCTAAGGTTCTTAAATTAAGGTAACTTATCTTTAATTCCAATTTAAAGTTACCAGTGTTATTCTCAACTCAAAGTAACTTTAATCCTCTCTTGGATTAATTATTTTATTTTTTGAGATAAAATAAGTTTATTTGTATGAAAGTGACCATGAAAAAAAAGCTACACCCACCAGCAGGGGTAGCAGGTACAACCAGGCTTCTAACTTGCTATTTTTATTTGGTCCTCTTCCAAGCCAGATTTTCAAGATTAGGAAATACTTAGTTTAAAATCAATTAAAATATGTAGCTTCTGGAAATCCTGAGAATCATGTTATTCCACAAAATTCTTTGATGCCCACTCTAGAAACCTTCAAATATAGATTAGGATAATAACCATGAATAATCTCATTCTATACTTATCAACATTTAAATATGCTATCTCTACATGTCCTATCACACCTTCCCTATGATGGTTTTTTTTCTTCAAGTTTTCCAACCTCAAAAATTTAAATAAACATGTTTTATAAAATAATTCCAAAGCATCAGCTTTTTTCACTCACAAAAAAAATAGTGTGTGTTTCCTTATTATTTTTTATTCATGTCTCAATTTATCTAAATACAAATTGAAATTTATTGCTCCTGTTTTTAGGCATTGGAAAACTTGATTTGAAATTATTTGTGAATATAAACTTGTAGGTGAATTTCTCCTGAATAGGTTCTCATACATTATACATTAATATTCCCCTATCCCCAAAGCTGTAGCTTCCTTATTTGAGACCTGAGATCCAATACAGATTCAGTTTTGTTAAAATTGGATATTTTTACCATAATTCTTATAATTCCCTTAGAAGGGACTTTTAAGAGACTTTTTGAGCTAGATATTTCTTATAAGGGTTTTCAAAGATTTCTACAATATACAAATTTTCTTCAGAATTTGTAAGCCAAATTTATTAATATATTTACCCCATATTTTGACAATGGAAGTTGGTACTAAATCTGGGTTAAATTCCTTTCAATAAGTTATCAGCTCAACCATTATTCAAAGAAGACATGAAAATATCAAAATTGAATACAATTCTCTTCATTATTTTGAAAAATTTGGTATTGATTTTTTCAAGATGGAACAGTTGAAGCTCAAAAGGTACATTTTGCCTTTCTGAGATTTCTTAACACTAAATTATGTTCCAATAGATTCAAAAGTCTGCTTTCCTTTTGCAAAGAAGTTTATATTGCAGATATTCTGATTCCAAAAAATGCAAAAAACAAAAAATATTTGATTCTAATGATTTACGGCCATTTTTCATGCTTTTTGATCAAGAGAAAAATTGTAAAAGGTCACTTATTTCAACTTCCAAACAAATTTTCTAATTACAAATCAAAGAGAGCATCAATTTTATAATCCAAAATTTCAAAATCTTTGCGTAACATTTATGGAGCACATTTTGAAGTCTTCTGATCTGTTGCATTTGGGGAAAGGAATATAGGCATAAGTGTCTCTATGTAGGAATCCATAACCAGATGAAAATCTCTTTATATTAAGAAATACACTTGGTATAAATTATTCAGCTTTATTATTCAATTTGCATAATAGTTTCAGGTTTCATTTTATTGGAAAATGTTTTACATAGCCCTCAGTTTTCTGAAATTCTCTTTCCTTCAATGAATAATTATATATTCAAAAGTGAATATTTTTGAAAAAACCTCTATGGACCCCATTTTGGGGGCTTGGGGATTTCCTTGATAAATGTATCAAACTAAGGTTCAACTTCCTTCAAATTATGCTCAAACTCTTGTCCAACCCACTTCCACTGTCTAGGTTGGGCCCTTGTTAGAGTTGAGTCAGAAAAGGATTGGATATGTGAAGATTTCATAATTAAATACTGCTATTTTTTGCCTAATTATGAAATAACTTGAAGTATATTGAGTGATATGAATTTGAATTACTTAGGTATAACAGGTATTAAGTTATTTTATAGGAGTATCCTTTATCAGATGACAAATAATTGTGAATATCAGAATGCATTTGGCCATCAAGGGTTTGTCATGGTGTTTACATCAAGCTGAAAAATAGACACAAAAAGATTGAATAATATTTACTCAAGCATTTGTCAATCCAAATTGACTTATTACACTGAAATGTACAATTTTGTACAAAGGTATCAAATACTGAAGCAAACAATTTTCTCAAATTTCTATGGAATTCCTATGTAATCTTATCTTTATTTCATGTAAGCTATAACAATTTTATTTCCTTTTTGCTATTTAATTTATTATTCCATATAATATCAGTATTCTCAAATCACATTTTTTTAATTTCTCAATTTTGCTTTTGAAAAACATTTGAATTTTTCTTGTTTTTGTTGATTATCATTCTTCAATTTCTGTATATTTTCTTAGATAATGTGTAATTTTTCCAAATTTTGAGTTTACTTTTTTTAATTTTGTGAAGACTTTTCTTTTATTGAACCAACTCCAACTTTTTATTAATTTCATTAAAGTTTCATTTTATTTCAACTTTAACTCAATTTGATGTTAATTTTTTTTAAGAATTCTTTGATCTTAATTGTTTTTTATTGTAATTTCAATTTCATTTTAATTTTCAACTCATTTTTTTTTTACTTTATTTTTGAGTTTTTGAATTGTAATTTCAAATTCAATTTGTTTTAATGTTGTTTTCATTTTTTAATTTTATTTTATTTTATTGCTTTTTTTCTGAAGTTTCTGGGGTGGAGATATACTGGAATCAGTGTATCCCCACCCCAGCAACTTAAAAAGAAAGGAATAAAATATAAATAAATTAGAATAAATCAATATATTATGAAATAAGGCAAAATAAAAGAAAAATACAATGAAAACAAAATAAATTAAATCAAAAATAAAATAAAAATCAAAATAAATCAAAAAAAAACATTGAAATTGAAAATCAAAAAATTCAAGAAAATTAGAAAAGAAATCACAAAAAAAAACAAGAAATAAAAATAGAAAATATTCAAATAAATAAAAATAAGAACAAGAATAAAAAGAATTAAAATCAAAACCTAAATAGACAGAAAAACAAAAAGAAAAAATTCATAATAAAGATAATGAAGAATGATTGTAAAAGAAATGGGCATTAAACAATTATACCATATCATAACAAAAGCTCAAATCAACAAAAATATTGATGAAAAAGGAACAAGAAAACTAAAAAAAACTCAGATAAAGAAGAAAAAATTGCAAATTTCACAAAAAACATGTTTTTTCTGTTTCAAATGGAAATTATCTTTAATTAACATTTGTGTTCTTTGATTTTAGTTTATAAAATATTGCAAAAATGAAAGATATTGAGAATCAGAAATTGAAATTATAGGAGGTATGTCAATTCACCCAAAGAAAATGGTGGTAAAAAAGATATGGTTACTTTCAACATTTAATTCTTCATTCTTTTTGAGCTTAAATATAGATTATTTCTGAAAAAAAACCTCTGAAGAAGGATGAGGAATCCCCAAATCATTCAAGCAATCAAAAATACCTTTGGAAGAAAACTTTCATGAAGAACACACATCAACATGGCAAAAGCTATACAGCTCCATATGAAAGGAAGCTTCAATTGAGAAAGAACTTCAATAATAAACATTTTCATTGATCAAAGGGATCTCCAAATTATGTAGTAAGCTCTTTGAGATATAGCAAAATATGCCTTGTAACAAATATATTGCCAGCTAAACAGAATGGATCAAATATTAAAAAATAAATTATTTCTGATTTATGAAAACTCATAGGTAAACCCTATATTCCTAGCTCAAAGAGGTGTGTAACTAATACATTCCAAATTAATGTGCAATATAAATAATTAGAAAGAAAAATTTATTCATCATTACATGATATCAATATTTGGCAATCAATCATGGAATGTATTCAAAAAATTTAAGAAGAGAGAAATTCCAACTATGTGGTAGATAATTTGAATTCAAGATATATCCTTCCTATAGAAATGACCTTATATGTATTGAAGGTTTGCTTTTGAGAAAGGTATTTGTAAAAAATTTCAAATTGTAGGAACATGTGAAATGATTAAATTATTTGAAGTAAAAAAGACAATGTAATAACACTGAAATTAATCAACATATTTGTTAAAAATACATGTTTTTTCTACTTGGGAATAATTTTCATTAGCCAATTTTTACATCAGTGAAAAGTGTATTTTCAATGAAATAGAAAACAAATAAACAACATGAAAAATCCATAATATTCTTCTTCAATTGAGTAAAATTCTAAATGAACAAACCTGTCGCTGAAAGTATCTGCAAAAATATTTCAAGGTTAGAACCAAGGTTAAGACCCAGGTTGAAAGCAGGTTGGACCTACTACCCCCACCAGCAGTGATAGCTTTTTTCATGGTGAGTTCATCACATGAACAGCCCAAAAATCTTTTGAACTGAATTTTTAATTATTTTTTGAAGAAATCTCAATTTTCTCTAACAATGATTAAAAATTTCCATTTCAAAGCTACTTAGAAATCAAACCTGTTTGAAAAATGCTTAAAACTTGATGTATACACAGATAACATTAATTTGTAAGGTGTGTGAATTTTGCCAGAAAATCCATTAAGATTTGTTTTTTTAATGAATTTTTAAAGTTATTGCTATTTGTCCACATAAAAAAGCAATACACACCAAACCTTAACTTTTGATAACATTTGATACTTGTTAATTTTAATTTTTAAGCTTATTCCAGCTTTGAAAGCTCTTAAAACCTTGATTTCAAGCTTTCACATTGGGATTTACCCTTTGGCAGCTTGAAATTCCTGTCCAAATTGGGTTAAAACCAGTTTAAACTTTAAGGTTGGATCAAAGTCTAATCTTAAGCTTTAATCAAGGTTGAAAATCCTCCAGTACAGGCAGATAATCTTAATTGAGTCATGGCATATTCATAAAAAGTTGAGTACTGCAGCTTGGTTTGGTCTTTTTCCTTTGTCTTACCTTTCTGTGTGGATTTTGCCCTTTTATTTATTTAAAGCCATAATATGGCCTTAACCCCGTTTGAATTGATCTCACATAGGATTTAAATTCTGTGTGGCAAATCCTTAGCCAATTCAGTAAATATACACAACACCTCAATTTCAACTATAATTTTGGTAAGCTTGCATAAACCTTATGCAACTTTAAATTTAAGCTTAAATAAGCTTAAATTTAACAATTTTAAAAAAATGTTCAAAAAGTTGCAATTGTACTGTGAGATTCTTAAATCTTTTAATGATATAAGAAACAAACATTTCTGGGTATAACAGCCTATGGGTCTACCCTAGGTTATTTTTGGTGTAGAATTCAAAAATGACATAATAATTATAGCTTTGTTTATCAAAAAAAAATTTTACTTATTTTTTATCTTAAATCTAATTGATAAGTCTAAACAAGACTAAATCAACTGCATAGAAAGTTATTTGTGGCCTTATGGGTATGCTATACATATTTCACAGGATCACAGATGGATAAGCAGAAAGAATGATTAAGATCCTTGAGGACATGATCAAAAGATTTTGTGCTTATGGCCTGGAGCTTAAGGATTCTGATGGCTTTACCCATGATTGGTGCACACTTCTACCAGCTTTGGAATTAGCCTGCAAGGCTTCCATCCATCCTTCAACAGGAAAGACTCCTGAAATGTTGGGAAAAAGATGGAACCCTAAACTTCCAGTGGATAATTTGAAAAAGACTTAGTTGATATTCATCCAACTGCATCAAGCTTTAAACTACTCCTTCCTAAAGTAAGGCCTCATGCAAATGAAAGCATGAATGATGGCTTTGAATATGCTAAACAAAAGTGGGATAAAAGTCATAATACCCCAGAATTCAAAGTAGGGGACTTAATACTAGTTTCAACTTTGGGCTTTAACAATATTAAAGGCCCAAAGAAATTGAAAGATTTCTTTGCAGGACCATTTATTATGAAAGCCCTTCATGGGACAAATGAAGTACAAGTAGAACTGTCAGGAGAATGGGGAAATAAAAATCCAACTTTACCTGTCAGTCTAGTAAAGCATTACACTTCAAGTGATAAAGAATTATTTCCTTTAGAAAATGAAACACCCTTAGAAGCTCCACTACTTTATGAAAGTGAAGAGAAAAAGGTACTGGAAGTCTTAAAAGAAAGAAGACTTAGGGGGAAAATTAAAGAGAATACTTAGTCAGGTACATAAACTCACAACATGAAGATGAGAGGCTTTCAGAAAGTAAAATACTTGATTCCCAAAGGTTTCTCAGAAGATTAAGGCATTAGAGAAGAATAATTCCTCAATAAACAGGTCAGATTCTGTGCTTTACATACTTTAAGGTATAAGTAGAGAGGTTGGAAAGTGGATGATACCCCCCAATTCAATTTGGGGTATACTATTCACTGAAAAATTATAGTAAAATCTCTTTAGTGGTAGGGAATGTGAGCCTGTGAAATATGTATGAAAAACCCATAAGGCCACACATAACTTTTTATATGGTTTATTTGGTCTTAAACCAGATTATCAATTGGATTCAAAACAAAAATAACAAAAAATAAGTTTTTTTTTGGATCAACAAAGTTATGAATATTATATCATTTTTGGATTCTACATTAAAAATAACCTAGGTTGAACCCATAGGGTTTTATACCCCAAAGGGGAAATTTCTTATGTTATTAGAAGATTTTAAGAATCTCACAGTAAAATTGCAACTTTTTTACATCTTTTAAGATTGTTAAATTTAATGTGAAAAAAGCTTAAATGTATAGTTGCATAAGATTTATGCAAACTTACAAAAATTTTAGTTGAAATTGAGGTGTTGTGTATATTTACTGAATTGGCTCAGGATTTGCCATATAGAATGTAAATCCTGTGAGCCCAATTTAAAAGGGTTTAAGGCCATAGTATGGCTATAAGTAAATAAAAGCAAAAAATCCCTGCAGAAAGGTGGGAAAAAGGATAAAGACCAAATAGAGCTGAGGTACCCAACTTTTGGTATCTGAAAGGACTCAGGTAGGGTTTTCCCCATGTATTGGAGGATTTTCAACCTTATTTAAACTTTAATATTAGACTTTGATCCAGCTGTAAGATGTAAACTGGTTTTATCCCAATTTGGACAGGAATTTCAAGCTGTCAAAGGGTAAATCCCAATATGCAAGCTTGTAATCAAGGTTTCAAGAGCTTTCAAAGCTTAACTAGGCTTAAAGCTTCAAAGCTATAAGTGCTAAAACCTTATCAAAAGCTAAGGTTTGGTGTGTATTGCTATGTTACCTGGAGAATAACAGTAACTTGAAGAGTTCATTCAAAACCCAATTCTTGAAAGATTTGCTTGAAACATTCACACAGCTTGAGGTTTAGCGCTCTCTGTGTATGCATCAAATTTAAAGTAGACTTCTTTATACAGGTTCAATTGGTAATTAGCCTTGAAATCAACTCTTTTCAATTATTGTTAAAAAAAATAAAGATTTCTTTAAAAGTTAATTCAAAATTCAGTTTCAGGGATTTCTGCTTGGGACTTCATTTTTAAGTTTTTCATGTGATGAAATTTAGCTTGAAATAATTATTCCAAAAGAGGATTAAAGTTGCTTGGAGTTGAGAATAACACTGGTAACTTTAAATTGGAATAAAAAATAAGCTACCTTAAGCTAAGAACCTTATTTTTAAGCATGGATGTTCAGTTTTGATTTAAGCACGCCTTCTATATCAATTATGAATCATGAGAGATTCTTTGCAGGCATAAAAAGAGCCTACACATCACTATTTTTTCCAAAAACCAATTATTATTCCAATCATATTAAACATATAAACAGGTAAAGCTTCATTAAATATAAAGTCCTATTATTAAAGTGTTTCCTGAGTATTTTATTCTTTATTAATCTTAATTCAAAGAATTGGAATTATATAAATTGGATTATTCTTTTAATCACCAATAATACATTTTATTATATATAAAATTATTAACTTAAATATCTTTTAAACTCCCCAAAGTCCTCTTAAAAATTCTTTAATCTTACATTTTATCTTTGAAAATATTGATTCTTAGTGTATTTTCAACTTATAAACATTATTTGATATGATGACTGTTGTTGTTTGACTTGTTGTATTAAATAAATATTACAATTAAGTTTTCTCTAAAATTCTTTATCTTTTTTATCTAGTATTAATTTTTTATATAGAATTTTTCATAAGAATTATCTCTGCACAGTTTCTGTGATATTTAGATTATTTATAGGTGGTTAAATGATATTCTTTTACAAGTATAATTGGCTCATCAAGAGTTGTATACATTCCTATTATTATGACTGTCAGTGACTGTACTAATGATGAAATAAGTATCAAGTTTTTTTTTTAATTATTAAATTATTTAATAATTATTTATTTTTTTTCTTATATATTATTATTTCTAATAATTATATTATATTTTGTACTGAGGGAAGTCATAGTACTCTGGATATTTGTTACTATTTTCAAGAGTTTCATAGACAAACCTTATAGTAGTTAAGTTGATATATTTTCCCATAGTGAAGTTTGCATCCAAATAGCATACATTGACCCTGAAATCTCATTTTCAGATTATTGGATTTTTGTTAAGAAAAATATATTTATATAGAAAAGTTGATAGGAAATTGATTTACATCTTTTAAAACTTCTCAAGATTGGTGAAAGGTATAAAATGTACAATTGTAAAAGTCTTAAATTGTGTATCCAAAATACTATTATTATTTAAAGTTTTAAAACTGAAATCTAAAGAGAAATAATTTTCCCAAATATATTCTATATAGAGGGGAGTTTGAGGTGAGAGGAGAGGTCTCGAGATTTTCTTCTACTGTTATCATTCAGAGGAATGGGATTGAAAAAATCATTATGTAAGAATTTCCATTTTACAAGATAAGGGATTTGTAACTCACAGCTTAATTGTTTTGTTTATTTTTTATGGGAGTGTTGATGACACCTTTGAGAATAACAAATAATAGTCTTTCTATTTGTAATTCTACAAGGTTTTTTTTTTTTAATTTTTTAGGCATGACAATGGAAATTAAGAATCATAGTATTAAAACTAACAAAAGAATAATTATTAGAAATGATATTTTTTAGAAAGAACATGATTAAATTAGTCCTATTTGACAATGAGCTAACCCACTCTTTGATGTACATAAATTCAATTTTTTTTGTAAAAAATATTTAATTTAATTATTCAATAGAACATTTATAGTATAACAAAAAAAATTAAAGATAAAAAATAAAAAATAATGGGAAGAATTGATTTATATTTAATTATTTTTCTGCAAATATAGCTAAAATATGAAAATTTGATGTGTTTTCTTTGGGGGAAAACTTCATCAATTGAGGCATGTGCTTTGAAGATGAGGTAAGAAATCATAACATCTAAATTGAGGTCTTGGAAAATTTTCAACTGTTGATCAGAGTAAGGAGAATAACTTTATGCATAATCAGCATTGTTTGTACCACTTCGACTTTTCCATGCCATGGAAATGAGTTCCATTGGTGAAATTGAAGGTCTTCTGAGGCATTCAAAGTTTGCAATAATGTCCAGCAAAATATTGACCTCATCAATTGATGCTTTAGTGGTTCCAGGAGGTTTTGCAATGCAAAATTCATCCATGGTATCTGAGACTGATGCTGCAATAATTTTTGCCCAAGAAGTGATGGTGAGTGATCCTGGCTGAAACATATAGATTAGGTGCTTCAAAAAATGAGCTTCAGAGTGCTTCTCATTATGAATACTGGGGTCAGGTGAAAATGGAAGTAAAATATTCATTTCAGGGGAAGTGACTTGTTTATAGATTGGCATCTTAAAGATTGTGGATGTCACAGATCACCTCCATTCATTTAATATATGAAGAAGAGCCCTGTTTAAAATGAAAGTTCCAATTGGTAGGCTGTTTGGAGCCCAAATCTTGGTGGTTCCAGGAAACCAGTGAGTCAATTGCTTTAAATGTCATTTGGTATTTAGTTTGGGTGGAGCAGTCATGGGTAAATCTTTGAAACAGCTGATAGAATTTAGAACAAACATCATACATAAAAATGGAGAATCAGACATCAGGGGAGTGGATGGGCTGTGAAACCTGGGGAATGGGAGGGGAAGAAAGATTTTGTTGAGTTTAAATCAATATGGGTGGAGATGCGCCCTTGTGATAAGCTTCATTAGATATATCTCTAAGACCAGGATATTGAGCATTAGATGGTGTGAAAGGCTTTGAATGAGAAGGAACAAGATTAATTTTAGGATTTTAAGAATGATGAGAAGATAATGTATGGGAATTTGAAGCATTTTTGTTTTGAATTGATAATGATGAGACGAGAGGGGTTGGTGCATTAACTTTGGTGTATGGATTGGAAGAGATGGAGCAAGGATTAGTTGGACTAGTATTGAAATGTGCAATTGTTTTTGAATAATTTCATTTGCAGGAGTCAATGGATAATGAACCTGTGCTGGGGAGTTTGAGATTCTGTTGGCTTGAGCTTCATGGGGACACTTGATTTTGGTAACATTTTGTAAAAGATTTAGTGTTGATAGGTTGGGAATTTCTTCCTTAGCAATAATTGGAAGGGTAGTTTGAGTCTAAAGTGTGATTTCTGTGGTAGTGGTTAGATAGTGAAACAAGGGATCTTTGATTCTGATAAATGTAAAATAGAATATTTCATGGTTACTGGCTCCATTTTGATTTCAAAATTATTAGCTTTTTTCTCAGAGAAGTTTTTGGAATGAAGGATTATTGAGGATTTTCAGAAGCTATAAAATTCAATTAACTTCATGTTATGTATTTATGAATCTTGAAAATCCAGCTTGGCAGATGCCCAAATAAGAATAGTGAGCTATAGCCCAGTATGAAGCAAGTTGGAAGCAGGGTTGGACCTTCTACCCCTGCCAGTGGAGATAGTTTTTTTTCCTGGTGACTAAAGTGTACAATCTGTATTATTCTAATAATTACCATTTAAGTGCCAAAAAATTCAAAAAATCTAAGGTTATCCAAAAACAATTTGCATAAACAGATCCATGTTAGTTGTCATGTTGGGGTCGGATTTCCTTTGCTTTGAAGCTATGTTTGACCTTTGTAACCTGCCCCCAGGGTCTGATTTGTTTTATGCTGAATGTTATGATCTATTTTGCTATCTTAATTCTCCCTCCCAATATAGTTCCAATAGCCCATATGACTCAGCATCACATTTTCCCTACCCACCAAACAACATAAATAGCACCCCCTTTAAGCTTGGTAGATTCTCTCTTACCAGCTTCATCTCATGCTCAAACTCTTATCAAAATGAGCTTATTTAATTCACACCAAAATACTCCATAAACCCTTCCCCCCTCCTTCATACAATTCAAAATGAATAACCCAGCTACTAAGGTACAATTGATCTCACCAATCTTTAGTTCAGAGCAACCCCACATCTCCTGTGAAGAACTTTCTCTCAATCAAAATTATTTATAATTTGCTCTCTGAAGTTAAAAAGAATCCTGTATCCATTGATATTAATAATTTTTTTGAAAAAGGGTTTTACATAATTTTCTTGAAAAGAAAATGTTAATTTGTATTTATGAACCCTGTCTTCAATTCTATATTGATGCTCATTTTCTTTTCCAAAGAAAATTTCCATAACAAGCCATTGTTCTCATAGATGGTAACTTCAAGGTTATTGAGGTAGAAGCTCCTTTGATATGATCATACCAATGATCCTCATCAGAGGAGTTTATGGCTGATAGACATCAAAAAAAAAACTCAAAAGAAGCTACCACCCAATATTTGTAGGTGTATGCAAAAATCTGTTAACATCAATAATACTCAAGGGGTTGTTTCTATGAATATGCCTTCCACTGCATCAATCGTTCCAAAGTATCGCATCCCCCTTCAATCTATCAACCCCTGATTTTTATTACAAGCACATTCAAATAAAATTTCCTACTCCTTACAATCCACCATAGTAGAGCCACATTATTCAACTGAACCACCTGCCCCTCTATCTCTTATCATATCCTGCCTTTTAGACCATTTTTTTTCAAAATACTTCTCTCAGATATTAATATTTCCAGCTTTAAAGATATTTAAATGAAAGTATTTCTATTTAAGGAATTACTTAGCATAAACCTCTCTAAGTCATAAAAATAGGGAAAAAAATTCAATTGATCTTGATTGCCAAAAATCATATAACAGCCAAAATATATCATTTCCTTCAATGATTGGTGAACAATTGTGAAATTTCCTGTGAATATCAGGCTCAAAGGAACTGTTTCACAAAAAAACATTCACTCATTATAGTTTTCTCTCTCTCTTATTCCTAAACTTAATATATCCAGAAGTTCCAAAATGAAACATCAGGTTTTCATGTGGGATTTGTTCATCTCATATTTCTTGAAATTATATATATGTAAGACTTAAACCTTTCAAAAACATATATAATTCACTTCCATCATTCAAAAAGTTTTTTATATCAATTTTCCTAAAAATGAAATGGTTGAAGCTGAAAAGATGGATTTCAAATGTATACAATTGCTTAAAGAATTTGATCATGTTTTTATAGAGATGAAAGGATAATTTTATCTTGAAAAAAATCTTGTTTTTCAAAGTTTTTTTACTAAATGGCAGAAAAATGCAAACAAATTTCATGGCAATTTAGGGTTATTTTTTTGTTTTCCTGATTGAGAAAAATAATGGTGAAATTAACTGAATTCAATCTTTGAACCAATTTTGAATGCTTAATCTCAGTGGAAGTGATAATTGAATTATCATCATTCCACTATCTAGCTTCATGAATTTAAATAATGCTTATGCACAGAATTCTTTAAATGGTAGATGTGTCAAATTTCATGCAAGAACCATTTTCGTAAATGTCTTGATATAAGAGTTTTTTATATCCTTTGAACTTTTCTTTGTAATTGCTGTATTAACTACTAACTGATTGAAAATTGGGTAAATTTCTAAAAATATTGATGCCTCCAGAACTCATCATATTAATGAATAACTTCCAAAATACTTTATGTTTTGTTCTTTACTTTCTTTGGAAATTAGGGTGAAACATACTTCCAACTCTACTTGAATCTGGCTCAAACCTTTGTCCAACCCACTTGCCTTGGCTGGGTTGTAGTCAAGTTGAACACAAATTAGATATTGAATTAATTGATAGCTTATTATTCTTATAAATTCGTGAATTGTAAAACAAAAATAGTATGTCTGTGGTGATGAATTCAAATCACTCACACAGAAAATGAATTGAATGCTCTCAGAGAAAGAAAATTCATACAATTATCACCCATTTCTGAAAAATTTCATATCTTTGGGCTTTGTTCAATGTCTTGAAACATAAAAGAAAATCAAAAATTAAATTGAATGAAATTAAATAAAATTAACTTTGCAAAGAAATAGAAAAAAAAACAAGTCAAAAAATTAAATCAAAAATGAAATGAAAATAAGAATTAAAAAATCAATTTTCCTATTGAGAAATTAGATAAAATGACGACAGAAAAAAATACAAAAATATCAAAGCAAAAAAAAATTTAAACCAAACTCACAAAAGATCAAACTAAAAGTTTATTTTTTCTCTTGACTAAAAAAAGACACATTCAAATAATTGAGATAAACTCAAATCTAAATGCAAATTTGAAAGTGAAGTTCCATGCGAAATTTCTAATTTAAAAAGAAATACCCATTTATTGAAATTCCTTATGATGATGATGTGAAGTTTTTACAAAAGAAATGGTAAAGCAATAGGAATTTTCCTACTAAACAAATTGCCAAGAAGGAATCAAAATTTATGGCAATATGCGATTGGCCTGAATATGAAGAAGAGTGAGCCAGTAATGGGTACTTCAATCCTTTTCAAATTTGATGGGAAAGGCATCAAGTGTGAAGAATGAGGAGGCATGAAAAAACCCTTCAACAATTTGGAGAAAAATGGGGTCCATTTCTTAAGGACCATATTGCTTCAAGGATGATTAAGCTCAACATGACAGGAAATTCAAATTAGAACAGAACTTTGATAATGACGGTTCTTTATTATATTGAAAATCTTATGAATATGCAAGAATGGATCTTACCTAAAATGCTTAATAATGTAGATAATAGTAAAAAGATTTGAAAAAAACACCACTCCTCATTTTCATAAAAGAATGGTTGGAAATTAAACCTCAAAGAATTTCAGAAGAAAGGCAGGAAGGATATCAATTAGTAATTAAAAGACTATATATTTATCAAGAGAACATTTATGTTTTGGCTATACCTTCTCAAAAATACATGAAGTATTGAATAAAACAGTAAAAAATGATATTGTGGAAGAATTTGTTTGAAATTTGCACATTTATTTGATTTTTTTTGTATATGTTGATGTTTTGCATTTGAAAAAATCTATACATTAAGGTGTTGTCATTTTGAGCACATGTGACATGATTTAGTTGGTGATACAGCAACCCAAAAGAAATAACAAACATGTGTTAATTTGAAATTGAATTGAATTAATTAAATCAATTTGAAATGGGATTGAGTCAAATAAGTTAATTAATTAGTTAACTTTTGAAATGAATTAATCAATTTCAATGAATCAATTATTTAATTAAGTTGATTCATTAAGAATGAAATTCATTTAATTGGAAATGAAATTTAATTATTTGAAAAAAAATTGATTTGGTTATGTGAAAAGTAAATTTTATGAATTGATTTAATTGATGATTAAAATTTAAATTAAATCAAAATGGATTCATTTGAATTATTGAAAGTGTTTTCATTAAATTTATCAATCAAAAAAATAAATTAATTGATTATGTTAAATGCTAAATTTATGAATTTGAGTTGTTATAAACTGAAAGTAATCATACTAATAGTTTAATTAAGGTTTTTTAAACAAAATTGAAAAATATTTTGATATTATAAATTAATGGTTTAATTAAAGTAAAATAATAATGAACCATTTGAAAATGAGAAAGTACTAATGATTCATTGAAAATAAGTGTTAGCCAAAAAAAATTACATGGGTATTGGGTGGAAAAAATTTTTTAACAAATTGATTTCATGAAAAATAAAGTTTCTGAATTACTTCAATTTCATCAAAAACAAAGAGTCATTTGGAATGAAAAAACAGGAAAATATAATAAAAACAAATAACAATAAATGGGTGAGAAAAATTGGTTCAGAGTTGATTTGGGGTTGGAAAATGTGGATTAAGAAATTCAAAAGAGGGTGAAGATTTAATAGCAAGAAAGATTAGATGGGAATATAATTTTTCTTACAAAGTAAATAAACATAAGGATGAAATCAACTTAACTTATTGGCAATCATGCAAGTCAAGTCAGCATGGTATGGTCATTAGAAAAGACAAGGTTTTTTGATTGCAATTAAAAATGAGCACAGTGAGTATGTTATTAGTATGAGTATATCTAGATAGGAAATGAAGCACAATTTATTTAATTCCTTCTAAATATTATTGAGAATAAAACAGAAATAGTGTGTTCTTTGATTGAAAAAAATTGAAATTATTTGTAGTGAAGGATAATAGCTTTGATTTGAGTTGTTGAGGAATATTGAAAACAAGGGATTTTCTTGGTTCACTGAGTCAAGTCTCATTTGAGAACAAATGCCATGGGTAATAAATGAAAAGGTAGTTTTAAAATAAAGCTATTCTAAGATTCAAAGCATGAGAGATATAAAACAAGAAAAGATTCAACTTTTTCTTGTAATAGGAAACTAATTACAACAGTTCAAATATCATGTGTAAGTAAATTAGAAACAGGAGGTAAAGCATCAGATTTGAAAGGGTGGAAGGAGTGATGTCACAGTGGCTTGTGCTTCCCATTGGTTTAAAAAATCACTCGTAAGATATTGAGCCAATTGATGTTGTGCAGGTGGGGGAAAAAGCTGGACATCAGTGAATGGTTTCATACCCTTAGAAAAAAATGATTTAAGATGAAAAGATATATTTTTCCAAGCTGGCTCTTTGGGTGGAGGTGGCTTAACATGTTGGTGAATAAGATGAAAAGAGCATAGTATGAGCATGGCATTGGAAATTGAAAATTTTTGATGATCCTTTTGTGCAGTGAATAATCCCTTGACACTTAATATCAAATAGTAAACAAAAGGAAGGAAATTATGATGGCTACAGTATTCAATCAACTTCTTCTTGGCAGTTTCAACTTGGATATCATGGTCAGCATTAGAGCTTACCACTTGAGAAGCTGAGTGAATTATTACCAAATATATTTAATTGTTAGAACAGAGGGCCTTCTTTTTTTTGACATGTTTAGATTGTTCAGTATGGTTAGGGGAAACATTGTTGAGGGAGGCTTGTGCTTTGAATATGACATGAGAAATCATGACAGCTAAAATGAGGTCTTGAAAAAATTTTAACTGTTGATCTGAGCCGGAGAAATATTGTATGATTCTTCAGCATTGTTTGAGCCACTTGGACTTTGACATGTCATATAAAGCAGTTCCATTGGGGAAATTGAGGGTCTTTTGAGGCCTTCAAAGTATGAAATCATGTCCAGATAAATGTTGACCTCATCAATGTATGCTTGGGGGGGGTACAGGAGGTTTTGGTATGCAAAATTCATCCATGTTTGCTGAGACTGAAGCTGCAATGACTTTTGCCCAAGCAGTGATGGTGAATGATCTGGGCTGCAACATATAGATTAGATGACGCACAAAACAAGTTTCAGGGTGCTTTTCATTACAAATGCTGGGGTCAGGTGAAAATGGTAGTGAAATTGGAATTTCAGGTGCAGTGACTTGTTCATAGATTGAGGAGGTAACATAAAATCCTTCTTAGTGGCATTGAGAAATGGAGCACCTGGAGAAATCTATTATAAGCATGAGTTCATTGGAGGGGTATAATTCTAACCTAACCATTATCACAGAGCTCATCAATCCATTTGCTATATGAGGATGAGCAATGTTTAAAATTGAAATTCCCCTTTGCAGGCTGTTCAGAGCCCAAATTTTAGTGGCCCAAGGAAACCATTGAGTCAATTGCTCCAGATGTGGTTTGGTATTTGGCCTGGGTGGGGCATCCATGGGTGAATGTTTTGAAAAGCTCAGAAAATTTTGATCCAAATTCATCAGTGAAAATAGAGAATTGATCATTGGGGGGGTCAAGAGGCTGTGATTCTGGAAGCATGAGTGATGAAGGAGGATTTTGGTGAGTTTCATGCAAGACAGGTGGAGATGGGCCCACATGAGAGAGATGATTAGATGGGTCTCTAATTCCAGGAGTTGGAGCATAAGATGGTGTAGATGGATTTGATGGAGAAGTCAGAAGATTGTTTTTGGGATTTTCAAAATGAGGAGCAGATAGTGTATGGGAGCTTTGTACATGGTTAATTTGCATTGGCGATGATACAACATGGGGTGTCATGGCATTAATTGGAGTGGTTATATTTGAAGGGATTTGGGAAGGAATGTTTGGACTACTATTGAAACATGTAATTCTTCTTGAAAAATTCCATTTGTTGGAGTCAGTG
This sequence comes from Austropuccinia psidii, assembly GCA_023105745.1. Classification (NCBI taxonomy): domain Eukaryota; kingdom Fungi; phylum Basidiomycota; class Pucciniomycetes; order Pucciniales; family Sphaerophragmiaceae; genus Austropuccinia; species Austropuccinia psidii. The sequence goes on from JALGQZ010000011.1 coordinate 24,030,927, forward strand.
GATGAACCTGAGCTGGAGAATTGGGGATGCTATTGGTTGGTACTTCCAAAGATTGGTCATTGTTAAGATGAGGAGATTCATGTTGTGAAGATCTTCTGGGTGTGACATTTGGTGGATGTTTGGGTATATCTTCCTCAGTAATAATTGGGGGGGGTGGGAGTCTCAAGTGGGATGGTTGAGGGAACAGGGGGTTTGACAATGGTAGATGGTAAAGAATAGGGGAGTTCATTTGATTGGGGGGGAGGATTGGTACAAAGGGTGTAGCTAAATTGGTAATTGTCCTCATTTCTTGGAAATTTGGAAATTCAATTTTTGGCTAGTATCTGATAGTGTACACTTAGAAAAGATGATAGATTTTCTCATTACATTGATTTGATAAATTTCATTTTAATTTTGAGTTCTCAATAAAAGAATAAGTTTAGATATCTTCCTCTTTAATAAGGTTATGAAGGGGACCCATCCAAGAATGTGTTCCTTTGAATAAATTGTTTGAGGAATATTTCTCATAAAGTCCTTTGATGTAATTATTCAAATTTCTTAAATATCTCAGAGATTTTTAATAGGATGAACTTTTATTTGCATATGCTTGGAATGGCATGTTGATTGAAAATTGCATTAGTGGTTATTGAATACATGACCCCTTTGTCTAACAGAAAAATCTGTCAAAAGTCAAAAACAATTTTAATTGGGCTTTAAAAGAACATTATACTATTGAATTTGCCTGTATATGATTTCTTATAAGTAGCTTTCTGATCATGTTTTTAAAATTGAATGGCTTAATGATTCTTCTTCAGGGCTATACCTTGCAGTAATCTGTTACATAAAGGCAGTTCACACAATGAGAATCATAAAGAATATACTTTAAATGAAACATCTTCCCTATCTCACATGAATAATGGTGGTCTAATAGGCTCAAAGGAATTCTTGCAAAAACAAAAATTTCATGAGAAAGAAATCCATTTGATATTCAAATAATATTTATATTTCTCATTGAAAAGTTTTCATTATTTATGACTTCACCGGAAAGCTCTTGATTCTTACATAAATATGTTCTGATACTTTATTATTTTTATTAGATGACTTTTTTGTAACTTCTTCACTAATATATATATAATCTTAACATTGACTGTAAAAACACTTTGATTTCTTATTTTTAGTGACATCTTGAACAATGAATCTATGTTTTCAAATAATTAATGTCTAACAATAGTTATTAATTTTACTTTTTGAGTTATTTGATGATTGCTTTTTTTAGAAAATATTAAAATTTTAGATTCTTCAGTGGAATACTGAGCCAAGACTGGAGGAATTTGGAAATTTTTTGGACTTTTTGGTCAAAAGTGGATTCATTTTTCCTACATTTATACCATTATTTCAATACCCCTTGTATTTTACTGAGATTATGCATTTTTTTGCAGATAATTGATCTTCAGACTTTTTGGAATTGATTGGTCAAAATGTTGCATCTAGAATAAAAATTTGTGCCGTTTCTCATTATTATGAGGCTTTTAATTTAGTGCAAGCTCATTGAGTATAATAATCACTCCAAAGTCAAAACTAATATGTTCTAAATCATTTGGTAATTTCAGTTTCTACATAGGGTTCATTATTGAATGGATGAAAGAGTTATTAAATCCAAACTTCTAAAGTAAAAAAGATTTGCATCAGAAAAACTGAGGAGAATTTCATTAAGGCTGAATTATGTTTTATCTCTCTGCATTTGATCAAATCTAAATAAACTGAAAATAATTTGTATCATCAAAAGGGGCCTATATGTTTTTGGAGCCCCCAGAAGCTCAGGCAAGTGAAAGAAGTTTAAACGTTTTCAAGGGAAATATTGTGTTAAAACATTTAGACATTTTTACCAAAGAATGAATGAAAATTATTTATTTGTGATATTACATATCACTATATTCTTGGAGAATTCACTTCCTAGTCACTATGAAGAAAAAGTAGCACCTGCTGGCAGATGGTCAAACCAAGAGGAAACCTGCTTGAAACCCTAGCCTAGCCTTACATGAACAGAAAACAGATTCTGTTATATTCCAAGCCACAAATGCATACATTTCAATGAAATAAATTGTAATTTTATATAGCAGCATGGAATGAAAATCTTCAGCTTCCAATATTCTTTTGTCTTCTTATCCTTTTGAATAAAATGATTTGTGATTGACTTTGATTAGTTAAGTATGAACATCTCAAAAAAACATATTTCAGTAATTATTTTTAACAAAATTGAAAGGTTAAAATGAAAATGAACTTTAATTTGATTTAAGCAAAGATATTGGATCTTCTGGCTTCAAATTTATCATAATTCAAGTTTTTTCAAGTCAGGTTGGATTTAAATTTTTCCAAAAGTCATAACTCATAATATTGCAAATTTGTATGCTTCTATTAGAACTTTCCTTCAAGAAATTGAATTGGAAAATGCCTTTTTTCAACTAAATTAATTTTTTTCAAAAAACATTAACTTTGGTAGTAATTTCTGTCTGCATCTTTTGTGTCCAAATTTTTTTTGGCAAAATGGTTCTTTCAGAAATAAAATGACTTGAAAATCTTACTTGAAAAAACTAATATTGACTGTTGATTAATTTCAAAAGATATTTCAATGGACAAAATTATAAAAGAGTCAATAACAATGAGAGTGTTTCCAAAGTCTTAATAAATTCAAAAGGGATTCAATTGAAATAGATTTTAACTCATGTGTTTCTATTTTGAAGAGCTTTAATAGTTTTTCTTCAAAATTAATATATTATTTAGGATTTATTTAGATTTTCTTAATGAATACAATTTTTGCTAGTCAAAAACTTGCAACAATATAAAATCTATAAATAATAGAAATCTCTTCATTTTGAAAGAAATGAAATATGATAAAGCTAGAAAAAAATCCAGCCTGTTATATGATGATTTCTAAGGAATGGTTTAAAATGCTTGATTTATTTCTATTTTCAGGAATTAAAACCTTCCATATGTTAAACACCTTCAACCTATTGTCTTTTATTTTTCCCAAAAGGAGAACAATGTGATGTTTTGAAGCCAAAAAAGTTTAATCAACTTATATTTTTGAGCAATTATATATTTTTTTAATAATGATATCATGAATTGAAAAAGAGTATGAAGCTGTAAATTATTCTCTAGAAAAGTATGTAAAATCATAAATTTTGTCTCTATCTAGTTTTACAACTTTGAAAAGCAGGTTATAAATGACTTTATAAAAAGATTATTTACTTTGGAAAGAAGCAATTTAACTTCAAATTAGTTTTGATTATTCAATTGGAAAAATGATGATCATAGATCATAAGAATAAATATTAATAACTCAGTTAAAAAATTATTCCAATTTAAGAACATATATAGAGCTTTTTTTACAGTTATTTGTGCAATTTATTTATTTTGAGGTGATATAAATGATGACAAAATTCCTTCATTTCAGTCCATCAACTTTTATGTTTTGACCTATAGAGGTATCATTTCTGATAACATTTTCATAAACTCTTGAATAATCTTGGAGAATTCATTAGAAATTTTGACAAACTTTCAAAACATAATAGGTTTTTGAAATAAAGGTTTGTACAATGGAAAAAGGTAAGATTTTCAATTGAAAAAGTTATTTTTCATCCTAGTGAGGAATTGAGAATAATACGTGAAATTTTTACTATTACAATTGCTTAAGCTAGAAAATTGCTTGATAAAGAAATTCAAATTTGGAAAGCTGTGGAATTTGATTTTCTTAAATCAAAGTTATGTTTCATTTTCAATATTGTTTGAAAAATATGGAATTTTTCATTTCTTAAGAATGAATAGGTAAAAACTTTCATAAATTTTGAGTTCTAAAGTGAGAAATAAATTAATTTGCTAAAATCCAGAAGGAATTTTCCTCATTCTAAGATCAAAAACATATAAATATTGTTTTGTCAGCTTATACATATGATGCATATTTTAAATTTCACCAAAATATAAATGTTTGTTTTGTATCATGGGTTTTTAAAATTATTTAAATCATGACCAATTGGAATATAAAACAATTTGGTGATGATATATTATTATCTTTACCTTTGAACTACAATTAACTATACCTGAAATACATTAAATCTAATAATTAACAATGAAGATTTCATTATAATCAAATAGTGAAGTATGAAGTTGATAAAAGGATATTTAAAAGCCCCTCTGCTCATGAGAGAGAATATCTCTTTTGAATACATCTTCTTTCTAATAAAATGTGTGTTCCCTGAAAATCATACTCACCATGAAAAAAATATCTATCCCTGCCAGAAGGGGTAGCAGGTCCGATCCCCCTTCCAACTTGCTTCATAATGGGCTCCAACTTACTGTCATTATTTTGTCATATTCCAAGCCAGATCTTCAGGATTTTGAAATACTGCACATAAATTGGATGGAATTATTCAGTTTCTGAAATTCTTGAAAATTGTTTATTCTACAATTTTCTTCAAAAACCAGAGCAGTAGGTTCAAAAGAAGCTCAAGCCAATAAAAGCATTAAAGCTCTTTTTATACTTCTCAAAATGAAAGTAAATATTTGATCAATTCACATCACATCTTTCCTTTTAATAAATTCTTTTTGCTCAGAATTATTCTATCATATTTTAATATTCCAACCTTCACAGGTATGAAGATGAAAGGTCTTTGTTTTAAAGAATTTTTAGTCAACAACTCCTATTACACAAACAGATTTCACAGACTATGTATTATTCATTATTAACTTTTCCTGAATGCCAAATTGAACACAAATTAAAGTAATATTCTTTTTTTTAATGATTTTGAAAATATTTTTTCATTTTCTTTGCATTCAAGACAAAATATCTTTTTTCAAGAAAAGATCCTCTGATTATAGTTTTCTATTTATCTTTTCCCATCAATTTGATTATCACAGTGAATTACAGGAGGGAATATTCTTTGGATTTTTCCAAAATCCATTATGAAATGACTGTCCTAAAATTTCTCATTATAGAATTAACTTGAGATCTTTGGATGCAAAAAATACTTTCTTGCCATGTCATATAACATAAAATATATGCAAAATGCTAAATATAAAATAAACTCTAATCTTTTGAGTGTACATGAGATAATACAAGGTGCCTTGGTAAGATAATTTGTATTTCAGGATCATATTTTGGGTATTTATCTTTTGAAATATGGTTGTATTTGTTCGGATTAGAATTTTGAAGAAATGAAGATATTGAAAGAACATAGAGCTTCCATTTTTCAATCCCAATCCCCTTTAAAATAAGGACAATAATGAAAGATATTCATTTTTTCAATAATATTGTTTTATAAAAATAAAAATTAACCCTTTTTAATTTTCATGACAGAACTAAGAGAAAGCTTATGATAGCCTTTCCCAATCCAAACAGGGCAATAAATTTCTATCATTTAAGCAAAATGAGGACTTGAAAATCCAATTTTACCTTCATATATTTGAATCATATGCAAAAAATATTTGTATTTTTTGGATTGAAAGTAGGTGCTACAATCCCCATGGTATAAAGAAACAGGTTTTGCATCATCAAGTTTCTTAATGGACTGAAATATCAATTGAGAGGAGTTGATGTTTTAATGAAAGTTATATTTCATGATATAAATATCAAATTACTGGACAATTTTGGCTTTGAAGAGAATTCTTCATTTTAAAGAAAGATCAAATCAAAGTTTAATGTTTTTACCTGTATTTGAATGAAATGTGGATTGATTACCCCTGTGATATTCTATGCTGGATAATCATCAATTTCACATTGTGAATGATATGTTGTTGGATGATTTTTTTTGGCCAGCACAGATTCAATTGTATATGGATATTTGGTCCTAATTCAAAACAAAAAAATTAAAAACCTCATAAATTTATATTTGAAATTATATTTATGTACTCAGTTTTATTAATATTCATAGAATGCTGAAGACCTTGAAAATACTCTTTAACAAAAATCATCGATTTTTTGCACAAAAGAATACCAAAATTAAAACTCTCTCTTCAATATATAAAACCATAATATAAAATCAATTCATTATTCTTAGCTTAAGATATATCCTTGGATGATATCTATTTATTTATGGTAAGCTGAAGAGCATGATACCAATGATCTGGTTCAAGAAGTTGCTTTTGTTTATAAATCTTAGATATTTCAGCTATGAGATGTCTTCCTTAAATTGGAAGACTCAAAAACACACTACTTCCCTTCATTCAACTTGCATGTCTTCTCAAGAATTCTTTATTCTTGAGTGGAAAATATTTAATATTTCTTCTTCTTGGCCTTGTCAATACTAAGAATATATTGAAAAATTCTGATAGGAATACTCATATAATTGAATACAATGAATGAGATCTAGAGAAGGCCTTACTCATAAGAAGAATTTTCAATGGAATGTTCCTTATAGGTAGCCTTTATGGATTCTTTTGCATCATTTTCTCCAGAAATAAATTTTGTTTGAAATTTTCAAAACACATCTATGTATATGTTTCCCTACATTATAATGCTAGAATTTGATACCAAATCTTGGCTCAACAATTCTCACAAACTATGAGCTTGTTAAATTTTGATGAAGGACATGATGATCCTGAAATTAAATGTTACTCTTTCCCGTGTTTTAAATATTAATGCTATTAATTTTCTTGAAATAGGATTTTGAAAAGGAAAATGTGCCTTTCCACTTTGTACAATTATTTCACACCAGATTTTATTCCAAAAAGGTCAGAAAAATCATTTTTTCCTTGGAAAGACTTTGTTTTCAAACCAATTTCTTTTAAATAGAGAAATGAAGAAATATTCCTCGGTCATAATGCAGTCCTTTTGATTGAGAAGAAGAATTGTGAAATTTACTTTCTGTCCTTCATCCTCAAAAAATTAATTCTTCAGTTATTACCACTAGATTCCTAGCTTCAAATATCTGGTTAAAAAATCCTGAAAATCACCATGAAAGTGGCGTATGTTGACAGCTTGTAAATAGAAGTATCCTAATAAAGCTTAACACTTGATAATTAGCAATATGTTACAGATTATTTCTCTTTTTTAGAGCACTTAGTACAATGTCTTCACTTTTCTGAGTCAATGGGATGCATAATTTCCTTCTGATATTTATCATCAGGTAATAAGTATGGCAAAAATAGGTCTTCAATGTATAATACATTGAATAACTTCAAAAAAAGCTTATATGAACCTATTTTTAAGTGTTTGAGGTTTTTTGAATCTTTTCAAGAAACCTATCTTTAACTTACTTCAAATTTGGCTCAAACCTTTTCCCAACCCAATTTCACTGGCTTGGTTGGACCTCTGAGTTTGAGTCACATTAGAAATAGACTAGCTATTGGAATATTGAATAATTTTCCATGCTTATAAACTCCTTAAGCTTTCATCATGTAGGACGTCTTTGAGGTTATTCATTGAAATGACCTACACACAACCTGGATTGAACAATTTAACATATATATCCTCCATCAGCTTACAAATCATTGTGAAAATGATATCATAATTGGGTTTCAAAAATTTTTGAAGTTCTTTTAATGATATTAAAAAGGTATATTTGCATTTTGAACAAACCTTTCACGGAATATCTTTTGATTAACACAGATTGACTCAATATAATGTATGGATTATTATATATGTACCAATCCCTACAATTTGCTAACACTTTACAGATACTTTCTTCCAGCTAAATCTTTCTTTTGTTTTATTCTGATTTGTGATTTCATTCTTTATGACATAATTTTTATGATATTTTTTCTTAATCAGTTCCAACCATAGTGATTTTTGGCAAATTTTTTGTTATTTGTAATTTTCATTTTTTTCATTGTTTTTAACTGCCATTTATAGTTTGTTTTCATTTTCAATTTTTATCACTCTATTTTTACTTTCTCAAAACATTTTTTTGATATTTTTTATTTCCATTGGCTTTGAAGTGTTTTAAATTTTTATGTAATCCTTCTTTATTTGTGTTTAATAGCTTTTTCATGTAACAAAAAATGCTTAACATCTTGATATCTATCTTTGAAGGTATTTCAAGTAGTTGAGAATACAGAAAAACATACTGTAGGGTAGAGAGGATTGAGCTACAAAATATTTGTTTTTTTTATAAATTCCTCTTTATTCATTCCTTTCAAAAACAATTACAGTTAAGGTCTTGGAAATGGTGATCATGTGTGAAACAAGTTTTTTCTTCCAAGTAGCAAAGACAATGTTATCCCTGTGAACCTACTTCAAACAGAATTTGGAAGAATTGTCTTTTGCTGTTAGAAATTCTTTTTATTTAGTACATTCTTGCATTATTGAATAAAATATATACAATGTATAAATGAGCAAATAAAAATCATATTGAATCCATAATATTTTCTTTCAATTGAGTAAAGTTTTCAATGGCCAAACCTGTGGCTAAAAGTATATGGAAAAACATTTCAAGGTTAAAACCAAGGTTGAGACTCAGGTTGAAACAAGGTTGGACCTGCCAACCCTGCCAGCAGGGGTAGCTTTTTTTTTATGGTGACTTATTGAAAATTGTTACAGATATAAGGCAAAAAGGACTAGAAATACTATAATTAATATCAAAATAAAAAACATCTATGATTGCTTAACGTATTTCTTTGAAATTTCACATAGATATAACAATAAAATATTTTTGTGGGTATTGAAAGGGTTTCAACAACTAATTTAACCAAAAAGAATCTAGTAATAATCATTGTAATTTAAATACAACAGATTTTTCCAATAAGCTATAAGTAATGATAAATAAGTAAATATAAAATAAGAAGCTAATAAATAAAGGAATTGGAGTACAATTATCTCTTTATAAATTAGAGCCAATGAATTTCAAAGCTAAGGCAATGTAAGACAAAAAATAATTAAGAAATTTGAATTTTTGTTTGAAAAAAGCATGAGTCTTTTACTTTATATGTATGAATATAGATGAAAAATAAATAAAAAATAGCTTTTAACTAATTTTTTGTTATCAAATTTTTCTGAAAAAAATATTTGTTTGCAATGAAGCATGAATTGGATTTTAAAAAAGGGGAAATTTTATATGTTGAATTGATAATATAATTAGCAAGAAATAAACACTTCATTATAGAAATAACTTTATTCGAATTATGGTTTGATTTATCTAGACTTAAGGTATGAATATCTATGGAAATATTTATAAGAGCTTTTGTTTTTGATTTTGAAAAAAGAAACCTATCATATGTTGTCAATATTTTTTTTTTTTGGAAGTTAGATTCATAAAGCTTATGTATAAATAATTTAGCAAGTAAGTATCTTGGAAAGTTGAAAAAAAATTGAAATCAAGATGCCTTATAGGAAATTATTGGAAATGAAAAGAAGGAAATACATCAGGTTTAATAATTGGAGTAATATATACTATTGCATTAAATTCTCTATCATTTATGCCCTAAATATTTCCCATTTTCCAAAAAATTCTAATTATACTATAATTAAATGTAAAATAGCTTTTTTATATTTTCAAAATGTCAATTTATTTTCAAAGTAGCTAAAAACAATTTCCAATCTCTTTGTCTTTTTGAAAAGATGAATGATATTAAATGAGAAGAGAAATAGTATTCAAGAATTGAATGTATAATAAATAAATGAAAAAAGATTTGTTGTCCTTTAATACTTTATAGGACCACCATTGCCTTTGAAAAATGTTGGTTTTTAAAATAAATAATACCTTTTGCTACAAAACTTGGCATATTAACATTTTAAAAAGTTGAAATTCAGTCTTATATTTTTCTTACAGATTGATTTTGTAATCATTTGGGTATAAACATTACCTAGGTAAAGGATTGGTTAAAGATCTGGCATGTAAAAAGCAAAATATTAGCTAGTATAAAATTGAAAAACACACACACCATGAACAAAAGCTGTCCCTGCCGGTGGAGGGTAGCAGGTAACACAGCTTCCAACTTGCATCATACTGGGCCCTAACTTGCTATTATCATTTGGTCATCTTCCAACCTGGATTTTCAAGATTCACAATTGCAGCGAAGATGAGCAATTGAATTATGTAGCTTCTGAGAATCCCAAAGAATCCTTCATTACACAACCTTCTTTTAAAGAAGAACTAATAATGTTGATATCAAGATGAAGCCATTAGCCATCAAATATTAGCTTTTTGAATTTATCAATATCAAAGCACTCTTTTCCCTCATCACTTATATTATTCCTCCTCAGATTGATCATTTTCTCACCCAATGTTTCCATCATATATCAATATTACCAATCTTGAAATTATATACATCAAATTATTCCTCCTTAAGTAATTCCTCATTATAAATTTTCTTCACTCACAAGAAATCACCAATATGTTTATGATCAGTTTTTACTTTTTGCACAAATTGTACTTTATCATGGTTTCCAGACATTGGACACACATTGCAATACATCATGCTCTTCAATTCTTGGGGGGCAATTTTGAAATTTTTTTGTCAATCCCAATTTCAAAAATAATATTTCTAAAAAAAACAACTCATTAATTTTTTTCTTTCTCTTATCCCTAACAAATACTGTTTTAATTTTCCAAAAATTAAGATATACTCACTGTGACACCTTCTTACAATGATAGAAGTGACCTGAGCCACCTTATTGCTAAAAGGAAATTTCTTTCCATCACAAAGGAAATATAATATACCTACAAGTTCCAAAATAAACTACTCAATAGGAATACATCTTGAACTTTTATTTACTTTTCAAAAAAGAAATTATTGAAAGAATGATCCATTATATTCCACCCTTTGATGAAATGGATGTCAACTGAGGTCCTGAATCTTCTTATATCTTAAGGAGGAAAATAACTAAGGCTATGATGATTTTTCCAAGTTATCAAAAGAAAAATTTTACAATTTTACAATTCCTCATATGAGCCAGATTTTTCTTTGTATTGAAGTATCTCACTAGGCTCTGCATGATATCCAAATTGGGAATAAATCTTCAAGGTAGTTAGTTCCAAGTTGAAATCACAATTGTGGGATGTCATTATTGAAATAAAATTGAATTACATAAAATGTATTTCAAGTTTTCTCATGATTTTTTTCCAAAGGAAATTTTTTCATCCAAAATGAAGTTTAAAATTTATTTGAAAATACTTTTTTGATTTTGATTTTTTTAATCATTATAGCTTAAGTGCTCCTGTAAAATTTTATGATGAATAATTATCATTTTGGTTTTACCAAGAATATTCATCAAGTAGGCATATCTTTTTGAAAACAGAAATTCACTTGTATATTTATATTGCAATCTAATTGAAAGCACCATAATCAACACATTCCAAAAACTGCATTAAGAATCATGTAAATTTAATTGCTCTTATGAATATATGGCACTGGATGAAGAAATTCACAATAATACTCAAACATGAATCTTTCTTTGGATGTGAGACTAATATACTGAATTTGAAAATTTAATTAGAGCTTGGAGCTTTTGGAAGAAGCTTAAGCCACACACTTTCAATTGAATTGCCTGAATATCAGTGTTTGGTAGAAATTCTCAAACTTTGACCCCTCAAGAGGGAATGAAATTGCCGATTTCCGATGTATGTTAATAGGTATCTTACTATATATCCTTTAATAAAAAACCATGGTTTTCTATGATACCTAAAACCTATAGACAATCAAATCATGGGGAAAAAAAATTGCATTATATTGATGTTAACAGTTTGTTATTGCAAGGTAAATTGACTTCAAGAACAAATATTTCAATAATCTAATCCATTTTTAAATCTTGCAAAAGTTTCAACATCCATATTTGATAGAATCTGTGGCTCTTGAAAGTATCCATTTGACCTTAAGCATCTCTCACCTTTTCCCTCTTGTTAGAAAAATATCATTTATATGAAAATGAAAAATAAATTCCTCATAACTTGCTTAAGAAATATCACCTTCATAGAGAGCTTATTGAAAGATAATAATATACTACCAGGAATTGCATGAGAAATTTTGAAGAGTAGATTTGTTATATTATATAAAAAATATTTAAAGTAACAAACAGATATTTTGTTTTCATTTCTCAAGGAATGAATCTGATTTTCTTATAATCCAAAGCTATAGACTTAAGTTTTTCCTGATTTTCAAATTTTGAATATTTGGAAATATTATCATACCTCTGATTAATGACAATAGAGAATATCTTCATCTGAACTTTCTTAATTTTTCAAAGGGTTTCTTTCAAATAAGCTATTTATATGCCTTTTTTCTATCATTTTGGCATCTGAAAATTGTCCAAAAGCTTAATTTGTTGGATTTTTGTGGAAAGTTGTTTAATTAAAAAGAGGCCAAAATAGCTGCAATTTTATTAGAATAATTCTTTTGAGATAAAATTTGAAGACAAGATCTACCCCTCTCAGTGTAAGCTTAAATATTATCTTTTAGAACAATCCATTTTCACATTTGAAATTTGAGGAAAGATAATTTGGCTTTATCAATAGGCTCAACATCATCCTTTTTTAACATATTGTTCATTTAAAGCTCTGGGATATACAAATTTTCTCTTTCATATGATCTAATTTACTTCCTTATTATTGGATTAAAATATCTAATCAGATATATTAGAGTGAGCTTAGATTTAGCTATGTTCTTAAGCTGAAAAACTTGATAGTTTTGTGTCAAATTGTAGAATTCAATTCAAAACATAATGATATCACTGTAGAAATATGACCAAATCAAGAGAAGTCAAGCAAATAATAATGGGTATAGGAGCAAGAAGGAAACCACTAATAATTCCTAATTATAAATTTCCAAACAAATTTAAATCATTTTAATTTAAGAAATATAATTGCATAATTAGAATTACAAATATTTTTCTTTTGTATTTCATAAATGAATTTTTTGAAGAAAGATGACTTTTGTACTTGTTTTCTTCTTAATATGAAATATTTCAAGTAAAAAGAAGGAAAAACTAAAATTATATATGAAGCAAGCTGAGAGGATCACCCATAATAATGCCATTTTTAGAACAGATTGAATATATATAAATCTTGAGAGATCCTTTTCTTGTTGGTTTGTTATTAAAAGTTAATAAAGATCAGGAATTATAAAAAACATAGCTTTGCTGTATGGAGGGATTTAAAAATGAATTATCTCTCCATTCAAAATGTATCTCTGAGCTTCTGAATTCAATGTAATTGTGATTTTGAAAAATACCATGAACAATCTGAAGAAATATTATATACATCTCAAGTTTTGAATTTAATAAGAAACAAGTGAAATGTATATATGCTAATAGAATAAGAAAGAAGGAAGGAACTTGAAAGTTCTGTAGTATTCCAGTGGCTTAAAATGGCTTGGAATTTTACTAAACAATAGAATTCTGGATTCATCTCAGTTCAGAGGTAAGGTCCAAGCTCAAACTAAGCTGGTCTCAAGCTATTTTTCAAATCAAACACCTGATATCAGGTGTAGCCACTTTTCTCATGGTGACTATTATTACTTCCACAATAATATTCTTATTATTCTTATAGTAATACTATTTTTATTTCAATGGGTAACATTTTTGTTATTTCTCCAATAAAAATTGTTAATATCTCCATAACAAAACTATTATTGTGTCCATGATATAGAGCTGTTATTATTTTCATAGTATGCCCATTATTATTTCCATGATAGGACTTTTATTATTTTTATAATAGCACTCAATTTGGAATAAATTGATTTTAACCAACCCAAAATATAATTTTTCCATTTTATTACAAAAAGCTATATTGCAGGCCACAATAATCAGAGATCAGTACCTTGTTACATTCAAAAATGATGTTGATATTTTCAAATTTCTGATAAATGATCATTTTCTTATCTTAACTGAAATAAAAGGAAAACTATATTAAGCAAAACCATGCAGATACTCATCAAAATTTCAGCAACAAAGATATCATTATTGTACAGATGTGTAAATATGGAATCTTCAAGAGCAATGACAATAGTGCTACTTAAACCCAGAGGCACTTTTGCTGCATTGATGAAAATATTATCCTTTCAAAATTAATGAATCTTCTATTTTTCAAAATAAGAAAATTAATTTTACTACAAAAATCACAATATGTCATCTTTATGATGATAATAGTTGTGTATTGGCAATAAACATCTTTGTTTTCCATTTATAATCATATTTTTATTACCAAATCAAGAGTAGACCTTAGAAGTTCTCAAGTTAATGTTCAGTGAATTTAATTTTTTTTCAGTCAAATCTTATAGTTGATCAAAACCAATTTTAATATTGTTAAAAAAAAGCTTATATTGAGATGCAATCAGTAGTAAGAAAAATATTCATATATTATTTTGAAATTATTGAAATACAAAATGTCCATGGCTTCATTTTGAAAAACATCCACTGAATTGTTGTTTTGAAAAACAATCAAGTTCAATATATGAAATATTTATTACCAATATTTGAAAGGGAACAAACCATTTGGTTGAAAATAAATAACTCAGCAATTACCTTGTTGTTAGTAAGATCTCCCATTTAAAAAAGAGATTCAACTCCTAAATATGAAATGGGCTTGGAATTTGTCAAATGATAAATAAATGAATGTATATACAAATTTAATTTCTAATACTTCATGAAACACATTTCATAAATTTTGCCAAAAATGGCTTTTATGTCCAAAGCAATACCCACCACTAATGGAGTCAAATGATGTCTTTGGTGCTTTCAATGTCACATCCTCACTTTTGATAGAATTAGTGAAAAAGGAAAATTAGTTGTTGGCTTATGAGAACATATCAGGAACACAAGAAAAATAATAACTTTATCATTTGGCTTCACAGACCCCCATTAGGGAGTTGAAAATCAAATCTAAAATACTTTAAATAAATCAGAAAAAACATTCAAAACTTAAATTTAAGCAAAGGGCAACATGGGAGTTAGATAAAATTCAAGCAATATATGATTTTCCTTGATAAATCTCAAACCCTTTCCCAACAAAAAATATTCTAGTATGATGAAAAAAATTCTTCCTCAAAATGTCACATGCTGTTTCTCAGGAAGTTGACTTTTTATCCAATATGAAAGTGCTTTCACTGTAATTGTTCTAAACTCCAAGGCTCCCTGCATTTTTGAAACTCACTCTAATTCTGAAACAGGTGAGACAATAATCCCTTTTCTTGAGTCAATTTGAGTTTTTGAAGGATTGAGATGATCACATTGATAGGTTAAATGTTCAAAAAAATATTAAAACCAGCCATTTTTCTCTGTGACTAACACCTGTTTCCAAATAAGAAGGCCTACATTATTTTGATTCCTCTGGAACTCACTCAAGGATGGAAATGATCCAATATAACAAGGTTCATTCTCTAAATAAAACATTTTTCATTTGTGAATATTTGTAAAATTGGATACAGTTCTCTAAGAATGAAGGCCAAATAAACCACTGAGGGCAAGAACTGCATCAATAGAAATTTTATTAATGTAATGATATTTTGAAATAATCAAATTGTCTAATAGTATATGGGAGGGAAAACATTTTGTCATGGATATGTAGAAAATGTCAATTTCCAATTTGGCAATGAAAATGCATTGAGGGATTCATTCCATTGATAAAGGAGCATTTTGCAATCAAACTGATTTCTTCCAAAAAGATTTGGCTTATTAGAAATGAAAAAACTGATAAGAAGCTCAATTTCTGAGAACTCTTTCAGTTATTGGAGTAAATTTATATTGATTTTTGATTTATTTGCTCAAAATGTGAAGGAGATTTCATCAGGTGAGAGAATTGAAAATAGATCAATTTCTCCATCTGTTTCAAAGGAATGATGATCATTGAAATCCTTTGAGAATTCAATGACATAACCTCAATTTTCAAGGTCACATATAGCTTTATACAATGGAAAAGAATACTCCAAGATTTATATTAGAAATGAATCCAGAACTTTCAAATAATTCATCCTATTTTACAAGGTTTTGTAAAATATTTAAATTTACAATATCAATATCACTGAAAAATTCCAAATCTTATTTCAAGTACATGTTTAAATAAATGACCCTTTTTGATAACTTTTCTGCCTGCATAGAGAACATTCAGAATAAAAGCAAATTGCAATTGAAATGATAAGTCCCTTTTGAATTTCTGTAGCTTGCTTGAAATTTATCTCTGGCCATGCAGTATCTCTCATGAAAAATTGAAAAAAATATCTCACACAAATCTGTAAATATGAAACAAAATTTATACAAGAGATTTCACACAACTATATATCTCTTTCATTCCTAAGAGAATCATCACCAATTACCTTATTACAATTTTTGATTACTAATCAATTTCATTTTGAATTATCTAACATTATTTTCTCCTTAATTTTGTGTAAAATTAGTATTAGCCACTTCAATATTTCAGACTATAGGCAAATCTTTGGAGCTTATTTAACATAATTCATTCAATTAATTACATTACAGCCTTTGAATTGAAAATATTGATGGAGATTAATGACTTAAGATTCAATTAAATTATATATTCAAATCCAATATTTGAAAAGGGTAATTAAGACTGCAAAGATATAAAAACAAATTCAAAGCAGAGAGAAAATACTTTTTTACAAAACATGCAGTTTTTGCTTACAGGAAGGATCAGTCTTATTTGAGGGAAAAACTCACAAAGCCACAAAAATTTCTTTTGAGTCTCAAATGAACCATTATTTCTTGCTATCATGAAAAACCCTCAGCTCTCTTGTTTTGAAATTATCTTGTGAGGCACTCCAATCAAAATCAAAATCTTTTTGACTATTATTTTTTAATAAATTGCTGAATCTGAAATAAATTAGAATTACAGATTAAGAATCACCCCCTTTCAAGAACAATGAATTTTTTAATTCCAATCATAATATACAGGCTTATTAATATAACCTGCATAGTAATCATGAAAGATGATGAACATGTGGAATCCAAGGTCAAACTCATTTTTCAAAAAATATTCCAAAATGAAATCCAATTTGCTATATATTCCAAAAATATGCAGAAATTTACCATTGATGATTTTGAGGAATATTTTGAAGTTGATATACAAGGAATGTTAAGGCTATCAGATTGTAGCATTTAGTGGTATCCAATGTTTTGAGCTATGATGACTATATGAGGGCTAAGGTGAATTCAAATATTGACTAACATAGTGTTTAAACTCCATTGTAACTATATTGAACATGAAATCATCAAGCATATATTTGAGCATTAGTGCAATGAAAAGGAAGCAAATAATTTCTGGAGAGATAATCTAGTATCAGCTAAGAATGACTGTTTGCCTTCATATAACAGGTTACTGAGCTGGGTAAGAGAGCTTTAATAATGCTTTTCACAAAAAAAGCCATAAGAAGCAATGTAATGTTAATATCACCTTCATGAGGAAGGGAAGACCTTTCTAGTCTTGATTTGCACAATCAAATAGTGCTTTGAATTACAAAGCAAATTTCTTATTGTAGGGTTATGATCAATTTTATGCTTTCAAGCCATTTGAATACATATTCTCTCAAAATTAGTGTAGGAAATAGGAAGAATATCAACTCTCCAGCTAGCAAAGGCATAAGAAATTGAAAAATTTTGCAATTATTCCCTTTTGTTTCAAATGCAAAAAAGAATCTTTGAAAGTTTCAATTTTGGAATATACATTCAAACTATTTTTATATTATACTTTGACTTAAATGAATCATTTAAATTAACTACATATCATCTTCTATTTCCTATTCTTGAAATCAATTTATCCCAAAACACATATATATCATAGATATCAAATGGAATCTTATATCAAGAGATTCCAATCTACATAAAATGAAAATTGGATTTCCCTTGAAGAAATTCAAGCATATGAGATCTTCAATCTGTATTGTGCCTATATGACTTCATAAAACAAGCCATTTTTTTATATGGATCATCTAACAACACCACCTACAGATCATAAGCTTGTTATATAGACAAGTTTTAGGAAGTGAAAATTCCAAACATCAACTCTACAAGCTGCAAAAAGTACAAAAATCTGTTTTTTATTCAGAGACCTCATAAGAAATAGAAGGTTCAGTTATTTGTTGAGCATATTGATGCAAGGATCTCTCAAGTCTTAAGCAGCTTTGGAGTACAAAGAAACATCATAAAACCAAAACTTCAATAATTCCTGTAGGATATGATAAGATTTTATTGATAAAAATATATTTGATTGTGAAAATTTTTCTATGAAGTCAATCATCAAAGGGATTGAGAAAAAAAAATGCCATATTTATACAATTTTTCTAAAATTAGGATTTGTAGTAATTTCCAAGTTTCCTCTGAGAAACAATTTTATTTGTCTTGATCATTCTGAATGCCTCATTGCTATATTTAGCTTCCCCATAATACAAATTCAAGACAAAATTTAGCCTCCATCAGAAATAATTTGGTTTCTTACAAATCATGAAGAGTTTCAATATAATGATATACAGTAACTCATCCCAATTATCACATATTTACCTAATAATATTGCAATACTCTCTAAGAGGAAAATAAAATACCCAAAAATAAACTGATGCCTCATAGCCTGTAATATAGACACACAACTTGAAGGATCTGAATAAATTCTCAAAATAATTGCAGTTTTAATCAATATTGAAGATATATTCCCTATGTTTTTTTCAGAATTGAACCAATGTAAACCTGCTAAAAAGGGTTTGGAAGAATTCTTTCTTAAAGATCTTTGGACTAAGACAAAAGATACTGTTTTTTCCTTTTATGCTTATATTATTAATTCTTTGATATGAAGTGATAAGAATAAAAGGAAATGAGATGAATTATTGAGAAATAGAATCACATGAGCTGTATGAAAGTGTTTGAATTGATAGAAGTATAATGAAAGGGAGATTATGAGATTCAATTTTGAAAATAAAACTCTCACTTTATTTTTCCACAGTAAGCCTAACCCAAATGAGTCAATTGCCAACAATTAAAAGCCACAATTTCAAGCAATATTCCTCATCAATTGACATTTACAACAAATGTTAAAAGGGGATGAAACATAGATCCTTCATTAAAAAAATAGCTAGCTTTATAATGAAGAAAGAGGGTTCCTTTTGAATACAAACCATATCTATGATCATCAGCTTGAAAAATGTAGGTTATATATCTATTATATTGTACTCATATTTTTGTGTTTTATTCTTGAATATGTACCAAAGCTATTAAATTATTTGTTATAAAGCACTGAAAAGAGCTTTATATTCAATTTATTTTCCCTGATATATTTTTCAAAGGACAAATACACATTTCATTTTTCAAATTTGTTTGTCTTATCTATTTATTGATGCTCAAAAAATGTCTAATTATTTGTAGAAAAAGCATTTGAATAATCTGTATTTTTACTGGGCTGAAATATGACTTTGATTGTGTTTTTATATAGAAAAAGGTCTTTCTTCTTCATCAGGAGGATCTCTGTTAAGTATTTGTTATCATTAATCGTAATAATGCATACATCACTAGTAAGAAAGTGGCAAAAAACAAGTTGCAGCCAATCATATCAGTTGTTTCTTACAGCCATGTGCCACTAAGGACAGAAATCTTGGAATTTGAAAGCTGTATCTCTTATGTATTTTACTTTCAATCAAGACATACAGGGAGAGAATTATTGAGACAAAAAAATTATCAAAATGGATATGCTCAAGAATCATCCTAGAAAATGGAAATTGGTTCTGTAGATTAGCTGATTCATTGAGCTACAACATTCATTCACTCAAAATTCTCAAGCTGGTGATGAAATCTTTGCACTGTGATGAGGTTCCACTAATTTTGATACTTTAAAATCACACAGTACTAACACTTGAAGCTGTGTTTACATTACACAACTCAAAGTGTTGAGTATGTGGGACTTACAACATGTGACAATACACAGATACTGTCCTTTACAGTACACACATTTGAGTAGTTGAGTATTTTTGATGTTTGAACTCCTTATGTTTATGTTGACACTCAGTTATTTTGCTTTTTTTCTCCTTTGGAACCTTTCTGAATGTCAATCACTTATTGGCTGTGCCCTCAAAACTCATGCAAAGACTTTGCCAGCTGGCCATGTGTTTCAGAAAAAGAAATCAGGAAATTTTCCTTCCCAGAGGTACCCAGAGCAAAGTTTGATCTCAACACTCATATTGTCTCACACCAAAAATATCATGAACTCAAGAATTTCAAAATCACATGACTAAATTGGAGTTGCTTCTTTTGAATGGTATATTGGAAATGCAGTTTTAAAGCAACAAGAAAATCCTGTGCTTACTTTTTGGCATCAATTGTGTTTTTAATTAAATATCAAACAGCTTTATTAGCTTCAGAGGGTAAGCTGAATCCTAGATAGATTTTTGTAAAGTTTGATAGGCTAAAGATGCACATTGAGAAAGAATCAAGCTCCCTCAACCAGTTTAAGAAGTTGGTAATCACAGTGGCAAACATTTGTATAAGGTATTTAGTTCATTTTGCAGCTTTGTATTGGTAGAAATGTTGAGTTTTGGGCAGGCATCCTATGGTTAGATGCATAGAAAATTTGACTTGAAAGTGGAATGATCTCATCAAATCATTCTCACAAATACAATAATAGTATTTGTTTTCATAAAAAAATATGTCATATTGAGAATGCATATGTGACCCATCTTTTTTTAGAGCATTTGGCCTTTTACAAAGGACTATTAGCCATAAAATATTTCTGCCTAAATTGATTTAATGGTGCTGGAGTTGTATTAGTACTCAAAAAGTTGATTTTGTGTTCAATAATAAAAAGTGGATCAAAAATTTAACTTCATTACCAATCAAGCAGCTATAAGCTCTTTTTTTGATGAGTTGTTTCCAAATTCTTCATGTCAAACTTTTTCCAATGCTTAACAGAATTCATCAGGATGCCTCCAAAAATCAAATACAAAAGTCAAAGAGCCATATCCAACAACAGAAGCTCAGATAAGCAGAACAGTTGAGCTCTTCAACTTATGATACAGTTAAAAATTCTCTTATGGCTGCAATAAATGTATTCCATAAAGACTGTTACATTAGAATTCTCTCTTTTGGGTTATTCTGGTGGTATTCTTGTTTTTGTTTTACCAACTCTTATCTTTTTAATATGCGCAAAAAATATTATATTTTATAGTATTTACAATAATAGGGTTTTTACCCAGTCTCGGTTCTTCTAGCAACTTCTCTATACTTTAGTTGCAACTGATATTGTCTTTAACCCCTACTATTCTACACTCCCCCTCAATTTCTTACAATTCTCAAGATGTTTCAAAGATCTCAAAGGCTTCATACAGATATTGGCCAGTTCATTGTTTGTCAAAATCCATGCAGCTTTTACTATATATGTCCAAATCAAGTTCTTTACTAAATAAGAACGTTGTTCCAGGATTTCAATTCTTGTTTTGGATCCCTCCAGCACTCTTACCACAGCCTTCTTGTCACATATTAACTTGACAGGTATGATTTATTTAGTTGATTCCAAAATTTGAATAATATAAGCAATAATAAGTCTGTTGTCATTCCCATCACTACTAGTTCAGCTGCACAGGTTGATGTTGCCACAAACTTTTGTCTTCTTGAAGCCCATACAATTGTACAACTAACCAGCTTAAACACAAAACCTATTGTTGATTGCTGAACTTTCCCAACTCAGTCTGCATCAGTCTAAACCTCCAATCCTTTTCCTGAAATCCAATGTTTTAAAAAATGTCTTTGTGGCAAAGTTGAGTACCTTGCTAAGTAGTTTACAGCAAAATTAATCTCTGGCCTTGTTCCTTATGCTAAATAATTGAGTGACCCAATGATGGACTGATGCCACCTAATTAGTGCATATTTACTAGTGTCAAGTTTTGTTTTGGGAAATGTTGTCCTGTTCAATGGTAATGTTATACTGGATTTTGTTTCAAAATGATCTACTATCTGTGTAGCAAAATATGATTGCAATAATTTGATGTCATTTTTTAAATTGGATATATCAATTCCAAATATCCTTGGTAATTTGTCCTCCCATCTAAGTTTGGAGTGTAACATGAAGTTGGATTTTAACTTTATCATTTTGTTCTCACTGTTTGAAAATATCACCCTATCATTAACATGCATCCAAACATACTCAATTACCCAGCTTCTTGTACATTTATAAATGCATTGATTTAGCTCTTCTGCCTCAAAACCTATACACTCCATGACAGAACAAAAATGTAGCCACCAACAATTCCTAGCCTGTTTCAATCAATACCCTGCTTTTTCTTCAACATAGACTGTCTCCTTGAATGGACTATGAAAGTATGTCACTCTGATACATCAAAGCATATGATTTTTCATCTGTTTTTTAGTCCTCATACCAGAAATAGTTTCAGTGAGGTTAAAAAAGCTATTGGTGCATAGGTATGCTCACAATCTATTCCTTATCATTGACAAAAACCTTGAGTGGTGTCCAAAAATTAAGCTCCTTTTGTATTGCAGATTTCCACTCTCCTAATTTGAATTTCTCACATGATTGATGCTTCTTGTTGGTATCTCAATTTAATCAATCATTGGATGTTGCTCCCCACATAATTTGCTTTCATTCTCCTGCCCTAGCTGTAATTCAATATTGTCTAGTAAGTTAGAAATCTTCATTTTATTTGATTGATTTCTTGTAACAAAATCAACATATTTTACATGATTAGAATTAATGATTTCTTCTAGTTCTTTGTCCTAAAAAATACCCTCTACTGTCATCTTGAAAGCCAATCAATTCACATAACCTCCCCCTGTCATCTGATTTACCTCTTTTCTTAATTGGTACATGAACTATTGCCCTGCTTCCAAATGGAAATATCCTCTTTGCCTCAGGTTTTCTTCCAGACCACATTTCTAAAAGTGTCAGATCCCCAGCTCTTTGATTTGGTATTCTATTGTGAATATAAGCCACACACTTATAAGCATAAATCCAAAATTGTTTTGATCAACCTGATACCCTCAGTATTGTTCTTGCTGCATCTCCCAATGTTCTATTCAATCTCTCAGCTTCTCCCTTCTGTTCAGGCATATATGGACATGTGAACAGCTGTTGAGCTCCCATTTTGTCAAACTCACCTTTAAAGCTTATCCTCTATACTCTTTTGCATTATTGGATCCTGAAAACTTTACTGATTTTCCAAACACAAACATATCAGGAAGCAATATAGGAACCTGATCACATGTTCTAATTGGTTAACAAAAAATGACCTCATATTGTTAAGATGTATTTATTTTGATTTAAATCAAGCAGAGGCATCAGCCCTGGTACATGTGACATCATCAAATCTCTTGCTTGTTCCTTAGTTAGGGGTATCATCATTAGATGGCATTTGTTGTCATTTACTTTTTGCACTTATGCAATGATTGCAAATAAATGGAAAACAATTCCTTTGGTTAAACTTGGGTACATAGGCTTTTAAAAACATCTTTACTATTTTCTCAGATGAATGACCCAAACAACAATGCCATTTTTACGCACATGATGTTTATAAAACCCTTACCTTTGGAATTTTCAATTCAATATCCACTAAGACTTCAGATGGAATAGGATGAATCATCCAAGAACAATTGACAAACTTTGTGAAAAAAATAAATCCCCCTGCAGTGTATACACCAACATATCATGTTTTACAAAATTAGGTGTATACCCTTCTCTCACCAATTGCCCTAATGAATTAATTATACCTTGTACTTCCTTAAAATATAACACATTATTCACTGCCAATTTGATGGAAGGAAGCATCACTAGACCCCTCCACCACAGAAAAATGTCAGGACCTTGTTGCATACAGATCCCTTACAGTATTTTCAGCTTATGTCTGAAAGTATCCCTAGTCTGTCTCACATTCATCTTATCCTGATATTTTTACTCCCCTGAATTGTTTTTAATTCTTATTCAGCTGAATATAGATGCTGGAAACACACAGGGGTAAGGAATTTTATCTAGGTTGTTGATTTTTAATGCCTTAAAATACCCTTATAAGCCTTATAGCTAGTTAGAGTATATTCCAATACTTTCATCAATTGAGTTCCTTCCAATTCACTTCATGGACGTTTTTGGATTGTAAAACTGTGTCTGGCTATATGCAGAGCTTTGAGAATAGATCCCTAGATGTTTGTATTATTTATTGTTTCTTCTAAATTATGACCCTCCAGCTATCTTGATGCTTGACTTTCTTTGATTTTCATTGATATTTCTTAAAACAATGATGATAGTTTAAAAACATACATAATCCTATTTACCAAAATGCTTTCTTTCAGATTATTCAAAATTCAACTATTTGATTGGTTCTTTCAATTAAGTTTATTTTGTGTAAAACCACATAATATTTTTGGAAGTGGCTATCATTTATTAATTATGTTGAGTTTTTGATAAAAATGGTTCTTCATTATGATGGTAAGACTGATCTTGGAAAAAACTCTGATTCCATCTTCTGTTTAAAAGGGGTTTATGATAAATTTAAAAATTTAATTTTTTATTTCAGCAAACATCCTATTGTATTGTTAACAAGACATTCAAGTTTTGATTAACATAATCACATCATCAAATTATGGATGAAATATTCTGTGCAAGTTGAATGAACTGAAAATTCAAACATTTTCAAATGAAGAATTTCTTGCATAACTGTAGCCCACTGGACAGTGCCTTGAAAGAAATATTCAAAAACTTCCTCAGGGAATTGTCTATTTTCTTTTATTTTTGAAAGCCTTTTTCTCATACATGGTTTTCTTGAAATTTTGAAGTTTTAATTCTCTTAATTGATACTTCATTTATATGGCAAGTAATATAATGTTTTGTAACTACTTAATGATGAGTAAGAAAATTTCAATTTTTCTTCATCAAAAAAACTGGAAGCTCTCCAAATCATGGGTTAATGGACTTACTTCATGATTTGTTAAATCCTTGTAAGATTAAGATTCTTGAGTATTGTCTAGCAGGAAGAGTCAAACAAGTATGAAAATACTTGGATGACATGAAAAAAAGAAAGTGGGAAAGTGGTTGCATGCACCACAGCTGAAAATTATGTTCAGTTGTAGGATGTATCTTGGAGGGATTTTATATCTGCAAAGGAATCATATGTCCTCACAGATAATTTCTTTTAAAATAAAAATCAAACAATTTGAAGAAATCAGATTGAGAAGTTTAATTGAGCTTCAGATTTGGAATATTTTGAATTCCTTTGATAAACAAAGTTACAAAATATGAGTCATTTTTTACACTATGTTTCCACATTATAACTCATGCATGTTTGTCATTAAGGTTCCTTTTTTGCTCCAAAAGATTCAATTACACTACTGATTCATTCATTTTAATTTTGAGCAATTATGATATTATTTCAATATTTTGTCTTGGTTTCCTTAGAAGCCAAATAGAAAACAATGAAAATATTGAAAAATCCATTCTAACCTCTCTGAGCTCTGTAATATTCACAAAGGGATTGAATTCTATTGATATACCATTAGAATCTGACTTGAGTAATATTGGAAGTTTTAACTCTTTCCAGAGTTTCCATCTGGGCACACTGCTTGATATTTTTAAAGGCATGCTGAATGTTTGAATCCTGAATCATATCAAAAATACAAAAATAATTGTGAAGTTCTGTTCATGAATTCTTTCATAAATTTCAAAATAATGATGAAAATATCCTTTTACATGGTTGTGTATTTGTGGATAAGGGGAATATCTCAAACAATGGAGGTTTTCAAGAATGCAAACATAGCTCTTAGACCTATTTCAAACTCCAGCTCACCTATATTTATTGATATTACACAATATTTTGATCTTTATCAAGCTTCCAACAATACAAGCTCATCTAGTTGTATGATTTCAATAGCTAACTGTCAAACCAAGGCTTAATGGCACCAAATCCAGGGTATTTCCTTTCTCTTTAATATTGAAAATAATATGAGCAAAACTTGTGAAAACATATGGCAAAATTCTGACAATTTATGGATTGAAAAAGTGTTTTCTAATGCTGTTGAAAGTGGACTGATACCACAAGATATTGTTTTCAAAAGTAGGGGTGGAATATTGGCTGATGATATGGGACTTGGAAAATCCTTGACAACTTTATGATTTATTTGAAAAACTCAAAAAGAAGCATTAAAATACTCACAAATATATCTAAGGACCATGTGCCACTTACTTTGATCATTGTACCACTTTCTACTTTGCAATATTCCATGGTTCCAATCATAATTTCATTTCATTGAAAAGTTTGAAGCAGAATACAATGATTATAACCACACATGATGTTAGTGCTTCTTATAATTTTGATGATGTTTGTGGAATGAGAATAAATCCCCTTTGAATTAACTGGTTAAGAATAGTGTTGGATGAAGCACAGCTTCTCCTTTACATTTTGAAATATATTAGTGCTGACATTTCTACATCAATTAGCTACATAAAAGAACAATCTACTCATAGAGAAACAACAATCTTTGGGATCTCTATAGTCTGTTGAAGTTCTTACAAGTAGGACCTTGCAGTCTCAAGCCTTTATTGCAAAAACACATAATCAAACAAATGGCAATTCAATCATTACAGCTTATATGGTCCAAATCTCACCTTGAGAAAATTCAAAGCCAACATCTTGGATCTTCCAAAGAAAGTTCAACATGGTGTTGGGATTGAAATCTATGAGCCATGGAAAACTCATTATTTCAAAAAGCATAAAGAGTTTACCACATTAGCTGGAAAACAGAGGTCCAAAGAAGTTCAATGGGATTCATCAAATTTTTTTCCCAGATTATTAGATTTGAGGCAGCTTTGCAATCATGCAGAACTAATGAAAAGAGAAGAAGGGGGAGGAAATATACCAGCAAAGAAGGAGCCAAAGAAAGTGGTACATTTTGATTAACCATCTCAAGGAGTTTTTTCAACAGAGGTCAGGATTAGGATATCCCAAAGCAGTTATTTTTTCAGAATACAAAATTTTTCTTGATATGTGAGTTGAAATCCTTCTACTACCTTTCATCTTAATGATTTGATTTACCAAGCATGGTCAATAGTTTTGAAATTGCACAGGATGAAAGTGGAATCTCTAATTTGAAGATGCATGCAATGCTCAAAAATAATCAAAGGATACACATCCTTGAAGAATTCAGAAAAAATCCAAATCCTCAAGCTCTTTTGACAAAAAAAGGTACAGGGGGGTGTTAGAATTCATCTGAGATGTGCCTAAAACGTTTTCATAATGGTAAGAAATCATTTAATCACACTTTAGGCTCAATCTAGTATTATTGCCAACACTTAAATTAGGAACCAGGTTGGATCCCTTCAAATAATGATCAAGCAGTTGATGGGCTTTATCAGCTAGGGCAAAAAATGAAGCTTAAGTATTTCATTATATAACTGTTGGTAGTATTGTGGTAACTATACAGCAAGCTAGAACAAAGAAAAGGCAGCAGCAGATGTAAGATAGTTTTTTTCAACCAATATATATCATTTTTTGTAGTTAAAGAATTTGAATTTCATGGCAGGTTGAGCATTGGACATTTAGGTAGTATATAAATGGGCTGAATTAATGATTGATAAAGAAACATCAAATAAGAAGCTGGTACCAAGTTATAATGCAGAAATATAAATAAATTGATATACAGATGAGTTTTGTAAATTATGAATAAAATTCCTAGCTTAAAGGAAACATTTAAAAATTCCAAATGCACTATTTGATTAGAAGATCGCTTTTCAGTTCCCCTTTGAGGGGATTGAGAGTTTGAGTATTACTTTTTTTAGAGCTCACTCAATCAATGAACCTATATGAATATTCATATTGATACATTTACATATGTTCTTCATTTTTCAAAGGAAAGAGGAAAACATAGAAAAAATAAAAAATCATGAACTGTCTTTATTTAGGGTTCAGATAATTGAAGTAAATGATGAATATCTATACATGGCTTTGGCTGTATCATACATCTATCATCATTATTAAGCTTGAAAATATAATTAGTTGAATAAAAACTTTCTGGAAGTCCAATTGGAACTTTTGCGCTCTTCTCAAAAATATTACTTTGAGCTCTTCTGCTTTCTAAGACAATTGGAATTCTATCATATTTACTTTTCTTTTCTGCTTTTGAATGAATAATGCATCTAACTGACTTGCCAAATTTGAAAATATTTCTGACCTCCAAGGGGACTTGAGTTTTATTAATGATCCATTTTCATCTTCAGTATCAGAGTAACATCTTGGCTCATCAAACAGGAATGCTTCATCTTGATTAATGTTCATTGTTAGTGATGTCTCTGAGCAATTTGGTGATAGCTGAAGACAAAATATCATTATTTGGTGTGATGAAAATTCTCAAAAAAAAGACTTACTCTTTTATGCCACCTTAATTTCTGCTTCTGACTAGCTTTTTTGGAAAAGGCTTCTGGGGCCAAGTTATCATGCTTAAGATCTTGTTGTTTCCCTCTGAACCAGCACATCAATATTAAAGACTTATTGGATTGTATTGTCCTTTGGATTTATCAAAAATATTTTCAATGCTTGAGAACAAATTTTGCAAATATTTGACTGCATTTTGACTCCCAACATTGATTCCAAGCAAAGGTTGACATTGGAAATTCTGATTTGAAGAGGTCCCCCAAGAAAATGGTCTTGTACATTGGTGAAATTAATATTTTTGAGTTTATAGAAGGTCTATCTTCTTCTGAGTTTTGATTATAGGAATTGATAATTGGATTATCAATGCAAGAGAAGGGTAAATTCTCAACAATTTTCAAACTTTCTTCTGAGGCAGCAGATTTCCAGCTATTCATATCAGATGGAGATTGGCAATGGCCAATTTCCATGATCACCCAGCATAACTTATTTATAGACCTTGATATTGCACTGGTTGGAGTAGGGTGATAGAATGTGATATCTTGTTTATAGTTCTTTTTGATTGAGGTATAGGCCTCAAAAAAGTAATGTAAAGTATGTTAATTAAAGTTGAATTTTTGGGGGATAGGGGGATGAATCAAAAGCGTGGCTCCTATTTATCATGAAGAAGAGGATTTTGGAGTCCTGTAGTTATTTCCTAAATTTTTTATATTCCTGAAAAATTCATCTTTGGAAAAAGATTCAGTAGTCTGAGCTAGCTCAAATATGATACCAATAAAAATCAGGGTGTGTTGAAGGAATAAAATAGAATTCCAAAGAAACTTCTCACAATAATGAGGTGTTTATATTGGCTTTATGAGGGAGATCTAGTACAATTTGTCCATCTATGGTATTATTTTCAAGCCACGCTTCACTGAAGTTTAATACTAAACACTTAGCTACCTCCAATTTTTTGGTGCAATGGGAGCAAATTCATGGGTTTTTGAGAAGAATGCCTTGTTGAAAATATCCAAAATATAGGCATTTGTTTTTTCCAAATGGGCTCATAAGGCCTTTTCTCAGCAATAACACTTTCAGTAAGTTCAATCATCTGCAATGCTCCTTTAGCTGAGCCTTTTCTCCAGTCTCTTGAGCAAACCATTAAGCCTCTTACACCAGAAGCAAAAAATGAAGCCAGGATATAATAGCAATGTTTAGCAAATCCAACTTTTGATTGTAGCTCTGATAAGGCCTTCAGGTGATCTTTTGACTTTTGGTGAGTGAGCACAAATCCATCAGGAATATTGACTGGAAGAACTTTTGAATGTGCTAGTATTAGGTTATATGAAATCATTGAAGGCTATTAAGCTATTTATTCCATTATTAATTGGCTGGACTTCATCTTTTTGATCATTTTGAGCCAGATAGGATGGTCTTGTGCTGAGGCAAGACACTAAAAGTTCTAAGCTCAGCCGTAGAACTAACAGGTGATTATTTTCTGTTGAATTGGTGATATCAAACTTTTCAGGTTTTTTGAGATCTTGTGCAGCAACTAATATTGACTCCAGTATTAGATTGGCCCAAAACAGTTTATTGTCTTTGGTACTTACCAGATTTATCTAAATCTACTTGCCATTTGCTTATGCTAAGGGTCCCAACACTTTGGAAGTGTATTCAATTTGGTATTTTTATAGGAAATGCATTATTGGGAATTTCTTGAGCTCATTCTCTAAGTAGATTTTCAACATTTACCTGACATTTTTTCATGAGGATACGCAAAGTGGCTGATAATGGCTGATTTTTTCTTCAAAGTAATCTGAGTGAATGGGATTGAATAATTCAGATTGAGAGATTTTTTCCTTCTTTTTGAATGGTGAAGGTTCTTCATTACTTGTTTGTGTTAGTTTTGAGCTTGATTTTCAATCTGCATGGATAAAATGAGTATTAGGTTTTACTTTTGATTTTTTGATAAATTTAGGTTGGATGCAGGTTTCCTCTATTGTTGATTTCCCTTTTGTTCTTGTTGTGGAAACTGTTAAAATTTGTGTATTTGACCCATTTGGGGAAAATCTATTGACTCCAGGGCTGGCATTAGCAGTGGGTAGGATTCTTTTATTTAGGTCTTGGAATGTTTCAAAAACATTTTCAGGTTGGAAAAGTTCTGATTCCAAAATTTTGGAATCTGACTTGTGTTGTGGGTAAGCCTTTTCAATATCATAATTTCTAGAAAAGAAAGTATTTAAACAATACATTTGAATTGTTGAATGAATCCAAAATGAAATATTGAGACATACTTCTTTATTATTCTCCTTTCTACTTGGATGCATTTTGGCTTTTTTATTAGCTGTATTAGAAGAGGATATGAAATACCTCCTGATTAATGTTTGGGGGGATTCTTGAATCACCATCTTGGCTTCAAGGGGTAAGGATGGACACCTAAATGATGATTTGAATTTCAATGAAAGGCCCCTTCATATGTAAAAAAACCAAGGAAAACATGCAATGCAGGTCATCTTCAAGAATTTGTGAGACCTCCTGAATTTTCACTTGCACATTCATCAGGAAAGTGACTATCATAGGTAGAAAGCTTGAGCAAAGGAACAAAATTTGAGATTTTGGATATGAACTCTGATTTTTCAAGTTTCCTGGCTCTATTCCAAATAATGGATCCATTTCAGAAGCGGTATGATCTGAGATTTACTGAGGATTGAATGTTATAACTAATTCATACAATTCAAGTTTTCAATTGAAATGGAAACAATAAAAAGCCAAGGTTACTGATGGTTTACAATAGGCAAGGGGCTATTGTAAACCATTGGCTTTTGAGAAGGGAAATATAATGAGTAATTTTGATAAATGTTAAGATATCTGTCTGAGATTTCTCAGGATAGTCTTAATGGGGGAGAAAGGAAAGACCAGAGCAGAAAGAAGCAAGAGGTTTATATGTTAAATAACTTTGAGAACATATACAACAGTTTAATTCTCAAACACACAACAATAATCCCAAAATTATGACCAGTGGTCATATTTTTGAAAGGCATCTTGTGAATTAGTTATGTATTCTCTCAATGGGTGAATTTTGAAAATACTTTATCTCTAATTATATTTCCATATACATCTATGACAAAACTCTAAACTTGGATACAAAAAGAGTCCAAGACATAAATACTATTAAGGATTCATACCATTATTACTACTTGAACCAGCTTCAATTCCACTGAGAGAAGATCATCTGCCTGGACTATGTAGTATGATTTGATATCCCCTTTTTGTCTTGGCCTCAATCTCTAATTAAATATTCTGGAGTCCAATTGGTTTCTTTCAGCTTCTGAAATTGTATTTCAGTATATTTTGGAATCACAATCTATAGGTAAACAATGTGGGACATTGGTTAAATCAGAATTATAGTCTAATTTCTCTCCATCCCTTTGAAGCATACACTGAGCTCTATTCTTTTCAAGCTGGGTTTTGGCACCAAGGGTCATTGCTAGATGCAATTGCCTTTTACAGAAGGTCAAAGTTTTGCTATGCCAAACTCCAACAAGTCTCTTCCAGGATTTTCCCAAGTCAGAATTACCCTCTACATCTGAAGTGGCTTTGATATCAGTATATACTGCAGAGAAATTGTTGTTTTGAGGGAATAATTGACATGCTATTTTGAAACAGGCAGCTTTAACCTAAATATAAGCGTGATATTAAAGTTTGATGTATTTTAGAAAAAATAAACATGTGCATTCTGTCTCCCTCAAGTGTTTTTAGATTTTTTAGCTTTTTGAAATTTAACCTCCTCTGCAGCCTGGCCAAGTCTTGAGAGGTATCTCATTTCTTTACCCCTTCCATCCAGCCAACATTTAATTAATAATTTAAGTTTTTTTATTTATTGAGAATATCATGGCTTGGTTGAAATTGGGGTGGCTACAATTGTTGAGATATAAAGGTGATTGCTTGTTTGACCAGAATTTTGCACTCACTAATTGGATGACCTCTCAATCCATATTCAAATGTTTCCAAATGGGTCTTGATGTGTTTACCTCATATGTTGACCCAATTAATATGAAATTTTTCTTTGTCATTAGTAATATTGGGTGGGAAGTCATCTACAGAAGGTGGCATACCCATTAAAAAATAAATAAATTCTGACAAGTGGACTGATTCAGTGGATGCCTGACTTGGAAGATTTCTCTTTGTTACCAATCTTGTGATTTGGTGTTTTCTTCCTTGCAAAATTCTCTTATTAATTCCAGCCCTCTGTTGGTTGTCTTATTGTTGAATCTTTTATTCTACTCCAACAACTGAAAAACAAATCAGATTCTGGAAAGATACTCACCACCTGAGGTTATTTCCTCTTTTCCCTTCCTGACTTGCATCCTCTATTGCAAGTCTTTCCAAATCTTAAATAAAGATGGATTGCTTTCCAGTAGAGGCAGTTTGGAAATTTTCTGGGAAGACAAAAAAATCATGACAGGATTTTTGTTTGATTAATGACTTTATGCAGTACCTCTAATGCATCTTTTTCAATCTTGGAGCTTCAATCCCGATTGGATTCAAATCCTGATTATCATCACAAGGAACCAATGAATTGCTATC
Source organism: Austropuccinia psidii (assembly GCA_023105745.1). Lineage (NCBI taxonomy): Eukaryota > Fungi > Basidiomycota > Pucciniomycetes > Pucciniales > Sphaerophragmiaceae > Austropuccinia > Austropuccinia psidii. The sequence goes on from JALGQZ010000011.1 coordinate 24,063,746, forward strand.
ATGTGCGAAAGGTAATAAGCTCAATATGGTAAAAGTGATTGTCTGGGATCTAAGGGAATACCTGGAGTTTTAAGCTCTGCTACTTTGCATTCTGTTGCTTTTTTCAGTTTGATCATTTTTGGTCCTGGAGGCTTCACTAGAGCATTTGTGCCTTTAGGAAGTAGGAGGCCAAATGCAGGCAAGGTTAGGTTATGTAAGGATTTGTTTCTTTGGCCTACTCACTTTTTCATAATCATTATCATCTTCATTTTTCTTGGATGCCCCAATGAGGAAAAAGAATATTTGGATGGATTTGAGTCTTCAAAAAACTATGTCTATAATTGTTAAGAGAAATATTCTCTCCACACATGTGAGCAAAGAACCAAAAGAGTGTTAGTACAACATAATCCTTTCTCGTGCAGTTAAGAGTTTAACTCTCAACTGCAATGAGTTCATCCGCGTTGTTAAGAACCCTAGTTAATATATAAGAGGACATCAAGAGACCTATTATAAGGGCAGCAGGATCTTATTAGAATAATCATTTCATCGTTTACTATTCTTATTTATTTTATTATTTCCTGTACACCTCCGTTTGTATAACTGTGGTTTGTTCTCATTCAGCTAAAGATACTTGAATGAACTGTTTACTAACCTCAGTATTTAGTGTGTGTGCTGTTGATACATCAAAAGACTCGAATGTATATTTAATATTGAATTAGTTGATAAGTGCTGAGAGGTCTGTATCATAATCCACTCAGACAATTAAAAAAGGGAACTAACTTTATTCAATACTATAGTTGTGAAATAATTCTAGACAGAGCGTGTATTCATAGATTTATAGTAACTTAATTTCTGTTGTTCACTCTTAGGTACTTCTATTTATCTTATTCTTTCTAAGTGGTTCATTATGTTAATAAAAAAAATCAATCTTAGTTTGTGATAATTTTCAATAATTGGTTTGCATGTAATACAAATTATGACCGGATGTCATAATTTGACTACATTTTTACCATGAAAGCCAAGGTGCATTGTTCTTGGACCTCATTCAGATACAGTTTTGTTTGTATCTGAGTGGGTCTGATGAGATTCTAAGGAGAAAATTATCATTACAGCAAGGTATATTCTTTTTGGGTATAGTTGGTCTTGGAACTCATTCAGATGCAGCTTTTCCTGTACCTGAGTGGGTCTAATGAGATTCTAAGGAGACAAACCAATTATGGCCGTAATTGGTTTGTATGTGGGTGAATTATGACAATATACTGACAGTCATTTCTGCACTAAAAGTGTAGTTTAGTTTCATTTCCAGAGGAAACCACAAAAGCTCATTTCTTCTCTATTTCTATGGAGTACCCCCCACTTCATTTTTTGGGAACTGCAATATAAATAGAGCTGTTTTCCTGTATTTTCATCAAGTTCCTCTCTTTTTAACTTTTGTTGGCCATTTAAATCACCCTCCTCCCAATATAATACACAATATTACAAATCTCCCCCAGCCACCTGATTCAGAGGTCTCATTTGATGAAATTTTTCATAGGTTTCTTTTAGATAACACAGACTTGAATTCATCATTATCTTATCACAATAAAGAACCATCTCATTCATCCATTGATTTATTGTCCACACCAAACCAAAATAATGAACCCCATTAATGTTATGATCCTTTTTGCAACCTCAATTCACCCAATATAGTCCCACTAGCTCCCATTACTCCTCATCACAGCTTGCCTGCCCACTTACCAAACAACTTCTTCCTCACTTAATCTTATCCCCAACCTTTTTTAATATCATATGTTTACAAAAGCTTATTAGATATCACAAACACATCCAACATGACTCTTTTGTAATCCACACCCAAATACTCCAAAAACCCTTCCACTACCCTCATTCATACAATTCAACATGAATAACCTAATGCATCTCACAAATTCTTTCTTCTGAACTGACTTGCCACTTCCATGAAGAATTTTCTCTCCACCACCACTGTATCAAGAAAATTTGCAATAATGCCCTTCCCAAAGCTGAGAAGAATCCAGTATCAATTGAAATTAAGGATTATTGGAGAAATGGCCTTAGATTGATTTCTCAAAAAGATGGTAATTTTTGTTCTTCACCTCTGTCCTCAATTTTGTATTAATTCAATCTCCCTTCTTATAGAATTATGTTTATCTCATGCAATTGGTTTCATAGATGGCAATGTTGAAGCTATTGAGGCAGAATTTCCTTCCATACAATCATTGCAACCATCACTTTTGAAAGACGTTGTTGCTGATGGAAATCAAAACAAACCACCACCAAATATTTGTAGGTTTATGCAAAGAGCTATTACCATAAATAATACTCAAAAAAGCATTGCTCTTCTTTATATAGCAAATGGATTGATGAGTTCTGTGATAATTGTTAGTTCAAATTTATCCCTCTCAAATGAACTCATGCTCATGATAGCTTTTTCCAGGTTCTCCATTTGTAAATGCCACTAAAGATGAATTTTATGTCACATACTCAATCTATGAACAAGTCACTTCCCATGAAACTCAGATTTCACTACCATTTTCACCCAACCCCAGGATTCATAATGAAAACACCCTGAAACTCATTTTATGCATCACCTAATCTATATGTTGCAGCCCAGATTATTCACCATTGATACTTGGGCAAAAGTCATTGCAGCTTCAGTCTCAGCAACAATGGATGAATTTTGCATTCCAAAACCTCCTGTACCCCCTCAAGCACAAATTGAGGAGGTAAACATTTGGCTGGACATGATTTCATACTTCGAGGGCCTTAAAAGACCCTCAAATTCACCAATCAAACTGATTTCCATGGCACATTAAAGTCCAAGTGGCTCAAACAACACTGATGATTCATACAGTATTTCTTCCAACTCAGATCAACTGTTTAAGATTTTCCAAGATCTCATTTTAGATTTTATGATTTCTTATGTCATATTCAAAGCACAAGCCTCCCTCAACAAGGTTTCCCCTCACCACACTGAACAATCTAAAAATGTCAAAAAAAGAAAGGCCAAAAATAATTAAGTATTGATTTACAAACTCCTTCTTTTAGAAAATGTAAATTCATATATGATGATTACTTCAATTCCATTCCTCTCAATGATAACAGTAGAAAAATTTCAAGACCCATCTTTTTGACTAAAGCTCCTCTTTATAGAAAATATATTCAAGAAAACTATTTTGGTTTTAGAATTTTGAATGATAATAATCTTTCAGATTCTCATTTTAAAACCTTTGCAATAGTACAATTCATACCTTTTACACAGCTTAATAAATCTGAAAAGATTGAAATTAGTTTTTTATTTACTTTTTTATATAAATATAACTTTTAAATAAACTCCAAGAATCAGGAAACAAAATTTCAGGAACTATGTATGCTATTGGATGGAAACATCCTAGGCTTGGAGATTTCACTATTGGAAAATATATTAATTCCACTACTATTTCTAAAGACCTGGAAGCTTATGATACATTAATATCACAACTTTCTAAAATTCAGAGTATACTCAAAAACATATTTCAAAAGCTTTCATCAACAATTTTTCAGAATAATTGTAATAAAATGCAAGAATTTAATATTCAAGGCTTTGATGTAGCAGATTTTGCTGATTTCAATTCCACTTAATTCGCTAATCAATTAGCTTTTACTTTCAATAATTCTTCCAATTTTCCTCATGTTGATAAGACTGATTGGTCTGACTATGCTTATTTTTTATCCAATTCAATTTCTAAATTAGATGTAGTTTGATTTTTTCTGATTTCAATTGTTTCCAGATTACTCTACAAATATGAATTTAACTGGTAAAGAACAAGGAATAGTACAAATGGTGTGGAAAGCCATAAATACAAGAAATTTTGCTTTATATCCTGAAGGTGTTAATAGTAACTCTTTTACAAGGTTAGCTATGTCCTCACAAATTTCTAAAAAAGTTTATAATATTTTTAAAAATTTACATGAAGGAAAGAGTGAGAAATTTACAGTAAATAATCATTCTTCTATTATTGGAAGACTTGCTTCAACTTCTAAATAGTACATCTTATCCCATTGTATTCTTTTTCTATAACCAATTTTACTTTTAATAATTTCAAAAACCTTATATGCCTAGCACTGCACGCATAATGGTGACATGGCATATGCAACCTCACCCTGACGTTCACAAACTGAGATGCCAGCACGGTCCCTAAGGCTGTAACATTAGTTACCTCAGCAACTCCTACCAAAACAATCAAGCAACCAACCTTTTTGGAAGACCTTGCCAATGTGGCTCTTCCACCTCAGCAACTCCTACCAAAACAATCAAGCAACCAACCTTTTTGGAAGACATTGCCAATGTGGCTGCTCTTTCACCTCAGCAACCACCACCCAAAATGGTGAATTCTGTTTCTTAGATTTAGAAAGATTTTTGTATAACTAATCTGATTTTTTAATTTTTAGAATTATTTGTCTTTTTCTATACTTTTACCACTGATCCCATTTCCAAGTACTTTGATGGAACTCTGCCCTTGTAAATGGTGTTCATTATGCACATACCCACAACCTGATGAAGAAGAAACATCAGCGCAATGAATTGATCAATTCACAAGATACTTTGACATTCTCACTTCACCAAATGAGCTCTCAGCAGTTTAAAGCCATGCTGAGGGATCCATTGTTAATTTTATTTTTATTTATTTACTTATTTCTTTTTTGTTTTATTTTTTCTTCTTTGTTAAAAAAAATATCATCAGTAAATTAAAGGTATTCAATAAAATAAACAATGAATAAGCAGATTATTTGTATTTCTTTATGAGTCTTATGCTGTCTTGAATGTCAAAACTACCTGGAGCAAGTAAATTTTCAGAGGTCTTGATGATTTCATTGTCCATGATAAGCACTCCAATTGATGAATGAAGAAGTGAGACCAAAGAAAGCTTCAAAATATCGATACAGATTTCTTCAAACAAGGAGCAGGAGTTATGAGACAAAATGAAATGAAAACAAGAAAAATGGATAGTGAAAGCACATACAATGATAGCCATCCATATTTATATTGAAAACAAAGAGCTGGACGGAAAATGATAACAAAGAAGGCTTGGTGAAACATGACCATTTGGGTGGTGGTTGCTGAGGTGGAAGAGCCACATTGGCAATGTCTTCCAAAAAAGGTTGGTTGCTTGATTGTTTTGGTAGGAGTTGCTGAGGTAACTAATGTTACAGCCTTAGGGACCGTGCTGGCATGTCAGTTTGTGAACGTCAGGGTGATGTTGCATATGCAACATCACCATTATGCGTGCAGTGTAATCAATCTTGTCAATCAAACACTTCAGTTACTTCTACTTCTTGCACTTTTAATCCTTCAACAAAATACCCCCAATCATCCTACTCATAATCTGAAATATCAACAACAAGCTATTCATCATCATATGCAACTACAACAACCACAAAAAGTTCCATCATTTCAATTCAGCAACAACTTTATCATCAACCACCATCAAATCATTTAAACTCAACTTCAATTACATCAACAATTTCAAATGTCCTCAAACATCTCAAAACTGTCAGATATTGATGAACCAATTATTGTTAGCATGAAATGTCATTATCATGCAATATATCATTCACTATCTTGAATAGACTATCATAAAAATTGCTTGTATCAGGAATATGATCATTCCACCCAAATCTCAATCATACTCAAGATCAATGTCAGGTGAAGAACAAACCAAACATGAAACTCAAATTTCAACTACTCATGTGGCTTACACGCAATTAACTACTACAATGAAACAAATGATTATTAAGCATACAGGTGGACTCAAACACTTTCAATTAATCATGAAAATAGCTCTCATGTTTGGTAAATCAAAATTCTAATACATCATCCACTACCTATTTATCATTACATCCTACTCCTCAATCTTGTCCTCATTCAATCCTTGGTAAATCATCTCATCACCAAATATTTGAATTACAAGGTCAAAAACATCATTCAATACCTCAATATCATTCTCAACAATCTCAACCCTTACAATCACAACATCAATGTACTGAAAGCTCTCAATATTCACTTCAACAAAATCATACCCTTGCTTCATCTCATAACATCAGGGCATTTTTCAGGTGATGGCTTGGCCAATAATATCCTGTTCCCTAACCAAGCTTAAAAATTTACTTTGATGTAATCATAAAGTTTCCTGGAAGTAACTATATGATATCACATAAAATATATCTTCAGCCAGATATTTCATGATAATCAACATAAACTCATGGAACACTATGAGCAAAAGGGAAGAAATATTACTCTGTAAATCTCCTGGATTAAATACACAAGCAGTTTATCTCAGTTAGTAGTTTTTTTTAGAAATCATATTGAGCTCCACTATTTGTTCTTTGAATTATTTTAAATTCTCCAAATTTCATTTTTCAAATCAATAAATAAATTGAACGTCTGACATTACAAAGATATTGTTAGGGCAGTTTTTGAACCAATGGTGTTGGATCATTTTTAGTGTGGATGTATAATCATTGCACAAATCCAGCTGGTATATATGTTTCATATGATCCCAATATTTAATTTTCATATATATATATCAAAATATGAAAGGAAAATAAGGCAACGCTTTTATTATCATATTTCTAAAAAAAGATAGTAAATTGACTTTGTATTTAATTTATGGGGTGTTTTGTTTTTTTGAGCATATTTAATCAATGAATTATTGCCATTCAACCAAAACATGAAGTCCATTCTTTGGGAAGTTCCTTTCAGAACACAAAGCAACTTATCATGAATTCAGATACTCACATTTTTATTTCATTAATGTAAATCCATCATCAAAAGAAAAAAAAAATCAACTTGAATTGAACATGAAAATATCTTAAAATAGCTTTTAAGATACACTGCAAGAACTGGAAAATAAAGACCCAGCAACTCTGATGATTACTGGCTCACATTAAATGAAATTTATTCAAAGACACCACATGGGTGATATGTTGATTGTGTGGTCATGTTGGTCATGGCTTCAGCTTTGGATACAACAGTTTCAAAAAAATCCTTGTATCACAACAATTGGATGGGAGGGAGCTATCTTACCAAGTATCATTCATTTGCTGTTTTACAAGTCGATCTTTGAGATTGGTTTTTTTCTCAATAAGCACCTTTCCCAGTGCATTTTTCTCATGAATGTGGGCTGTTTCTGATATAATGGCACAAGGTAATTTCTAAAATTAAATTCAAGTTTTTCTATCATTTTGAATATAAATATAAATAATAAACATAATTAATTGTCTTGAAATATGAAGCTGAGAAAATATTCAGTGATTTTAATTAAGTTGAGATGAAAACTACCCTAAATTAAGCCCCAAAAATACAAATTTGATCATTTGAAAAATCAATGGTCATCCCTTAAGTTACTTAATTTTAGTAGGAAATTTGATTTGCCTTTGAAGAAAATTTATTGTAACATTCAGCCACTTATATGGCCTGAATAAGGGTTTAAAAAAGCATTCCTCCACATTTCAACATGGATTTGCAGAAAATGATGCTTTGTATTCACACAATCTTTCAAAAATGTATAGATCTTCAGCTTTTTTCATACTTATATACAACAAAAAAAAGAAACTGTTGTTGTTATGTCTATTCTCTATCATTTAATCTCTTATTTTAGTATGAAAAATTAGTTCTTGCTTTTGCTTCACCTTTATCATGTTAAATTTTCAAACACTACTTCATTTGTACTTTTCATCATTATCATTACTAATGAACTTCATATTTTCTTCATCTGTTTGAATCTGTGCTTCTCCAGAATCCATCACAACATTACCTGTGTCAACTTCAGCTTTTGTGATTTTGATTTGCCCTTGATCTACAATACATTCAAGGTTCCCTTTGCCTTCATCCTTAAAATCTTGAGCCTTTTGGAACGTGTTAATCCCATTAGAGGGAAACATTTCATTCATATTCTCATCTAATCCTATGCTTCCTTCTTCAACCATTGACTTTAATTAATTTCAATTTTTTGCAGAAATTGTTGAAAAAGGCAAAAAACTTACCAAGATGTTGGGCTGTGTTATTTTTCAAAGCTGTGGATTGAATGGTGCCTGCCCCTAGTACCATTTGGGAAGTTCTTGAATTAAATGCTTTGAGAGATTTGATTATTTTTGTTATTTTATCAGTTGGTCACTATTATGAAATAATCTGCTAACATACTCAAGCTTTCTAAGATGGCACTGACAGTGTGGAAAGGGGTTTCCTCAATGTCAAGCTGCTTAGAGAGAGGTATTGTTTTTGGAGATTCAGTCAACTCTGAAGGTACAATCAACAATTGCTTGGAGTCCTCCATTGCACTACTAATGATTGCATCAACAATCACCATGAGCAAACTACCTCAACCTGATAGCAGGTGTTGCATTTGGAAAATGACATAGGTCAACCTGAATTGAAATTGAAATTCTAAAATAGAAGATTTGGAAGAAAAAAAGCCACACCTGTAAGCCTCCAAATTTCAATTGAAAACCCTGATTATTGTTTGGCCATGATTGGTAGTTTGAAATATCAGCAAGCTTCATTTCCAAAATGAGCCATGACTTCTAGCCTCAGCTGGCTATTTCTATATCTAAGCTCATTATTTCAAAATTATAGCATATGTTATTATAAAAAGCTCTAACTTGAGAATGGTATTTAATTTTTCAGATTATTGCATAGGATGAGACCATAGTATTAGCTAAATACACTGTCCTGCAAATTCATAATAAGATAGGATTACTCCAAAACTTCACTATCATCACAAGTAATTTTGAATTCCCCATGAGATCCTTGAGTTTTTGTATCCCCCTCTTCAAAATGTAGAAATAATTCTCAGGAATATAGAAATTTATATTTTTCCTTTTTAATGGACATTCAACTCAAAATCTTACTGTTTATTTCCTTTAATATTTCATTGAAGTCCAAAAAATTGAATATATTGAGCCATAAAAGTCCCTCATTCTTCATAGGAAAAGTCATTTTTAAAAGTCAAATTCTGTTACAGAATGGGATATTTTGTTTTGTTAGTGATAAATTTTGATTAATAAACCTTAGTAAAGGAATATATATCTTCTTGATTACCATTTTTAAAAACTAGGTGGTACAAGATATTCATCTATATTTGTGAATCCCAAAGCAGGGTATTTGAAAGGTCACAAAATCAGATTGAATAATAATTTATCTTCTCCCCTAGTAATATACCAATGATATTTCTGGCCTTATATATCAGTATTTCTATCATTTAATTCCTCCATACATAGGCCATGTAAAGATGTACTCAATGTATGATTGTTTTGTTATAGATCTTAATTCTTCATCACAATCAGCTATCAAAACCAATTACTTTAAGAAACTACCAATCCAGGATATATCTTTTTCAACTATTAATTTTAATTCCCACATAATAGCTCAAATAAATTTATTTGGACATTTTTGTAATTAATACTTGAGAAATGAACTGAGAAGTTTCAAGGGATGAGAATGAAAATGCAATTTACAGAATCTCAGAAATGTTGATATAATATTTTAAAGTCTGGATCCTTACCTGTTATAGAAAGCTCTGTACTCATTGACTTTATTAAGCTTCTTTCTTACATTTTGCTAGATTGGTAAGACTCTTTGTGTAATATCAATATGCAATATCCTGTTTTCTATTGATATTTTACACAAAACCTGGAAAAATATTCATAGGGAGTATACATTCTCTGTACAAAATGGGTATTTATATATAACTACTCATAATTTGATAATTTTCTCTTGTCACTTCAAGTTTGTTATTCATAAGAGTTTGTAATATCACAAGTAGAATTTGATATTCAAATTAAATATGACTCACAGATCGGCTGAATATTTTTTGACAAACTTCAAGAGTTGATGAACAAAGATTAATTCATTTATATTTAGAAATGAATACCAATCTGAGCTTTTCAATATTGTATTTTTCAGTCTTAATTGAGTTGTGGTTTTTATAATGACTTTGGTTGAACCAATTATTATGGGATATATCATTTCAAAATGATGTATAATCTTCATTTCAGGACATATAATGATGTGAGACAGTAAAATATCCTTCATGAAAAATATTTTTGATTTTGTTTTAAAATATCCATCATTTAAATACAATTCTCTTATAATGTACAGGAGCATAAATTGATACAACAATAAATTTTGACATCATCAAGGGACTACCAACTTCTTGCATAAATGTGATCTGAGAGTTCCCAAGATGTGATGATTTAGGGGAAATGGTATTCCCCTTAACCTTCATCATAGATTCATACAAGGTCCACTCACAAAAACCAAATTCAGGAAAAGAATTTCCTGAACATTTTTCAAGGAAGCTTTTCAAAAGAGTGAGTGTTTTTGATTAAATTGAATCAGATTTTGGTGATACTTTCGTATTTCTTCCATACAGTATTAAGCTCAAATCTGGAGAATCTGATGATGATTTGGGTAGCTTTTCACCTATTACATCCACAATCTCTCTTAAGCTTATCTTTTGAAGCAATTTTTGGAAGACTGACTGGTCAAGATGTGCTGGAGTTTTTCATCAAGGTTAATATGTATTAATAATAATTCAAATAAAATCAAAAAACTCACCTGTGTTTTTTAGTTTTATTTTCCAGGGTCACCAGGTGATTTATTCTCTCTCCTGCCCAGCATGAATAAACTGAGGGTGGTCCATAGTTAAAAATACCTTCAGATAGATGTTGATAAATGTGAATAGTGGGTTTTGGCTTCATATTTGGGTCCCAATTTTTTGAAAAGCTCTGGCAATCAATAGTAAACTAATAGCTTGTCAAATAAAGCTATTTGAGACTTTGGAATTGAGTGGGACATCGCAATGTTAACTAAAGAGACTAAAGTGGAAGTGGTTGAAAGAAGTATTTCTTTGGAGGGATTTTGATCCTTCTCATGATTCCATTTTGGGATGAGTTATAAGACTATATGTACTGTATATAAGATGAGCCAATCAGCAGCCTTTGGGGTTCCACATGAGGGTGTTCCCATATTTCTGGGTATATGGGTTATCCATGATGGAAGGATAACTTTCTGGCTACCTTCATGTAGAAATTCAAGCTCCTTATTGGTTGGGTATATTCAGTTCTGTCTTGGATTCACCCAAGGGTGGTTAAAAAGCAGATGATGGGAGAGAGATGAGGATGCCTGTGGGAAAGATCTGATTAAGTTAGGATTATTCATTCCATTTGACTCCTTTGAAAATGTACCAGGTGAGCATTTCAAAATTTCTCACAATAATGATGAAGTGGAACTTGGGTAAACTTCCTTCTCCTTTGCTTTAATAGATAATTTTTCAGTACTTCCTCAGGAGCACTTTATGATGAAATTTATGATTACCTTCTTAGTTGATAGATTGATGGAGGGTGAGGGCTTGACAGAAGGTTTGAGCCTTGGGGGTTTCTTGGATAATCCTTGGAGCTTGGCTTGTGTACCACTTGACATTTAGGTGATGGACCTGATATCTGAATTTGACTCTCTTGCCATTCTTGAATTCTTTCAGTGGCATTGCTTAATGATTCAAAGCTCTGAATTCTTTGAGGGTGCCCTAAGTGTTAGCCTATATTTTTTAGAAGGACCAGGGTTTTCAATTGTTTCAGTGTCCTTTCTTTTTTGTTTTGATGAATTTGATGCTGAAGTATTAATGTTTCTTTTTGTGGTTCTTTCCTTTAATGATAAGGTTTCTCCAGCATTTTCAATTTTCAGATATGTTAGGCTATAATCCCTCAGAAGACCCAATAAAAAAGCATGCATAACATCAATAGTCATCATTTAGGAATGTTTCCAGTAAGGAAGGAGGTCTCCCAAAATAGTGTAACAAGATCCATGTTCTGCTAAAATTTTCTTTTTTTTGGTTAGTTGTGATTGCTTGAATCCATTGAGTAATTTCTGATTTCTGCTGATCTTGATCCTTGGGGAGCCAAGAGGTTTAGTCAATATTTTGAATATCTTTAATGGGTAAATTACAATGTGCACACAAGAGATTTGCTGAGTGAGATGCTAAGCCTACAATTTTTTGGAGGGCTGGAATATCCCCAATTAACAAGAGCAGGGCAGCTTTAGTGAGATGTCCATTATCAAATCTGGCTGTTGGAGTAAAGTGGACACTATCCACAGTTCCTGGAATTCAGAAACAAGAGGCTTCAATAAGTTATTCACTTGATCAGAGGTGGGTTCTTTGGGGATTGGAGTGAACCTGTAGATAAATAGGTTTTGATACTGATATCTTTGTTCAGGAGGAAGATTGAAGCTAATCAAAAGAATAACCCCTATTGAAATACTCCTTGAGCCAATCTTGAGTCCATGTGGGTTGGTCCAGTGTCAGAAAAAATTCTTCTTTTTCATAACTTAATTTCTGGGGTGAGTCTAGTGCATTTTCAGAGGTAGGGATCACAAGCTTGTATGAGCTCCATTTTCATAAAGATTGGAAGTGGAACTGTTTTGTGGGTTGTAGTTTTTGGTTGTTTATATTTTGATGATATAAGAAGGTGTTGCATTTTTGTTGGTGTCTGTATTCAAAACATGCCTTTTCTCTAAATCTGAATATAGGAAAAACATGTTTGGCAACATATGTGGGTTTTGAAGAGGTACTCAAAAGGTGCAATCTTCTTCTGAGAGCTTTCATACTTTTGGGAATTTCAACACTGAAATCTGGTGTTTGTTGAATTTTGGCACTTTTTTCAATTTTCTTTTGTTCCAATTTGACACTTTTTTTGCAGTTATGGTCACCAATGCTTTTGTGAATGTTGTCATGTACAATTTGAATAGTAGATAAAAGTACTGTTGGATACTGATACAGGAATGAGGGGAGTGGAATGCTAGTTGAATAATCAATGCTCTTAATATTGTGTGGTAGGTTGGAGATTTTATTTGCAATGATAGAAAGGTGTGGATGTTTCTTAGCTAAAGATAGCATTCTGGATATCTGTGTAAAATTGATAAATAAATAAATAAAATTATCTTGATATAATTTGAATAATCGTCTGTGGTGAATAGGTTTAAAGAAGAATAACCAACAGTATGATGTGAGTTGTTTTCCTGAGACAGAAGTCCATTCCTCTGGGGTAGATGATAAACTTTCTCATTCTAAAATATGAAATATTCAAACAGGGTAATCCTTTAAGTAATAATGAATTTTTATTTGATTTTGCTATTATGTACACTCACCAGCAGGCTTTCAGTTAAGGACTCCTGATGATTTAAATGAGCACTTTTGGATATTTCAACCCCTTGGTATGTATGTCCCCCAATTTGGCAAACCTTTATGATACATTGCAAATATAAATGTTTCCAGCTCTTTGTTCATTTATATATGAAATTGGGTATGATGATGAATGTAAAGGATATAGTAGATTCAATTGAAATTTGATATTTGGAAATTTTTGAAAGGGATATGATTTTTATTAAAAAGATTATCTGTAATATTTGGTTCAAGCCAATTATCACAATTAATTGTAAAAGTATTCAATTATTTTTGTGAGATATTTCATCAAAGGGAAAATAAGTTTGGGAAGTTCCCATTGATATGGAATTTAGACGGCATAGTAAGTCTCTGCTCAAAGATTATGCTTCAATTTTCACAAGCGTTTTGGCTCTTTATTTTCTTCTTTCAGGCAATCAATAGGATTGATTCATATAAAAGATTTACAGATAGCTATATGTCAATCCAAAAGCTTCTACCCATTTTGTTTGAATCATTTAACTCAAAAATTTAAATAAATCTCACATTCTTTCAATTTTCTGGCACATGTCTTTGGAATTCAAGTGGAAATCCTTTTAGCTGTTGGCAATTGGGAACTTCAATTTCAATATACCATTTAAAATAGATAATTTATATCTTTGATCTGATATGTGGAAAAAAACAGTAAAAGAAAACTTTTGGACAAAAAAGAATGTTTTTATGAGGAATAAATTACAAAGAAGAGTTGGTATTTTAGTTGGAAAAGATTTTCAAGAGTGTAAATTAGGAATTGTTTATGTTTGCATATATGAGGACTGGGTAAAAGACTGGGTAAAAGTTGGACGTCTAGTCATAGATCTAAGTTAATCAATGGCAAGGGAGAGGTCAACAGGTTCTTGAAGCTTTATTCCCCTTCTTTCCACCTGTCAATGATGCCAAAGCTTCTGGTGCTACCCAATTGGATGGAATCTTATTGGGTATATTTCCAAATCCTTGAGTTTTGGGGATATGTGTAAGTTGTTGTATTTTGTTATTGCAGTCCCTTTTGGCAAGCTGTTTGTAGCCCTCATCTAGAAGTTTGAAAAGCTCACCTATTTGACTGGATCTCCAAGACATTGAGGGAAGTGGCTGGCCAGGAGATTCTGGCTCCACAACAGACATCATTCTATCTACTAAAAAGACTGCAGCTTCTCTTGGATGAGCTCTGATGGCACTTCTTGGCCAATGTGCGTCTTGTTATTCTAAGATTTTAGATATGCTAAGTTGATTTAATTTTATCTTACACTTGATGGACTCTGATAAACAAAATTGAGTACCTTTTTCTTGGAATTCCTCAAGACACCAGTTTGCCTACTTGTGGTGGATTCCATTAATACAAGTGGGTTTTGCTTGTTCCATATAGGTTTCCTTCCATGGAACCATCTATCAACAATTGCAATCTGGTTGGCCTGGTTATTCAGCTCCTCTTCAATTTGGTAGTTTCTTGTACCACCATGCCAATAGCTCAACTCCCAAGAATGAAGAAGAATAGCTGTGGTGAATGTATTCCAGGGTGATGAGGGGGGAGAGTTCCAAGAAAATGTACATCAGGGGACTCCACACTTTTTGAAAAGAGAATGCCCATATGAAAGCTGTTCTTGACTTTGTGAACTGATGGCTTGAGCTTAAGATCTTCCAACTGAGTATTGACTAGGAGGAAGTATTCTGACCATTTCTTTCAATGAGACTTTTTGAATGAACTCATTTGCAATAATAAGATTTCCATATTCCCTTTCAGCTGAAATCAAAGAGCCTTTCATGTGGACTGTGTATTTCTCCTTAAAAGCTGAAAAGTGGTTCTCAAAACTTTCAATCTCTTCTTCAGTGGGTGGAGCTGGAAGTAAGAAGGAGGGGGCTTGGATTCCCAACATAACCTTAACCCAATCCAAAATCAATCTGACAAATCCTGTATTTGCAGATTGGTTCCCAAAATTTCTAGCATGTGTTGATAGACTTTGTGATACTTGTGAATTTTATTTTTTTCTTTTTTATTGTGATATTGACCAAGCATCAAAGGGGCAGCTGCATGGTAAGAGTTTGGATTTTCTGGAGGAAGAGGTACTTCAGTAGGGTTGGTAGATGTTTCTGGAGCTAAAAATTCAGTTTTGAATAGAATAAAGTTCAGGTGGAGAAAAATGAGATATTCATATTACAATTAGAATAATAAATGAAATGAAATCTTACTTAACCTCTGAAATTGGTCTTTCAGATGTTTTCAAAGATTTACTTTTCAAATCAGCTTGATGATTACATTAGCTTTATAAATTTAGGTTAGTTGCACAGAAAATAATAATTTGTTAATGAAGCATCTGATATAACAGGTTAATCATAATTCATAAATGATGAATGGGGATCACTTTTCATCCCTCTCTGTAATGTTTGAATACTCACTTTCTAAAGAATGAACCAGTTGAATATTCAAATGAAATTGGGGGTGGATAAACTTTTGAAAAAAAAATTGATGTAAAAGACAGGTAGGATATATTTTGAAGGGAAAAATGGGTAAAGTGAATTGTTTTTTTGGGCGATTTTGTAGGGGGAGTGTAAGAATATGATTGGTAACCTTGATGAAAGGAATTGGATTTTGAGTAGTGGATCTGTAATGACTTACATTAGTGCATATAATCAGTTAAATTTTGAGTGATAAAATTTCTGTCAACATCAAAAGTATCTGTTTGAAAAAGATTTCACTATCATTCCAACTTGATTGAACCTTAAAGTGCAGAATTTAATGATGAAATATTTGAGTTCAATACACAGAATTTGACGATCTTACTTTAAATCAAAGCAAAAAGATGGATGTGGGCTGTGATAATCAATGGTATTACATATGTATTTTTAATATCAATGAGGGAAATAGTGGCAAAATATTTGTCAAAAGTATTCAACTAAGCTGGTTTTGGGATGTTAATGTAAGGGAGTCAACTTGGATTCAGCTTTGAAACAAATTAACAATGACTTTGGCCTTATGACCACATTATGTCAAGCTGAGTTCCAAGCTACATCCACACTATTTTTTAACCCATATATATATTCCAAGAGATTTCCCCTGTTTTTTCCAATTCATCATTGCCAATTTACTACTTTGTGAAGAAAATTTGTCAATATTCAATCAGGCAAATGCACAATACTATATTGTATCTTATATCTAATATTATAAATTGAATCAATTATCTCACTTATGACTTGGAATTCCCACATCCTTAAATTGGAAATTCTTTCAAAAATACCATTTTGCTCATGGTGAAATATGAGAAAAGTAAAGTAAAAGCTATATCAAGGAGTCAAATATAGCTCTAATAGCTGAGGCCTACATAGATTATATAAAGCCAATGCAAATATATCTGTAGTATTTCAGTAAATCTGACCTTCATTTATTTATATGCTTAAGCTTAAATTTTATCAATTTTTTCATATTTGCAAATATTACATTGATCTCATGTTACATGAATTTTAACTTATGCTTGCTATGTTGAATAGAAATTCCTTTCTTTGGATTTAATTAGTTTCCAAGTGATATTTCATTTTTTTCTTTTCATTTATGGAGAGCGATTTTTTTTTGGGAAATGAGAATTATCTTTTTACTTCATTCTCTTATGAGCTTAATCATTGTAAATGTATATTTGGCTCTTACTAATAATAAAAAAATGAAACTCACAAATTATGATATTTAAATTGGCTAATAATTTTGAGTTTCTCTGAATTTAGGGAAGAAATCTGTGTAAATTATTCTCAAGAACTAAATAAAAAAATAAATGAATAATGAAAAAAGTTTTATTTTTGAATGAATGGAGAATTTTCTTTCTTTTGTTCTGTAATAAGTGAAATCCTTATGATATTGCCCCAATTTAATTGCAATACAAAAAAAAATTATTAAATTGAATTAAAGAATTTGTACTATAAGTGGTTGGAGCTGATAGGTCCAACCACTTTCAAAAGTATCATTGACAATGCCTTGGACTGAATTATGTAATTAAGGAGTTGTTGACAATCTGCTTATGTAAGATTGTTGCAAATAGTCAAAGACTCCTTACCCACATAATAGTTTTTATTTGCTATAACTCATTTTTAAATAATTGTTAACTATGACAGTCAACAATTATTTGAAAATTGCAATAACCACCAATTGGAGGTGGTTACTGCAATATAGCATGATTGTCAACAATTTTTGACAATCATACTAATGTTGGATGGAGCAAAGCTCCATCCAAACCAGCATATGTAACTTACTTTCTATTTTTCTCTCTTGTATTAGCCATCAAGAGAATATGTTATTTTTTGAAAAAAATTGTATAATAAACTTTCTTTTATAAGAAAAAATCAATTAATTTTAACTTTAGAAATTGGCTGAAAATGCCCATACTGGTATTTTTACCAAAAAGATTTGTGTTACACTACTTACGGAAAGGTGTTTTGTGGTGTAATTTAGGATATGTTAGATTTTGCATAGAAACTTGTAATTTATGAGAAACTACTGAATTTATTCTTAATGAACAGGTTTCATTGTTGAGATGAAGCCTGTTTCAATGCCCTTTATTAGTCCATGTCTCCAAACATGAATTACTGAAACCATTCCCTGTAAAAATCAATGAGACTCTAACAAGTGTTTGACACAAATTGGAGTCTCCAATGATTAAATCAACCTTTAAAGAAGTGTCAATTTCCAAAGATTGACATAAGAATCTAATATTTTACTTTTTCCCTTTGACCCTCCTGATCAGACTTTAATTTTTCCCCATTCAAAATTCAATTTCTATTTATTTTTTTGCCACTCATTATAGCCATTATATTGGTTTTTCTTGTTTCCAAAAATTGTCTCATTATTCCTGATTCCCCTCCTTGTCAAATCTCAGCACTTGCCAAAGCTTTATATGAAGATTGCCCTCAAGAATCATCATTGATACCTAATTTGGAATTAATAACATCCCATCAGCCAATACAATCCCCACAAACTGCTCCTATCAACTTACCACTTGTACCATTGATTAAAACTGGATCCCTATTGCCAAAGAACCCTTCCAGCTTAGCTCATCAGAATTCACCCACCCCAACAATTTCTTTGGCTTCTGAATTTGAAAATTCTCCATAGATCTCTCAAACATCTTCACTTACTTTGCCCCAATTCAAGCATCTTTCATATGCTGCTCCACAACAAGAATATCCAAATCACCCTAACCTACCAAATGTCTATGTTCCTAAGTCCAAAGGTGCACCTTATCAAGCCTCATCTGATACCCCACCAGTTCCTCAAAGTCCTCCTGAAAGTAAGTAATCATCCTTTTAAAGTACAAATCAAGCATACTAACCATAATTATTGAACAGATCCAGTTATCAAGATGCTTTTTGAAGGACCCATGAGGAGAATTTCACAATGTCAAACCCAAATGACTGGCAATGAAGATTATTGAAATGCCCTTCAAAATATTTTTTGCATTATGAAACACCTTCTCAAATTCTTAGGCTATAAGGTTCCCATGGTACCTGTTGCTGGTAAACTCCTCACAACAGATATTGAAGCTGTTCTTATGAGGGTAAAAAAAAGGTCAGTGAATTTTAAAATAGTTAAGTTATCACCAATTTACTGACATTTGAGATTGGCCAATATTCTTTCAGATTATAGTGAAGATGTTTTTTTTGGTGATCAAATAATAGACCACAGCCTCATCAATGAATCATAAAAGTTGAAGTAACTGCCAGGTCAGATACAAGTGATGTCATCAAATCCATATTGGCACCCCTTCACATACCTGTCAATACTTGCTAGCCAAGGCTTCAAGGGGTACTTCAGGATATTTCAATGTTTATTGGACACCAGGAGTTCCTAAATACCTCCGACTCCTTAGGAAATATGGATCCTACTTCTGAAATGGCCTTCATTATGGTTCACAAAATCTTCCAACATCTTCATGATGCTGTAACCCAAGGATTTCCTGACAACAAAAGGGAAAAAATCAAGGAAAACCAAAGTAATGATAATTACAAATCATATCATGGTGGAATAAGAGCAGTACATGACCAAATTAATGCAGCAATGGCTGGGATTATGTCCATTACATATGATTCAAAAGATGGACTTCTACCAAAGGATAATCACACTGTCAAGAGGGCTTATCATCACAGACCAAAGATGATGGCAGCAATCTCAAACCTCCTTTTTCTGGGTCTAGCTTCAATATTTATATGCTCAACTGATGAAAAGAACTACCCAATTTGGAAATATTTGGTGGGACTTCAACTTGGAAAAGAGCTCATTGAATCTAATCTCAAGAATCCACCTCAAGCCCCCCAATGGCATTTTTGGTAACCTCAGAGTTCATTTTTTAAAAACATGTGGCAAGATGGGATTTGATTTTCACTAAGGAAAGATCAATTGGGCAAGGTATCTTGGTTTATACCATACAAATTTTCAGTTAGTAGACTATGAGATGTTTTGATTGAGGAGTTGGAGTTAGTTTATGATTGTGAGCAAGAAAAAGGTCCTATTGTAAATTCAATGCACCCCTTACTAGGAAGAATATCAAGGGTTAGTGTCAAAGACTTTGAGTCTATCCCCTCTAGCTCTAAAAATCAATTATAGTATGTTTAAAGTTGTGTTATTATCTTGATATAGGATTACTTCAAGTTGTCTTTTGAATAAAATGTGCTTTGTTGTATCATAAAGAGTGATTACAAAACATGAAATGAGTAACGAAGATTACATATTGAATTCTCAAAAAGATCACCAAATTCAAAAAAGAATTACCAAAACCCTTCCCAAGTGTTTATGTAGGAAAGGCCAAATAAAATCCTTTATTCCCAAATATATCCCCACTGTTATAATGAATTGATATTCAATAAAATTTGGAGCTCATTTTTCATAATAAGAAGATTACAATAAAAACCAAACAACAATTAATATTTGAGTTTCTCTCATAACTTCAATCACCCATCATTTCCAAAAACTCCTTTGATACTTTTGAAATATCTAAATATAATGGTTCATCATATACCAAATTCCCCACCTCAAGTAGAAGAATAAATAAAGCTGTTTCAAAGTACCTTCCAAGCTCAAATGATCAAATCTGTCTCTGCCTGAGGGATTTAATTAACATGATCCTTGGGATTGCTCCTCGTGGATCTCCACTATCAGAGCAGCTTATGTCCAATTTAGTTAACCCACTGCTGAAGAACTAGTTTCAAATGAAGCTTCATTTGAGCTACCAACTTCAGATACACGCTATTATGGAGGAAGAAAGGGAATTCCAGGGATGCACACAGATCAATGCACTTCTGAGCTTTTTAACTATGGAATTCACAAAGTTTCTTTTCAACTGAACATCAAAACCATCAGAACATGGGACAATATAATACTTGGAGTTATTACAAAGCACTGGTTTCATCATTAATTTAATAAGATCTTTCAAAAATTATGCTCTTGATCCTTCTCAATGTCAACATGAAACAGTTATGGGAATTCCTGGAAGCTTGCTTAGAGGAGAAAACGACAATTTTAGGAAGCCAAAAATACTCAGGAAGACAAGGACAAAGCCTAATGTAAGATCACAGGTATGTATTTATTCAATAGAATTATGGCTGATCCAATCATTGGAAAGTTATTCAAACATAGATCCTTCACATCAAAAAGGTACATTGGACAAGAAATAACCTCTAAAATTGTTCCCTCTGATGACTGTTTCTCTGAGACTGAATAGGATCCTGAGGGAAATTATTATTCAACAACACTTAACTGGGGGACTGAGGCATTCAAGCTGCTTTTACATAGCTTGGATTCCCATTACTTAAGCTACTTATATGAAGTTAAAAAAAAAAGAAGGCTGAAAGAAGTGTTGAATACAACCAAAAGAAGGAAAAAACACAACAGAAAGTCAAGCATGCCCCTCATTGCCATCAAGCTTCTATATAAATCCTTATAAAAAACTCAATTTCCAATACTGAACAATTATTCATGAGTATTCAGCCACCATGGGATAATCTTGATTCCTAAGCTTTAAATCTTACACCTGATACCTGCATTGAGCTGGAACCAATCTCTAGTAAGTAGTAAAAATGCAAAAGATCCGCCATTTCCTCTTAGTTCAGCTATTGACTTTTCTAAATATGGTTATAATTGGAAAATCTCAGATCATCCTGGATAATAATAAAGATATTCTTTGATTAACCTGATTAAGTCCTTTATAAGATGAAATTTTGTGATAATTGAGTCCTTTTTAAATAAAAAATTAATTATTTTTCTTATACATTGAAGAGGAATATAAAATTTCATACATCACTTTCTGTCTTATCATGATCAAAAAGAAAATTCATTTCTAACAAAGTATCAAATCACATCTGTTTTTTAAATATAAATGTTTCTTGTTTTACATGAAATTGATGGCTAAAAAATGCATTACTGAAAGCTTATCTTAACAATTCCCCTATATTTTTGAGCTTTACTTATCTGAAGAGAATTGTTGAATTGACTATTATGTGTCAAAAAATCACTTGAATCTTTCCTAGTGGCTAAAGTATTCTGTATTTTTATCTTAAAATACAGGGAATTACCAAAGGTTCAATCAAATATATGAGGTATAAATTGATAAGCTATATAGGTGAGATATAGGTTTCAAACATTCATAAGTATGTGATTATTTCATAACCAAATTTTCAATAATTTAACTCATTCCCTGATTGTGAAATTCACGCACCCAAATCGGAAAATCAGAGCCTTTGCACATCCTTTATATTCATTTTTATGGATACCAATCAACAAAATAATAGAAACTGGCTTATTGCTTATTATGAGCAATAAGGAGCCATACCCCTTTGACTTAACATATTTAAACATCTAGCTCAATTAAACTGCATTGCATAAAATAAAAAAATATGGTGAAATCATCATGTCAATAGTAGAATTGATTGAAATTTGGAAATAGATAGTGGTCTAAAGTAATTTTTTATTAAATTTTGGAATTCTCAAATGTTTGTGGGAAGCTTATTTCCAAATTCCAATTCATTCCTTCCATGTATGTAGACTTTAAAAACCTGAAAACTTATAATTTATCACAATACTCCGATTTGAAAGCTGTCAAGGCAGTGATAAAACATTCAATTAAATTGAATATATAAATCCAATTGTGTCAAATTTATTATCATATTTGAATAAGGAAAGTAAAGATATTTTCATTCAAATCAGATTTTCAGATTTAAATAATTTAATAACTGTTTTAAAAAATCCTTAGGTCCAGGGGTTGATATCATGTTGATCAATATGGATTTCATTGTGAATTCTATTATGAGTGATGACAATGTTTGAAAATTTTTTTATCTTTTATTGCAGCTAAGGTCCATTGAGATTCATGACAAGAAGGTAAAGAGGAATCTAGCATGAGTCTTGAGTTACTGGCTGGTGCAACCTGGGTGAACTCAGCAATACAATTAAAAATAAAGCTATTATATCAATATAGCTTTTCATGATTTATAGTGTCTTCTTGAAGTTGCTCAGGTATAAGACCTTTCTTAAAGGCATAAACACCTGTATTCAAAATAAGTCAGCTCATTAGATTTAAATGGTTGAAGGTTGGTATTTTCCTACCTGCACTCTTGTCCATGTCTGATCCAGCTTGGAACCCAACACCTTTCATTATACCAGCTTCTCTATTTTTATTTACAATTGGCTGATGATTTTGGCCTAATTTCATTAGAGTAAAAATGATGATTTTAAGCTCTTGAGTTGCTCTTGATGAATCAACTAAGTTGTGAACACACAAAATTATCAGTGACTTTTTATTAGCACAATCAAAAACAGTTTTAGGTTTGTTTCCCTAGGTAAGATTAGCAAGTTGGATTTTGCTTTTGGATATTGATCAAAATTTAGTTTTAGTTCAGATCACACTTTGTAGATGGATTCTTGATGTTGTCTCTGGGCTTGGGTTCTTTTTTATTGAATTTGGCATTTGTTTGTAAGGAACCTTCAGATTTAAATTAAACAAGTGGGCCCTGGTGGCACCAATCAGGTGAACTTAAATTTTCAGATGATTTTGAGGATTCAGTGTAGTATTGCTGATTATTTTCAGTTGGATGAGGTGAATTTAATGAGCTATTATATTTTGAACAACTCTGTGGGCCTTGCCAGCACCAATCAAATATTTTTGAAGAGGTGTTATTAGTTGAAATCATTTTGAGGTTGAATCTAGAAATTTTTGAAATTTGGTAATTAATGATTTGGGAAGGAAAAATACTTTGTATGGATGAGTAGAAGAAGGGTTAGTGTTATTAAATAATCTGTAAAGTACTACATTCATACTATTCATATAATCTGATAATTTTGGATGACTACAATGGGCTCTGTTTAATTTAAATATAAGCACATGAGTTATTCAACAATATATTCATATGAAATAAAAAAAGTAATGTTAATATATACTTTCTTTTGGAAGAATTTTTGGTCAAACCTCAAAAATGAAAAATTAATTACAATAACTCAAATGAAATTTTTTTGCATTTCATTTGTTTTTTTTGTTTAATTATTTGGTTATGGATTTTCAATTTTAAAAAGTAGTTCATTAACATGTACTGTATTCCTATATTATTATTTTCACTTTAACTACCTCCAATAATATAGTCCTGTGCAGGGCTATTTTCTTGTGGAATCCTATCATTAATTTTGCACAGAATTTTTTTGGAACCAAACAAAAGATAAGATCCCACTCAATTATATCAAATTTGAAATGGTGGTATAAAAATTCACCAAGGATTAATTCTTCCTCATCTCGGATTATTCAGCAAGATATGATGGTAGGTACAACATAGCTAAAATAATTCATGAGCAAGGTTTGAGACTTGTGTCAGTAAAGTTTGTTGTTTATGGAGCTGATTGAGGAAGAGACACAACATATCTGGATGAATTTGGTTTTTCTCTGTAAAAGAATTCTCCTAAGTCTAAAATGATTGCACAAGCCAACTCATATATTGCAACACACACTTCATGAAAAAACTGAGGTGAAGGGAAATCAGATGAAAAAAGATCACATATACTGATTTAACCTTCTCCAAATAGTTTCTTTTATTGGATGTGAGTTGAAGAGGTTTAACTGTGAAGCCAGTATTAATAATTGAAAGGAAGGGGAGACATGAAATTTGCAATAATCTTGAGGGAAAAGCATTAGCCCACAACAGCCAGCAGAAAGGAATGAGGCCATAAAGTGATATGATGGTCGGATTTGGGGTTCATTAATTTCCTTGACAATGAGATGGTTTTGTAGGACTGATTGAAGGTTGGTAGAGCCAGTATTGAGTTTACACCTAAAACAAAGAATTGAAAATTCCTGGGACATTAAGTATATGCTATCAATGGGTTGGTTCAAAACTGAATGAGGATCTGAGTTGCAGCTTGAGGCCCTTTTTTAGTTAAATGAACTTTAATATAACTAACTCTTCTGGAGTTGATTTGATTAACACATGAAGTGAAATACTTCATAGCATGATAATCCTGAGTGAACTAATATGGAAAATTTTCCTCAAGAACAATAATGATTTGCAAACTTAGATCTTCATGTACCAATCCAATCCATTGGAAGAATACCCTGGACCAATTTTGGAATGCATGATGTGAGGGGAGACAGAGGTATTTCATGAAATGACATAAAGGGTGTGATTGATTATTCCATTCTTGGGTCTTGATGGAATTGATCAATTCCTTCATCAGCTAAGGTATTTTTATCAGAAAGGGAGCATATACTACAGGGTAGAGTGATGGGAAAGGAAGCTTCTTGTTAACTTTGTTGATAGCCCTTTTCCATCAAGTACTGAATTGCTTTCTAAACAAAGGAATTATGGTGGCCCCCAATAATATTTTCAAAAATTTCAATACTCCACTAAATTGAGGTGGAATGTTGAAGAAAAATAAGGGAATTCGGGTCATACTTTGGAGTTAGAGAATTTGATGTTGAGGGCTTTGAATTTGAAGAGGCCTGGTGTGAAGGCATAATGGAATGGCTTTTGGTGGAGACTTGGGATTCAATTTGTATGGGGTCATTTTGAGGATGAGCTTGGAACTGGACTAGTATGATTATTGATAACAACTGGAGTGATTAAATTCCCTGATTTATTATCATGTGATGACATAGAATAGAGTGAAATGGAAGTAGTGGATTAAGAAGTTAGTAAATTGAGGTAAGGTGTGTTATTGGATGCTTGGTATAAGTCATGTATATTCTCTGTGCAGTTAGAATCCAGGTGTATTGCTGAATTCAATGAAAATATAATTTCTGAGTTTGAGGGGACAGGAATCAATGATACAGCTATAGCAGATGGGTTGGGATTTGGTAGATTTTTGTTAAAAGCACTATGAATCAGGAGGCATAATGATGAAATTATTGGAACAGGATTTAGTGGAGCCTGAGATGAATTTGTTACATTGGTTGGTTGATTTATATTTTCAATATTGAAAGATGAGTTTTTTTGTGACTGTGTATGCTCATTACTTGATTCTGGAATAAAAAGAGCTTCTGTCCCAATTTGTGCTGCTGATATTAGAAAAAAATCAGGAAGCGTATTCAAAAGGTATATTTGAGATAATAATAAAGTAACCAACATCTATCCTGGGGCTTCCTGTACAGCCTCAAATTGGGTGCATTTGTGTATCTTATCTCTTTTCTTTGAGAATTTTTTACATTTTGGCAAGAGGCTAGTATTACCTATGATTATACCACTTTCTGGTGAAAGTGTGCTTACATCTTCAATACGTAAAAAAATCATTTAATTAAATTAGTATAAATAAATTTAGATAGAATCCCAAGGAAACCTTAAATTTTATCTTTGAGGTGAATGAGCTCATAAAAGTTTCCATGATATTCTTGTCATCAAATATTTGAGGATGTAGTAGAATAGGTTGGGTTTTTGTTCAAAGAAGGAGGTTGTGTTGGATATGTTGCTTGCAAAAATTGTTCCCATTATGGAAATTCTGGAATGAAGTCAGCATGTGGGACACATAGGTTTCTTGAGAAATCCAGCCCATCAGTTGACATTGACAGTCTGTGATTTTCCACACTGGATGATAGACTGTTTGTTATAGATTTTGTAGTGAGGGGTTGTGGTTCAGAATTAGATGATAATTGGCTTTATGAAGTGTTGGGGTTGCTAGAATCAGAATTGGATGTATGAGAGCCAGATGGCAGAATACCCAATGATGAGGTGGAAGGATAACCTTTGGAAATGAATATCATTGAGGGCATTGCAAAATAAAATGGGTTTGCCAAGAATGAGGAATGCACAATGACAATGATTAGGATCCCAAGAGTGGTATATATGTCTGAAAAGACTTTCATTTTTATATGCTCTTCATACTGTAGTATTACTGATACAGTAATACATAATGGTTATAGGTATTAGTAGATGACTCACCATTTCCTCCAAAGACGTCAAAGAATTTATATTGCAGATTTTGTGGCTCTTTACTTCAATTATAAGTCATCTAAAAGGAAAATTCAATAATCAAAGGTATTGATTGTTTAGGTATGTTTACATAAAAACATGCCAAAAAATCATATTAAATTTCAATTGGGGCAAATAAATCCCCTGTATGAAAGAGAGTATGCAATGGTGTGTTTTATGGAAGCTACAACAAATAACCCCTGTCTGAAGAGTAATAGGCTACAGGGAGTTGTTTGTGGCAGCTATGACAAACAACCCCCTCTCTGAAGGGTAATAGGCTATGGGGGGGTTGCTTATGGCAGATATGACAAACAACCCCCCATATTAAGGGTAATAAGATAAGAGCTATGAAAAACATCCCCCCTCTAAAGAAAGGGCAATGGCTATGGGGGGTTGTTTGTGGGAGCTATGAATTTAACCTTCATAGAAGGGGTTGTCAACCATATCTTCTGGAATCAACCATTCATGTTATGGCTGTTTAAAGAAGTTGTGGATAGAAAAACCCCATTGATCATCAACCTTCAAATGAGTTTTACTCACAGAAGCTTATGTGAACAACTAGCCATTTGAAGGGGGTTTTTTTGATAGCTGATTTCAACAAAACTAAACAACAAGAGTGTTTTTTCATATTCTCTCTTGCCATCAAAATCGCATATATAAGCCCTTCCAGTAATGAAAAGTTCCTCTTTCCCCCAAAGATGGAAGCTATGATATTCTTAATATTCCTTTTATAGATAATTTGAATATCTTGTTTTATTGCATTGTTGTCATTAAGGTGAAGTAACACCTTGTCTTCTTTATATCCCTCCATTGCCCATCTCCACTTATTGGATTCAGCTATCACATGATTATAATCATGTGTATGTCTACTTTTCCAATGCAAAAAGCATCATTGGGGAGCTACCAACAAATTTCTCATCAGCACTTATACCTCACCTTCCAAGTCCCCCCACAAAAACCAATTATGGTCCAGCTGGTGGACTACAATGCCTTGATTCAGACAATGAGGCACAATTACTTTGTGAATGGGCTTTGAACTGTACTAATTAATTGGGATTTCACTGTTTACCACCTCTCAATATATGCAATATGCCCTCAAAGTGTTTTATCAATATCATGTGGGAATAAATATGCCTATTTCCTATTGACCTGAAATGCATGTCAAGTTCCCAATGAGTCCCCAGTTTACTCAGATTTCCAAGCAATATTACTCTCCGCCTCTATTGATTGATGAGTCATTGGAGATTGCCAGTGGATTTGACTTGCAGCCTTCATACCCACCCTCCTTCATTATCAAAACTTAGCTACTCTTTCTTTTCTTAAAGATTGTTAATCTCCTAAATCTGTCTCTGCCACTGCATTTCAGAAAAGGATTTCTTCTCTCTCTAGAATTCTATGGCAGCAAAAAATTACTAATGAAGCAATAATTGCCTCAAACTCTGATTTGCACCCACCCTCACCTTTGGGATCAATCCTTGCTAATGATATGGGTCTGGGAAAGTCATTGCAAGCAATTTTTCTGGAAGAAAACACTCTCAATTCAGCAAGAAACTACCAGCAATCCAGTTTATTAACCATCAGTGGATGCCAAGCAATCATTATTGTGTGTCCTAAAACATTAATTGAGAACTGGGAGGAAGAAATAACTAAGGAAACACATCCCTCCCAATAATTTGAATGTTCTTCAATACCATGGAAGAAATTGTAAAAAATCTTTGATCATTAAAATCAATTTGAAGCAATATCATCATCACAGCCTATGAAAACCTCTGAATGGAACTTGGGTCAACCCCAAAAGGCCTAGTTTATGATGACCAATGATATAAAATAATTTTGGATGAAGCACAGTAAACTGGAGATAGAAAGGCGTTTTGTTTTCAGATTCTGTAACTAAAGCTAATAGCTTCATAATTTGGATTACAGTATTATCAGAAAGTCCCATGTACATGTTCACACTGCAATCATATCCCTTCAAATAAGAAAATGGCTGTGTCTCACAGTCACCCCATTAAATAATTCTTTCAGTAATTACATGTCATTGTTTGAATTTATCTCTTGCAATATACCTTAGGGGAGCAACCATGGGATGGTATTCTACAAAAGCATCTTGAAATGGAGGATGTAAAACCCTTTCATATGGTTACATGCCAATTGAAAACAGTTGTTCTTTCATATTTACCTCTTATACAAGCAGAGAAAGTTTTCAGGCCATCACCTTTGATTATATTACTGTATTATGACAGAATTTTTATTCAAAACGCTTATGGATATCTCTACACTGATGAAGCTCAGGAGGAAAAACAGAAAGCAGAGAGAAGGAATTTCTCAGTGAGTATTCAGCAGCTAAGATGCTTATGCAATCATCCCATACTAGTGTAAACAACCAGTTTAAGAGAGGAGGCTGATTATTTAAGCTTCTCAGAAGCTCAAAGTACGTCAAGTATATGTAAAAATAAACCCAATGACATAATAAAGAAGATCACCACAAGTGAATGCATTGAAAGCTGGAAGATACTTGAATTAAAGAACCTTTTGAAAAGAATTAATAGAGGTACCAGGAGAAAAGTGTGTGATATATTCTCAATGGACACAGTTTTTAGATTTGTAAGAATATCCCATACTTCATCCTACATCAACCTTTTCACTTAGTTGTTTTTATAAATGCATAGGATTGGAATTGTCTTGGTCTATGAAGGATTAAGTTTTGCTCAAATTAATGGAAAAACCCCATCCAAAAATCAACAAAAGGCCCTCTCACAATTTTCTAGTCAAAGTGAATGTGAACTTCTACTTATATATCCCATGGCAGCTGGTACAGGGCTCAATATTACATGTGCACAAATTGTATTCAAAATGGCAAGTTTTCTCATAATTATAACCAGATAGTCAAGCTAATTACCTTGAGTACAGGATCCACATTGGAATCCTTTGCAAGACTCACAGGCAAAAGACAGACTACATAGAATAGGGCAAAGTAGTATTGTGAAGATTTTCTCTTTCATATCACAGGATAACATAGAAGTAAATATTCAAAGGGTTACAGAACTATTCACTAATTTGGAAGAGAAATTAAATTGAAGGAAATTTTTTGCCCTATTTAATACGTTCAAGACCACAAAAAGAAATTAATGAGGTAATGATTATTTTTAGTCCACTAATCTTTCTTTGAAAAATATCATTTATCATGCTTGATTATTTCAGGTCAACCATGTTGATGACATTTGATTGAGAGACATTATTACTCAAAGAGATTATCAGTTATAAAAAAAATTGAGACCAACTTCTATAAATTCAAGGAGTCAAATACAATAGAAATTCCACCAATTTTCAAGCTAATTGAAATGAATTTAAAAAATTCCAAACTCCTCCTTCAAAGCTACCTTCAAATATTTCATCTTTGTTTATTTCAAGACCTATTATTTGCTTCTGAGTAAGGCTTTTGAGGGCTCCAGAATCATAAGCTTGGCAGCTCAAACAATTAGGAATATGTACATCAGCCTCATCATGAGTTGGGGGCTCTCTGGGAGGCATTACTACCTTTTGGTGACTTTTACCTATGCTTTTACCTAATCCCATTCACTCATCAATCTTGTAAATGATCTTATTCAAGAGTATTGACTGCCAATGTAACCTTAATTTTTGCATCTTGACCATGCCAGAGGTGTCAATGTATTCCTCATTAGCTGAGAAAACATGAGGGTCATCAAATTGGGAGGGAAATCAGAAATAACTATTCTCATCACACCATTATTATCTTCCCTCTGCCAGCTGAAAAGAGAAACAAGAAGTACACATCAAGAATAATGATTAAAAAAACTTACCCTTCTCTTCTCTTTGCATGCAGAAATAAAGTCCACACCTTTCTGCTTGTTGTGATACTCATTGGATAAGTATGTGAAATATATCTCCAGAATTGCTGTAACTATTTGATGATTATTATGGTCTGGAGACCAATAATAATTGTTTTATTCACCAGATCTCAATGTCATATCAAATGTGTGATAGAACAAAGTTGCCATTAGTTTGTTATTAGGATGCTTCCATCCACTACACCAATCAAAAGTAAAGTGTGTCAACCCTAGTGATTGCACTTGTGTATTGAAATAAATCTTGAAGGCCTTGCTTTGTATGTTCTGTGAGGCAGTGGCAGTCGATTGGTCTGGGTTGAATGCAATACTTTTCCCATGAATTAAAGCCAGCTGTTTTTCTGCATCAGTGGGTGTATCAGGAAGTGTGGTAATGTCCCTTGATACCATTTTGAGTATTTCACAGCAATGTATCTGAACAATTGTGCGCATTAGGTTGCTTCCATCTAAAGTTACTCCCTTCAGTTCCTTCAGATGTTCTTTTTGTGATTTCCTCTTTGCTGATGCACTACTTTTTTTTCTCAAACCATTTTTGGGTCAGGCCCTTGCATCTCTAGAATATTGATCTTCATTTCCTGTGTTTTCCACAGATTACCATTAATCCATGATTACACCAAACAAAGGAATTGATTTACATACTATCTGAGTCACTGAACAAGGATTCATGTAAGTTATTTTCTGAAGTCAATTTGCACTTTCCCTTGTTATTTTTTGAAAGATTTTTTCCACCATTACACCGCACGCATAGTCATGACGTTCCCTATGCAGCTCACCCTGAGGTTTACATCTTCCGGTACAGGCAGGCACCCTATGTCTGAAATGACAGTCACTCTTTCAAAAAATCAGTTGCCTCATGCACCACCACCAAAATGATCAAGGGTTCCCAATCCCTTTTGAGTGTATCACCAATGTGGCTCTCATTTTGGTGGTGGTGCGTGAGGCAACTGACGTTTTGAAAGAGTCACTGTCGTGGTGCGTGAGGCAACTGACGTTTTGAAAGAGTCACTGTCATTGCAGACATAGTGTGCCTGCCTGTACAGGAAGATGTAAATGTCAGGGTGACATTGCATAGGGAATGTCACAACTATGCACGTGGTGTTATTTCTTGAATAATCTAATATTGTGTTTGGTCCCAGTTTATTAATTTTCTCTGGGATATTAACTTTTCTTGTTGATGCTACTGAGGATTCTGCAGCTATCTTGTCCTGATAATTTGAAACCTTATGTTGAAGATCCTTGGTCTCAGATAAAATGGATAATTTAAAGATGAAATTAAGAGATTAATCACTGTTCAGTATACACTTGAAGAACCATGTTTCAAGATTACTTTCCCAATCCTTCCCTTTGGAGCTTTTAATTTGGTATATAGGATTTGTAAAATATTTAACCTGTATAGGCAAAGAGTAACCAGCTTCAATATCCTTCTTTATCAAAATCCAAAGACCAATGTTTTTTTAGAAAATATAATATTTGATCAATATTGGGATGAATATTTACCATATTCTTCCTCATTATTCTGTTCAATGCACATTATTTGTTCTGGCTTTTCCTTTTTATATGAATTCCTTTGAAATGTAAAAGAAAATAATCCTGGCCTTTGTGTTTCAATGGGTACTTTGGCCTGATACAAATCTTTGGGTTCTATGGGGATGGAAAATGTGTCAGACATGCATTTGCACTTTTGCTCTTGCTGTATTTAATAATTTCTCAAGTGAGCCTCTATTCCATTAATTTTGTATATAAACTTTCACTTTACTAACCAAGGCAACCATGAATATTTCTAGGCTAGTATTGACCAAATTTAGGAATATCTGGTTCATATGATACCTGATAAATTCATATGTAATTACTGTAATGAAAGAAAAACATACTGGATAATTCTTCTTCTGAGATTGATTTAATTACAACTTTTTTGGCTTCAAAAATCTGGTGAGCTCTTTTTGGGACTGAAATCATCCTACCAGGAACTTCTGCATGCGCAATTGGCCTCAAATTGGTTTGTGTAGAAATTTCTGGCATTGTGGTTTCTGTTGAGATGCTCCAATTGGGAGAAACACCTCTGGTAGATATTTAGATGGAAGAATGCTCCAAAATTGATGACTTTCCTTGAAGACTTGAGGAAGAGCTGGGACCAGGTTTCAAGTTTTCATAAAAATGTACCCCCCCCTTTCTAATGTTCTGATGGAGCTGAGGCTTTCCCAGCTTTCCAATGGGCTCTGGCATTCTCTTCTTGAATATGAGCTTCTGACCTCTGGCAAAAAGCCTCAAATTGATCCAGTTCAGTGCTTCCTGAAGGATGAGATTGATGATAATCTGTGATATATATCCAGAATAGTCAAAACCTGATATTTCATTACAAGTTATATATATTTGAAAGTACACCTTTGGAAAGAAATTGATGGGAAGACTTTGGTGTCTCAAGATTAGGATCAGACAGACATTTCACTTTGCTTTTATTCCTTGGATTCTGTTATGTGCACATCATAACATAAGTACATAAATATTATCAAAATAATTGTTTACATATGTGAGCCACTTGAAGAATAGGCCACCAAAGGTTTCATTTGAGCTATTTTCAATGAGGCTGGATTTTCTGGAATATTTGGAGGACCAGCCACCTTTGGTGATGATGATTTCTTCTGCAAGCCTGTATCACTGGAAATTGTTAGATATGTGACCCTTCACCATGAGCAAATTGGCTACACCTGAGAGCAGGTGTTCCATTTGGAAAGTAGCTTGGAATCAACCTAGAATGAGCTTGGACCCTTGCATTGAAATAGGTTGGAACCAGAATTTAAATGTTTTTTAGTATTCCCAGTTCTTCCAAGCCACTAGAATATTACAGAACTTCAAACATTTTCCTCCTTTTTGAACTGTATTGAGTAATTAGATAATGTATTATATGAAAAGACTTTCCATTTTTATTTACAGATTCAAAATTATATCTCTTGAGCTTAAAAATTGAATCCAAATATTAATTTCCAATTTGAACAACTCTAGTCCTTTCAGTTACAAAAACAGTCAACCCCAGTTTTAAAAGAACAGCATTTCTATGTATTTAGATGTGAATTATTATTATTTGGTAGAAGGTTTAATTCTTATTTACTCTTCAAAAGCTGGCTCATATGAATAAAATTCAGTTTCTCTGACTTGAAGTATCTTACTATGAAGCTTGATTGATAAAAATTATTCAATTGCTAAAACTTTGAAAGAAATTTGCCAAGGATTTCAAGTGTTTTCAAATATAATTTTTTCCCAAAGACACAGAAAATACATATGTCATTATTCACATATGGATTAAAACTTCTAGGCCTTAAATTATCATTTTTGTTATTTCATTGTATTATTGATAAACTCCATGTATTTTTGTTATTAAAACCAAAAATCATCTTTTCCCACCATGAAATCCCTTATTATATATTTTTTGAGGGATTTAGTTCTCCATTTGAAAGAAAATTAGTGGGATCTATGCAATAAGGCCCCTGCTACTGGAGGAAATGAAGATTTCAAAAAAAAACTTTCAGTAAAGTGTCTGTAATTGAAGCTGCTGTAAAATTGTTGATGATCATCAACAATATTACATAAGCAGCCATTACAGGGCCTGTAGGCCTTGTAACGGAGAAAACTGACACATTTCTATCATTTTACAGTAGCAGAACTTGTAAAGGCCTTCTACTGTAATTTTAATTCAAAAAAACAACCCACAACTAAATCAAAATCAATTTAACAATATAAGAAAACTCAGTAAAATTTTCCACAAAATGATCAAAAAGTAAAAATTTAATATTATTCTCAAAAATAAATAAAAAAAAACCCAAAATGTGAAATAAAAAGAATAAAAAAAGAATATTAGAGTAGCAGAAAGGAATTTTTGGCTACTCCTTTTCTCAAAAAAATATAGAAAAGGCTTTCTTGTGATAGTAAAAGGAAATTTATTTCTCCTCTCATAAAGTATTTTATCCTTCATTTTTTCAAGGTAGATGTATTATTTTGAATGAATTATTTGTTACAAAAATTCTTTTTAAGACACCTGTTGTGGTTCTTGAGTTTCTCTTTCCTTTTTCAATGAAATAATGAATATTAATCTTTAAAAAAATGTAGAAGGTACCAATATGAGTATATAAGCTTGATATAATTTCAATAATACTAATAGAAAATAAAAGATTTTTTTTTAAATGAATAAGGGCACTTCATTTGATATTTTAATTTCATTTTCCCATAAAGCATGATAGTATTTCAAAAAACCTTACATAACTTGACTTCCTTTCAATCCTGTTCAAATATTTTAAATATTCAGATTAATTATGTTGTTTCAATTTTTCAAGCTTCAACATAGATTAATTACTTTTATAAATGTATATATCCTCAAAGCTTTTTATCATACTATCATTAATAAAATCATATGATTCATGATTTATTTGAATAATAAATTCATTTTTTGTGAAGAAAATTCATTCATTCATTCATTTCAAAATTTATAAACAGAAAATGTTAACAGATTCCCATCAAAAAAAGCTATAATGGTGTATATTGCTTGAAGAATTCCTCATCATAAAATTTGAATAATTGGAATATTATTCAGACTATGTTTTGATTCTGATTGGACATGGCTCTGAAATGATATTTTCCACTTCAACGTTAATTCACAAAATGGCCCAGCATATTTTTGTGGCCTCCCTTTACTTAATTCTACTTCAATGCATGCCTCAGCCCTTTCATTGAGAAAAAATGCCAAATGAAAACAATAATTGTTCTAATATTATCTTGTAAAAATACTTCAAAGAGCTGCATACAGAATGTTTTTAGCTACACCTGCTAAACGGATGGTTGTTCTCAATTTATCATTCATTGATGCTGTATAAATATATCAAATTAATTCAAAATTCACAAACCTCTTAGAAGATTTATAGATATTCTTTGAGAAATAAATGTTTCAAAAGAACCAATTTATACCAGCTATTCTTCCCTGATACAATCTTGCATTCTCATTATTTCAAAAGAGCTAATTGAATTGTTTTATTTGCTAATATCTCTCAATCTTTTGGAACTCTACATAAGCTTAAATCCAATGATTAATAGAATTCTTTGAAGATGTAAACCATAAATTCAAGGAAATCCTGTTTCAGAGAAACTAAAAATGTTTTTTATGAATTAGTCTTTATGATATTAGTTTTCCAGTTTGTAGTATTGATAAAGTGAAAACCACAATTCACAGATAAAATTCTAAGCTTTGAAGTGCATTTAAAAGTCTACGCATATCCTAAAAAGTACAAAATGGGCTTAAGACTGAGAGACTTGAATTTAAACTTTGGACAACCTATAAAATACAGAAAACATAGTAAAAAATAAATAAATGAAAATTCATCTTACTAAAGCTTTTTGGAATAATAAAATAGTTGATCAAATTAATTTTTAGCCATATTGATACCTCAATGTTAAATTCCCTCAAATTTTACATGAACAGTTGCATTTTTTAAGCTTTATCCCTTTAATGATACAGCCCCTACCCTCATTTACTTCAAATACTCTCTGAAAGCTTCATAACAGTGCTGATGTGGCCTGTGGAAAGCTATTTATCCTTTATGATCATGCAAATGAAGATGGTGACAGAAGAATTAATAAGCTTCCCACAATAATATACAAAGTCATTCCAAGTTGCTTTCAATTAAAAACAATTTGAATGCTTCAAAACACTATAGAAATAAATATTCTTCATTGTTGTGA
Organism: Austropuccinia psidii; assembly: GCA_023105745.1. Classification (NCBI taxonomy): domain Eukaryota; kingdom Fungi; phylum Basidiomycota; class Pucciniomycetes; order Pucciniales; family Sphaerophragmiaceae; genus Austropuccinia; species Austropuccinia psidii. The sequence continues at coordinate 24,099,975 of JALGQZ010000011.1, forward strand.
ATATTAAGAATTTCTTTATTGAGAATGTTTTTTATTTGAGATTTGAAATAATAATTAGTTTACACCATGAAATTGTATGATAAAAAAGGTTCCAAATTTAAAACTCAAAGCCCAATAATCAACCTGGAATATTCATGTCATCTATATATAAGTGTAAAACCTCCCCTAAATCATTTTATGGGCCAAAATAGGGGCTATAGACTCTCATTATATACTAAATCCTTGGTGGCCTCCCCTCAAAAAATTAATTTGTACCATAAATATGAACAGCTTGTTTTAATTTTAGTGAAAATATTCCTTTGAAAACAAGAGAAAATATATGAATATAATCTCTCACAAAATCCCTTCTCTGATGGGAGGAAAGGTATAATTATGGGGGATATTTTTTATAATATGTATATTTAAACAGAGTCCCTGATTCCCTAGGACATTTTATCAGCTATGAGCACTTTCTACAAAGCTTGAAGGTTTAAAATATAAATATTATTGAACTATGGGCTCTCATAAGTAAGCTTGAAAAATAAATTATATTGAAACTGAGATATATATGTAAAAATAAATAAGATAGACCCCAATGGTTCAAATTTATGTAAATCCAATGAGAAGAGCTAATATAAAATATAAAAAAGGTGAGTTAAATTGACTCTGATAGCCATGTACTGTTGAGCTCTTGATCTTTAACAAGCCCAAAAAGCTACCAATATTCAAGCAACTGAATTGATACTTTATGGCTTGAATTTCTTCCAAAACTTCTATTTCTAAATTCAATTTCTGTGCTATATCCAACCTGAATCCAATATATCTCCCATGTCAAATTCCAAATGAACCACCTTCTGTCAGGTGTGGCTATTTTGCTCATGGTGCTTGATGAGGGAGACTGTATCTAATGGATGGTACCACTGGTAAATGGGGGTATCTTTGATTGAACACCCACTTTTGGTGAGGAAGATTGATGTTTTGAGCTGGTATTCTGTGGAGGTGGGGCTGGTGAGGTAGATTGATGTATACTTTCAGGGGCTTCTTTGTCTGAAAAAACTAATTATAATTAACAACATATATAAAATGAACCAAGATCTCAAATATGGTGCTCACAATAATCAGAGCTATCTGTCACACTAGCAGGAAGTGAGATGGATCCATGTGGAATAAATGATTTGGTTTCAATTGAAAACCTCTTTTAGATAATGATTTTGAAGGTATGAGTGAATTATTCAGTTGGAAAAAATAGCATTGGGTAATCCAAGCCGCAAGGATCTTATATATCAGATCAATACTCCATACTATGTAGCTAATTATGTAAGTATAGGAGAGAAATGAAGGCCAATGAAAGAACTTTCCTAAGATAGATTATTCTTAATCCATATGGAGTTCCTTCATAAGATTTTTTTATGGAAATTAATGGTATTCATTCAATAGTAACTTGAATTTTGATATGAGAGCCAATAATCTGGCTCATTTCTAAGATATTCAAGTATTCATTGTTTAGTAAGCTAGGTCATAATGGTAGCAATCTATGCATATAATTACTATTTGGGTAAATATTCTGGTATTTGGAGCAATGTAGGGTTAGAGCGTAGGTATAGATGGGGAAGAAAATATTGGAGATAATTTGGTAAAAACTACCCTCTACAGAGTATTGGCCACTTGACAGGTAGTCAAATTCTGGTTCAATGGGGATTTGTGCACAGGGTTTGGCTCACATAATGTGGTATTCCATACCATTTTTTTCACCAAGCTCAAGCTCATAGTACCCCATAACAGCAGTAAATCAGCCCACAGGCAGACTTACAGTCAAAATTTACACCCAAAGGTCACTTTTACAGCAAGAAGCTGGAGTTAATTCATAATACCTAGGCACAGGCACCAAATGGAAGTGTATGTGCTTCAATAAATTATTCAACTTCATTATGCAAATGTAAAAAATCAAGCTACATATAGCAAACTAGTTACAAAAAATAAGGTACCACCACTTAAATTACACACCCTACCAAGCTATAAACCCCTCTATAGCCACAGACTCATGCAGCAAGAAAATTACACCTGCATTAATTACACAAATACCTTTCATTCAACATAGAAAAGTCACATGATGCAAAGCTCAACTACATGGACTTCCTGAAAGTCATTTACAGCACAGCCACAAGCATAACCCCACTTTCAACCTTAAAAAGCATCAAAAATTTTACACCACTCATCACCTCATGCAAGTCAAAACTAGTTACAACAGGCTGCATACATAAATTCATCAGCATGAGGAATTATCACCTGAACTCATTTTAAAGTTCAAAAGGAAGAAACACAGCCAGGACACCTTCATAAGTTACACAGCCACTTCTATCAAGTCCAAAAATGACATATGCAAAGGAAACACATGGTTAGCATGTGATACTGCACCCACAAACAGCATATCATGTGACAGAAAAAATGCTGTGTACAAGAAAAATCCTCAGCCAAAATGAAATCACCTCATGCATCCAAGGAAAATCAAAGAATATCACATCATAATCAGTTCACTAAAAGACCATAATGTGATGAATGGAGGCTGTGCAGAGAAAAATTATGACCAAACCCTAAATCATCTGACTCATGCAAGAAAAAGCCTCACCAAAAATAAAGCCACATGATGGAATCAAGAGGAGTTAAAGTAGAAAAAGGCAGCTCCCATAGAGGGCCCCCTGGGCTCCCAAAAGGTATAAATAGAGGGGCTCTCTCCCCCCAAAATTAGAATTCCCTCATGCACAGTAGAAGCATAAGAATAATCCATCCTCCACCTGCAAGGTAGTCCAGTATATTATAGCAAATTTACTTGCCCAGTAGCTAAGCTCAGTGTAAGTATAGTGTTGAAGATTACCCAGTAGCTAAGCTCAGTGGAATCTTAGTATCAAAGAATAAAAATTATCCAGTACCCAATATTAGGGTTACTACTCTATTAAAATATTTCACCAAGTAAAATCAACCTCTTTTACCAAGATTCAAAACTAACTTACCCCTTTGAAAATCTAATATCAAAGAATCTTGCCTCTTAACTTTAACAAATACAATTTCATATTATTATTAACCACTCTTAGAAAATAATAAACCTTTAAGAATTATTTTAATATATTATAAATTTACCTTAACAAAATTACCTTGATCAACACTCATCAAATTTTCCAGAACACCTTAAATAAACCATCTTACCAAGAAGAAACCATTCACCCCAATTTTCCTAAAAAAAATAAAAATTATACAGACAAGTATTTCATTAAAATGCCAAATTTAACCAAAGATCACCAACATGATTTTTAATATTATATATTGAATAAGCTTCATCCAAGACAGCTGAATTTTGTCTTCTGCAGTTGTAAAGCGACTTATTGATTTTATTTTGGTTTGTGAGCTCCAAGGAAGATTTTATTCAGTATTTTAGGATGAGCAGGCAATAAACCCTTGCCACTCTTGGTTAAAGGAGGTATTAGCCATTAAAAACTAGTTACCTGTGATTTCCCCTCCAGCTACTTCCTCATTTTACTCCCACACAAGAGGAGTTCCCACAATAAATGATTTAACTCAACCTCCATTTTGAAGGTGGATTATTCATAGTGGCATTTCTGAAAAATCTAGGTTGAACCACCCCTGTTTAGCACTTAATTCTTTAACTAACCACCATTTCTTATTAGCCTTTCAGCTATGGAAAACAAAACACCATATGGGTGTAATGAGCAATGGAAAACAGCTCCCTATATGAAGGATGATAAGAAATGCAGTGGTGTTCATAGCAGATGCAAGGAAGAACCACCCAACAGGGTATTTTTTGAAGCAGCTACAGAAAACAACCCCAGGAAAGAAGGGGTTGTTTAGAGAATCTAGAACAAATAAATCCCCAACAGAAGGGTAATAGGAAACAGGGGGTTTTTCAAAGCAGCTAGAACAAGCAAACCCCCAACAGAAGGGTAATACTAAACGGGGGTGGTTTGACGCAGCTATAACAAACAAACCCCAAACAGAATGGTAATCAGCTAAATGATGTTTTTTGATGCAGCTGTGACAAACAACCTTCAGAAAGATGGGTAATGATACATGGTGGGTTATTAGAAGTAGCTGGGAAAAAACCACCACATTTGAAGGGTAATGAGAAACAAGGATTTTCAGCTTCAGTTATTGAAAAACACCATGTTCAGAGGGTAATAAGAAAAAGGAATGGTGATTTCTATCAACTATTGTGAATAATGCGTCATTAAAGGAGTTGTTCCCATCAGATATTCCAGAAAATCCCCTATAAAAAGGATAATAATAAGAGCAGGGGAAAGCTTCAATGACAAAGTGTGAAGAAGAACAAATCAAAAATTAGGTTTTAGAACTGCTGAATATAGGTCGTTTGATAAGCTATACTATATAACCCTGTATGAGCTATTGCATACAAAAATTCCCTTCTTGTCAAAATTTTGAAGAACAGTTGTGAGATCAGTTACTATTTGGATTTTAATATCTGGAATTATCTTTTGAAATGAGATTTTTAAAATTTTTGTTTTTACTAGTAATATAAAACTCACACAGGTGTTTTTAATTGAAAATAATAATATAAGTATTTATATATAGCCCTTGGATTTCAAAATGGCCAATTTAAAAATGTATTATTTCTCTCTTTGATATTTAATCATACCTGTCTCAAGCTAACACCTTAAGCCTCAATAACCATTTTTTATAGTGTTATTGAATTACTAATATAACACTAACATTTGTAATTAATCATTACAAGCTTTATAGGTTAAAAAATTTAATAAAAAGGAGTAGAAATTGGCTTACTACATCACAATAACCCATGACAAAGTCCAAAATTTACTCAAAACTGAAGATTTTTCTATGTAGGGAATGCATGAAAAAAACACATCATTCACCTTCTGGTATCTCTTGTGGCCCAGTATTCAAAAAAATGATTATATAAAACATATTCACAAGATTTTAAATCAAATTTAGGATGAAACACAAACTATTGGCTTGAATTCAGATTCCAAAACCACCATCCAAAATTCTTCATGTGCTACTATTGTTATAGAATCTGGAAAGGTTTAACAGGAAAAGAAATTTGATGATTCAATAAATTATAACCCAATGTCAAATTTGGAAAATTTTGATTTCTCATTTTGGTCCTATCAGCATTTTGTACAAAATGAAAATGCTGGTATTACAGCAATGATCATCACTGCCATATTGGATAACTCTCATGATATTAGCTGCAAGGCATCCAGGTTTCTTCTCCCAGCTTTAAGAGTCTTAATAGATAAATCACACAAGAACCAAGAAAAAGAATTCAAGGAAAATTAAATGAAAATACCAAAGGATCCCAGTTCTGTCTATGAATGATTAAGATTGGATCCTACAGTTATGCCTTATGTTTCTTGTCCTGCATGCTGTTTTTGGTTTTCCAATGTGAAGTGGAAGGTAATTTCAATATCAAATGTCATAGGTACCTTGAGCCCCATCAAATTCAAGCTTCATGTAATGAATCACTTGGCAAAATTATTGATTTACCTCATCTACACCTCAAAAAAGCATTTCTCACCCAAAAAGCTATTCTACTATCGAAAATTCAAGTCTTGGCTGGGACATTTCCCTCAAAGACCAAAGATCCATGAATTGCTTTCCTTGCACATTGAATCTCAAAATAACTCTGAAGTAACAGACATTTGGCAAGGTGAAATTTGGAAGAACTTCAAAGGGAATCAATAATCTCCATTTCTTACAAAGGCTGGTCATCTCTCATTTTCACTATATGTCATTTTGTTTAATGCATTTGGAAATTCCATTCATACCTCAAGCACTGGAGCTATCATGCTGGCTTGTCTCAATCTTCCTGCTGAAGTATGTATGAAGCCAGAAAGCATTTATATTCTAGCCATTATGCTGGGACCAAAAGAGCCAAATGGTGAACAGCTTAATTACCTTCTGAGACCACTTGCTTAAGAGCTCAAAGAAATTTGGAAGGTAATTCACTTTTTTCCAACCAGCAAATCAAACTCAGATGAAACCATACAAGTAGCCATTTTGACTGTTATGGGTGATATTGTGGCTATTCAAAAGATAATTGGGTTCATTTCACACTCAGGTTCAAGATTATGTAGATTTTGTAAAATCCACAAAGATCATATTGAAGATATTCAAAAAGATATTTGGCCTAGCAGAAAGCTACATTCACATAAAAGATATGTTGATTGTTGGCTAAATTTCTCAACTGCCACTGAGAAATCTTTATTTTTCAAGGAAAAACGTGTATGCTATTCAATTCTTGAAGATATTCCTTACTAGGATGCAAGGCTGGCAAATAAGTCTCAGTTGGGTACCAAGTTTGACTGACCCACTGAATGTGTAAGTTGCACTCAAAGTTATGGGATTTTATTCAGTTATAGGTTAGACAAGTATGGAATTGAAAGAAAACAATAGAGTACAAGTGCAACTCATTTTATACTACTCAATATTATGTATCTACTTGAAAATTTCACAATTAAGGAGCCAGAATACTTACCAATGGCATATTGATAATTAGAACTCAACAAATAATTTTAAGACCTTTGAGTAAGCTAAAAGACAAACTCACAAAACCACAGATATTTAATTCAAACAAGCTTTTAATTGTAGGATGCCCAATCCAATCAAGGACTATATGAAAATAATATTTCAGACTACTTCCTGAGTCTCCAAAAGTGGCTCATTGAGGGCTTGGCATTTGGATGAGATAGCTATTCTCTTCTTAGTACAATCTAGCATTAAAAATTAAAGTTCATTTCTCATGAAACAAATTCATCCTAGAGGATGTATAAGCAAAAAATTGTACATACGTTTTTTATTTGTAGACAATGACAATTCCTCTTTGTCACTAGACACCTGTGACTCAGCATTGCAATGCTGACACTGCTCTTCAAACTTGCCCTCCTCTTCATTAAATTCACCCATTTGCTCCAAGAACTCTTTGACAATTAGTGACATGACATGACATGCACATCAGTGATATTGCTTGGATGCTGGCCATTTAATCCCCATTGTGGCATACTTTTTCATTAGGTAATTGATCATTGTGTTACTGTTAATTGCATTATTGGCTGTAATTGTAATCAAATTGTACAAAATGCCTTGTTGCTCAATTGCCCTCCAAAATCAATTGGCTAATACTTCACCTGTATGAGCACCCAAAACCTCCTATAAGTATGCCAAATTAGTTATGAAATTTTGGAATATTGTAATAAATTTCAATTACTTACCTCAAATGCCACTTTGGGTGAGATCCACTGAGTAACCAGAGCTATGTAGCTCTGGAAATGATCTTTGGTGCTCCATATGTTGGTTCCAATACTCATGTGAGTGTTCTCTGGTTGTTTAGAAATCAATTGGAATAGCTTCTTCTTCCATTAAGCATATAATGACTCAGCAGTACTTGCAAATATTTGTCGTGATGGCCATGGGAATGTAGGGGCAATTTCACCCAGTACGTGGCGCATTTGTGGTGATTTGAAAATACTAAAGCTTACCTGAATGGATACAAGTCCCTCTATAATCTTGTGTAGTAAGATGACATTGACCTCAGCTTGCTGTTGGGATTTCAAGCTGGGATCAATTGATCCTGGTGTTTGGTGTTCCCATGCTTTTAAAAGTTCTCAACAAATTCTATGATGCTTGTTAAGATTTGAAGAATTCTTTCCTAAGATGGTTAGTTCAATACTATAATGTAATTCATAAGTTGATATTGATGCTTGAGAGGTTTTTTTGCCAAGGATTCATATCAATTACACACAGTGCCAAAACTTGAAATGATATTGAAACATTAATCTTTCTGTATCCCATAAATCTTTAGGTGTTATCAACTATATCATGAAATGAAATTTACCATGAATGAAACACAAAACTTTTACTATAAAAATAATGAGGTAAACATACCTCAAAGTATTGATAAACAGAAGATCAGAATTTTGTTTGTTAGAATCATTAGTGGCAGCTGATTATTCTGCTTCAGTGTCTGATTCAATATAACTGAAATCAGAATCTTCATTATATGTATCCACACTTTGGTCTACATTTGCTTTTTCTATTCCAGGATTCTCATTAATTGAGCAATCAATTGAATAATTCATTGTTGGTAGTTTGAGTTGATTCATTAAATGTCTCAAGCTAAGCTCTTTAGCTTGGTTGTTTGAAGGTATATTAAGCTGAAAAAATGGAATAATAGAATGATTAACTATTTGAGATGACAATGTGATCCTTTGATCAGTTTTAATAAAAAATTAATTATTATTAGTACTTGATGAATGAGATACTTACTTATAAAGTAAAAACCCTATATCATATTTTGAGACTTAGCCACTGTACAGGATCAAACACATAAATCAATATCTTTCAGCCCCAAAGCTATATTCATGTATATACTTTTTATCCTATTTTTGTTGCATTTCATAAGCCGGCTGGTTTGGTGGATAATCCAATGTTGTTCTTTCTTGATTTGTTGAAACATTCACTGCAATTATTTTGAAATATTTAGTTCTAGGGGACAAGGAATGTTGCAGATAGTTTTCAATATTTGAATGGCAATAAGCCATAATTGAGGATTAATGACATTTTATTTCCGTAATGGTGATTTTTTGGGTGATAGCTTTTTGTTGCGCTGAAATAAGAGTGAGACTAATATACTGAAATATAACTATAATTTCAATTCTTTACAACTGGTGGGGTGGATAGAAAATTACGGTTGCAGTCCCACCAGTTTTATTTACAGGCAGTGGGATTTATTTGATGTTGCAATGGAATATTGCATAATCATTCCATGCATACTGATTGTACTTAGCGCCTTGCCAGCCTTGCTAGGATGCAACTGAAATGGTATCTTTGTATATCATGCATATCTTATTATTAGGTGTAGTAAAGGATCACACATTTTGTAAGCTATTTATTCCAGAGTCAACATGGAAAAATGAAAGAAATAATTCAGAAGAATTGGAAATGTTTAAGCATGATTCCACAAATAGTGATGACATTGAAGTGATCATTTCAACAAAAGAATTGAGAGTATTAGAAAATGATGCACAAGCCCCAAGGAATCTCAGAAAGAAAGATAAAGAGTGGTGATAATATTAGTTTGTGCTCCCTGACAGAGCCTTACCAAGATAATCCAGAATTTTTTGAGCTCCAAAATGAATGTGGAAGAATTGAATTCATCATTTTATTCACATGGAGTTTTTAACCATGAAAACATCAAAGAGTTACACATAATAGTAAAACAAACAACTATTGGTTCTTTCTGGAAAAGGGTTCCAAAGAATGTTGGCTCAGCTAAACATGGAAGTCTCAAGGCAGCTGAATGGGAGCTACTATAAAAGGTTTACTTACCTTTGTTCTTTTCAGCTTCTCAGATTGATGGGAGACAAATTTCTTTGGGAATGATGAATAATACATCCTTACTTATCAGCTGTTTAGATATTGCAATGTCTGGGAATGCAACACAGAAGAAGGTTGGTGATTGGAAGATACTTTAGTCCAATTTTCAAAATTCCTGTCAAACGCTTTTCCTTCATCATAGAAGCAAACCCAATTATATTCCTGAATTAATGCTCCAATGGGGTCCATGTGCGGGAACAGGTACTTACGCCTTTGAGCACAGGAATGGTAACTTGAGTAAGCTTTGATGCAACAATAAAATATGTGGGTCTTTTCTGAAAATACCATTCAAATGGTCAAATCCTATCAATAAATAATAATGAATCATAATTTCCAGAAAAAATATCTTTAACAATGTTAAAAAAGACTTTCCAGAAGTCAAACCTTGCCTATCTTTTGCATTCACCAAATTCAACACCAATTATATCACAAATAAACAGTGTCTTCAAATTGAAAAATGAAACAAAGAATGGCTCAATGATTATAGGTATCATATCCACTCAAAAACTACATTTATTGTTACAATTAACATTTGGTTAGTGAGAATGATAAAGTTCTTTCCCCTTACTACAAATCCCACTTGAGCTTTAATTTTAATGGGAACAATGTCTCCACTCAGATGAAGAATAGTGGAAACAGCAAAATAGCATATAACATTAATGGAATAGTAAATTTTGGAATAATATAGACAATTTATTTCCTGGTTGATCCATACATGACCCAGGAGACATATTTAATTAGAGTTTTTCCAATTCAAATAGAAACTGATTTTATTCTTAATTGCCCATATCTTAATATATAAAGGGGTTTGAAATCAAAGAATTTAATAATTACTCAATTGGATGACTTTCAATCATATTTTGGTCTTTTCAAGCTTCAAAAATATCTCTACATTGTTCAATTGAATTCATTATTGAATTATTTATCATTTTAGGATATACCATAATCTAGCTTCAATTATGAACTAGGTATAGAAATATATGTACTGAATTAAGATGGCTCAAAGAAGAGCTTATGGCTTCATGAGGGATTTTGTATTACAAATAGAAAAGCCCCCTTAAATTATCTGTTTGATAGCTCTTAGTATCTTTAATGTATTGTAAATTAGAGGAGCTAAAGTGCAGGATTTTATTGGCTCATTGCAAATGAAAACTTGGATCTTGCATGATTCCTCAATCAGTTAAATTTAACTCCATGAACCATGCAATGAGCCACCTTTTTTGGTAGCTCATGGGATGGTTCATGAGCTGGCTCATCAATAATTGTAGGAAATTTCCCAAAAACCAGTTCAAAAAGCCCATGAGTGATATAGATTCTGAACTTCTCATCACAATGTTTTCTGGAGCATGGGCTTGTGGGTTGATAAAAAATTAAGCTGTGAAGCATTTATAAAAATGGTTAAAATTAACTGGCATGAGCCAGCCAATGAACAAGCTCATGGGGTGGGTGTTTGGGCCTTAAAATCTGCTCACGTTTCCTTAAAAGCTTAATCATTAAGCCTGGCCTTGAGCTCACCTATTGCAAATACTGTAATATATTCTCTATCCTCTCTCAGGTACCTACGGGTCTTTTATCCTTAGGGTGCTATGGTATTTGTAATTGTAACTTGGACACATGTCTGTAAATGGTTTTAGAATTTCTATGATATAAAAGTTCACAAATGTCTCATACTGAGGCTCCATGATAACATGGATTTGTGGAAGTTGTTCCACCAAAATGTAATTATACAATCTCTATCAAGCTTCCCTGTGACTTCTTAACAGCCACTGTTAGAAGACTTAAGGACAAGGAAGGATACTATGGAAGATATTATGTGGTTCATAATCATTTTCAATGCCAATTATGCTTATATTTTGCCATCATCTCACTCTCCAAGCTTCAATTAGTGTTTGTAATCCTCAATTATTACAAAAAACTAATAGTATGCTTTTCAATTTCAAAATTCTTTTTGGTCATATTGAAGCCATATTTCAAGAACATAATGGTTACAAATAGGCCCCTAAGCTAGTACCAATATGTCACATTTTAGTGTTATTGGAGAAATATGTTATCACTGGTCAGCCAGTTATATGAAAAATTCCCTGGTGCAAACATCCCTTAGTATGTTTTAGATAATTAACCTTGATCATTCATTATGAAGTATTTGTTTAAGCTTTCTTTTCTCTAGAAACAACAACAACAACAAGCTCTTACACCTCTTCAATCCCATACTAATTCTACTTTTATTGAATCACTTACTCCTCAAAAACAAGCTAGGAAAGTTTCTCAATATAATAATGGTCAATTACCTTTTATTATCCCAATCTCACATACTTATCAAGCTCCAAATTCCACAGATTGTATTGCTAATTGTTTTCAAAATCAACACACTCAACAACAATATCATATTTGAGCTGGATGTCTGCAGCAAAATACTGGAGTGGCTTCTCAACATCTTTTTCCATCTTCAGCTATTCAAACCTTACCTGGTTCTACTTATTGTACCTCATCTCCCAATGTAAGTCAAGCTGGTCCTTCAAATAATCCCCTTTATCAACCATCTCAACCTTTCAATATCACAACATTTTTATCACATTTAACTTTTGAAAAATTCATAATCACACTCAGAGATACCTTTTCTTGTAGAAATCTGACTTGTCCTGGTACTCCTACATTTAGAGGTAAAGAACTTGACTTAGACAAACTATTTACCACTTGTTAAACTGCTAGTCGATTTGATTGGGTATTTATTTTCCTACTTTCTATCTTATTGATTTTCAATTTTTAACATTGTCCAAATCTCTCTCTCTCAGGTTACTGCTTCTGAACTTTGGACTCATATTGCCATGAAGTCAGATATAGGCTTAAATCAAATTGAAAAAACCTTTTTGATTGGCTGCGCATGAATTGAGTGAAATTTATCATATGCTATGCTTGTATTTTGAGACCCTTTTTACTGCAGCAAAACAAAAACAACATCCAGAAAATATGAATTTACAAGATGAAAGAGCTCTAGCTATTTCTTGTTAAATTGGTCAGTCTTCATCTCAAGCTCAAGCTCCTCAAACTCATCCTACACCTCAAAAAATATTTATAATGACCTTCTTAATTGTCAACATTCAACACCTCAACTTTAACAACATCATCTTAATCAGCACTCTCAATTTAAGCAACTGGACATCACTAGCTTTTCTTGCAATTTATAATACCACCAATCAAATTTAAATTTCTCATCTTGCCCCAGAACAATTTAAAAAACATTTCACCAAGGCAGCACTGGTCATGTATATTTGAATAAACTCAAGAAATTTCTAGCTGACCCAAACAAAATCCCTTCTAAGTCAGCCCAGAGACAAAAACAGGCTTTGGAACGTTGTCATTCCTTTTAGATGACTCTAGCTCTTCATTTAATTTGAGTGATGATGCGCAAGAAAAAGAAAGTATTCCACAAACAACAAATGCTGCCCAGAAGATGAATTCTTTGAGGTTTATGAGCTTCTACAGGGGGAGCAGGTGAGGAGTTTGTCAAAGATGAATCATGATCTCTATTTCTTTGCTATAGTCTCTCAGTTTTAGACATAATAACTTTCAACTTCAATTCACCAGGGCAAATGTCGCATCAATTGCCAGTGATTGACTTCACGTCGCACCATGGTCAGTATAAAATCTTGCTTTAGTTGCGTTAGTGTCACTGGATTCAGTGGGTCACATCACGTCTGTGTCAAATGTGGCACATGAGAATGTCACTCAAAGCCCAAACCAATTCAGCACTATTTGAAAGGTTTGGGTAATTACACCTCATGGTGGAAGGCAGCAGTTTGGCATGAGAAGACTTCCGCCATGTGTACTATCATGCATGAATTGGCTTCCTCATCCCCGCCTAATCCTCTCTGACCCTTAGCATGCTTACAAGCCCCCACTGCCCTCTAGATGTGACTCCAACACTGCCCTCTAGATGTGACTCCAACACTGCCCCCCCATCTCCACCCACTCCTGCGGGCCCTCAAGATATACCTCCTATGCCACCCTCAACCCTCTTTACGCCTTCTCCCACCCGCCTACCATGCTTACACTGGCGTGGTGCCCTCCCAAAATACCTCCAACACTGCCCTCAACCCTCCTACCTGCCCCATCCTTATGCCCTTGCAGTGTCCTTGAAACATGCCTCCAACGCTACTCCCACACCAGCCTAACCCTTCAAATCCTGCAATGCTCTCAAGATGAGACTAAAATGCCCCCATCTCTGCTCTCACCACTCCTTACACTTCCACACCCCTGCCGCTCCCGCGGAGCCCTCAAGATATGCCCCCGACGCTGCTCTTAACCCCCCTTACCCCTAATCCTCTCTCCGCCACTTACCATCCTCACACTCAGGTATTAGATCCATAGGGTATGGTGACTTGTTGGAATACATGATGAATGCAATCACAGAAACATACTGAGTGGCCTTCTCTTCCAAAAGGTTCTCAGGGGAAATTGGTGGGGATATTCCCAAAGTTGTGGTTAGGGTTTAAGTAATGAGACTCACAAATTGAAGTCTAATAAGTAAACTATTTAAGACCAGAATTCTGTGTTGTGTTTCCCTGACAAAAAATTTTTATTTCATATCATTCAAATGGAACACTTTGCTTAGTCCTTACCTTATGAGCATTGAATAGCTCAAAAGCTGACTTTAGTAGGTTTCTCACTAGTAAACTTTATTCAATTTCTCCCAGGGAAGTTATTTCATTTGAATGAGATGAAATAATTTGTAACACATCACATCCTTGAATTTCCCAACAAATCATATTTTGCAAATCCATGAAAAGTTCCATAGATATTGATGGAAGGTTACAAGGCTGTTGATGGGCAGGTTTCTTTTGGTCAGCTTGTGGTTCTGAAATGTATTTTTTCTAGAAAATTCATTAACTATTGAACTGATTTAAATTGATATTTAACTTCTTTCAAACTTTCCAAAATTCTCCAATATTGATATTACCTAAAAAGAATCAGTGATCTTGAACTTATTTTACTTCCACCACTTTCAGGACTCCCGCCTTTTTTCTTCAATTTTGATCTTTTCATTCTAAAATTTTCAATCAAGTTATCAATCAACTCGTCACCATCTATTTACTTAATAAACTACCTCTGCTACACCCCAAACCCCAGGAAATTCAACTGAATTCCATGAACAAGGAACTTCAGCCCCATAGAGTGGAAGTTAAATCTCTGATATGGTCAGTAGTCATGAATTAGTCATTAAATTAGAGAGCCAGTCACATGATAATAATCAAGATCCACCAGTTCTTTCAGAATGTGAGTATGCAACCATCTTGAATATTTGGAATTCCTTAAAACCTGATATTGTGTCATAGCATTTATTTCAGCTCAGCCTCCAAGCTCTCAAAAACCTAATTTTAAAAGCTATCAGAAGGAAAAGACTGTGGAACCTTGTTCACCAACAGAGGATGCTGGGCAAGATGACATAATATTGAGTGGCGAGGTTGAAATTATATCCAAGGAACAATTTGTCTCAAACATTGCTCAAACAATCCCAAGGATGGAAAAATTCAAAATGATAGTAAAATTCCTGATTATGTATGTCAAAAGATTGCTGAAGAAATGAGCCTCCTTAAAATGGATTTGAACCGTAAGTCTATTACTATTTCAATACAAAAATGTTAAAAATGGCTGCTTACAATATATTGATAGGTGTGGCAGTGGGAGAATCTCTACCTGAAGGATCTCAAGTGGTAATTGGAGTTCCAGGCAAAGGATTAGGAAAAAGACCAAATATACATGCCACAAAACAAACCAACAAAAAACGCCATATCTTTGAAGCCGCAAAAGATTCCTGGGATCAAGGTGATGAAATGATCAATGAACCTCTGCATACTGAAAGCCCCCCATACTCAATGAAGCAATCCATGATGAAACCCCTCTTGCCTCTCCTAAAAATATTCAAGCCTTTCAAGAAAGGGAAACAATTAAACATGATACAATGGGTCAAGATATGACTGATATAATGCCTGACCCTGAGCTCAAAGTGTCATCCTCCCCTAATATTCAAGGAATATTTTTATCCTTCATTGGAGAGTTTGGAGACATTCTGACTTATCATTCCAATATTACTCAAGAATCATGGAAAAGGGGACTTGATAATATCAATAGTATTTACAAAAATCGATGGGACAATTTACAAATGATGCTCATACATTTCTGCCTGTTGGTATTAAGGTGAGATCAGTAACGGAGAGCTTAAAATGTTGGCCTGGCTTGAGGAGCTTCAGATGGCAGGTGAGTTTTATCTTTGTGCATGATACACAATTATTGGCTGTTGACTTGTGATATAAATTGCAATATATAGGGTTAGGTTTTTTTTAAGCCAACAGAAACAGAAGCATTTTTCAATAATAGCATTTGGAATCAGCAAAACCTCCAGATAATCTTCCAAAATCTGAACACTCCTTCTCCAAAATGGTTCAGAGCCTTCTTTACCCTGCCAATCAAATTAAACATTTTTGGGCACATGTTATTTTCAAATCAATTAGTTTAGTCTCATACAATGTGATTGTACCCAAACCATATGTGGCACCAACATCAAATTTGACCAATCCTCTTGGACTTGAATAGGGAGGAGTTGGATACCTTGCCTCCTGCTTGAGTAAATTGAAGCAACATGCTACACAACTTAGCATTGAAGGTGGTGGGGCTGACAATGAGATATTAAAAAGATGCACAAGAACCTGGAGGATCTAATGGATAAATTTATCCATTTGATGATTGCATACAACATGGTATGTGCACATACAAAGGTCAAAGTCTATGTCATGAAAGGCAAACTCATGAGCTCAAAGAAAATGAGGCCATCAAAGATCTTTTGACATGTCATAAGAATCTTGGAACAAATCAAATTTGCTATGGTATATTAGCCGCATTCTGTGCGGTGGGGGTTTGTGGTTTGATGGTATGCTCAGATGACTGGAGAACAAGCTTGGTGAAAGGGTCTTTATCACTCATTGAAATTTTCAAAAGACTTTCAGAGGGTAAAAATCTAGTAGAGCCGGTGTGGCTACATACTAATAAGTATATATGTAACTTACTGAATAAGAGTTTCTTCTCATCAGAGTTTTCTAACCCCACTTTAACTCTTAGATTTGAATTTGCACGATGCTTGGTATAAGACTTTGGTGATGCCTTGGTGGAGAAGTGCAGTCTTGGTTCAAGTGATGAGGTCACATTGACTGTACCCAGGTCAGCTAAGCTTACAACCAGGATTGAGCCATTTTAGATTAGATTTGTACAGATAGATTGTAATTTAATTTTAGAAAGTTATTTATGAATTTAATAATTGTGACTATCAATCCTACTACTTCCCAGATGCCTCAGTATGAATACCAATAATAACTATCCTTGTATGGAGGCATGCCTCTGTACACCATTGAGAATACTCCAACAAGATGCAAACTGAGTTAGGCAGTTGTGCCCGCAGTTAGCACATGCAGGGGCATTGCGGGAAGTGGTAAAACCAAATAATAGGCCAAATGGCACTGGTTATTTTATAGAGGACTAAGATGATTAGGGATCCACAGCGGAGTGAATATTGCATTTGTGCATTATTGCAATAGTCCACATGGCTGAATTTGAACATCATTGAATTGGAATATGAATATATCAAATTGAATAATGCAGTATCCACTGAATTTTTCAGGTTCAGGTACTTGAGATTGCCAATTCGCAAAAGTCAGATGTAATCTTTCATTTTTAGCGGCAATTAAAAAAAATTCGTTGACCAAAATCAAATTTAGGTGAAATTAATAATTCAAACAATGCTCACTAATCCTTTGGCTTCATTTCATTTTCCTGTGAAAGCATGACATTCACAAAAAAGGGAACTTGCGGCAAAGGGTCAGGGTGAGGAAGGAAAGTGTGAGTTGCTCACTTATTCTCAGCATATATATATAGATATATATGGGTCAGCATTCATGTGGCACCCTCATTGGGCCCCATGGAAAAACTTTAGCCTTAGTCAGTTTAGATCAAGCCAATGCCATGTGGGCTCAAACAGGGAATTCAAGGATGTTTGCAGAATAAGGCTCATTGAACACCTTTCTGGTTTCAAAAGGCCTTAGCTTCAAATGGGAGCAAGCAGTGTCTGATATCCTGTCTGCTTTGACACAAAGTTATCCATCAATCACTTGGGCATAGTGGGACATCCCGCAAGACAAATGAGGCCAAAACCACCCAAAAGAATAAGTTTTTTCTTCCACTCGACCAACAGCTCAAATATGCCCCCAAGTGAAATTCTGAGGGTTGTGGATGTCAATCAGATCAAACGCATTAAATTTGGCTGCATGGCAATTTTCTCTTCAACCAGATTACTCATTGCCCTTGTTGAATTCCGACCATTCACAACAATGAATGAAGTTGAGGTTAATCAATGGGATGAATTATCACAATTCTTATTTTGCAAACAAAAATTCACCAACCCAATTGCAAAAAATGTGGCATTACTGGAGGGATTTATGTTTGCGATTGGGTGGCGCAAATGCAGCACAAAGAACAAACAATTTGGTCTTTATGGAAGTCTCAGGAAAATTGAAAATGCAAAAGATGAATGGTGGAACCAAGGTGCAAACCTTAGCTTGGTGGGTTGCATTCTAGGACAATCCTTCCAATATGTTGGGGATAAATTATTTCAAAAGATTCAAACTTGCTACAAGTCATTGGGGGTTCCTTCCTTTGATCCAGTCAATTATGAAGCCAATATTTCTGCAAATGAGGGGGAATTCAAGTTTGCTTCTGAACTCACTTTCACCATGAACGGATTCAAAAACTCACCTCATCTTGATAAGGATTCATCATTGTATGCTTTGGGATGGTGGTTTCAAGCTGATAAGCGGACCGGCCAATTTCAAAAAGATGTAACAAAGCAGTGTACAGGGGGAAGATTCATTTTCCCAAATGAGCATTTCTGGATTGATATATCCAAATGTCATGGGCTCATTCAGGTAGTGTGGGAAAATAGTAAATTTGTGCATCTTACTGATGAAGCACAGGACAACAAAAGCACAACACTAGTGGGTATGTCCGCACAATGCTCAAGGAGGTAAGCAAAAACAATGTGGCGGAAAAGCCACGGCTATCATGAGATTGGTGAGGGAGCAGGCTATCACATCAGGGATGGTAATGCACAGCATGGTATACACCTGGTTTTGATGGGTTGGAATTGCGGTTATATGGTGGCTCACATGAAAATCCTTACGCTTGTACAGGTTCCCAAAAATTTGAACAATTCCTTACGCCGGTGCAGGAACCAAATGCTTCACACACAAATCCTTACGCTTGTACAGGTTCCCAACAGTTCAAACAATTCCTTACACCGGTGCAGGCTTTTGATGCTTCAAATGCAAATCCTTACCCTTGTAAAGGTTCCCAACAATTTGGACAATCTCTTATGCCCATTGAGGCTTTCAATGCTTCACATGCAAATCCTTACGCCTGTACAGGTTCATGATGATTCAGACAATTCCTTGAGCCAGGACAGCCTCCCTACAATTCAAAAAATTCTGTACACAACTAAGATTAATAGTGTGTGATCATAGGAAAGGCCATGACTCATGAAGCTCTGGTGGATTGCTCACATGCAGGCAACCCCCACATTTTTACAATTAAGATCTGATATGGTTTAGAACCATGGAAGTAGAAAATATAGGAGGCAGTAATGGTGACTGACTATGTGCACAGTGGGTGAAATCCACAAATGCCCCATGCACATTAGGACGTGGCAAGCATACCAGTCTTATGGCCAGGGGACAGTATTTGAACAAAGGGTAGTGCACCTGTATCACAAGTGAATACAGCATGAGCTTGGGTTGACCTATTGCTCAGATCTGCTTTAGGGTCATAATTGAAATGCTCAGTGGCTGAACATTTGAATTGCACAGCTGTTGAGCTATTGATATAACAATATCAAATGCACCATGCTGAGCGATTGCTAGGTCATTTTTGTAAGCATGCAATCTGAGAATTTGTCACAGCATTGTATGACATTTCAGCCAGGCGCAGCCTATCACACGCTTTAGTGAAGTGCTCAGAAGTGGGCCTTCCAATGAACTAATGCAAAAAGTCTCCACACCATGGGTTTACCAAAAACTTCCACACTGAGCTTTTGACCATGACATGCTCAGCTTGCATGTGCAAATTGGGTGAATCACAATGCTGAGCATTGGGCACATGAGCTACGTGTATGCAAACAATGGGAAGGTGGATACCCATTTGCTATATGCATGCAGGCTGAAGTAGTATTACACCATTGTAATCTGTACAGCCAACATTGTATTACATACACCTTTGTACATGTAAGCTGCGGGGCAGAGAAAAATTTGTAAAAGAATGTACCAGGTAATCACACCAAGCCATCAAGTCAAATTTCTCAAATGCATCCCTTTGATGCACCTTGTTAGAGAGCTGTGCCTAACTACTGCACAGATGCTGTTGTATTCCCAGTTAATGTAAGGGGTGCATATTGGGATGACTAATGACTTGGGTCATACACAAAAGGTGGATTCACTCCGGTGCCGAGATCTGGGCAAACTATGACTGGCCCCGCTTGTTTTTGTGCCCACACATTGCTGGGCTGCCACACGCTTTCATATGCAGGCAATTTTCACACACTTTGCAGGCCTTTTACTGCCCGCCTTCTGACCAGCTATTTGCATGTGGGTGGCCCGCTTAGCTGCAGACATTCACCCTCTGGCGCAAGGAAACCTGAGCCCAATCAGTGTGGATTTGCTTAAGCCTCATACGTTTTCCCATAACCCCCACATATGATCTCTGAGGCTGGTTATAATCGTGGGGGATCCACCACTGCGGGTAATACACTGGAGATTCTCACACGCTGTGGTATTCCATACCAATTTATTAAAAATAGAAATTGTGGAATAGCTCCGCAAATGGAAATAAAATTGCGGGAATGGCTCCACAAATGAAAATAAAACTGCGGGAATGGCTCCACAAATGAAAATGAAATTGTGGGAATGGCTCTGCAAATGGAAATAAAATTTCAGGAATGGCTCCACAAATGAAAATAAAATTGCAGGAATGGCTCTGAAAATGAAAATAAAATCGCAGGAATGGCTCCACAAATGGAAATAGGAATTAGGGAATAACTCCAGAGGTGGAAATAAAATTTCAGAACTCTGGAACTAGGTAAATCAAACTGTAAAGAAGTCCTAGGGCATAATCAAGAAGATTAGAGTTTCAACCAGGAGAAGTTCAATTACAATTGAAAATACCAATTTCCCCACCCTTTTTCAAATATAATGGCAGTGTACTCAATAGAAAACCCTTTATTTTCCCTAATTTCCCCACTTCCAAGAAAAACCTCACCAGCTAAATTATCTCAAAGACATCACATAATTTTGATAAGAAACAGAAACACCAGCATAATTTTCTCATATGTATCATATGACTAGAAGAAAGCTCACTTGTCAGGGGCTGTACTTTCTCCACTTTCTTGGCAAAAGGAAAATCTCACCAGCCAAATTATCTCAATTACATCACATGATTTTGATAAGAATAAGTACCACCAGCATAATTCTCTCAGAACATACGTAACTAATAGAAGCGAAAAATACTTTTCCCACCTTCAAGAAAACATCACTAGACATATCAGCTCAATGACCTCACATGACTTGAAAAAAAAGAAAATCTCATAAGCCAAATTATTTCAATTACATCACATGATTTTGATAAGAAAAAGAACCACCAGCATAATTCTCTCATCAAACACATTGCTACATCAAAATTACACGTCTCACCAGCTAAAACCTCTCACCTATAATTTTTCTAAGTAACCTGTTTTGAGAAGCTCTATGAAGGCCCAAAAGCTATAAATAGAGGTCTTCTCTCCCTCATTTTTCACATCAAAAAAGGGAACAAGTTCCCACTATCCAAGATCACCACCATTCCCTGAACCAGCAGGATATCTAGAATAATACTAGTGTTTTAGTAGTGAAAAGCTCAGTAGCTTAGTATTAGTGAAGATTAGTAGTATAACAGTAGTAAAAATCTCAGTAGCTTAGTATTAGGGCAGAATAGTAGTATAGCAGTTGTAGAAAGATCAGTAGCCTTGCTCAGTAAGCTTAGTATTAGTGAAGATCAGTAGTATAACCATACCAAAGAGCTCAGTAGCTTATTATTGTTAAAGAAATAGTAGTATAACCATAGTTAAAGCTTAGTAGCCTTGCTCAAAAGCTTAGTGTTATTAACAAAATAGGAGTAGTGATATAAACTCAGTATTAAAAAAAAGTTCTAAAAGAATCAAATCCAGTAGTCTTATTATTAGTACTCATATAAAAATAAATCATTAATATCAACATAAAACCATAAAAAATATATATATTCTTATTAAAAAAAATTCTTATTAGTTTCATTAAAATAACAGAGAACCAAAACATATATATATATATATCTATTATCATCATTTTTATTAAAATAAAATAAAAAAATCTTATTGTTTAGTTTATCAGAAATTTTAGATCAGAGTTTTTGCTGTAGTGCTCTTGATAGGTCTGATTTAGAGACTGCTGATAAGTCTTTTATATCTGTTGAAGCCACAGATCTTATTTTATTTTGTGATTCTCTGTAGGCTGATTATTCAGTATTGTTTAGAGGGGCAGCTAATACACCTTAGCACCCATGGTTATTGGACAATTCTGAAATTCAAAACAGACTTACCAATAATTTCCCCCTCAAGGTACTGCCTTATTTCATCCCACACCAAAGGGAATTCCCACATCTAGTGTCCCAACAGTGGCCAACAGCTTCAACCATCAATAATCCATCAATTCTCAAAGAATAAACATTCAAATTTAGTCTATAAATAAAAGCCTTTTATCCATAAAAATTTCAAGTGCCTATCAAGTCAATCTGGAATCAGAAAAACCACAAAATTGTAAATCATTGTCACCATCAAGTTCTTCAACAAAATCCTTTCACTATTATTATCCAAAAAGAGGAGAAACACCTATAGAGTATAGTATACCAGTTGGTACACCCAGAACCAAGAAGAAAGATTAAAAGATAGTTGCAGATCATTCTCAAAAATTACTCAAGGAACTATTTGAAGTTAAAAAGAAAAGTAAACAAAGAATATATTAATATGGATTCAGAATAATCATCAAAGATACCACACAATCCCAATGAATCAAAAGAAGAAATTATAAATGAAGAGACCATGCAAGGACAAGAAAATATTTCTGATGTAGAAAGACTTCATCAATGAATGCTGGAAATGCAACAAGAACTAATTGGACTCCATAAAAAGAGAAGGGAAAATGAAAGACTCAAGTTTTACCGCAGAAAAAAGCCCACTAGAAGAAACTACAAGCATGCCAAGAAGGGTCACCATCACCATTTTCAAGGCCCATGGCCTCATCAACTCCATTCACTTCACAGAGACCAAATACTCTACCAAAGTGGGTTAATATTCATGCACAGGCTTCAAGCCCATTGCAACAAGAAATCCCACAAAACAATACACCCATTGTCAAGATCCGACCAAAGGATTATGATTTATGGTTTGATCAAAAGGAAATGGAAAGATTTATTAAAAGAGTGGAAAATATAGCAGAAATTGAAGGAGCAAGTGGAAGGGATATAGAAAGACAGATATCCTTTTGGACTAAACATCAAGAAATTAGCTACCATATTGAAGGAATTCCTGGATATGAAACTGGCAATTGGGAGCAATTAAAATTGGATATGAAGAGGAGATGGGTAACAGTGTCACCTGAAAAAAGATACAAGCTGTCCTCAATTACTTAATTATTTACAAAGATTCAACAAGAAGGAGGAATTAGAAATATGACCCAATATAAAAAGTTCATTGGTGAATATGAATCCATTATTAATTATCTCAAAAGGTATCAATATATACAAGGAGATATCAATCACAATCAAGAAATTTTGGCAATTATTTCCTTAAGTGTTCAAGAATCTATTTACAAAGAAATGATTAAATATAAGGCCATGGTGCAAGCTTTGGATGGTGGCTATATCATTCCAAGATTGGAAATCTTAAAGTTGTATATTGAACAAGATCTAGAAGCCAAAGTCTTAATTCAACAGAAGGAATTTTCACAGCCAATGTCACAAGAGAAGAAAGATAGGTTTGAAAAGGAAAGCTGGGAAGAAGTCTTAAAGCAAATGAAAGATCTTACCAAAACAAGTAAAAATCCTCATCCACAAGGAAATCAACCAAAGGATACTGGGAATGAATCAGTTAAGGAAGTATTGAATCAGCTCAAACACCTTTCCGAAGTAGTTGAATCTCCCAAGAAGCCTCAACCAAGCAATAATCAAGATCAGAGAGCTATACAAAACTCACAGCCATTCAGGCCAAGATATCCTTCACCACCCATATCTTCTGGTTATCAACCATATGTTCCAGCTCAAATGGCTCCAAGACAGCCATTGAAGTGATATTACTGCCTAGAAGAAGGACATTCTGCAATAAGATGTAATCATCTCACAGAAGACTTGCAGAAAAGAATTGTCTTGAAGCGTGGAGGGACATATCTTTTTCCAAATTTTCAAAGAGTACCCACAGAAGGCCCTAAATCTGCAAAAAGAATTAGTTAAACATTTTGCCAAAAAGCAGGAGGATTTCACAAAGAAAATGATGGAACAATCAAATCCACCCCCAAAGAAGCAAGAAATAACAGTAATTGAGGAAAGAAAAGGTGAGAAGGCAACCAATATAGCTCAAATAGAAGAATGGGGAAACTGGAAACCTCCTCAAATATCACAAGCAAATGAAAATCTTCAAATAAATGCTGGACTTATGCAGACAAGGCAAAGAGCTTCAAGACAGGAAAGTAAAAGCCAAACGCAGAAAGAGGATAAAAATGAAACACACAAACCCTCTAAAAAGGAGATACCAGGAGCCTATCATGAGGAAGATGAGGTGGAAAAAGAAATAAGAGTTCTAATTCCAACAAAATACAAGAAAACACAAGAAGGAAAGGAAGTAAATAATGATGATATTGAAATCATTTCCAGGGACAAGAATAAGGAGGGACTAAGACAAGAGTCACAAAAGATGGAATTAAAAGACAAGGTAAAATCTACAGCCAATAACCCAAAGCTAATAATTGAAAATTTGATGGAAAAAATACTTGAACAAAAGATAAATCTGACTCTTGAAGAAATATTATCAATTTAAACAACCTTTATTGATAAATTACAAAATTTAACTACCCAGGAAAAGGAGGTGATAAAATCAGTCAATACATCAAATATTCAAGAAAGACTACTTTAATTAAAGCTAGGGGACTATGATATGCCAAGATTACATTATGCAAGCCCACTTGGATTTATGGAAGTATTTATGGGAAGAGAAGAATATCCTACAATGGGTTTGGTGGATACTGCATCATAAATTAACATAATACCAGAGGAAATTGCAATTAAAGCCTCACTTACAAGTAGGAAGCTCAATATGAATCTCAGAGGAATTGGTGGACATATAACATCTTTGGTTATACTCTCAGAATTTACACCAATTACTATGATAACAGGGGAAGAAAAAGAAATTCATTTATTCATACCAAAAGGAGCTGTACACACCATACTTGGAAAACCATTTTTAGCAGATAATAATGTTAAATTGGAATTTTCACACAAGCAAGAGGAAATATTTAGTTATCCAGAGCAAGATGGACGTCAATTATGTTTACCAATATGTAACCCTCAAGCCATGGGTTGGCAAATTTCTCCACCAAGATGTATGGAGCTTTGGGTGTCTTCAGAGATTTGAAATCTTCAACAAGAGTGAAGACAATACTTCTTGGACCAAACAAAATACCCTTCTCAGCTATTTTTGATTCAAAAAATGACTTGAATGTTATAACTCAGGAAATAGCCCTAAAAGCAGAATTAAACATCAGCCCTTACACATCAAAATGAACAGATAGCTCTTTGAAGCCAATTGGTCAAATTAAAAATCTTGAAGTCACTTTTGAAAGTGAAGAGAAAACCTACCTGGACTTCTTAGTATTTGAAAATTTCAACCAGATAATAGATAAAGAAAATACTAGAATATTATCTTTATCTAAAGAAAGTATTCTCCCTCCAACTGATAGAAAATCTAAATGAAAGGAGACAGAAGATAAACTGGAGGTAGAAGATAGTGAAGCAATAGAAAAAATCAAAGAGGAATTAAAGAAGATGAGAAGAAATTTGGACATAGCCATAGAAGACCCAGAGAAATGGCTAGCACTTGAGCTGAGTGGTATGAATAAAGAAGATAAAGTAGAAAGCCCACAGAAGAAATTTAAAATGGATCTGAAGCTACCTGAAGCAAATTCCTCAAGAATTTCAGAAGACTATTTCAATTTATTTCAGGAAGAAACTGGGTACATTAGTGATACTGAAAAATATTTACTAAGTAAAGAACCAAAAAATAGCATAATCAAGGCATTGGCAAAAAGAAAATTTGAAGAATTGGGAAAGAAAAGTTCCATAATTACTAAAGACAAAATGGATCAAGTTTGGGAAAGTTATATTAAAAAAGGGATTAAACAAAGAATGGAAATAGTTCTAGAAGGAAAATTGGTATAATCAGAAGATGAATTGAAGTTATGTCAGAAAAATAATGGAAATTGGGAAGATAAATATAAGCAAAGCAGAAAATTTGAAGACCTAGAAGAAGGAGAGTTATCAGAAAATACACAAAGGCTGGCTGGACTTAGCATTATAGAATAATTTAATAATGCCTATGATCAAATATTCTGCTTTTCAAGCTCAACTGATTTATTTAATCAAAAGAAAGGAATTACATCTGAATTACCAAATGACTCCCAGAATCAAAATGGAATACAGGAAGACATACCAGAATATGAAGGACTGGAAGATTATGTAATACTTCCAATGATAACATTTCAAGAACTGCATGATTATGAGCTAAATTCACCAATAACTCAAAGCAAATATCTTTCAGAACTACCTGGATCCAATCTTACAAATGTTGATTTTTTGGAATTACTAACCACTATTGGAATAAAGGGAAATTCACAGAATCCTTACTGGAAGAAGCCTTATGGATATTATCAAATGACAATAGAAGGACTGTATCACAAAGTGTTATGGGCTCAAGAAGACTTTAATCTAGATGGTTTGGGACTCTTGGGAGGAACTCTTTGCTGGTGTGATTTTGGGTACATTTTTAATCATGAATTCAAAGGTTTTGTTTAAGAATGGAAAGGAAATACACAAAGAAAGCAATGCAACAAGATATTTGGAGAAATATTGAAGGACATATGTCTTTCAGTAATTCACAAGGGAAGGTTGAATATTTCTCAATAATAACTGAAGTAATCCAATTTCAATCACCAATTAAAAAAACCCATAAAAAATAGCAAAATAATAAAAGCGAATTATTTTCATATCTGTATTAGTATCAGGGCAGTGACCTCCTGCCTTATCAAAGAGGAATTTCAAATCATTCAAACTACCTCATAAAAAATTGTTTTTCAACATTCTTATCAATCAGGGCAGTGCCTTCCTGCCTTATCAAAGAGAAATTTCAATTTACTTAAATCCTTTTAAACACTCTTATCACTCAGTGGCAGTGCCTTCCTGCCTTATCAAAGAGGAATTAGTCTTTTATCTCAAAACTCAGAAAAGATCTAGACAGTCATGAATTCCAAACTTACATATGAAAATGAATTGGAATGGAATATTTGTTTGAATGAAGAAGGATGGACAGACCTAAATTGCAAAATTGTAGGAAATATAGAAGTCAATTACTGGGAAAAACCATTTGTTGAAAAAGAAGGGGATTTATTTCAGATATGGATTCCATACTTAGAATTTGAAGAATTGTTCAATTTTCCATTACTGCATCAACAAATTCAAGAATTTAAAGAGTGGAAAGAGCTTCCAGGATTCTCTCTTTCAAGACTGGAATTTCTAGAATTACTTACATATGCTGGTATCAAGGGAAATTTAGGAAACATATATTGGGAAGAGGATACATTAACAGATGCAGAATGGAGAAGAAAAAAATATTTTGGGTATGTGGAAGCCTCAAGAGGACTGTTTCTGGATTGAGTGGACATACCAGAAGGAAGAATCTTATGGAAGCATGGAAATTATGTAATTGAAAAGGCCAATTGGGATGTTTTGTGGGAAGAGGTGTTTATACCTGGAATTATTAGTCTCAAGACATATATTTATAATATCAATAAGGATGATTGGAATTTGATTTGGGAAGACTGATTCGTTAAAAAAATGAATGAAGAAAAAGGAAGATTCATATCAAGACTCAAGAAAAAGATCATAAAATGATTCAGACAAATACTACAAAAAATTAAAAAAAATCCACTCATGTTATGAATTTAAATTTCACATCATAGTAAATAAAATAAAATAAAATTCAGGCTATGTATCAGTATTCAAGACAATATTACAAATTTAGAAGTCCTCAAAAGCTATTTTTCAATGTACAAGTATCACAATTTAATTCAAATATATATATATAAAGACAGGGGTGGTTATCTGTTCTTATGCCACCTCAAATTAAAATAAAATGGCACAAGTTTTGGGTAGTGTGGGCCTATTGATTTTCTTTTTTAAAAAAAATATACAAGAATTAATTGGCAATAATATTTTCCATTTAAATTAATTATCAAGCGGATCTTACCATCTTCCAGCCAATATAAAAAAATATACACTTTTATTATCATTATTTTCAGGAAGGAAACTCACTCATAATCATTTACACCAATATTGATATTATGGTTTTTTTGAATTCTTATATTACTGAAAAAAAGGCAAACAGACTCATCATTTCTTAATGAAGAATAATCATATCATTTAATTGCAACTAATCTCAAACATAAAATTTCAAAAGAAAGGTATAGCCTAGTATATTCTTGAAAAAAACTTCATTATCATTACATTCAGAGAAAGGAGACAGCTTTTTTATTCAACTAACATAGCTGTGGATCTTTGAAAGTTTTAGCTAAACAAAAAGGGGGTTTGAATTCTTATCAAAAAAGAATCTGAATTAATAACTGGTAAATAAAATTAGAAAAAAAAACTGACATTTAACTTTTATCTATTTATAACAAATTGGTCTTTGCAGGCATAGAGAATATTTTTTCTTAAAGAATTTTTTATTTTGTCTTTTTAGAGATTTAGGAGGGTATGGAGAGTAGCAGAAAGCCTTATTAGATGTGGATGGAGCTAATTCAGGTTGATTGATAAAAGAAGTTAAGCCTGATTCATCAATTTCATCCCAGCTGGGTTCCTCCTTTACAATCCTTCCAGGAGAGGATGATGATTTGAATTCAGGATTCAACAAAAATGTAGGTGATGAAGGTAAGAATAATAGTGGAGAAGCTAATTTAACATCAGGACTAGAAGTAAAAGCCAGAGGAAAGTTAAAAGGAGAGTCTGGTGTATTTAAACTATTTTCTCTGTTAAAATTAAATGTTTCAAGTAAATCTTGATCAAGATATTCTAAAGAAGAATCAGATCCATTAAACATATGTAAAGTGGATGTTTTCTGTTCAATGCAACAGACTCATCAATACTAGAAACTAGTGAAGGACAATACTGTTTTTCAAGACAAAAAAATGAATCATCATAATCTAAATATTTGAGAGCAGGAGAAGACTTTTGTTCAATAATCTCTACAGAGGATAAATCATCATCTTGTGGAATCAAAGCAGGAGGGGATTGAAAATATGGACTTTGCCAATCTGGAGGAGTATCAAGAGGAGTAGTAGATGCAAGAGCAGGAGGTGAAGCAGGAAGTGGAGCTATGGGAGAACTCTTTTCAATCCAATAATCAATCATGGTAGCAGCATTATTATTAAATAATGATGAAGATGAAGGATCCATTAGTAATGAAAACTTAGGAATTAAAATTGAAACAGAAGGTTGGAAAAGATTTATGATAAAAATCATGGAGCAAAAATAGCTCTTATATCTTAAAAATCAGCTTCAAGAATCAACCACCAAGATTAAGAAAAGGTAGATCATTCAAGATCTGCAAGTGCAAAACTCTGCAAAATGATGGCGTCAAATTCAAGCCACTAATTTCCATATTGAGAGCCAAACAAAAAAATCATAATAGTAATAAGTAATTACCATTACCAATGCAAATAATAAAGCTACAATTAGCAACACAGAATTTAGGATAAATGTATATCCTCATCAGAAAAGTAAAATTCCTACTTAAAAAAAAGAAAAGAAGGCAAAATCAATACAATGTTCTCAGTGGAATCATGCAGGAGAAACTTGATGACAAATAAAACTGTCACAAAACTAAAAAAAAGAGAAGAAATACACAAAAACAAAACCATCCTCTGAATAATGACTTATAGCCTCAAGATTTTGGCTTTAGCAAGTCTTTCACAGGCAAGCATCCATGCAGAAACTATGTCTCTACTTCCAAATGCACAATCAAGGCTGAGCAGCCTCAATCACAACAAGGTTTGTCAGAATTCAGGAACACAACGATACCAAGTTGCATCACCAAGCTTGCTCAAGGCTCAGAATATGCTACCCAGAATGGTTACCCTATTCCCAAAACTGACACATCCAGCAGCAGAATTACTGCCAGAGGGGGGAATTGAACCCGTTTCAAATTTAATGAAAGGTGAAAGCAACCCAGAATCACTAACAACTACACCATTTGGAAATTTAACATGACTCCTCAAATTGAGACCTCATTGAACACTACTCATTAATTTAATCACTCCTCAAAAAAGAAAATAAAAATAAAATATATTTTTTTTTTCTCAACATAAAAAAAAATAAAAAAAAAGATTTTTCTCAAGATGAAAAAAAAATAAGAAAAAAATTTTTTCCAAAAAAAAAAGGAAAAAAAATTTAATATAAATTTTTTTCATAACGTAAGTAAAACCACAAAATTTAACAATAATAATAATAAAAATAAATAAAATAAGAAGTATTGATTAATATAAAGGATAAAAGAACAGATACAATAAAGAAGGAAAAAAAATAGTCCTTGTATGACTTTAAACTACAGGGTAGCAACCTGAAGGCTAAAAGTAGTCTTTGTATGACTTTAAACTACAGGGTAGCAACCTGAAGGCTAAAATTAGTCTTTGTATGACTTTAAACTACAGGGGTAGCACACCAGAGGGCTGAACTTGCAAGTAAACTCAAGGAAGAAGGAAAACTAAAAAAAAGAGTGAAGATATCAATAGAAGTAACAAAAGTGAACAACAGAATAATGAATACTTCAACGTTCAAATAATGAAGAATATTAAATCAAAATATAACCCTCAACATTGATCCATGTTGTCCTCAGTAAGACAGTAAACTGCTCCCTTGTGTAATTCTGGACAAGGGTTTTCAAATGTCCTTGTACGACTCTAAACTACAGGATTTGGTATACCTAATATACTGGGTTTTATCCACCTAGAGGTAAAGTCCTTGTATGACTTGAAACTACAGGTCAAATTTGATTATGAACAAAATTAAAAGAAGATACTTAAGAGACTGTTTCATTTTCACCAAAAAAAAGAAGAAAAATGGAACCTCAATCCAATGCAGCAAAATATAAATCAGTACTAAAAAAGGTCATACCAGTCAATAAAGCTATGTCTCAAGATCTGAATCCACCTTTGAAAAGACCTGAATTATCAAGAGATCCATATGAAACACCTTTATCACCTAACCCACCTCTATTTATTTAAAAATTAAAAGTGACAGAAGAAAGAATTTCAATGATAAATTTCAGACCATCTGGATGGTTATCAGAAGAAGAAACAAATTTGTTAAAAAATGTTATATTAATAAGGGGAAAGGCTATAGCATTTTGTGAAGAAGAAAGAGGTGTACTTAAGCATTCTTATGGAAAACCATATAAAATACCAGCTATATCACATGAAACATGGCAAAAGAAACCAATACCAATACCAAAATCAATTTTACCTCGATTTATTGAGCTAGTCAGAGAAAGAATATGTATAGGAATCTATGAACAATTAACATCAAGCTATAACAGCCCAATATTTTGTGTGGCAAAACCAAATGGAAAACTTAGAATAGTTCATGATCTTCAATATCTCAATAAAGTCACAATAAAATATGCAGGATTACCACCAAATTTTGATGAGTTTGTGGGATCATTTTCAGGAAGAGCATGTTATGGATTAGGAGATATTATGGGAGGATATGATGAAAGAGAGCTGGATATTAATACAAGACCCCTTAAAACCTTTGAAACACCACTTGGAATACTTCAGCTTACTAGACTACCTCAAGGTGCAACAAACTCTGTGGCAGCTTATCAAGCACAAATGACTTGGATACTTCAGGAGGAAATACCGGAGCACCTTGAAATATTTATAGATGATGGAGGGATTAAAGGACCCAGATCAACATTGAAGGAGAATCCACTCATAAGAAGATTTTTTTGGGAATATGCAGTAACATTAGAAAGAATACTTTTCAGGATAGAAGAGGCAGGACTCACAATTTCAGGATCAAAATTTGCATGCTGTGTTCCAGCACTGGATATTGTAGGGCATGTTGTATCTTTGGGTGGAAGAAGGATTTCAAAATGGAAAATAAACAAGATACAAAATTGGCCTAGACCAACAACAAAGAAGGAAGTTAGAGGATTTTTAGGACTATGTTCATCAGTCAGAATTTTTATCAAAGACTTTTCACAAGTTGCAGCACCATTGAGAATATTGACAAGGGAGGATGTATTTTGGAATTGGGATGAAAAATGTGAGGAAGCTTTTATAAAACTCAGGAAGATAGTAGGAGAAGAAATTACCTTGAAGACATTAAATTATGAAAAAGGGTCTGGGAAGATAAAATTAGCAATTGATTCAAGTTGAATCAGTAACACCACAGAAAAAGACTTGGGACTTGCATACAGGTCCTTTACAGTATCTTCAGCTTATGTCTGAGTGTATCTCTGGAAGTATCCCTAGTTTAACTCACATTCATTGTATTCTGACATTTTTACTCCCCCGTTAATTTTTATTAATATTTTCTCAACCCAATATATACACTGGAAACAAACATAGGTAATGAATCTTATTCAATTTTTGGATTGTGAGAACATTGAAATTCCCTCATGATTATTATAGTTAGTAGAATAATCTTCAAATCCTCTCATAAATTGAGTTCCTTACAATTCACTTCATGAATGCTTGTGGATTTTGAAAGTTCATCCAGCTATATGGGGAGCCTTGAAAAGGAATTCTTTGATACTTATAGCATTAATTGCTTCTTTGATCTTATTGCCATTCTGCTGCCTTGATTCTTGAATTTATTTGATTTTAATTTATCTTTCATGTTGGCTTAAAGAATGAGGATAACTTAAGAATTAAGAAATTCTATTCACCAGAATGCTTGTTTTCAGATGAATCAAAAATTAAGCTTGAATTAATTCCACACAATGATAATAAGAATTAATGATGAATTTAAAAATCATAATGGTAATCGTTTTGAGGGAATCCTGTCCAAATTTAAATTAAAATGGGTGTTCCTCCTTAAAATGATGAATATTTTGGAAAAATAAGATCCAATAATTTTATAATAAGTAAAATACCTCTCCTTGAGTGATGATTATCATCATAGAAATTGGCAAAAATTATTGGAAAGGATGTTTCCATACAAATTAATCTTAATTTATTAGAATAATGTTTTAAAATAAAATATGGATAAATAATAAACTTGAATCTCTTCAAGTAGTGAGCCAATGGCCTTCAACATGATTTAATGAATACTTTTGAAATTAGATTCTTGATTATTTCTGCAAAGGAAAAATAAATGAAGTATAGGAATAATTTGATGAATTAAAAAAAAGATGGAAAGGGGTTGCATGGGCCACAAATGAAAAATTTTGTCCAGTGCTGGATATATCCTCGAGGGAACTCCACATTTGGAAAGGAGCTTGTCTCCTCATTGATAATTTCTTTTAAAATCAAAATCCAAGGATTTGGGACAACAGTAATAAGAAATTTAATTGATCTGCAGATTTGGAATATATTTATGTCCGTTAATAAACTAAGTTTCAAAATATAATTCCTTTTTTATGCTATCAAGAAAAATTCAGGGGCTAAATCTGTAGCTTATCAAAATCACTTACAAAATCCCCTTGGCTCTTTCCACTATATAACCCATGCAATCCTATCATTTAGGTTCTATTTGTCCTAAAAATTCATATCACACTGATATATTGAATTTTCATTCTAAAAATTTACAGTATGATTTCAATATTTTGTCTTGGGTTTTTTATTATTCAAATTGAAAAAAAAATCAATATTGAACAATCCTTTCCAACCTCTCTGAGCTCAGTAATATTCAGAAGAGTATTTAATTCTATTCATATACTATTAGAATCTGACTTGAGTCATCTTGGGAGCCTTAATTCTTTCCAGAGTTTCCATTTGGGTCCACTGCTTGATATTTTTGGAGGAGTGGCTGAAGGCTTGAATCCTGAAACATATAAAAAATACAAAAACTATAATAAAGTCCTTTTTATAAATTATTTCATAAATTTCGAGAATAAAGATAAAAATATCCTATTACATGGATGTGTTTTTGTGGATAAAGGGAGTATTTTCCAAACAAGAGAGGCTTTCAAGAATGCAAACATGGCTCTGAGACATATTGAAAACTATAGCTCACCTTTATTTATTGATATTCCTCAAGATTGTGATCTTTATCAAGCTTCCAACAATACAAGTTTAACTAGTTCTGTTACTTCAATACCTAATTGTCAAACCAATCTTTCATTGCACCAAATCCAGGCTATTTCCTTTCTCTTAAATATTGAAAATAATATGGAAAGAATTTGTGAAAACCTATGGAAACATTCAGATAACTTATGGATTAAAAAAGTGTTTTCTAATGCTGTTGAAACTGGGCTGATACCACAAGATATTGTGTGCAAAAGTAGGGGTGGAATATTGGCCGATGATATGGGACTTGGAAAATTGTTGACAACTTTATGCTTGATTAAAAAAAGACAAAATGAAGCATTAAAGTACTCAGAACTATCTAAGGACCATGTCCCAGCTACTTTGATCATTGTACCACTTTCTACTTTGCATAACTGGGAGAATGAAATAAGACTACATTTTCATGATGGTAGTTTACCATATTCAATATTCCATGGTTCCAATCGTAATTTCATTTCATTCCAAAATTTGAAGCAGAATGCAATTATCCTCACCACATATGATGTTATTGCTGGTTATAATGTTGATGATGTTCATGGGATGAGAATAAATCCTCTTTTGGTGAATTGGTTCAGAATAGTGTTGGATGAAGCACAGTAAGCTTCTCTTTGTGATTCTTAAATAAAAAAGTACTGAAATGTTTACATCAATTAGCTACATAAAGGAACAATCTACTCATAGATCATTCACAATATTGAATTCAAAATCCGAAAGAAAGTTATGCCTTACAGGAACACCATTACAAAACAATCTTTGGGATCTACATAGTCTGTTGAGGGTTTTACAAGTAGAACCATGGAATCTCAAGCCTTTATGGGAAAATTGCATAATCAAACAAATATCATCTGGGAATCAAATGGCAATCCAATCATTACAGCTTATAATGCAAACACTCACCTTGAGAAGATTGAAAGCCAACCTACTGGATCTTCCCAAGAAAGTGCAACATGGAGTTGGAATTGAAATCTATGAGCCATGGAAAACAGTTTATTTCAAAAAGCATGAAGAGTTTAGTGCATTGTATGGAAAACAGAGGTCCAAAGCAGTTCAATGGGATTCATCAGAATTTTTCTCCAGATTATCAGATTTGAGGCAGCTTTGCAACCATCCAGCACTAATAGAAAGGGAAGAAGGGGGAAGGAGATATACCTGGAAAGAAGGATCCAAAGTGGTGCATCTTGTTAGCCATCTCAAGGAGTTTTTTCAGAAGGAGCCAGGCTTAAGATATCCCAAAGCAGTTGTTTTTTCAGAATACAAAAGGTTTCTTGATATGTGAGCTCAAATCCTTCGACTACCTGTCATTTGAATGATTTTATTGATCAAATATTGTAAAAAGTATTGAAATTGCACTGGATGAAAGTGGAATATCCAACTTGATGATGCATGGAATGCTCAAAAATGATCAAAGGATCCAAATCCTTGAAGAATTCAGAAAAAATCCAAAATCTCAAGTTCTTCTTACAACAAAAGGCACAGGTGGTGTTGGTATTGATCTGAGATGTGCTCAAAATGTCTACATAATGGTAAGACAGTATTTAGATACAATTGAAGCTTAATCTAATATTATTCCAATTACTTAAATTAGGAACCAGGTTGGAACCCTTCAACTGATGATCAAGCAGTTGATAGGCTTTATCGGCTAGGGCAAAAGAAAGAAGTTCATGTATTTCATTATATAACTGTTGGTAGTATTGAGGTGAATATTCAGCAAGTTAGAAGGAAGAAGCAGCAGCTTCAGATGTAAGATAGTTTAAACTCAACAAATATTTATCTTTTTTGGTAGCTAAAACTTTTTTATTTCATTTCAGGTTGAGCATTGGAAATTTAGGTACTGTGGATCATGAATTGGAAAAATTGATTGTGGAAACAATAGAAAAATCATGAATTATTTTTTTAGGTTTCAGATAGTTGAAGTAAATGATGAATATCTATACATGGCTTTGATTGTAACATTAGCTTCTCATCATTAGTAAGCTTGGAAATATACTCATTTGAATAAAGATTTTCTGGAAGTCCAATTGGAACTTTGGCTTCTTTCTCAAAAATACCACTTTGTACTCTTCTACTTTCCAAGACATTTGGAATTCTATTGAATTTATGTTTTTGAATTTGCTTTTGAATTAATAAGGAATCTAATTGACTTGCTAACTTTGAGAATAAAGCTGACCTCCAAGGGGACTTTAGTTTTATTAATGATCCATTTTCATCTTCAGTATCAGAGCAGCATTGTGGCTCATCAAATATGGAAGCTTCATCTTGATTAATTTTCAATGATAGTAATGTCTCTGAGAAATTTGATGATAGCTGAATATTAAATAACATCAATTGGTGTAAAAATCAATCACAAATAAAATAAAAACATATTTTTTTACGCCACCTTGATTTCTGCTTCTGACTGGCTTTTTTTGAAAGTGCTTGAGGAACCAATTTATCATTCTTAAGATCCTCTTGTCTCCCTCTGAACCAGCGCATTAGTATTAAAGACTTATTAACATTTGTATTATCCTTTGAATTTATCAAAAATATTTTCAATTCTCCTTGTTGGTGTAAATAGTTCCAGTGCTTGAGAACAAACTTTGCAAATATTTGATTCCATTTTGATTCCCAACATTGATTCCAAGCAAAGGTTGACATTGGGAAGCCTGATTTGAAGAGATCCTCTCGAAACATAGTTTTGTAAAGTGGTGAAATTAATATTCTTGGGTTTATAGACAATCTATCCTCTCCTGAGGTGTGATTGTGGGGATTTATAATTGGATTATCAGTGCAAGAAAAGGGTAAGTTATCAACAGTTTTGAGACTTTCTTCTGATGGAAGAGATTTCCAACTATTTATACCAGATGAAGATTGGAAATAGTTGATTTCCATGATCAACCAGCATAATTGATGTATGGATCTTGATATTGCACTGGTAGGTAGTGGGATGATGGGATGTAATATCTTGTTGATATTCCTGTTTGATTGGGGTATAGAGGTCTCAAAAAAGTAATGTGAAGCTTTAGGCATAGTAAAACAGGTTAATTAAAGTTAGATTTCTGGGTCTAGGTGGAAGGATCGAGAGAAAGGCTCCTATTTATCATAAATGAGAGGATTCTAGAGCCCTGTAGTTATTTCTTACAGTTTGAATGTGCCTGAAAGAAGCTACCTTGTGTAAAAGGAGCTTATTTGGGAAAGTAAGCAATGAGATATCAGGTTCAATAAAAAACACCCTGTTTTGAAAGAATAAAATTAAATTACAGAAAAAACTGATCAAATTACTAAGGTGTTTATATTGGCTTTATCAGGGAGATCTAGTACAGGTTGTCCATCTATGGTATTTTTTTCAAGCCATGCCTCACTGAAGTCCAATACTAAGCATTTGGCCACTTCCAATTTTTTTGGAGCAGTGGGAACAAATTCATGGGTTTTTGAGAAAAATGCCTTGTTAAAAATATCCAAAATATATGCATTTGTTCTCTTCCAAATAGGCTCATAAGGCCTTTCCTTGGCAATAACACTATCAGTAATTTCAATCATCTGCAATGCTCCTTTAGCTGAGCTTTTTCTCCAATCTCTTGAGCAAACCATTAATCCTCTTACCCCAGAAGCAAGAAATGAAGCTAAAATATGAGAGCAGGGATTAACTAATCCTATTTTTGATTGTAGCTCTGATAAGGTCTTAAGGTGTTCTTTGGACCTTTTATGAGTGAGCACAAATCCATCAGGAATATTGACTGGAAGAACTTTTGAATGTGCTAGTATCAGGACATACGAAATCATAAGATGTAAAATGGAATCATTGAAAGATATTAAGCTATTCATTCCATAATGAAGTGGCTGGTTTTCCCCCTTTTCATCAAGGGTATTTTCAATTTGAGCTGAATGGGATGGTCTTGTGCTGAGGCAGGACACTAGAAATTCCAGGCTGAGTCTTTGAACTAACAAGGGATCATCTTCTGTTGATTTTGTGATTTCAAACTTTTCAGGTTGTATGAGATTTTGTGCAGAGACTGATATTGACTCTAGTATTAGATTGGCCCAGAACTGTTTCTTTTGAAGATTAGGGACAAAGAGGGATTGTGCCAATTGAAAGAGGGGTTGGTGTGATTTGGGAATGTTTTTCATTGAAGTTGTAGAATCCAAAGTAAAGATAGGGACATTCCAAGCGTCAGGATCATTGAAAGGATCATATTTCTTTGGTGAAAAGATATCTAATCCTGAAAAAAGCAAGTAAATATCAATGCTCTGGATGAAACATGAATGAATGTCTTTTGTATTTACCAGATTTATCCAAATCCACTAGCCATTTGGTAATGCTAAGAGATCCAATACTTTGAAAGTGTATTCCTTTGGGTAGTTTGGTAGAAAATGGCCTTGGGGGGATTTCCTGGATTCTATCTCTTACCAGAGCTTCAACATTAACCTGGCATTTCTTCCATGAGGATACAGAAAGTGGCTGATAATGGCTGATTTTCTCTTCAAAGTGATCTGAGTGGATGGGATTGAATAATCCAGATTGAGGAAGCTTTTTCTTCTTTTGGGATGTTGAAGGCTCTTCATTACTTGTTTGCATTAATTTTGAAGTTGATGGGTTGTTATCTACATGTATGGAATTGGAGTTAGGTTTTTCTTTTGAGTGTTTGGTCAATGTAGGTTGTATCAAGGGCTCCTCTATTTTTGATTTTGCTTTTTTTCTCATGGTGGAAGCTGGAAAACTTTGTATATTTGATTGATCATTTTGAGAAATACTATTGACTTCAGGGCTGAAGTTTGATGTGGTTAGGGCCTTTTCAAAATCATTTTGAGGTTGGAATAGTCCTGGTTCTAGATTTGGAGAATCTGACTGGTTTTGTGGGTGTGATTTCTCAGTATCATAATTGCATTCTAATTTCTAAGAAAGAAATGATTCAGGAAATATAGTTTAATCTTCAATTAAAGCCTAATTAAAACATTGAGACATACTTCTTGATTCTTTTCCTTTATACTTTGATAAATTTTGGCCTTTTTATTACTCATACTAGAAGAAGATATGAAATACCTCTTTATTGATGTTTGGGAGGATGCTGAAATAACAACCTTGGCTTCAGGGGGTAATGATCCACCTAGCTGTACACCTAAATTATGATTCAAATTCCAATTAAAAATGGCTCCATATGGGCAAAAGCTGGAAAAACATACGATACAGATCATCTTCAAGTATTTTGGAGACCTCTTGAATTTTTTTTCTTGCATATTCGGGAAAGTGAGTATTGCAGGTAGCAAGCTTGAGAGAAGGAAGAAATTTGGAGATTTTGGATATGAATTCCGATTTTTCAACTTGCTTTGGCTCTATTTCAAGTAATGGATCCATTTTGGAGCAGTGATTATTTGAAATTGACTGAGGGTTAATTATTATAAATTAGTTCTTAAATTTATTTTTGAAATGAAATTGAAAAAAAATAGAAGGTGGGCATTCTTTACAGTGTTCAAGAGAGATTGTACTATTATGGAATGTAGGATCTTTGGGAAGGCATATAGAATGATGACTTTTGATAAATGTCAATATTTTTGTTTGAGCATTGCTCAACATATAATAGCTTGGGGACAAATAAAAACCAAAGCAGGTATAAATAAGAGGCTTATATATTAAATAATGTTGAGAACCTATAGCACAGTTCAGCTTTGAAAACAATAAATAAATAACAAATTTATGACTGATGGTCATAATTGTGAAAGCCCACATTGTGGCTAAATTATAAATTCTTACAATGGGTGACTTTTTAAAATATTTTAAATCATGTTTGGTTTTGAAGTACATTTATTACTAAACTCTAAGCTTGGAAAACATATAGGACACTTCAGCTCTCAAATACACTACAAAAATACTAATTTTATGACTGCTAGTCATGATTTTGAAAGCCATCTTTTGACTTAGTTATTAATTCACTCAATTGGTGAATTGTTAACATAATTTATCTCTAATTATATTTCCAAATACATCTATTACAAAACTCTAAGCTTGGATAAAAAAAAGGACTGGGAGATAAACATTATTCAGGATTCATACAATTATGACTACTTGAACCAGCTTCAATTCCACTGAGAGAAGATCTTCCTGGCCTCTGTGTCATGTGACGTCCCCTTTTTGTCTTGGCCTCAATCTCTAATAAAATATTTTGGAGTCCAATCGGTTCTTTTACCAGTAAGTGGTTTCTTTCAACTTCTGAAATTGTGTTTAAGTATATTGTGGAATAGCAATCTAAAGGTAAGCAATGTGGGACATTAGTTAAATCAGAATTATAGTCTAATTTCTCTCCATCCCTATGAAGCATACGTTGAACTCTATTCTTTTCAAGCTGGGTTTTGGCACCAAGGGTCATTGCTAGATCCAATTGCCTTGTACACAAGGTCAAAGCTTCACTACACCAAAGTCCAACAAGTCTTTTGGGTGCTTTTCCAAAGTCAGAATTATCCTCTACATCTGAAGTTGCTTTTATATCAGTATATATTGCAGAGAAATCGTTGTTTTGAGGGAATAATTGACATGCTATTTTGAAATGGGCAGCTGTCACCTAAATATAAAAGTAATATTAGAGTTTGGTGTATGTCTAACAAAAGAATAAGCACGTACATTCTGCCTCCCTCTAGTGTTTTTGGATTTCTTAGATTTTTGAAATTTAACCTCCTCTGCAGCCTGGCCAAGTTTTGAAAGCTTTTTCATTTCTTTACCCCTTCCATTGACCCAACGTTCAATTAATAGGTTTAGTTGATCAGGATTGTTGATATTTAAGCTGGGTTGAGTCTGGCTCCAATTGAAAAAATGTTTGGAGATAATGTTGGCTATGGCTGCATTCCAAGTGGAGTTATTGAATGCAGTCCCCCATTGGAAGGTAATTCTCTTGAGGCCTACTAGCTGGCATTCCTTTTCACAAGCACGCTTTCAACTATGGAGACCTTTATCTTCTTATTGAGAACATCACGACTTGGTTTAAATTCAGGTGGCTGCAATCGTTGAGATATAGAGGTGATTTCTTGTTTGACCAGAATTTTGCACTCACTAATTGGATGATCTCGCAGTCCATATTCAAAGGTTTCCAAATGGGTCTTGATGTGTTTAGCTCGGTTTCTGACCCAATGAGTATGAAATTCCTCTTCATCATTGGTAGGATTGGGTGGGAAGTGATCTACAGAAAGTGGCATACCCATTAAGAAGTAGATAAATTCTCGCAAGTGGACTGATTCAGTGGATGCCTGACTTGGAAGATCGTTCTTTGTTACCAATCTTGTAATGCAGTGATTTCTCCCTTGCAAAATTTTCTTATTATTTTTAGCCCGCTGTTGATTCTCTTCTTGTTGAATTTGGAATTCTACTCCAACAACTGAAAACCAAATCATTTAGTAATTTTCAATTAGCTTTAGGAAAGATACTCACCACCAGATGTTATTTCCTCTTGTCCCTCCTGACTGGCATTCTGTGCAACAGCATCCTCTATTCCAAGTCTTTCCAAATCTTGCAGAAAGATGGATTTCTGTCCAGTAGAGTCAGTATGAATGCTTTCATGGTTTTCTTCATCTGAGTTAAGTATTGAGTCACCCTCTGTTGGTGGGTTTTGTGATGAGGATCCAGAATTTTCTCTGT
Source organism: Austropuccinia psidii (assembly GCA_023105745.1). Taxonomy (NCBI): domain Eukaryota; kingdom Fungi; phylum Basidiomycota; class Pucciniomycetes; order Pucciniales; family Sphaerophragmiaceae; genus Austropuccinia; species Austropuccinia psidii. The sequence continues at coordinate 24,141,678 of JALGQZ010000011.1, forward strand.
GGAATGCGGAGGGGGAACCCCCCATTGCATGGGAAAACATTGTAATATCAATTTAAAGAAGTGGAGTTAAATTGAGGAAAATGAGGTAATTATATTAATGAAAATTTGAGGATGTTAAACAGAGTTGGAGTAAGAATTCAACATATGGGAATGAATTTGGTGGATGAGAAAGCTCAGGAAAGCTTAAAGCAGTTTGGTGAAGTGGAAATACAGAAATTTTGGTGGAGAAGAGATAGTTTATATACACATTTGTTCAAACCTGTTCTATCCAGCACCAAAAAGCCAAATTATGTCTTGAAAGATGTTTGGGAGGCTTAAATATGGTAGATTGACAATTTAAATCTCTTTTAAAAGGGATTGGAGTGAATTTTTCTAAAAAAAACTTCATTTAATAGCATATAACAATATCAACAAAGGAAAAAAAATTGTTTTTGCTCCAAAGAGATCTTTAGTGAGCATTGATAAGGAAACCTAAGGCTGAAAGGGGTGCGGTGCTTCAATCACCTATCCATTGCTGGCAAGGTTTGAAAGGAAATGGTAAGAAACTGTTAAAATATATGAGATAATGAGTGGCAGTCCACTTAATCACTTACTGATGAATGTAGAGATACCAAGCAGAGTGTAGCCTGATCAATTCCAAAGCTTCCAGGAGGATTCTTGAGGCTTGCAGCATGACCCAAAAGTGATTGAGAGTTGATGATTATGGCATCCTCTGTCTGGTCCAATAGAATAGAACAATTGAGATCTGGAAAAAGATGGAAAGGGTCTTTTTCTATTTCATTATTTTCAAGCTTCTTGAAAGGTTTGATTATTAGCCACCATATGTCAGGATCACCTCCAACTAATGTGACAATATTATCAATATGGCCCAAAGATTTCACATTATTGATGCTATACTCTATGATACTGTCTTCCACATGTGATTTTACATTACAATACCTTTTTTTTCAAAAATTATTGACTTTTTGAGTTCAAAGAGGTTTACGACATCCCTTAAATCTCTTGAAACTAGTAGTTTCCACTGTTGAAAAATATCATCATGCAATTGAATTGTATGACTGGTACTGATATTTTTTGATTGATGCAGAGAAATGAGGGGATTATTCCTACCAACTCTTTGTTGAAGATTAGGCAATTTGGAAATACATTGATATTGTACTTTAGATATCCATCTTTTCAGTATTGTTTGGGAGATCTCAGCTACAATTGGTTATATGTGGGTAAGTATTGTGAGGGTGATTTTTTGACATATAGATATATAATTCAAACTCAACATGGCTTATTATTCCGTGGTATGTCCCCAAATATACGGTTCATTCTTTCATATGCCCACACAGCTAAGCTTCTTGGTGGCCCTAGCTCCTTGATAACCTTTGGTAAATGTTGTGTTAGGTGTAGATTAGGTTTGGAGTTTATCATTGACCAACCCAAATGAAGTGTTTGACGATAGATCATTGTAGTACTTTCAATCTTATCCAGGTCTTCTTCATGAATGCTTGTCCTGAGTAACATGTTTGTTAATGTAACTAATGAAATTAGTGATTTGAGTAGAAGATCCTTATGGAGGTAGTTCCCTGGGCATTTTACCCTTTCCTCCCTGTGAGGTATTTGTGAACTCCATAGTGGTACAAGTGCCAATGGTAAATACAATGTCATCAAGATTTGCCACTCGGCTGCTTTGAGTGTCTGAAAGTTTTTGAAACCAAATTTTCTGGGTAGACGAGAAAACCATGATGGGACTTTTGTTTGATCAATGACTTTTTGAAGTACCTCTAATTTGTCTTTTTTTAATGTTGGAGTTTCATCCCCCATTGGATTTAAATCCTGATTATCATCAGAAGGAACCAATGAATCACTACCATGTGTAAAAGGTAATAAGTTGAGTACTGTAGAAGTGGTTGTCTGGGATCTAAGGGAATACCTGGAGTTTGAAGTTCTGTTGCTTTTTGCAGTTTGATCACTTTTGGTCCTGGAGGCTTCACTAGAGCCTTTGTGCCTTTGGGATGTACAAGGTCGAATGCGGGCAAGGTTAGCTCTTGTAAGGTTTTGTTTCTTGGGTCTACTTGTTTTTTCAGAATCATTTTCATCTTCATTTTTCCTTTTTCTTGGTTGCCCCAATAAACAAAAAGGATATTTGGATGGATTTGAGTGTGCCAAAAAACTTTGCTTTTTCCTTTGAAGCTCTAACTCGTGACCAGCCAACCCCACCTTGAGGAATGATATGCAATAGTCTTTGATATCCCCTAAAATCAAACAATGCATAATATCTATGCCACAAAAATCAATTGGTCTCCAGTAATCTAGCTTATTTAGAATACTCCACTGGACACCATGTCATTTTACAAATTCATCTTGTTCCTTTTTGGTTTGAAGTTGGAGCCATTCATTTGCCTTGGAAATATGATTTTCATGTGTGCTTGTTTCAAATTTTGAAATATCTATTTCATTGATGTCAACCCTTGTAATATTACAAAAGGAGCAAAATCGATTGGCCGAATGAGAGGCAAATCCAGCCACTTTACGTAGAGCGGGAAGATCTGCTATTAAAGGTAATAAAGCCACTCTAATAAGTCAACCCTGTGGAAAGTTGTGGGTATTGGAAAACCAAATACCATTCCATAACATTTGAAGCTCAATCACAAGAGGCTCCAAGATTGAATTCATTTGATCAAGAGATGGCTCTTTGGTACCCGGAATTATTGCATACAAAAACATGTTCTCCTCTTTGTGACGTTCACTTGGAGGAAGATTCAAACAAGTGAGAAGAATTGACCCAATTGAAATGGATTTTGCAGTCCCTTTGTTACTGAATGGATTGAACCAATCTACATATAAGCTAAATATCAAATTACCTGGTCTACTTATGAATGCTTGTTTACTATGTGGGGAAGATTTGAATGTGTTCCAAATTTTGCTATGCCAAATATCAGAAATAACTTTAGGGTCTGTTTGAAAGTTATGGGTATTGTGAGCATTTAATATCATTCCAAAGCCAGGAATCCACATATGGGAGGCCAACCATTTTTGCAAGGACTGGTATGTAAAGGTACAGATTGGTTTTTGAAGTGAAGTATCATTGTTGTCATCAGTTTTAAATAAAATAGAACCACATTCTTTTCTTGCAAGAGATCCTAATTTGACAATGGAGGAAGGAAAAGCTTGAATAAATTTGGATGTACACTGTTTGTTGATGTGCCCCATTGCAGTCAGATCATACAAACTGAAGCATTCTGGACAGCAAATCTTTTTTACAAAGTCCATGGATATGCCCAGCTGAACCAAAATAGTTTCAATTGAAAGTGGAATTTCCTTAGCAATGGATAATCCATCAAAATTGAATTTCTCTCCAAGGCTAGTTATCTTTTCCCTTTCTGATAGAAGAAATTCTTTGATACTATCTCTGGACATTCCATTCTTGAGGTATAGGCTGGAAGCTTGAACCAAAACTTTCAGAGAATGAGAGTCAATAAATTTAAAGGTCTTGTTTTAATATTTTTTCGTATCAAAAAGTAAATTTCTTTCATTATTCTGACGACATATCTGTTCAATTTGAGAGCATTCATGGGTTTTCTGTGTTGGCTGTGCCAAAAGATTGTGGAAACTTAGATTGAAGTAATGTTGAATAATTGAAATGAATGAGGGAAAGAGTACTTACATTTTCAATATTTTGGGCTAAAACCATCTGATCAACCAAAGGCTGGGGTCTCCTGAGTTTGAGTAGTTCCAATTGATGTGTCTTCCACGCTGGGTCAGACATAGGTCTTCCATGCTGAACAAGATTGTTCAAATCCTCATAATATTGATTGTGACAGCCAAACTCGTGACAAGTGCAAATTTTTTTGGGGCGACCCAATTTTTGCACCATGAAAATTTGTGGGGAATGAGCAAAAAGGGCCCAGAAATTGATATGGAGTAGGGCGGTTATAAGGAATTTTTTGGGGGGCAAAGTGGACACAAGCATAGCTTTATTTATATTTGAGCATCTTTGATTTTGCAAACATAGAAGTCAATTATGCCCTTATAGACTTCATTCAGATACAGGGTTTTCTGCATCTGAGTGGGTCTGATGAAATTCCCAAGAGACAGACCAATTACAGGCGTAATTGGATGACAAGTGGTACAAATTATGACCGGCAATCATAATTTGACCACCTGTGTACACTTGGAACCCAAGCTGTATTGTCAATGGACCTCATTCAGATACAGTTTTTTCTGTATCTGAGTGGGTCTGACAAAATTCCCAAAAGACAAACCAATTACGGCCGTAATTGGTTTGCATATGGTACAAATTATGACCGGCGGTCATAAATTGTCCACCTGTTTAGGATTACAGCCAAAGCTGTATTGTGCCTGGACCTCATTCAGATACAGTTTTTTCTGTATCTGAGTGGGTCTGACAAAATTCCCAAGAGACAAACCAATTATGGCCGTAATTGGTTTGCATATGATACAAATTATGACTGGCAGTCGTAAATTGTCCACCTGTTTATGATTACAGCCAAAGCTGTATTGTGGCTGGACCACATTCAGATACAGTTTTTTCTGTATCTGAGTGGGTCTGATTGGACTTCAAGGAGACAAACCAATTACGGCCGTAATTGGTTTGTCTCTTGGGAATTTTGTCAGACCCACTCAGATACAGAAAAAACTGTATCTGAATGAGGTCCAGGCACAATACAGCTTTGGCTGTAATCATAAACAGGTGGACAATTTATGACCGCCGGTCATAATTTGACCACCTGTGTACACTTACAGCCCAAGCTGTATTGTCAATGGCCCTCATTCAGATACAGTTTTTTCTGTATCTGAGTGGGTCTGACCAAATTCCCAAGAGACAAACAAATTACGGCCGTAATTGGTTTGGATATGGTACAAATTATGACCAGCGGTCATAATTTGACCACCTGTGTACAATTACAGCCAAAGCTTTATTGTGCCTGGACCTCATCCAGATACAGTTTTTTCTGTATCTGAGTGGGTCTGACAAAATTCCCAAAAGACAAACTAATTACGGCCGTAATTGGTTTGCATATGGTACAAATTATGACCGGCGGTCATAAATTGTCCACCTGTTTATGATTACAGCCAAAGCTGTATTGTGCCTGGACCTCATTCAGATACAGTTTTTTCTGTATCTGAGTGGGTCTGACAAAATTCCCAAGAGACAAACCAATTACGGCTGTAATTGGTTTGCAAGTGGTACAAATTATGACCGGCGGTCATAATTTGACCACCTGTGTACACTTACAACCCAAGCTGTATTGTCAATGGCCCTCATTCAGATACAGTTTTTTCTGTATCTGAGTGGGTCTGACAAAATTCCCAAGAGACAAGCCAATTACAGCCGTAATTGGTTTGCAAGTGGTACAAATTATGACCGGCGGTCATAATTTGACCACCTGTTTATGATTACAGCCAAAGCTGTATTGTGGTTGGACCACATTCAGATACAGTTCTTTCTGTATCTGAGTGGGTCTTACAAGCTGTATTGTCTCTGGACCTCATTCAGATACAGTTTTTTCTGTATCTGAGTGGGTCTGACAAAATTCCCAAGAGACAAGCCAATTACGGCCGTAATTGGTTTGCAAGTGGTACAAATTATGACCAGCGGTCATAATTTGACCACCTGTGTACACTTACAGCCCAAGCTGTATTGTGGCTGGACCTCATTCAGATACAGTTTTTTCTGTATCTGAGTGGGTCTGACAAAATTCCCAAGAGACAAACCAATTACGGCTGTAATTGGTTTGGATATGGTACAAATTATGACCGGCGGTCATAATTTGACCACCTGTGTATTATTACAGCCAAAGATTCATTGTGGCTGGACCTCATTCAGACACAGTTTTTTCTGTATCTGAGTGGGTCTGACAAAATTCCCAAGAGACAAGCCAATTACGGCCGTAATTGGTTTGCAAGTGGTACAAATTATGACCGGCGGTCATAATTTGACCACCTGTGTACACTTACAGCCCAAGCTGTATTGTGGCTGGACCTCATTCAGATACAGTGCTTTCTGTATCTGAGTGGGTCTGACAAGCCATATTGTGGCTGGACCTCATTCAGATACAGTTTTTTCTGTATCTGAGTGGGTCTGATTGGACTTCAAGGAGACAAACCAATTACGGCCGTAATTGGTTTGCATATGGTACAAATTATGACCGGTGGTCATAATTTGACCACCTGTGTACAGTTACAGCCCAAGCTGTATTGTCAATGGCCCTCATTCAGATACAGTTTTTTCTGTATCTGAGTGGGTCTGATTGGATTTCAAGGAGCCAAGTGGTACCGATTATGACCTGAAGTCATAATGTCACTCTGATGACATTCTGTGGACACAAATTTATTTCAGTCATAATTGATTTACATGTTGAATAAATTTTTACTGGTGGGCTAAATCTCTCACCCACCTACAGGTGTGACTGTACCATCTAACCTAATCATCCATGTATTTGAAGGAGGATTCTAAAGATACACATATCCTGACACTTAATTCTTTGCTAAATGTGTAATTGTGTTTTATGTCTAGAGGATCTGCAGCTTTCTTTCCTTTGAAACCACAAATCCCATTTCTGCTCTATTTCTATGGGCTACACCCTCACTTCATTCGATTGGGACCTGCAATATAAATAGAGCTGTTTTTCCTGTGTTTTCCCTAAGCTCCTCTGTTTTTAACTTCTGTTGGCCATTTAAAGCCCTCTCCTAACAATATAATACCCAATACTATGAATCCACCCCAACCAACTGATTCTGATGTCTCATTTGATGAAATGTTTCATAGGTTTTTTTCAAATAACACAGATTTGAATTCATCTTTATCTTCTCAAAATGAGGCACCATCTCATTCATCCATCAATTCATTGTCCACCCCAAACCAAAGTACCGAACCCCAGGAATGTTACAATCTTTTTCACTACCTCAATTCTCCCAATATAGTCCCACCAGCTCCCATTAGTCATCCTCACATCTTGCGCTGCCCCCCACCAAACAACATAAATAGAACCCCCTTTCAACTTGGTAAATTTTTTCTTCCCCACGTAATCTCATCCCCAAAATATTTTAATAATATATTTTTGCAAAAATTTATTAGATATCATAAACACACCAAACATGAGCTTATGTAACCCACCCCCAAATACTCCACGAACCCTTCCACCCCCCTCATTCATAGAGTTTGACATGAATAACCCACCCACTCAAGTACACTCTATCTCACCAATTCTTTCTTCTGAGCTAACTCGCCTCTCCCGTGAAGAATTTTCTCTCAATCACCACCATATCAAGAAAATTCTCAATAATGCCCTTTCTGAAGCTGAAAAGAATCCTGTTTCAATTGAGATCAAGGATTATTTGAAAAAGGGCCTTACATTGATTTCTCAAAAAGAACATGGTAATTGTAATTCTTCATGTCTGTCCTCAATTTTGTGTTAATTTCATCTCCCTTTTTGCAGAATTGTCTTCATCACAAGCAATTGGTCTCATAGATGGCAATGTTGAAGTTATTGAGAGAGAAGTCCCTTCCATACGCTCATCCCAATCATCCTCCTTGGAGGAGGTTGTTCCTAATGGAAATCACAAGAAAAAACGGAAAATTCAAAACAAACCGCCACCAAATATTTGTAGGTTTATGCAGCAAACTGTTACCTTTAATAATACTCAAGAGGTAGTTTCCATGAATATGTCTTCTACTACATCAACCCTTTGTACCAATTCTACCCCCCCGAAACAATCAACCCCCAATTGTTCTTGAACACCCAATCAAATGACCTCCCCAGTTCTTTACCATCTACCATTGTCGAACCCCCTGTTCCCTCAGCCATCCCGCTTGAGACTCCCACCACCCCGCCAATGATTACTGAGGAACAAATTCCTGAACATCCACCAAATGTCACCCCCAGCAGATCTTCACAACGTGAATCTCCTCATTTCAACAATGACAACTCTTTGGAAGTACCGGCCAATAACATCCCCAATTCTCCAGCTCAGGTTCATCCACTGACTCCAACAAATGAAATTATTCAAGAAGAATTACATGTTTCAATAGCAGAGAATAATAGTAGTCCAAATGTTCCTTCCCAAATCCCTTCAAATACAACCACTCCAATTAATGCCACGACACCCCATGTTGTATTGTCACCAATGCAAATTAACCATGTAAAAAGCTCCCATACACTATCTGCTCCTCATTTTGAAAATCCAGAAAACACTCTTCCAACCTCTCAATCAAATCCATCTACACCATCTCATGCTCCAACTCCTGGAATTAGGTAGCCATCTAATCATCTCTCTCATGTGGGCCCATCTCCACCCGTTTTGCATGAACCTCACAAAAATCCTCCTTTATCAATCATGCCTCCAGAACCACAGCCTCTCGACTCCTCCAATGATCAATTCTCTATTTTCACTGATGAATTTCGATCAAAATTTTATGAGCTTTTCAAAACATTCACCCATGGACGCCCCACCCAGGCCAAATACCAAACCACATTTGAAGCAATTGACTCACTCGTTTCCTGGCGCCACCAAAATTTGGGCTCCAAACAGCCTGAAAAGGGGAATTTCCATTTTAAACAGTGCTCTTCCTCATATAGCAAATGGATTGACAAGCTCTGCGATAATAGTTAGTTTAAAATTATACTACTCCCATGAACTAATGCTTATGTTAGATTTCTCCAGGTGCTCCATTTCTCAATGCCACTAAAGAAGAATTTTATGTTACATCCTCAATCTTTAAGATGCCAATCTATGACCAAGTCACTGCCCCTGAAATTCAGATTTCACTACCATTTTCACCTGACCCCAGCATTTGTAATGAAAAGCACCCTGAAACTCATTTTGTGCGTCATCTAATCTATATGTCGCAGCCCAGATCATTCACCATTACTGCTTGGGCAAAAGTCATTGCAGCTTCAGTCTCAGCAACCATGGATGAATTTTGCATACCAAAACCTCCTGTACCCCCTCAAGCACAAATTGATGAGGTCAACATTTATCTGGACATGATTTCATACTTTGAAGGCCTCAAAAGACCCTCAATTTCACCGATGGAACTGATTTCCATGGCACATCAAAGTCCAGGTGGCTCAAACAATGCTCAAGAATCATACAATATTTCTTCCGACTCAGATCAACAGTTAAAGATTTTTCAAGACCTCATTTTAGATGTCATATTCAAAGCACAAGCCTCCCTTGACAATGTTTTCCCTAACCACACTGAACAATCTAAATGTGTCAAAAGAAAAAAGGCCCTCCGTTCTAATAACCAAATCTCTTCCGTAATAATTCACTCAGCTCCTCAAGTGGTAACCTCTAATACTGACAATGATCTCCAAGTTGAAACTGCCAAGAAGAAGTTGGTTGAATACCGTAGCCGTAATAATTGCCTTCCTTTTGTTTACTATTTGATATTAGGTGTCAAGGGTTTATTCACTGCACAAAAGGATCATCGGAATTTTTCAATTTCCAATGCCATGCTCATACTATGCTCTTTTCATCTTATTCACCAACATGTTAAGCCACCTCCACCCGAAGAGCTAGTTTGGAAAAATCTATCTTTTCATCTCAAATCATTTTTTTCTAAGGGTATGAAACCATTCACTGATGTCCAACTTGTTCGCCCACCTTCACGACATCAATTGGCTCAATATCTTACAAGTGATTTTTTAAACCAATGGGAAGCACAAGCCACTGTGACATCACTCCTTCTACCCTCGCAACTCTAATGCTTTACCTCCTGTTTGTAATTTACTTACACATGATATTTGAACCATTGTAATTAGTTTCCTATTATAAGAAAAAGTTGAATCTTTTCTTGTTTTATATTTTCCATGCTTTTAATTTTAGAATAGTTTTATTTTGAAACTCCCTTTTCATTCATTAGCTATGGCATTTGTTCTTAAATAAGACTTGACTCAGTGCAACAAGAAAATCCCGTGTTTTCAACATTCCTCAACAACTCAAATCAAAAATATTATCCTTCACTACAATATACTCATACTAATAACATCCTCACTGTCCTTATTTTCAATTGCCATCAAAAAACCTTGTCTTTTCTAATGACAATACCATGCTTACTTGACTTGCATGATTGCCAATAAGTTAAGTTAATTTCATGCTTATGTTTATTTACTTTGTAGGAAAAACTATATTCCCATCTAATATTTCTTGCTATTAAATCTTTACCCTCTTTTCAATATCTTACTCCACATTTTCCAACCCCAAATCAACTTCCAAATAAACTCTGAAATACACCTGTAATTTTTTTTGCGTCTAACATTTATTTTCAATAAATCATTAGTACTTTCTCATTTTAAAACAGTTTATTATCATTTTCTTTTAATTAGACCATTAATTTATAATATCTAAAAAATTTTCAATTTTGTTTAAAAAACCATAATTAAACTATTAGTATGATTACTTTAAGTTTATAACAACTCAAATTCATAAATTTAGCATTTCACATAATCAATTCATTTAATTTTTGAATTAATAAAGTTAATGAATTCACTTCAATAATTTAAATTAATCCTTTGTGATTTAATTTGAATTGTAATGATCAATTACATCAATTTATAAAATTTCCTTTTCACATACCCAATTTTTTTTTCAATTACTTACATTTCATTTTCAATTGTTAAATTTCATTTCCAATTAATTAAATTTGATTCTCAATGAATCAATTTAATTAGTTAATTGATTTCTTGAAATTAATTAATTAAATTACTTGATTGATTCATTGAAATTAATTAATTAATTGATTGATTCATTGAAATTCATTAATTAATTGAATTAATTGATTGATTAATTGAAATGAATTAATTGATTCATTGAAATTCATTAATTAATTAAATTAATTGCTTGATTCAGTGAAATGAATTAATTGATTCATTGAAATTAATAAATTAAATCAATTAATAAATTAAATCAATTAATTAATTGATTCATTAAAATTAATTAAGTAAATTAATTAATTGCTTCATTGAGATTAATTCATTAATTAGATTAATTAATTGATTTATTGAAATTAATTAATTCATTTTGAAATTTATCTAATTAATTAACTTATTTGATTTAATACAATTTCAAATTGATTGAATTAATTCTATCAATTCAATTTAAAATTAATACATGTTTGTCATTTCTTTTGGGTGGCTGTATCACCAGTCAGCCAATTTCAGAATATATTTTTTTCTTCCAAACAATACAGTCACCTGGGGCTTGTTACAGAGCCTCCAGGCATGTTTTACAGCCCCCCACTGCCAAAGCCAGTCATACAGAGCAGTGGGGGCCCCTGGAATTCAATTGAGGTATGGTTTCATCATTTTGAAGCTCTGGTGATGACCGCCACCTCAGAACTAACAGATTTCGCACCAAATCATCTTTTTGTGCTATTTCCACCAAATCCAGTGCTTCTCTTTGATTTTCAGCCTTCCTACTAGCAAAAAATACCTTTCAACTCATTTCTTCATTAATTAATACAATAATATTCATTAAATAAATTTTTTAAAACTGAATGGATGTGTGCTTGTCAAAGATTGGCTAAACTCAGAATTTTATGAGGCTATAAGATCGTTATTCAGCTTTTTTAAAATTTATTTTTTGAATTTTATTACTCTTTTCAAATTTCAAAATGCCTAGAGCAATGAAATCAGATAGATATCTCAAAAAAAATTTAAACAATTCTCAGAAATCTCATCAACTCCACCGTCAAAATAAAAAAAATAAATTAGGATGTAGCTATGAAACTCCTTATTTCAGAACATGTAATTTTTTACATGAATCTTTCTTTGATCCAATTCCTCATAATGATTTTGATAGAAAAACTTTAAGATCAATTTTTTTCTTACAGAACTTATATTAAAACAAAATATTTTTCTATAAATTTTGGATTTACAATTTTAGATGATAAATCACTTCTTCATTCACCTGATAAAACTTTTGCAATCATCCAATTCATTCCTTTTAGAAACCTGAATGATTATGAAAAATCTCAAATCAACTTTTTATCCACTTTTTTATTTAAATATAAACTTTTTCTTAACAAATTACAAGAATCTGGAAACAAGATCACCGGTTCCATGTATGCAATTGGATGGAGACCACCTCGACTTGGTGACTTTACGATTGGGCGTTATATCAATTCCACTTCTATTTCTAATAACCCAGAACTTTATAATTCTTTATCACTTCAACTCTCTCAATTACAAAATATTATTCAAAATCTCTTTCAAAAATTATCATCAACAGTTTTCGAAATGAATTCAAATCAAATGAAACAATTCAACATTCCAGGATTTGAGATTTTAGACTTTACGGATTTTTATTCTTCTTCATTTGCAAATCAATTAACATTTACTTTAAATAACTTTTCTAACTTTCCTCATATTGATCAAACAGACTCTTCGGAGTTTGCTTATTTTCTTTCTATCCCAATTTCTACAAGTGATGGCACCTTAATCTTTGATAACTTTGATTTATTTAATGAATTTTTTGTCTTTCCAGACCACTCTATTAATATTGATTTAACAGGTAAAGAACCTGGTATTGTACAAATGGTCTGGAAAGCAAAAAGCACTAGACATTTTACTCTTTATCCAGATGGCGGTGATAGTAACTCTTTTACCAGATTATCCATGTCATTACAAATTTCAAAAAAAGCATACAACTTATTCAAAAACTTACAAAATGGTAAAATTGATAAATTTACAGTAGATGATCATACTTCTATCCTCAACAGGCTTGCTTCAACTTCTAAATAGTCAAAATCTTTTTTTCTGCTTACATTAATCTAATTTTTAATATCAGTTCTTCAAAAATTCATAAAAACATTCAAATTAATTTTTAATATAATGAAAAAGAAAATAAATCTCAATTTCCGTCATCTAAACCTCTTTATTAAAATTCAAATGAAAACAAAAAAAATACAAAAATAAGAAGCAAAACCAAAATAATAAAAACAATATAAATCAAGATTTCTTAAATTTAAAGTTTCATTTTACAATTATCATCTACATTGTTTTAATTTCAAAACTCAAAGATTTCGACAAAAATTATAAAATGTCAATCCAATTATCAATTGGATCTACAAGATTTAGATTTTCATAATCTTAGTTCACTTTCTCTAATCACAATTCATCTTAATAAAAAAATTTCTGCTTAATTTTTGACATTAAACCCTCATCCTTAAACATTAAATCTTTGATGCTCCATTCAATCCGCCCATAGTATTAAAAAACCAATTTTTTTTTCAATATTTTTGTAATTTTTAAACAATTTAATTTTAATAATCACAATTTCACGACTCAATTGTTTTTTAAACTAAACTCATCATGTTTACACTCAAACTCTACTCAACTGTCAATCATTCCTTTCCTCAAAATTCAATTCAACTCAATATTTTTACACAATTGTAAATGGTTTTTTCTAAACAATACATCTCTATTGGTTAACAACATGAAACTCAAATTTCATTCTGCATCACTCACATTTTTAAGATTTCAATCTAATTCAATTCAATAATGATCATAATCAAATTGATTCAATCAAACTTTTTAGCCAGCACCACAACACATCTTTGCATGAGTGGAATTTTAGCGATTGCTGGTAAATTGGACTATAAGAAACGACTTCTGGGTCAAAGCTATCGTTACACGGATAAGTAAGTACCTTTATTTGGGGCTGATAGCTGCCAAGTTGAACTGACCAGTGAATACCGTTGGTTGAAAAGATATATCTCTTGCCCTGACACAAGAGTAGTACAAGAAGCAAGAGAACAATCATTGACACGATTGAGGGTCATGGCGGAATCATCACTTAACAGCGAATTTAATTGGCCATTGCTTGCAAAGGATGTTGATAATGCCGCATTGTTGCACGCTTATTCCAGAGGACAGGTAGGCCGTCTTTTTGTAATATCTATTTGTTCCGTTAACCTAATTGAAGTAACCTTTGTATCACCCCTAGGTATTGCTTAAATTGAACCCCAAAGTTAATCAGAACAAGCTTTGGAACTTTTCATTGCTTTACAAGACAAGAAAATATGGTGATGATTGTATTGAAAATGCTGTAACCATAGCTCTTGGCAATTCATCCGTTCCCTCAACTTCTCTGCCGCCAAATCCTCTTATAAACCCTTTGCATCTTGACCTGATAGACCAGACTATACTTCAAGAAGGTTTTGACGGTCTCACACCCGAGCATTTAACAGTATGTCCTTTTTCAATATATTTATATATTATAAGTTTATCATATTTTGTCCATACCAAATATGACTTGCTCTTGACATTGTTATTTTCTTCCCATGACTGCATGCAGATATTGTTGGTTAATCAAATTTCGGAAAAACATATCGGTCTTGGTGTTGAAATCTTGACCAAGGCAAACCCACCAAAGGTACATTGGGTTTGTGACGAAATGAAGTTACTTCTGATTTCCTCACAATTTTTGGAGCATTGGGCTATTAGAGTATACCCAAAATACATGATAGACTCAAACGATTCGATTCAAGCCACAGAATCAGCCCGCCCAGTGACAGATGGGCCAAAATATTTAATTCCCAGATTATGGCATGACCTTGATGGAATCGTAGTGCAGCCTATGTGGAAGTTAAGCTTGAACCGGGTCGAAAGTCTCATTTTACAACTTCCAGGCTTGCCTTATGTAAGGCTCACTTAACAACTTTTTTGATTTCTCAATTTTCCTATCTAAAAGAGTTGTAATTATTTATCATTTTTGGTTGTGCATATCTAGGCTGAACTTCAAAGGCATGTCAATTTTTACTTGAACTCGGCTGTAATCGATTTAATGTTTTGGGGTATGGCCTTTCACAAACCTACCTTTGAACCAATTGAAAATTTATTGAAATGTCAGAATTTCCTTCTCAACAACACTACATTCAAACCTTCTCCTCAAACTTATAGCACTTTAATCACAGCTCTATGCAAACGCTATTTGGCCAATTCAGCCGAATTAGAGCATCGTCGCTCTGCAACCGTCTCACAGTCATTTCAAATTACAGGGTGCTCCTAGCTGCAATTCATCGGGCTGAGTCTGATTCCTCGGCCAAGGTCTTGATCTGAATCCTCATTGGTAGATTTTGATAATCTGATCAGATTTCATTTTTCGAAAATCAAAATATCAGAATAATTTCAGATTACCCTCAATATCATTCACTTCACTTCTAACCAGTCAATCGATTGATCAATTGTTTAATCTCGTCTTGATCATCAACTCAATATGTTTTTTCCCAAATTCGCTTCTCATATATCTCCCTTCAAATTATCCCATCTTGCAAATCGTGGTCAGCAGCAGTTTCAGCATATTCAAAATACTTGGAATAATTTGAATCTTGGTAATACTGTTGGTCAAAACTCTCATTCGGTTGGTAGATCTTCCAATACTGCTGGTTCTTCTAGTACTTCAGGTAGTTCTACAGGTGGCTCAAAGTGGAATGCTAGTGGCAGATCCAATTGGAATCAACAAGTAGTCATTCCTTTCAAAGTCCGACTTCTTCCTTTCTTCAGTTACAATTTAATTGATTTTCTTCAATTTCTTTTGATTTTAGTCTAATAATTGATTAATTTCTCACCCTAATGCCAATTTTAGCCAACATTAGAATCAATCAAAAACTCAATCAAACTCTTCAAAACTTGTGTTTGGCCCCAATTCCAACAAATGAAGACTTAACTACAATCAGTCGTTTGAGCGCTGAACCTAATTTTGATTATGCCATACGACTCTTTAAATCATTGGACCGTGAATTAATCAATCAGCTTCAACCTGCGGCTTGAGACTTTCTTATCAAATCTTGTGCAAATGTCAATAAACTCAAGTCCATCGATTCCAAAGCTGATATCGCTATCCGTCTTGATTTAGCTACAAAGATTTTTGGTCAGCTTGAAGATCGTGAAGCTTTAACATCTCAATCTTTTGTAAATTTAATCACTTTATGCGAATTGGCAGGAAATTTACAACACACCAAGATTTTATTTGAAAATTATCGTCAAATTCAATTTGATACTCTCAAATCTGACGATACCCTAAACCCATTATATCATGATCATCAACTTCAACCTCCACTTACTTTGACTCT
The DNA here is from genome assembly GCA_023105745.1 of Austropuccinia psidii. Lineage (NCBI taxonomy): Eukaryota > Fungi > Basidiomycota > Pucciniomycetes > Pucciniales > Sphaerophragmiaceae > Austropuccinia > Austropuccinia psidii. The sequence goes on from JALGQZ010000011.1 coordinate 24,157,768, forward strand.
TAATAAATCTACTTCCTCCTCAAATCAAATCACCAACTCTCACTTAGCTGACGAGAAGAGTGATAGTCAGGTGCTTTTAGCTTTAATGCGGGCTTACCTGGTAAATGGTGACTCTGTTTCTGCTGTTACTTTATCGGAACAATCACTTTCACCCACAATTGATCAAGCATCCTCCAACTTTAAATCCGACGCCAACCACATTCTTGAAATCATCCTTGGATTTATTAGATTAAATGAATATGCCTCTGCTTCAAAGTGGATCAAGAGACTTATTAACAGTCATCATGCCTCTTACCATCTTGATAACCCCGGTTGTCGTTGAGAGTTTATGGATCAAATCGTTTGTCTAGCCTGTGAACCTGGTCGTGGCGCTCCAGGGCTTGGTGTTGCTTATGATGCAGTCATGATCAGCATTGACCAAATAGATTCTCAATTTGATACCAAAGCTATGGGCGCGGTAATGGCAAGGTTGCGAAATGTTTTAAATTCACTTTTAGTCTTTGCTTTACATCACTCAGCTTCCTTACTCTCAGCAAAAAAACAAGTGGGCCATCTTAAATCAACAATTGAAATGATTCAAGATGCCCTCAAAAAGGCTTCTTCAATTGTTTGTTATATGATCATAAAGCAATCAGCTTTACTCAAAGCAGATAGTACCAAATTTGAGGCAATTTTAGATCTACAAACTTATGGTTCGATCGAAAACATTGCCAAACGTGTCATTCAAAGTTGTCAAGCAATCAAAAATCAATGTATCACCAATCCCTCTAAAGATTTAATGCATCTTGGTTTTTTTAGTGAAGACTTATTGAATCGATTTATTCATCATTATTCTATCCTTCCCGACATCCGCGACCTTCCAACCGCTACTGCCGAATTTTGCCATCAATCTTCTTACTTGACAGGCTTATTAACTAGTTATCAAAGCGTCCTTCAATCTCCAATAGCAGCTATCGTGACCAAACTTGATCAACAACTTCAACAACATCAACTAGCGTTTGGGTTTAAGATCACAACCCCAATAATTGTGATGCTTCAAGCTCAAGCCAAAGAAGGAAAGGTATTGCCATCGATTCAAACCAATTTGCAAATGGATTCTCAAGATTTTATCGAATCAGCTCTAGGCCAATTTGAAAACTTCCTAGCAAACTCCAATGCTCACATTGCTCAATTCAATTCTAATTATGATATTGAATTTCTTTTAGAGATTTTTGCGACTTACAAAGGAAAGATGCCAACCCAAGGCAGAGCTCAGGCTTCATTTAGCAAGATTAAATCAAATAACGTTGATGAGGAACTCAAAGCTAAAGCTAGTTTACGTCATTGTATCAAAGAAGGTGATAAGTATTTGTCAAATTGCTTTGGCTTATTACGTGATCAAAATGCAACAGGTATTTAAACAATTATTTTAAATTAATTCTTAATCATTTGAGCTTTTGCTTTGAATTATTAAATGTATTTGTTCTTTTGTAATAAAAAAAAGAAAATAAATAAATAATTAAAGTCTAAGAAAAAAAGAAGTAAATAAAAATAGAATCAAATTCATTTATTAATTATTGTTTCTTTTTGACATTTAATAAAATTTAATTTAATAAATTATTTATATATATAGCTTAATGTGAATATTTTTGGAAGGGATTTATTCATTTGCATAAGAGCTTGATGAAATAATGTAACAATTTATTTAATCCACATTAAAAATTCCTCTTAACCATTTTTAAAAGAGAATAGGCAAAGCTAGGAGAAATGAGGTTAAATATTATTCTGCCCCAAAAGGGAAGCACATTGGAAATCATAAAAAAAACTTACGACTCCAAATTGATTTACTTTTCAATTTTTTATTGATTTGATTTTGAGGATCTTTATACTAAATAAAGTGAATAAATATCAACACACTAATTAAAATTGAATAACATTCATAATCCCTTGCTTGAAGATCCATTTGTAGCACACACCTGAATTCCAAACAGTGAAGGGAACTTGAGTACAATTCAGCCTTTTTTAACTTCAAAATATTTTCAGGGCATTGTGAATCATCTGAATCAATTTTTGGTTTCAAATGGCCCAAACTGTATTACAAAAATCAGGGTTGGTTTGATTTGGCCATAAGATTTTTTATGAGAGTCTTTGAAAGAAAATTCAAAAGAGGATTAATAAAAATAAATTGAAAACTCAATTTGGTTAACCTTATTTTTTCCAAAAAAATTTAAAGGAGTGGTATTTTGCCCCAATTTCAAAACAGGCCCCTTTTGTGGGATTAAAAAAAGTATACATAAAGATTTGTCATTATACCTTCTCTCAGAATTCCTTTCTCACATGACACATTTTTGTTGAAAAAAACTTTTTGAAATCAATATTTATATCAATTATTTGATAGCCTCCCCCTTGAAAAAATATAGGATGGAAAGCTTCCCAATTCTAACAATTTTTACACAAAAGAAAGATATTGAGAAGATTAAAGGAATTTTGGATAGCCAGAAATATAATTAAGTCCATTTTAATCTTTCTAATTGATTTTATAAAACAGGAATTATGTGAGTTTGAAAAATTTTGGTAATTCCACATAAGGGATTGAATGAATTTGCTAAGATATAATGGTTTTTTGTAATTTGAATTAAAATAATATTTAAATTTTCACTTACCAAAAGTAATGAAAAACTTAAAAAAATGATTTCAAAGAGCTCTTTGAACTTGAGAAAACAAGGATTCATTTTTGAAATTTCATTTTGTAATAATTTGCCCCAATTTAGTAGATACTGAGAAAATTTCTTTGATTACTTAGTTACCCAAAATAATCAGTTTAGAAATAAAATATTTACCATGAAATTAATATTTTCAGGATTCTGTTAAGACCTTTTTCTCCTATATGGAATATAACCCATGAACATAAAAGCCCAAAATATTCAATATTTTGAAGAAAACAAATTTAAGTCAATCCACAAAGTTGAACCCAAAACTTCCAAAGATCTTACTTTTATCAATTTTTTGAAGTAAATTTCTACCAAGTTAAATTAAAAAAAACTTCAGTTTAGAAAGTTATTCAAAAATTTAAAAATCACTTTAATTGAATTTTGAATCATTTAATAAATACAAATTTTTTAAATTACCTCAATAGAGTTTTGGTGAAAAGTGGAGGGCAGGATTGAATTTTATGTATTTGACTTTGACATAAAATATAGTTATTTTTTCCTTAAAGTCATTAATCTTTCACTCACTTAAAATTTTCAAAAAAGTGATTCATAGGTTTTTAATGAAAAATACAAATAATAAAGCTTATTTGAGTCCATTTAATCCAATTTTCAAAGTAGCCATTCAAGGGGATATAACATATATATGTTAAGGATTGGGTAGAAGTAAAAACACAGTAAATACTGAGAATTTAAGCAGATTTTTCGGATAGAAACTCAAGAAGTAAAACCAGAATTGTGATTTAACAAAAGAAGGAAATAACATGAGATTCAAATTGATTTATATTATTTAAAATTTTAAAAAAAAAATTGTTACATATATTTAGATTTTTATCATATTCTCTATATATAATACTTCAAAAGTGTTCATCTTTATTTGATCTTAAAACCTTATTCCCTGGAGATTTAGGACTCAAAAAGTGTGAAATTTTACCATTTTTAATTTTTTACTATTCCATCCAAATTGAAAAACATTTCTGAACACTTATAGATTTATATTAACTCTTATTATTAATTCATACTTCAATCTTGAAAAATTAGGATTATCAATGAAATGAATAATTAATTTAAACTTATAGAGCTATATATCAAGAGAGAATCAAAATTGGTTTCATTTCTGTATTAACAATTGAATTTGAGATGGGTACTCAATCTACATGAATATCTATAAGTCTTGCAAGTAAAAGAAATGTTTTTTAATGAAAGTTAAAATTGAAATTAAATTATACTGTGTCTTCAATATAGGTAATCTTATGGGATAATAGGAATAACTATTTTATATAATGATAGCTTCAAACCACATCAAATGAAACACAAAATATTATAAAATGAACTTTATAGCTGATTCTATCAAAGGATAAATTATGATATTATTTTGTGCTTCAGAAGTGTATATGCTGAGTTGAATTGAATATTATTATTTATAAACTGTATATACATATGGAGTCCTGGGTTCTTGCATAGCAAACAAAGATATTAAAACTTTCATATAGTGAATTTGGAATTTTGAATTAGTCTTGAGGTGAAATGAGAGTACAGACTCAGAGAAAATTAACGTAAGCCTTGAGATAATTTGGTGATACATACCAGGAAGCAATCTGACTTGGTTTTGAGTTAAATGGAAGAAAACTGACAGGATTGCCCTATCACTGTAGGAAGTCCCCACTCTAATCAAATCAGTGATAAGTAAAGAATTTTTAAGAGATAATTAACAAGCTTAGATGTAAGCCAAGTAAAGAATAATTCCATTTTGAGATACTAATGAATATATGACTGTAGTGAATGATGAGTTAACTTAGAAATAAACATCAAGATATTCCATGAGTCCAGTATGAGTTAGCTTGGAAATAAAAATGTAGATATTCCATGAGATAATGATGAGTTCAATTGGAGATAAGAATGTAGATATGGCATGAGTTAATTCAGAGTTAACTTTCATATAAACATATAGATATGACATAAGTTAGTGATGAGTTAACTTGGAGATAAAGATAGAGATATGAAGTGAGTTAATGCTGAGTTAACTTTGAGATATAAGTCAATATACTTGTAAGGGACCTGCAGGCAGGTCCAAATCAGATCCCTCCAGTGTAACCTTTTCCCACCTAGCATCTAAATACTCTCAGCCTAAATTAGAATTGTGTGGTGTTGCAAGAATACTCAAAAAGCTTCAAACAATATTCTGGCGGCAACACTTTGAGCTTCAAGTAGATGCTAAATCTTTAATAGAAATTATAAACACACCATGTTTACCAAATGCACCAATGATAAGATGGGTAGCATTTATTCAACTTTTTTCTTTTGATCTGGTACACAAACCGGGGAAGATATTTACTATGCCAGATGGATTATCAAGAAGACCAGAGGGGGGAAATGAAGATGAAAGTGAAAGGGATGATTTTGATGAAGAAGAAGAATGGATCAAACCATATTCAGGATTTGGTCTAAAAGAAGTAAATACAAGAAAAGTAGGAAAATTATCAAGAAATAAAACAAACAATATTGAAATTCCAATAAAACAGGAAGGATTCAGAAAACATATGCAGGAATATTTGAATAGTTTGAAAAAGCCACAAAGTATTGGGGAAGAATACTTAAAGAGAATTAAAAGAATATCTGTAAATTTCTATATAGAAGGAGGGAAGCTACAAAGGAGAAATCAAGAGAATACAAAAATAGTTGTGTTTAATGATAAAGCTCAAAAAGAGATTCTAAAGAAAATGCACAAAGAATTGGGTTATTGAGGGGAAAATGAAACCTATAGAAGAATGAAGAAAAGATGTTGGTGGGAAGGAATAAAAAGATAGTCAAGAAATGGGTTAAATCATGTCAATAATGTCAGAAAAGTAGTCATTTGCAGCAAAAGAAAGAAGGAAAGATATCTGCAACATCCACTCTATTTGAAAGAGTCAGCATGGATGCAGTACATATTAAGGCAGAAAGATGGAAATATTTGGTGGTAGCAGGAGATGAATTTTCAGGATGGCCAGAAACTGTTGCATTAACTAGGCTAACGGCAAAATCAGTCTCAGAATGGTTTAATTCAGAATGGATTTGTAGATATGGAGCACCCAAAGAAGTCACAGTAGATGGAGGAGCAGAATTTGGAAAAGAAATACAAGAAGCAGTCAACAGAGCAGGATAAAGAATCAGAATAACTACACCTTACTAACCAGAAGCACAAGGAATGGTTGAAAGAGGCCATAAGCAATTAAAGGATGCACTTCTAAAAATGTGTGGTGAAAATGGATCCAAATGGAAAGAATACTTACCAATTGTAACCTTGGCAGATAAAATTTTGGTAAAAAGAACAACAGGATACTCACCATCTGAGCTTAAGTTTTTTCAGCAGGCTGTCTTACCAATTGACATAGAAACAAACACATGCCTAGCCATAAAATGGAATAAAATCTCAACAGCAGAAGAGCTATTGGAAGCAAGAGCAATACAGATTTCAGCAAAAGAAGAAACAAAACTAAAAGAAGCAGATAAATTGAGAGATTCAAGAAAGAAATCAGTTCAATACTTGGAAAAAAAGATGGCACACAAACTGAGAAATCCACTTCAACCTGGGGATTTAGTATTAGTTTACAATAAAACACTTGAGTCACAGTGGGGATTACTCTTCAAAAACCATTGGAATGGGCCATTTAGAGTTATAAGTCAAGTTGATAAGGGACCTTATGAACTTGAAGAATCGGATGGTACTAAACTAACAAGGAAATTTGCAGCAAGTCACATCAAGAGATTTTACCCAAGGGGGAAGATAGTTCACTTAGATTCAGAATCAGGAAATGAAAGCAGTGAAGAAAGTGAAGTTGAAGATTCAATATTAGAAGGAGAAAAAATTGAAAAATATACATACTCTGATTAACATTGGCAAGCTTTCAACTGGAGGGGGGATGTGGTATTCCATACCAATTATACCAGTCTCAAGCTTACCAAAGAATTAAAATAAATAAATAAATGTATAGAAATGGCGGAATAGCTCTGAAAATGGAAATAAAAGTGTGGGAATAGCTTGGCAAATAGAAATAAAACTGTGGGAATGGCTCTGCAAATGGAAATAAAATTGCCGGAATGGCTCTGCAAATGAAAATAAAATTGCGGGAATGGCTCTGCAAATGGAAATAAAATTGCCGGAATGGCTCTGCAAATGGAAATAGGAAGTAGGGAATGGCTCCACAAATGGAAATAGGAATTAGGAAATAACTCCGGAGGTGGAAATCAAATTTCAGAACTCTGGAACTAGGTAAATCAAACTGTAAAAACGTCCTAGGGCATAATAAAGAAGATTAGAGTTTCAACCAGAAGAAATTCAATTACAATTGAAAATACCAATTTCCCCACATTTTTCAAATAAAATGGAAGTGCACTCAATAGAAAAACCTTTATTTTCCCCACTTTCCCCACTGCCAAGAAAAATCTCCCCAGCTAAATTATCTCAAAGACATCACATGATTTTGATAAGAAACAGAAAAACCAGCATAATTTTCTCATATGTATCATATGACTAGAAGAAAGCTCAATTTTCAGGAGCTGTATTTTCTCCACTTTCTTGGCAAAAGGAAAATCTCACCAACCAAATTATCTTAATTAAATCACATTATTTTGATAAGAAAAAGTACCACCAGCATAATTCTCTCAGAACATATGTAACTAATAGAAACAAAAAATACTTTCCCCACCTTCAAGAAAACATAACCAGCCATATTAGCTCAATGACCTCACATGACTTAAAAAAAAGAAAATCTCACCAGCAAAATTATCTCAATTACATCACATGATTTTGATAAGAAAAAGCACCACCAGCATAATTCTCTCAGCAAACACATTTCTACATCAAAATTACATGTCTCACCAGCTAAAACCTCTCAACTATAGTTTTTTCTAAGTACCCTGTTTTGAGAAGCTCTATAGAGGCCCAAAAGCTATAAATAGAGGTCCGCTCTCCCTCATTTTTCCCATCAAAAAAGGGAACAAGTTCCCACTATCCAGGATTACCACCATCCCCTGAACTAGCAGGATATCTAGAATAGTAGTAGTGTTTTAGTAGTGAAAAGCTCAGGAGCCTTGCTCAGTAGCTTAGTATTAGTGAAGAATAGTAGTACAAACATTAGTAAAAAACTCAGTAGCCTTGCTCAGTAGCTTAGTATTAGTGAAGAATAGTAGTATAAAATTAGTAAAAAACTCAGTAGCCTTTCTCAGTGGCTTAGTATTAGTGAAGAATAATAGTATAACAGTAGTAAAAAGCTCAGTAGCCCTGCTCAGTAAGCTTAGTATTAGTGAAGATTAGTAGTATAGCCATAGTAAAAAGCTCAGTAGCTTATTGTTGTTAAAGAAATAGTAGTATAACAGTAGTTGAAGCTTAGTAGCCTTACCCAAAAGCATAGTGTTATTAACAAAGAAGTAGTAGTGATATAAACTCAGTATTAAAAAAATGCTAAAAGAATCAAATCCAGTAGTCTTATTATTAGTACTCATATGGAAAAAAATCATTATAATAAACATAAAAGCATAAAAAAATATATATTCTTATCATTCTTATTAAAAGAAACCAAAAAAAATTCTTATTAGTTTTATTAAAATAACAGAAAGCCAAAACATATATATATATATATATATTATTATCACTTTTATTAAAATAGAATAGAAAAATCTTAGTCTTTATTTTATCAGAAATTTCAGATCAGAGTTTTTAATGCAGTGTTATTGATAGGTCTGATTTAGAGACTGCTGATAAGTCTTCTCTATATGTTAAAGCCACAAATCTTATTTTATTTTGTGATTCTCTGTAGGCTGACTATTCAGTATTATTTAGAGAGGCAGCTAATACACCTTAGCACCCATGGTTATTGGACAATTCTGAAATTCAAAACAGACTTACCAATAATTTCCCCCTCAAGGTACTGCCTTATTTCATCCCACACCAAAAGGAGTTCCTACAATGCACTTCAGAACTATTGGCGCCTGTCTTCCAGCCAATAAATACCTTGGACGGGTTCCCTATTTCTCCAGAGATTCTATGCATGAGGGAAAAACCCTGATGCCAATCTGGGTGGATTAGTAACAGCCTCAAACACAATAAGGGTGAATGTGTAAGTTGATCATGGGTCATGGCTGGTGCCCCCTTTGATCAAGGCACACATTCCCCCCTGGAATCCCAGTAGAAGTCAGTCCACTAGAATTTCTGTGCAAAGCCAAACTCATTTTTGGTGGCATGCCACTGAAAATACCTCACCCACCCACACAAAAAGATCCCCACAGTGAAATTTTCCTTTCCGCTGCCACCATTGCCCAGTAGGTCACTGGAAGACTCACTTACTGTTTGCTTTCACACCAGAGAACATGTCTGCATGCCTCTAATATTCCACTATACAAAAAGTTGCTACAACCCACCCAATATTGCATATGTTGATGTGAGCTTTGGACCACCAAACCTCGGGTAATACGCAGCAGATCCAGCAATCATATTGGTTGTCCCACATTCTTGCCACCTTGGCTTGATATATGCCCCAAATTGGATATTCAAATTATAAGTCCAAGATGCCCATCTTCCTAATGACCATGCATGTAACCACAGGCCATGCCCCTTTGAGTCCACTGCTGCCTCTCATATAAGTTCCCCACCCGCGCTTATTGGTCTTCATTCCCTTTAGCTACCCCTTCCTGATCATATAATTTCCCATTGTCCCCAAATAATTCATAATAGCCATCATGTCAACCACTTTGCATTGAGATGATTAATATTTATATTCAAATGAATTGTGATATAGCCTTAAATCCTGATAATTCCCACTTAGATTCTTGGATTATCCTATGGCACAATCAACACAACATATTCGTATATCTCCCCAATCACCAGAATACTATTGGCTCTCTCCCTGGAACCCTTCCCAACACATTGATACCATTTCTTGCAGCACCACAAACTTTCATGCACTGTGGTCCTGGTGGGGCATGGATTGAAAATTTCCAATCCAATCCTACTTAAAAATTATTTGTTGATGGAGTATTTATGACTGATCAGAATGATCCTTCCTCATCTCAAAAACCCAATATAGCATTGATGTTCTTCACATGGTATCCAAACATTCTATTCATAATTGAAAGTTTTATAAAACAAGACTTCAATCTTCAAATTCCTAATGAATATGACTGTCATTCTCATAGCCAATGTCAACTCTTTACTACCACAACTACCACTTCAATCTTGACTACCCCCTTGTATCCATCTGTCTTTTCTTTGTCTTCCAAGCAAAAACTGATACAATTACCCAGTGGATCAGACCTTCCCATGATGACCCTGCCCCATTCCATAATTAAGACCCCCCTCCTTCTTAATCAAAAAAACCGGACTAGCTTTTCTCTGGGATTGAGAAATCCCCAATGTACAATCGGCCTGTAACCTTTGGGCCACCTCACCCCCTGGATCCCCTTTCAATGAAAGGTACATAATTACAAACAAGGTCATCAGCTCATCCAAATCCCTTTTGAACAACACCCCTCTTGGAGGACTGCTCACAGATGATATGGGATTAGGTAAAACCATTCAGGCCATTGCACTAATTGGTACCTCCAAGGAGCAGCTAATTACAAATGCCCACCCCTCTCAATCACCAACTGGAAATTGAAAATATCCAAGCATGCTCAGGCTGGAGCACTGCAAGCCAACACCTACCATGGCCCCACTTGTCACTCATTATCTGAGGCCGACATCCTAAAATGTGATATCGTCATCACTTCTTACAATACTATCACCCAAGAATTCATACAAACAAATAGCTCTACATCATGAATTTTTAAACTCAACTGGCATTGTATAATTTTGGATGAAGCACAGTGAGTATCTGATCTCTTCATAATTCAAATATCCTATTATGTCCAATAACGCTTCCCCCATCTTATAGCTATATTCTCTCTCAATACACTGCCACTCACTGTGCCATTAATATCCTCCTATCATCCTGTTGAATATGTTTAACAGGCACACCTATTCAAAACAACATTTATGACCTTTTGGGTATAATATCATTCATCACCCAACCCCAGATCTCAGCTCAAGATAACTGGTCCCCATTTATCCTGAATAGTCTCTTCAAAGGTAGCAATGATATTTTGCATTTGGCATTGCGCCACACCAAAACCTCTCATCTCAAATCTCTCCCCATTATTAGCCATCCCTACAAACTGCTCCCACTCAACCCAACAATGCAGAAAGAATATTCTGCATTATACAAAGAATTCCTATCATCCAAAACAAAAGGACCAGGGGAATTTTTTCAGAAGTATTAATAAGCTGCAAATATGCTGTAACCATCATATAATGCTTAACAAAATGGCAGATCTGGATTTGGAAGACCATGAGGGCAGGAGCACTCAGGATAACTCCTCAACAATCACCCAAACTATTGTCAATGTGGAAGCATGCATGATGAGTAGTAAAATTGCACACCTTCTCAAAAGCTTACTGAAGAACAAACAATCAAACTGTGGTCCATGAAAATCAGTTTTTACTCCCAATGGACCCAATTTCTTGATTTGTGAGTAATTTATAATATGCATCCTTTCCCAATTAAATTGATCTGACAACATTGTTTTGGTAGAATTGGTATAGTCCTTGCCCATCACTCTATCCTTTCAGCACACATTGATGGAACAATTACAGCAAGAGGTCAGGAAAAGGCCCTGGAGAAATTTTTCAATAATCCTGAATGTGAGGTGTTCATTGCCTCCATTTCTGAAGCTGAAACTGGCCTCAACATCACTTGTGCTAATATTGTCTACTTAATGGTGAGGGGACCCCCAGAATTCGACCCAGATTTTTGGACACTGACATCAACCTTTCCAGGAGCCAAATTGGAACCCAGCCATTGAGGCTCAGGCTGTTTATCATCTCCATTGTATTGGACAACAGCAACCTGTGAAGGTTATTCACTATATCACTCCTCATTCAGTTGAGGTCAACATGTGGAAGGTACCTTTCAAGCTAATCTGTGTCCCTGATCATATTACTACCCTGAAATCATTCCTTATGGGAATCCCATATTCCCATCACTAATAGTTCCAAGAAAAGAAATGCTCATTATCTGTGTGAGCCTTCCTGATTTTATGTCATTTGTGTTTGACAAAGTTGATAACCTTTTTTCACCTGGTCACAGGTCCACAATTATGAAACCCATGAGCTGGATGGAGCTTTTTGAATATTTCCTGAATGAAAATGAGCAATAGACAAATATTGATAAGGGACACCACAGTAAATTACTACATAAAAGCTCATATTGTTCATATTACAATTGATTTATCTGGATGTACCACATTTAAGAAATAATAATCAGATTGTATTACACCCACAAAAACAATTCACCAAACCTTATTATGTCAATGTGCTATACATTTATTTTCCTAACTTATTGCAGAGCATTGCCATTTGGACTAATAACTGGAATTTCAAGTATTTTGAGGGCAATAGTCTGCATCTTACTACAACCTTTGAGCCAATCTTGATCAAATACATGAAAAGATAGCCCTTCAGGAATATCCCCATCATCTGTTGATCCTATTTCTGGCAGTCTAACAATAGTTTTTTTACCCTTTTTTCAATCCAATTACAAAACTCTATGTCTCAATCAATTTTTAATACCAACTCATTGAATAGGCCTGAGTGTCAGCATAAGCCCACTTTGCAGTAAACTTGATGGCCATTTTCCACTACTTCCTCAGTATCTGAGCATACTAAAAGGTCATTGAATTGTGATGCTAGAATTGGAAATTCAGCTGTATCACACCATTCATGACAGTGCTCACAGGTCTGCACATCATCAATTATATTATCATCAGAGTTACAGTAACTAACCCTTTGACGAATCTTTGTGATATTTTGATTCTCCTTCTTTTTTACCAAATACTTTGCATCCTTTTGAATAGAATTCCATTCTCTTTTCAAATAAGTGAAATATTGCTCCATTAAAGCTGCCATGACCCTGTAGTTATTATGATTCTTGTTCCAACAGTAGTGATGATACTTGGTGCTGACAAGTGCAAGACGGAATGTACGGTAAAACACCATAGACATCAACTCATTGAACGGATGTTGCCAGGAGCTCTCCCAGTCCCAAGTGAATTGATTTAGTCCTAACTTGTGGAGCTCATTTTGGCAGTAGCTTTGGAAACCCTGAGACTGAACCCGTGTTGATGGCTCATTGAAAACATCCTTGGGGACATATCTGAGATGACCAGCCACTTGAATTGCAATTTAATGCTCTTCTGTGCAGGGTGGTTCTGGAAGTGAGGAAAAATCCTTATCCCTTACCTTGAGTAGGAACAGACAGTGGGCGTGTACAGCTGATCTCATCCCATGGACATTTTGTGGAAGTTCCGCTTTCAGCCATTTTTGTCGCTCCTTCTGGCTTGCACATTTTGCAAGCCTGGTTCCTTTGCTGTCTCATCTTGGATTGATTGAGCATACTCTGGGGATAGGTGAGCTCACTATTTGACTGTGTGCCTTGCTCATGCGCCATGAAATTGTCCCTCCTTGGTTAATCATTTGCTTAACTTTCAGTTGGAGACATGTTCTCATCCTCATCATCCACAATTTTTCTCTTGATGAACTGGCATGACCTGTTCTTGGTTTGGAGGCATATGGATGATGATGTCCAGGGACTTTTTCTTTATGGACCAGAGGTAAAGATGCATAAATTTCATCACCTGCCATGCAAATCATCAGTTAACACATCAACAAATTAATAAATACTGGTCATACTCACAATCTTCAATTGTCTCCTGAGATCAGAGTTTCTTGCCTTTAGGTGCCATATCTAGCCCATAAAACAAACATGTCAGATTTTGCAAAAGTTTATATTCCAAAATCCAACAGACTTACTTTGATAAATTGTCAATCCCATATTTCCCTCTGAAAGTTCACTCCAACTAACATTTTACAATGCTCTTTTTTGCCGCCCACCATCAACCAAATTTTCATAGCCCACATGTACCTGAGATGCTGATGGAATATTGAGGGTTTGCTGTTTACTTCCCCCAAAGGGTTCCTGGGAAACAACTGGATTCCAACCAGGATTAAGGAGGAAGTGTCGTGAATATTTTGATTGTGGATGAGCCTTTGATAAGATCTCAGGTGTGCTTCCTGGCCCCTCAGACACATGCATTTGTGTATTAGTGGGATTTGGGGGAATTGGAGTGATGTAAATATTAGGAATGGACCAAGTGCTTGAAGTTCAAGAAGTTGCTTTTCCCACATCAATGTTGAGACCTGATACATTCATTGAGGATGCAATAGGGGTTGTGAGTGGAATTTTGGGACTCATTGGTGACTGTGTTGTTCAAAAATATTGTATACTAGATTCACTATCTGAGTCATGAACAGAACCTGAATAGGATTTACATGTGTTGGAAGATGACATGATGGCTAAAGACCTACAGTCATGTTTTCAACTTGATAAAAAAGCTCAGTATTATGATAAAATAGAGTGATTTCAAACTTATAATAGAGAAATTGTATGAATAGTGGGAACCAAGTCTCTCGTGGAAGTCTAATAAGACTATTTTAGGAGAATTCTCCCTTCCTACTCTTGAGATCCTCTGCTTTTGTCGGAAACCACACTGCATGGCCTACCAGCATATAATGTCATATTCTCTTGATCTCGAAGGGAACCCATCATCCATAAGTGATCAGATTCAATGAACATTTCCCCCTCCCCATTGTCACATTCTGTGAATTATCCAACTGCCAATATATGCATCAAAATTGCCCAGAGTTCTATATCTGTATAAGGGTATATTAATGAAGGATTTACCCACAAAAGAGACATCACATTTTTAAGAAAGGCAAGACATTCCAACTGATTGAAAGCCTGCAGCACTCACACCAAATACCAAGACTTTAGCTCCACTCCAAATGCTTAGGTAATAGAATTATATTGTTATGTCTGTAATAAGGTTTAAATTGTGAATGATGGCATGCCAGCATACATGGTTTGAATGTTAATCCCCTCAATTCAATGTTGACAAATCCCTAATAGAATGCCCCTCAAGGGTCAAACCCGCAGTATCACAATGTGTAAATAAAATAGAATATGTACGAGCATTGAGAAGCATGGCATTTTACCCAACTAACCTCTTAACCGATTCCCCCATCCAGATGAGACATGTTACACTTTATCCCCTGTGGCTCAGCCACCATTACCAATGGGATAAATTCCTCAACTGTCTCAAATAATCTCCCCCCTTCATAAATAATCACTCAATTTTTTTGCCAATTAATAACACTCCTAAGAACTTGCACATCAAATATAGATATTTAGAAAAAAACCAACCTTATTCACGATTCCTGCAACAATGACAACCTGCCGCTATTCCTCAATGTGTATATGCATGTGTCAACACTGCTCAACTCAAACACACTCTTCCCCTGAGGGTGATAGGCAGGGAGCTGCCTTCACACCTTTCCAATTTAAACAGCACATTGAAAAGCTCAAATCAGCCATTGCACCCAAATCTCTTCCAACATCCCTACTCCTGCATCAGGATCTGAGTGCCTGCAAATTCTATTGGATCAATATTTTCCAGCTGATTATTTTCAATTGACCCAAAGCACATTCTCCACACCACCAGGTCTCACTTCCACTGCACAGAAGCCATACAGCAGCAGTCCAAACCTTCCCCCACACAATCTTGGCATGATTATATTGGCCATTCTATCATTAAGGTATAATATACCCCGCAGGGCTTCACGAATTCTCAACACCACCCTGAACCTGCTGATCAAGCCCAGTATCTCAAGCTCAGGTGGTCCCCCCACTCCTGAATTCCATATACCTCAAGATCTCAGTACCATATTTGAACATCTCCAATTGGAGCCAGTGATTCAAAACTATATATGTTGTCCTCAATGTTTCTTTCTTCATGGCCTTACTGAATCTGTCACAACTGACCAACCCCACTGTCAATGCCATAATGACCCAAATGATCATGATCCACCTTGCACACAATCATTAAGCAAATTCATTAATTCATTTGAGCCCCACACCCAAAAAAAATTTATCCCACCAAAACATTTCATTTATCAACCATTCAAAAATTGGATCTCCATATTTCTCCAGAAGGCTGGAATTATGGAAATTCTACATCAACATCAACAATCCCAAACTCCCAAAGGTTCCCCCAAATGTGACATCTGGGATGGATTGGTCTGGAGATGCTTCACTGGCACTAGAAATATCAATGACCCCCCATTCATGTTCATTCCTGGTGCATTGGCCTTCTCCATTCATGTGGACTGGTTCAATGCACATGGAAAGTCAACCCGGTTGGCCAGAATTGGACCTATCATGCTTATTTATCTCAATCTCCCCCAAAGTGAAAGATTTAAGCCAGAAAATGTCTATGTTTCAGGAATCATCCCTGGTCCAAATGAGCCAACTTCCCTTCAATTGAATTACCTATTAATGCCACTCATCAAGGAGCTCAAAGAGCTATGGCAAGGTTACCATTTTTCACCCACCTTAACAGGTCCTTCAGGATCCTTTATCCATGTTGCCATTCTCACAGCCATTGCGGATGTGGTTGCCATGCACAAGCTTACTGGATTTATTTCTCATTCAGAAAACCACTTTTGTAATTTTTGCACTATTCACAAATCTCAAATTGAAGAAAATGGTCCTCAATTTCACTACACGCGCTCATACCAAAATCATGAATCAACAATTGTGAAATGGCTTCGGGCATCCCCACAACAAAGACAAGCAATTTTCTCTGAGTATGGAGTGCAATATTGAATTTTTGAAGACCTTCCATATTGGGATGCAGCCTGAATGGCTAATCTGAACATGATGCATAATTTAATACTTGGAATTTTGAAGGCTCATGCAACTTTCAAATTGTGAATTCCAGAGTCCAAATCAAAAATGTACTTCAGGTCCTGCAGGAAATCCAATGAAACGAACAGTTCAGACTCAGATTCCATGACCTCCAACAGCTCTCTTGATCAAATCACATTGAGAGAGGCCCGCTCCCTGAAAAGAGACGCAGCAAAAATAATAAATGAGTCACTCCCCACTACTTCCACCCAGCAAAATTACTTCCGAATGCCCACCCCTCACATGCAACATCCATCTAGTGGCTCTGCGGAGATTCCCTCATTTGATGCAGATTAAATCCCCACTGAGTGATCACCAGATCAAGGGTGAGGCTCTGGAACATCTCTGACAAATCATATCTGATACCATAATTCCCTCGTCATGGACGAGAGTACCCTGCAAAATGGGTTCCCCCTCTCATGGTAGTTTAAAAGCTGATGAATGGGCTCTCTTATACAAGGTCTATATTCCATTTTTAATTCTCAGTCAACAGATGTCATTAGATGAACACAGTTCCCCCAGCACTCAAAGAAAAATGGCTCAAGCAGAATAACTTCCAAATGAACCAACCAAGAATGCATTCCATTTGATTAGTTCTATCAGCATTGCCACAAGTTAGACTTTTTCAATGGACTATACGACTGCATTTGCTGAAAATTGGAAAACATTCCGCCTTTCCAATCAAAACCTGTTCCCAAAACAGAAAAGTAAACCAAATAATCATTTTGCTGATCATATTCCAGAACTCTTCTAACATTGGGGCCCGGCACAAGCCTCAGCCACATGGGGTTATGAGCACTTGATTGGAGTATTTGCAAAGATGCCAACAAATAACAAAATATGTACGTCAATTAATGATATAGATATTTTCACATTGATTAAACACATTAACTGAATAAGACTAACTTCTTGCAACTCTGTAGAGATGATATAGATAAAACCTTACTTCAACATATCTGTTGATGTTCCAACCTTTCCGTTCTCCTAAACTCCCCATCTGTCCCATGTAAAATAAAACAACTTTTTGAATCACCACCGCCTGCCCCGTTCGATCACCAAAAATATAACAAACCATCCCGCCATGACCAAAAAATTATGATTTCCTGGTTGAGTACTTACAGAACTTTCATTCCACAAGGGAAATAGCTTAATGGATCAGCTTAGACACTACCATATAATCCACAAGTCATCCCACTTCAAGGATTGTCTCACCCTCGTATTTTCGAGTTTCAAATATAAATATTGAGAAAAATATATTTTCAACTGAATCCAAAAATGTTAGCAACAGTGTGATATGTTTTCTGAGGGGCAACTTGCAATGATTTGGTATTATTAATAGCATTTTTGAAGTCTCTGAGCCATCTGGCATACTGAACAATAGCTTTCTGATCTTAAAAACCTTGAAGATTGATGTGACTTTCTTAACAAATTGGCCCCATCTCAATATTTATGAAGCTGTTTGTTTTGATGATAGACACTTTATTATATCTGAAGAGGAAATGAAAGGTCACTGTGGATTGTATGACAACAACTTGATGTCATGTGGACTTCTTGTAATGATAAAACCCTTATTTCATGATATTTAGTATATTCTTTTTGATGAAAATATAGTGATATAATTACACAATTATCTCATATTCATTAGGAATTTTGCTAGGGAAATAACTCCATCAAGATTTGGTGACAGTAACATGCCATTGTCATAAGCAAAGCTCATTGGTTCACATGGACACAAGGAAATTACTATTTTACCATTGGGTATGGTGTGAATCAGCCAATTGCAATGATCAAATGACCCACACACTCACATATCACAGGATTTAAAATGACACCACTGCACCATAATCCAAGTTGGCCTCAGAATTACATTGCCTCCCTGGGATATTGCATGTTTGTAAGGCGCATGGAGCGGGTCACATGCCCTAATGAGTTCTTTGTGCAGGTAGGTTTCAGAAATTGGCCCCCGCACATGCGCATGTCTCACACTTACATACCCGCACCCCCATGCAAGTGGATCCGCACACGCCAACAGTGGTTCCACATGTGTCACCCCCAAATGGTCGATGCCACTTGACATTAGGCCCTCAAATGCTTTGCCTTTGTGTGCATGTGGCACACCCAAACCCTCTGCATTGTGCAGAGGGCTCCAACCATGTCACCCACTCATGCTGAGCTGTTTCATGGCTACACAAAATTAGGACAACACATCATTTGTCCTTGGTTTGCACATCACTCACACACACCTGCACCCATGGTATTGTGTGGCGGGCTCCACCAGTGTCACCCGCTGAGGCGAAGTCCTTTCATGGATGACCTTGGAAGTCACACACACCCTCTCTACATCAAGACTGGCTGAAGGACCTATTTGATGTGTGCGTGTGTAAACAGGTGGGTCTTGTGTAATTTTTACCGACTTTTGGATGTTTGAGGGAGGATCTAGTGGGCAGGAATCTCAGTTGAAGGCACAGGGGAACCAATATTGGTGGATGTCACAGGATTTGGTGTAATACCAGATTGTGACGTGTGCTTGACTTTTGTTTGACGTGATGTCAATTGCCAAAAATTGACGCGAGATTCTCCCTGGTGATTCATTGTGGGAATCTTCTTCTTCCAATCTAAAAAATTAACAAAGAGACTGGGAAAGATAAAAAGCTGGTCTATTCAGTATTCATAGGATGGGTTTTGGTTTAAATTTGAAGGATTTTGACATGTTTGTTGTATATCTCTGATGACTTTATACAAAGATACAACACTATGCACCCTGCTCTCAAGAATTTGGTTTCATCCAAAAGCCTCTACGGTCTTTCTGATGAAAACAAGGATTTGGTAAAATTTATATTCACTCAGCTGAAAGCTAGTCATTCCAAGTTTATGTTTCCATACAAAGGAGTAAGAAAAATGAGTTTTCAATCAACAGATTTACAAGCCAATTGTGACTAATATTTCCAAGAAATCTTTCGATTTTTGATTAATATTTGTCTACTATCAACATACCTGTAAAACAAGCCAAAATTGTAAGGAATTCTCATATGTTTTTTTTGAAATGTAAGCTTAGCTAATGTCACATTCTTCAATGATCAGCTTGAACTTCTTGATTGGCTCATTTCCACCTTGAATAATTAATTTACTAGCAATTAAGCTACTGAAGTCACACCACCAACAACTGAAGCTTCTTTTCAAGTTGTTTCTCCCTAATATGATATGGGTTCCAATAAAATTAGAGGCAAAGTCAAGATGCGCACAATAGCATTTCTTTTGAATGTTGATGGTGCCAGAATAGCAACAATTTTATTGAATTCTGCCAGCTTGTACATCTTTCAAATGCCTCCACAATGCAAGTTAATGCTTGATTGGGGAACCTAACAGTACATGATGATACTGCTCAAACTCAGCATGTGAAATTTTGAAGCCTAGTAGGTATATAAGGCAATGATTTGGCCAACCTTCTCTCAGGATTGCTGCATTACCTATCCTGGCTATGATTCAATTGTTTACTTGAGGTCTGGTAGTATTCAATTTACCTTTGTTGAAGACAAATGTCATCACATTTTGGTGTTTTTTCAAAGTTTTCTCAAATGAAAGATGTTACGGACATTAAAAGGCAAGCAAGTGGTTGCATTAAAATCACCAGAAATATACATTATTATTTATTGATAAGAACTCCTATTTTTGTAATTCCTCTTTACAAGGAATTGACAAGTTGTCTAATTGCACATTTGAAGGAAATTTCTGCATCAGATGCTTTTGCTAGTGATGAGAACAAATTGGTGACTAAGACCAAGGCAGGAACTCATAATGTCCGTCTAACCTCTTAAATGTGTGGCAAAGGCCAATTTCAGGTACTTCAATTACTTTCTGATGTTAACATTAATGTTTTCCTAGCTTCATTCAGAAAATAACAGAAAAAGAAAGACTCAGACTAAGGGCTAGACACTGATGTGAGTGTTTTCTTTTAGAATCCCCCTCAAAATATTGTTTATGATTTTTCTTTTCTAATAAGCTATATTTACACCTAGATTATGGCCCAAATGTGAGATGTAAAAATTAATCTCACTCAGCCTCAGTATTTTGCTTTGACGTTATTAGTGACATCTGTGCCCAAAAATTATTGATTTAAGCAAATCCAACCAGGAATTGCTTTTGAATATGTTGTCTCCCAGCCTTATGAAAGCTACTGCTGCCAGTGCTACTGTGGATTTAATACATGGAATTTCTCCAGTGGCTGAGATGGCTGATGGAGAAGTTGTTTCTTTGTGGACTACTATGGATCTTGCATTTCCAGTAACAAATGTTACTATGGAGCTGTTTGAAAAAATGATTGCAGCAACTAAGACTACAAAAAATAATAGTGTAGCCAAATTTCCACTCAACAGAACTTGTGTGAATTAGAAATATCAATCTGATTATCTGATTACTCCATGTCATTGGAAATTCATTTCAAAGCATTTTGGACCATTGACACACACACATGGAAAACTACCAAGTTTTGAGAGATCATTTCAATGGCAGATAATGATGGTAATCAGCTGGTTCTCAGCTACAATCAATTGGTGGAAAGCTCAAATGTGATACTCAAATTTAATTTACCCAGCGTTATTCTTTTGTTGCATTTCCTTTTTGCTATCAGAACCATCTTTAATTGACCCTAATCTTTGTGTTTGTGGGCTCCAATTGAAATTGAAACTTTGCTACCATTTTTGTTATTAAATAAATAATAATTCAAAGATCAAAATCTTTTCAGTCAAAATTTATCATAAGCTGTATATTATTTTGTCTTTAATTTAGAAATAAAAATATTTAAATTTATATATTCTTTTAATAGAAATTGAAATTAAAATATTTAAATTTGTGATTTTTATTGAATTATTAAGCTAATTAAGTTTGATTCCAAAGTTGTTATAAGTTTTTCCAAACAAATTATAAAAAAACATAAATCCAAATTCATAATGATATGGCATTCAATATTATAATACAAAAAAACTACCAAGCCTTTTTTTCAATTTTGAATTGATTTTTTTACAAAAAGATAATTTTTTTCATTTTATGATGGAATTATATAAAGATCAAATTTTCCAAATTATTATTAATAATAATAATATTTTCAATTTGAAAAAGGATCTCTTATTCTTAATAAAGCATTTTAGTATGAAAGGGGTTTAATAAGATTCATAAGAATATCATTTTCAAAAATAATGGTACTTTAATGGTAAGGTTATTTACTTATATTAAATTGTTTTGGTGATAGTTTGAATATAATTCAATTAAGAGATAATAAATAACAGCTTTAAGAAATACTGAGCCTAGCTACTGGTAATTTTTGTATAATCCTAGAATGTTCTAGTATAAAAGGGATTTATCTATCTTTAGGATAAAATTCTGAGTTGTAATTGTGGGGGGGAATGAGGGACAAGGGACGTCTACACATCTTATTGGCCCCCCATTGAGAACCTCAAAGGAAATTTTCTTTGAAAGATTTTCATTGAACTTGTTATTTTAAATGTGAAGAATATTAATTTAGCTTGTAATTATTTGTCATTTTGTGAGTATCTGGTTACTAGTTAAATTGGAAATGAATAGTAATGGGACTATGTGATTTTCATGATTCTTATCTTTTTTCAAGTGAATTAATTTTAACTTCCATAATTAAAAATATGACTTATCTACAAATATTTGGTCTGTTTGAGTCAAAATTCAAAGCTGAGGTTAAGGGGTGAACTATGAAATAACCTTCTTTTTGTAAAATAAATATTAAAATTTGATATAGTCTCATAGTTACTCTTAGAATAAGTTTACTTGGTATTCTTTCATTAACTTCTATTCCTTTAATTGCATGTTTACTTGGTATATTTTGGTCCTATATGCTTGTGAGAATGTGTTATCACTGGGGGGATTGTGCTTGGACCTGCCTACAGGTCCCTTACAAGGATATTAGCTGATGTATCCATTTTAACTCTCAATTAACTCATACTATATCTCTATGTTTAACTCAAAGCTAACTCATTGTTAGCTTCAGTCATATCTCCATATGTATCTCTAAATCATCTCCTTCTAACTTGGCTGATATCTTGGTATAATATTTATTCATTCTTTACTTTTCACTGGGGTGGTTGGGGAGGGGTATCCCTATAATCCTAAAGTATTACTGTGACACATCTTCCCTTTAATCTAAAACCAAGTATTTTCGATCTTTAAATTTTTCCCCATTTTGTCTCAAGTATTGATTCCATCTTCTCTCACCCTGTATATGGAGTTAAATGCAAGATATGAAAGTTTTCATATCAATGTGTGCGATTCAAGAGATTATGATTTGTTATTTAATCATATATAATGATATCAAAGGGACTTCAAGAACTTCAATTTTCCACAGGAAAGAGATCCCACTATATAGCTTCTCAGAAAATCAGCTCTTTGATTCAGTTTTGTAATTTTTTGCTTCAATTAATGTAGCTTGAGGAAAAAATTATATGAAATAACTAATCATTATTATCTCAAAAAATCTACACAGATTAAATACACATAGTATAGTTTAATTTGAAGTTGAATTTGAACTTGAATTTTTCTTCTATTAACACTTTATTTTTTCACATGTAATTTGTTTAAAATTTCATTTTGGATTCCCCAGTCAAAAATGATCCATAAATATGTACATAAATTTGATTTTTTTCCTCTCTTAAGATATGGCTTTCTAAGCCTACATGAATTTGTTTTTATCTATATAATACCATTTATTTAAACTAATACATTTAATTGATAACAAGATTGAATAAAAACCAAACTATATTCACAGTTCTTTTGTTAAAATTGAGACGTTATCAAAATGTGACACATATTCCAAATTTTTGAATTATTGTACTTTAAAGGTCTTGTAAATACAGTATTAGAATAAAAAAATCTGAACCCTCTCAAAATATTATATATAAAATAAGTATCAAAAATATTGATATATCAAAAAAGTAATCATAAATCTCTTAATAAAACAAACCAGGCTTGCTTCCATTCAATATTCTTCTCAAAGTACATTTTAACTCTGAATTTTCCTCCTTGGGTTTGTCTGAGGAGAACCTCTGTAGCCTTTCAATATTTACTGCCTTGTAGCTTCTTGTCAATTATTAGTATATATGTATGTTATATTCTGAATTGGTGTTTTCAACTAATTAATTTAATAGGCTCAAATATCCCCCATGAGGTTTCAAATTATTATAAGCTAATGAAGGTGATAATACAAAGATATCTGAGAAATTGATGAGAGATGTTTACCATTACTAATGAAGCTGATAATCATTTCTTTTTGGTAATTTTTTGATTAATCACAATTCAATCATAAGTATAAGGCCTAAATTTCCTGTGGAAAATCCTTCACTCACTTCTTTACTAATTGAGTGAAATGTGAAAATGAAGTTTCATCCTCTTTTTAAATAATGTTTACCAATCAAATTGAGAGTACACAAGCTTACGCTAATCTTTTTATTAATATACATATATATACAATAGATATAAACTTCATATCAGGTCCTTTTAAGTGTATTTTTCCTCAAACAAGATCAAAGGATATCCCAATATTTTCCTTATCTCCAGGGTCCTTTTCTAATTAATGCTCTATCAAATAGACATCATTAGCATAGGAAAAATATTATAAAATGGCTTGAATTAAAACAGTGCTCTTGAGGTGTAATTTTCAAGTATATCTCTTGAAGTAAAATATCTAATATTTCAGTTTCTATTTTTTCCATTTTGTATACATTCAGCTATCTTGATGGGGAAAATATTAATCCAGAGTATTTCAGAGCATATTATTGTTTGATTTGGTCAAATACTATATTCATGTGGAACTACCATGTTAACTAGAAAAACTTTCACAAATACCTCAGCATCAATGTTCAAGTTAGCATAGTATCAACTCAATACTTTACTGATAAGTCCAATAAATTGAAACTAATCAACCATCACAAGAAAATTAGATTGAGCTATTATTGAGCATTGATTGTTCTTTAAAAGCATAAAACAACAAATATTACCACCTCACTTAACATGAGTAGTTTGCATTATCAACTGAAATAATGATATTACAATTTCAAAGGAAATATTATCCAATACAGTTCTCAACTTCAAAAAATTAATATCTTCCCATTGATTAAGTAATATTTTTGAAACAACCCTAATAAGAAAAGCTTAGCACATTTTAAAAATGAATTATAAAAAGAAAAAATACATCTTATTACCAAGGTTTATGTTCACATGAAAGCTGTAAAAGCAGTTTTTTAATGCATAGTACCCTTCTTGAGTAGTACTGGAAGCATTTGATTCTGAAACTGTAAGTGTTTCTACCTGTAAATAAGATATTTGCATTGTTTACTGAGAATATGCAAAATAGTCAGTATTCTTTCAAGTGACTGAGTCCCTCCAAGCAATTTGTTTTGACATATTTTTAAATCAGTCATACTAGTTTTCAGTAACATACTGCATATGGTATGTAGTTATTTCAGGCCAAAGCAGAACATGTTATAGTCAAATACCATAGTTCCTCTCCCTTTCCAGCATTTTTTCATATCCTGAAGGTATTTAAGATCTGTCTGTTTGTGAGTAACAATGAATTTGTGAAATAATAAATATTAAAACTGCAAAAATAAAATTAATATTCTAAATTAACTTACCATCCTAAAAAGGCCATATCCAAAAGTGGTTAAAGACTAAAATCATGGTTACCCTCAGCTTCTTAGAGAAATATTAGTTGTATCTTTGAATTCTCTCTTCATGAAAAACATTTAGAAAGATTAATTTTGTACATATATTATTGAACCTTTTTTTTATCATTGCTATTATTGTTTTTAAAAATGAAGTAATAAATGAAATAGCAAGAGTCCCTGAATTAACTACATAGGACCTGAGAACAGGAGATTAATTCCTTTTTGAAAGGAAACATTCTTTTCATATCAAAAATACTTTCATGGCTGTCTTATAAGCTTATCAATGTAATTCCCCATTATGCTTTTGATTCTGAGATTTGTTTATGTGAGAAGAATTTTTGTCAATACCAGACATGGTTTCATATTGTTCTCAGATGACCTGTATTTATACTAAAACATTTTCTAAGGTATGTTTGTTTGTAATATCAAAATTTTTGCCTTTCAATAACCCAATTACTATATTTTCAGAAAAATTACATGTTTTTAACATGTCTTTTTTGTTTTCATCAGCTTACTTACTCCTTAAACAATATTTAAGCTTATATATAATTTCTATTACCATTTAATTAAGATGTGATGTGATGGCACAATGATGAATTTAATATATAGTAACATTCTGAATTTTAGAAAGGCTATCTTGAATTTTGAATGCTAGAGTCAGATACCATTGTGTCTGACATTATTTTTCTTTAATTCATCATTCATTAATAATGAATTACCTTTAATCTTTTTTGTCTAATTTTGTAGCAATAGTTAAATTTTCTGTCAAAACCAAAACTAAATTCACAATGCAGGACTTGACTTAAGCTCAAGGATTGAGTGGCTCACTATCATTGTTCAAAACATGAGCTGTGTTGATACCCCTATATTCTTTATGCAACTGGCTTTCTTCATTTAGATTGGAACTATTGTTAAAACGTTTCAGCAAGACATTTACCTAACTTGATAATTAGCAAGCTAAGTGTTGCTTACCTTTCCAAGTCCCTCCGAGACATTCAAGCCAACATGGTAATCTGATCTTTTAGTTGAAGTTTGCAGCGTAAGTTTTTGATTTGCTCCCACAACATCAAAGTTAATAGCCTTTTAATTAAAAGTAGGTCATTAAATGTTTTTTGCTTATCAAAATAGTCTGCCAACATTTGGCCATTTGAAATCCCACTCGCAAAACAGCGCCGTTCCTTTTGTCATCTTCTAGATGCAAAAATAGAAAAGGATGCAGCTCTTTACAATGGCTGGCATCTGTTGTGAGTTTGTATCAATGTCTTTTTCAACATTTTTGGCATCTATTCAATGAGCGAAATTTCACTTACTGCCACAAAGGGTTTGACCAGCTATGCTTTTGGGTGAACACATAAAAGGCTTAGACCCTATTGAATAATTGAGCCCTGTTTTATCTAAAAATTGCCATGGCCAATGATAAACAAATACTAAGAAACAGACCGATAACAATAGGAGCATAGGTGCTCACTAATAATTGCATAAGGGCAATAAATTTGGATCTTGAAAGTTCCTCCTGAGATGGGGTAACACCTAAAAAGCCCCCAAAACAAAGGAATGTCAGCAGTGGATCATGTAGATTCAGTGGCATAAGGGAACCTGCATAAAATGAAGACCTAATTCAATTTTGAGGCCATCTTGATCTTCCATTATCAACCGATTCTCTACAGGGAAATCTTCAGGGTTGTTTGTATTGACAATGGCATATTCACTGCGCTTCAAGCCCACAACACCATCATCCTGTAGTAATAATAGATAAAATTGAATATCAGATGGTAGCAAATTTTCAATTTCAATCGGAGCCTGCAAACACAAAGTGATTTTTGGATAATACCTATCAATTTCTACTTAGCTTTGCAGGTAACGTGAGAGGCTTAAGTTTTAAAAATCGCTTACCAAACAGTGCTATCTTCTTCATCATAAATGGTAGTAGCAGTAAAACGCCAGGCAGGTTCTTCAAGGTTGATAGATTGACATTCTATGGTGCGGACTGGATGTTTCACTAGGTCTTTCCAAGCCAATGCTTCTTTGCACCACTTAAAGCCGAATCCAGCTAATACAGATATTAAATATCAGTCAGCAATCTCTATTATAAAAATCGCAATGGGTACAGAACATAAGCCTCCAGGAGCTATCATAGATAGATTCATCATTAGTGTATTGAAAAGGTCGACAAAAAAACATCAGCATTTACCGATGTTGTAGTGCTGGCGTATGATGGAGCTAGAAAGTTCACACTACTCTGCCTGTCATTCATGGTTCCGAAAGACATTTTCATGTCTGAGATTGCAGAAATTAAAGCACTTTGTTGATCAACTGAAGTTTTCGCAATTTTCAAATACACAGCATTGCTATCGCTCTATTCAGGATCAGAAATGAGCATAAGCTTTGGCTTGATTGTGTCAATGCAATATGAAAAATTAGACGCCAGTTGATCATCCTGCGGTGTTGATTTGGAAGCCTTTTGATGAGAAACACAAATCCTTTGTGAATCGGATGATTGAGAGTGGGGTTGAGTAAAGAAAGCACTGATGTCAAAAAGGAAATCCAATGGAAGAATAACATTGGGTTAATTAAGTTCAAGTATCACATTTGAGTTCGCCGCCGATTGATTGTAGCTGAGAATTAGCTGATCACCATTATGATCTGCCACCGGAATTATCCCTGGAAACTTGGTAGTTTTCCATGCGGGCGTGTCGATGGTCCTAAACGCTTTAAAACAAATTTTTGATGCCATAGACCTATCAGATTGAAATTTCCAAATCACACGAATGCTGTTGAGTGAAAATTTAGCTATGCTATTATTTTGCATAGTCTCAGTCACCGCAATCGTTGCATCAAACAACTCCAGAGTAACATTTGTTACTGTAAACGCAACCTCCATAGTGGTCCACAAATAAACAACTTCTCCATCAGCCGTCTTAGCCACAGGAGCAATTCCAGGAATTAAATCCGCAGTAGCACTAGCAGCGGTAGCTTGTATAGGGCTGGGAGACGACATATGCAAAAGCAATTCCTGGTTTAATTTGCTGAAATCAAAAAATTTGGGCACTGATGTCACTAACAACATCAAAGCAAAATACTGAGGTTGAGTGAGGTTAATTTTCACATCCAACATTTGGGCCATAATCTAGGTATAAATGTAGCTTGTTAGACAAGCAAAATTATAAGCAATAGGTTAACGGGGATTCTCAAAGAAAAAACTCACATCAGTGTCTAAACCTTGGTCCGAGTCTTGATTTTGCTGTTCTTTGTTGAATGAAGCGAGGCGAACATCAATGTTAACGTCAACAAGTAATTGCAGTGTCTGCAAGTGACCTTTGTGATGCATTTTTGAGTGGAATGATTTGTCCAAGGTTGCCCATGACATGCAACTGTCACTTTGAGTCTTCATCCCAATAAGGGACAACATCTTGGATTCCCCATTTGGCTAATTTGTGCACTACATAAATGCAGTCAAAAAGTATTAGCAATAGAACTAAACGAATTAGAAAAGGCCCAAACATCAATTTTTTGTCAATTGAGATCAGGACACTCAACACTGAATCATGATATGTTTCAACTGAGATTACGTAGCAATCCACTTTGTGAGAAATGTCAAAGACCAGAAACAGTAAATCATTTTCGAACACACTGTATAAGATATAAAGCACAAAGAACAAAAATGAAAAGATATTTTGTTAGAGAAAAAATTATATCCAATGAAAATATTTTGACAGACTTTGGACATACCACAAGTATTAACGCATATAATTGATTAGATCGCATCAACGAATATATTTGTTTATTATTGAATGTACCAAGAATCTCAATAGAAAGATCAAAAATTTAGTTGAAAAAGAAAAGCACCCATTTTCACAAAGAAGAGTTATGTAAATTTCTAAAACAAATACGTGACCATAAAATTAAACCTAAGTGGAAATAGTGTGGAAATGCCCAAAGAATCCAGTTGACCCAAAAAGTGTTGGAACAAGTCCTCGATTTGAATGTCAACCAGATGGGCCAGCAGTGTGAAATTTCTCAAAAACAAGAGTTGAATTTTTGGTTGAAGTTGGGAGCAAAGCTGAGTTCAGATGACAAAACCCTAAAATCACCAATTATGTTGTCCAATCAACATGATACACCATTAACATATTAGTTTCAGTTTCAGTCTGTTCATCGGCTGACAAGGGTTGTGAGGATGATTGAGAATCAGTTGGAATCATCAGATCAATATCTAAACAATGTCTATGAGGTTTGGCTGGATATAGTAAGTGTTTCATTAGATGATAACGATCTTTCATGCTAACAATAACAGACTCACCAATCTCTGAGGGTTTTGAGGGGCTGGATGGCATTCAAGATTGAGGTTGAGCTTGAATGTTTGGATTTTGTTGAGGACGTTGATAGTGTGATAATTGTTAATAATGTTGTTGCTGTTGAATTGTTTGTAATGGACATTATTGTTGTTGAATTTGATCTTAGAGGTTATGAGCTGGATGAATGACAGGTTGTTGATTAACAATTAGAAGATCCTTTGTGTTAAGATCCGAAGAAGCAGGAGATTGAGAAAGGATCAATTTGATTGATTAGGTATAAAAATCAAAGAAAGTAAAGAAGGAGGAAGAGGACAAGTACAACAAATTGATGATGAAATCAGCTGTGAGATGAGCATGAAGAGGATGGTTGAGAGAGCTGCGAGTTACAGCCAATTGGTTTACCAGACTTATGACGATTTAAAATTGTTGGTGGAGGAACATGATGATTGAAAATTAATGCTATGGTTTGAGCTACAGATGGATAGATGGATAAATTTAGATTTAGATTTGCAAGAGATTTCTGAAATAGGATTTGTTTGAAATGTTATTGTAGCGATGATGATGATGATGGTGATATGGATGATGAAATTAATAATTTGAGTTATAGTAGATTTAATGATGTAGACAATTTTGTTAATATTTTAGGTGGTGATAGGGATGATTGGTAAATTTTGGTTGGTGATCAAAATTGCAGGAGGATAGTTTTTGTTAGTATTAATGGTTAAATGAAGATGATTGGAGTTTCTTAAAGATTTAATTTATCCTAAGCATAGATTGACAAATTAAATCAATCAAAATCAAGCTTGAGATCAAAACAATTAAAATCGATTTCATGATTATAATTTTTATTTTTAAAGATGATGATGATGAAGATTGATGTTGTGGTTGTAAGGGTTAAGATTTTTTGAAGTGATTGAGGTTGAGTGTGAATAATTTGATGTTTTTGAAGATGTTGATGGTGTGATGATTGCTAAGATGGTTGATGATGATGAAGTTTTTGTTTTCTGTGTTGAATTGATAGTAAAGAATTGTTAAAAATAAAATGGGTTATAGAAAAAAGAAATTATTTAATAAGATGTACTATGTAGAAGTCGAAGCAAGTCTTTCAATAATAGAAAAATGATTATCTACTGTAAATTTCTTAATCTTTCCTTCTTGTAGATTTTTAAAAATATTATATGCTTTTTGTGAAATTTGCAAGGACATAGATAATCGAGTAAAAGAATTACTGCTACCACCTTCAGGATATAAAGTGAAATGTCTTGTATTTTTAGCTTTCCAAACCATTTGTACTATGCCTTGTTCTTTACCAGTTATATTAATGTTTGTAGAGTAGTCAGGAAAAACAAAGAACTCATTAAAAAAATCAAAATGAGAAAAAATCAAACTACCGTCTAATTTGGAAATAGGTATAGATAAAAAATAAGCATAGTCAGAACAATCAGTTTTATCAACATGAGGAAAATTAGAAAAATTATTAAAAGTAAAAGTTAATTGATTGGAAAATGAAGTGGAATTGAAATCAGCAAAATCTAATGCATCAAAACTAGGAAATTTAAATTCTTGCATTTTATTACAATTATTTTGAAAAAGTGTTGAGGAAAACTTTTGAAACAAATTTTTGAGTATAGTCTAAATTTTAGAAAGTTGCAATGTTAATGTATTATAAGCTTCCAAATTTTTGGAAATAGTAGGGGAATTAATATATTTTCCAATAGTGAAATCTCCAAGCCTAGGAGGTCTCCATCCAATAGCATACATAGTGCCTGAAATTTTGTTTCCTGATTCTTGGAGTTTGTTTAAAAAAAATTCATATTGAAACAAAAAGGTAGATAAAAAATTAATTTCATTCTTTTCAAATTGATTGAGCTTTGTGAAAGGTATAAATTGTACTATTGCAAAAGTTTTGAAAGAAGAATCTGAAAGATGATTATCATTCAAAATTTTAAAACCGAAATCTAAAGAAAAATAGTTTTCTTGAATATATTTTCTATAAAGAGGAGTTTTAGTTAAAAAGATAGGTCTTAGCATTTTTCTACTGTTATCATTGAGAGGAATGGGATTGAAGTAATCATCATTTAAAAATTTGCATTTTCTAAGGTAAGGGATTTGTAAATCAATGCCTAATTTTTGTGTTTCTTTTTGGTGGGAGTGTTGATGATATCTTTGAGAGTCAGAAACAATAGCCTTTCTATTTTGCATTCTAGAGGATTTTTGTTTTAACTTTCTAGGCATGATGGTAGAAATTAAAAAGTAAGAAATTGAAAATAACTAAAAAGAATAATTGAAAGAAATGATTTTTTTTAAAAAAAAACTGAATAATGTTAGCCCCATTTTACAATGAGTTTAGCCACTCTTTGGCGTACTCCCATACATTCAGTTTTTTTAAAAAAAAATCATTTAATTTTATTATTTCATAAAAGAGTAAAAGATGAAATCATTAGATAGTTGGAAAAAATTAATTAAGAGTAGCAAATTAGAAAGAGCTATGCTTCCGGTTAGTATGAGATTTGATAGATAAGTTTGAGAATTAAGATAGAAGAATCATTTCCAAAAGAATTAAAAAACATCAAAGTAATTCAACTAATTTCAAATGAAATCAAAAAGAAACTTGAGTGAGAAAGTATGAATGATTGAATTTGAAATAATTAGCTTGACAGATTAATTCAATTAATTAATTTACTTGATTTGAAATTGAATGAATTAATTTAATGAATTTGAAATGGAATTGAATCAATTAATTTAATTAATTAGTTAAAATTCAAATTGAATTAATGTATTAATTAATTGAAATAAATCATTTAATTAAATTAATTAGTTAAAATTCAAATTAAATTAATTCATTAGAATTTAATTGAAATGAATTAATTAGCTTCAATGAATCAATTTATTAATTTAATTCATTAATTACTTTCAATGAATCAATTTGATCAATTAATTAATCTCCATGAAACAATTAATTAATTAAATTGAAATGGAATTGAATTAAATAATTTAATGAATTAGTTAGATTTCAAATTGAATTAATTAATTAATTAATTTGATTGAATAAAGTAATTGATGAATTATTTTCAATTATTCAATTAATTAATTTTAATGAATGAATTAATTAACTTAATCAATTAATTAATTTCAATGAGTCAATTAAATTAATTCATTCATTGATTTCAATGAATCAATCAATTAATTTAATTGATTACTTAATTTCATTGAATCAATTAATTAATTTCAAAGAATCAATTAAATAATTAAATTTATTCATTGAGAATCAAATTTATTTAATTGGTAATGAAATGTAACTATTGAAAATGAAATGTAATTAATTGAAAACAAATGATTTGGGTATGTGAAAAGGAAATTTTATAAATTGATGTAGTTGATAAGTGAAATTGAAATTCAATCACAATGGATTCATTTGAATTATTGAAAGTGAATTGATTAAATTTATTAATTGAAAAAATACATGAGTTGATTATTTGAAATGCTAAATTGATAAATTTGAGTTTTTATGAACTGAAAGTAATCATTCTAATGGTTTAATTAAAGTTTTTTAAACGAAATTGAAAAATATTTAGACATAATAAATTAATGGTTTAATTAAAATAAAACAATACTAAACTGTTTGAAAATGAGAAAACACTAATTATTTATTGAAAATAAATGTTAGACAAAACCAACTTACATAGGTATTGGGGTGGAAAAAAATGGTTAAGGAATTCATTTTATAAAAAATAAAGTGTCTGAATTACCTAATCCGTCAAAAACAAATATTCATTTGGAATGAAAAAAAGGAAAATATAATAAAAACAAAATAAGATATAAGCAAGAAAATAAAACAAATAAAGATAAATGGGTGGAAAAAATTGGTTCAGAGTTGATTTGGGGTTGGCAAATGTGGATTAAGAAATTTAAAAGAGGGTAAATATTTAGTAGCAAGCAATATTGAATGGGAGTATAATTTTTCTTACAAAGTAAATAAACATAAGGATGAAATAACTTAACTTATTGGCAATAATGCAAGTCAAGTCAGCATGGTATGGTCATAAGAAAAGACAAGGTTTTTTGATTGCTTTTGAAAATGAAAAGGGCATGTGAAAATAAAGGTATTCTAAAATTAAAAGCATGGAAAATATAAAACAAAAAAAGATTTAACTGGTTCTTGTAATAGGAAATTAATTACAATGGTTCAATTATCATGTGTAAGTAAATTAGAAACAGGTGGTAAAGCATCAGATTTGTGAGGGTGGAAGGAGTGATGTCACAGTGGCTTGTGCTTCCCATTGGTTTGAAAAATCACTTGTAAGATATTGAGCCAATTGATGTTGTGAAGGTGGGCGAACAAGTTGGACATCAGTGAATGGTTTCATGCCCTTAGAAAAAAATGATTTAAGATGAAAAGATAGATTTTTCCAAACTGGATCTTCAGGTGGAGGTGGCTTAACATGTTGGTGAATAAGATGAAAGGAGCATAGTATGAGCATAGCATTGGAAATTGAAAAATTCCAATGATCCTTTTGTGCAGTGAATAATCCCTTGACACCTAATATCAAATAGTAAACAAAAGGAAGGAAATTATGACGGCTACGGTATTCAACCAACCTCTTCTTGGCAGTTTCAACTTGGAGATCATTGTCAGCATTAGAGGTTACCACTTGAGGAGCTGAGTGAATTATTATGGAAGAGGTTTGGTTATTAGAACGGAGGGCCTTTTTTCTTTTGACACGTTTAGATTGTTCAGTGTGGTTAGGGGAAACATTGTCAAGGGAGGCTTGTGCTTTGAATATCAAATACAAAATCATGACATCTAAAATGAGGTCTTGAAAAATCTTTAACTGTTGATCTGAGTTGGAAGAAATATTGTATGATTCTTGAGCATTGTTTGAGCCACCTGGACTTTGATGTGCCATGGAAATCAGTTCCATAGGTGAAATTGAGGGTCTTTTGAGGCCTTCAAAGTATGAAATCATGTCCAGATAAATGTTGACCTCATAAATTTGTGCTTGAGGGGGTACAGGAGGTTTTGGTATGCAAAATTCATCCATGGTTGCTGAGACTGAAGCTGCTATGACTTTTGCCCAAGCAGTGATGGTGAATGATCTGGGCTGCAACATATAGATTAGATGACACACAAAATGAGTTTCAGGGTGCTTTTCATTACGAATTCTGGGGTCAGGTGAAAATGGTAGTGAAATCTGAATTTCAGGCGCAGTGACTTGGTCATAGATTGGCATCCTAAAGATTGAGGATGTAACATAAAATTCTTCTTTAGTGGCATTGAGAAATGGAGCACCTGGAGAAATTTATTATAAGCATTAGTTCATGGGAGTAGTATAAATTTAAACTGACTATTATCTCAGAGTTCATCAATCCATTTGCTATATGAGGAAGAGCACTGTTTAAAATTGAAATTCCCCTTTGCAGGCTGTTTGGAGCCCAAATTTTGGTGGCTCCAGGAAACGAGTGAGTCAATTGCTTCAAATGTGGTTTGGTATTTGGTCTGGGTGGGGCGTCCATGGGTGAATGTTTTGAAAATATCATAAAATTTTGATTGAAATTCATCAGTGAAAATAGAGAATTGATCATTGGGGGAGTCAAGAGGCTGTGGCTCTGGAGTCATGAGTGATGAGGGAGGATTTTGGTGAGGTTCATGCAAAACAGGTGGAGATGGGCCCACATGAGAGAGATGATTAGATGGGTCCCTAATTCCAGGAGTTGGAGCATGAGATGGTGTAGATGGATTTGATTGAGAGGCTGGAAGATGGTTTTCTGGATTTTCAAGATGAGGAGCAGATAGTGTATGGGAGCTTTTTACATGGTTAATTTGCATTGGTGATGATACAACATGGGGTGTTGTGGCATTAATTGGAGTGGTTGTATTTGAAGGCATTTGGACTACTATTATTTTCTGCTATTGAAACATGTAATTCTTCTTGAATAATTTCATTTGTTGGAGTCAGTGGATGAACCTGAGCTGGAGAATTGGGGATGTTATTGGCTGGTACTTCCAAAGAGTGGTCATTGTTGAAATGAGGAGATTCACGTTGTGAAAATCGGCTGGGGGTGACATTTGGTGGATGTTTGGGAATTTGCTCCTCAGTGATCATTGGCGGGGTGGTGGGAGTCTCAAGTGGGATGGTTGAGGGAACAGGGGGTTCGACAATGGCGGATGGTAAAGAATAGGGGGCGTCATTTGATTGGGTGTTCAATAACAATTGGGGGTTGATTGTTTTGGGGGGAGGGTAGAATTGGTATGAAGGGCTGATGTAGTAGAAGACATATTCATGGAAACTACCTCTTGAGTATTATTAAAGGTAACAGTTTGCTGCATAAACATACGAATATTTGGTGGTGGTTTGTTTTGAATTTTCCGTTTTTTCTTGTGATTTCCATCAGGAACAACCTCCTCCAAGGAGGATGATTGGGATGAGCATATGGAAGGGACTTCTCTGTCAATAACTTCAACATTGCCATCTATGAGACCAATTGCTTGTGATGAAGATAATTCTACAAGAAGGGAGATAAAATTAACACAAAATTGAGTACAGACATGAAGAATAATAATTACCATGTTCTTTTTGAGAAATCAATGTAAGGCCCTTTTTCAAATAATCCTTAATCTCAATTGATACAGGATTCTTTTCAGCTTCAGAAAGGGCATTATTGAGGATTTTCTTGATACGGTGGTGATTGAGAGAAAATTCTTTACAGGAGAGGCGAGTTAGCTCAGTAGAAAGAATTGGTGAGATAGAGTGTACTTGAGTGGGTGGGTTATTCATGTCGAATTCTATGAATGAGGGGGGTGGAAGGGTTTGTGGAGTATTTGGGGGTGGGTTACATAGACTCATGTTTGGTGTGTTTATGATATCTAATAAATTTTTGCAAAAATATATTATTAATAAATGTTGGGGATGAGATTACGTGGGGAAGAAAAAATTTACCAAGTTGAAAGGGGGTTCTATTTATGTTGTTTTGTGGGGGGCAGGGCAAGATGTGAGGATGACTAATGGGAGCTGGTGGGACTATATTGGGAGAATTGAGGTAGTGAAAAAGATTGTAACATTCCAGTGGTTCAGCACTTTGGTTTGGAGTGGACAATGAATTGGGGGATGAATGAGATGGTGCCTCATTTTGAGAAGATAAAGATGAATTCAAATCTGTGTTATTTGAAAAAAACCTATGAAACATTTCATCAAATGAGACATTGGAATCAGGTGGTTGGGGTGGATTCATAGTATTGGGTATTATATTGGGAGGAGAGCGATTTAAATGGCCAACAGAAGTTAAAAACAGAGGAACTTAGGGAAAACACAGGAAAAACAGCTCTAATTATATTGCGGGTCCCAATGAAATGAAGTGGGGGTGTAGCCCATAGAAATAGAGCAGAAATGAGTTTGGTGGTTTCAAAGGAAAGAAAGCTGCAGATCCTCTAGACATAAAACACAATTACACATTTAGCGAAGAATTGTGTGTCAGAATATGTGTATCTTTAGAATCCTCCTTCAAATACATGGGTGATTAACTTAGATGGTACAGTCACACCTGTAGGTGGGTGAGAGATTTAGCCCACCAGTAATAATTTATTCAAAATGTAAATCAATTATGACTGCAATAAATTTGTGTCCACAGAATGTCATCAGAGTGCGATTATGTGTTCTAGTCATATATCTGAATGAGGTCCAGCCACAATGCATGTTTGGCTGTAATCATACCAAGGTGGTCAAATTATGACCGCCGGTCATAATTTGAACCACTTGCAAACCAATTACGGCTGTAATTGGTTTGTCTCTTGGGAATTTTGTCAGACCCACTCAGATACAGAAAAAACTGTATCTGAATGAGGTCCAGCCACAATGAATCTTTGACTGTAATTTTGTACCACTCGCATACCAATTACGGGCATAATTGGTTTGTCTCTTGTGACTTTTGTCAGACCCACTCAGATAAAGAAAAAACTGTATCTCAATGAGGTCCAGCCACAATGAATCTTTGGCTGTAATCATACAAAGGTGGTCAAATTATGACCCCCAGTCATAATTTGTACCACTTGCAAACCAATTACGGCTGTAATTGGTTTGTCTCTTGGGAATTTTGTCAGACCCCCTCAGATACAGAAAAAACTGTATCTGAATGAGGGCCATTGACAATACAGCTTGGGCTGTAATGAGACCCACTCAGATACAGAAAAACTGTATCTGAATGAGGTCCACTGACAATACAGCTTGGACTGTAATGAGACCCACTCAGATACAGGAAAAACTGGATCTGAATGAGGTCCAGCCACAATGAATCTTTGGCTGTAATCATACAAAGGTGGTCGAATTATGACCGTCGGTCATAATTTGTACCACTTGCAAACCAATTATGGCTGTAATTGGTTTGTCTCTTGGGAATTTAGTCAGACCCACTCAGATACAGAAAAAACTGTATCTGAATGAGGTCCACTGACAATACAGTTTGGGCTGTAATTTTACACAGGTGGTCAAATTATGACCGCCGGTCATAATTTGTACCACTTGCAAACCAATTACGGCTGTAATTGGTTTGTCTCTTGTGACTTTTTTCAGACCCACTCAGATACAGAAAAAACTGTATCTGAATGAGGTCCACTGACAATACAGTTTGGGCTGTAATTTTACACAGGTGGTCAAATTATGACCGCCGGTCATAATTTGTACCACTTGCAAACCAATTACGGCCGTAATTGGTTTGTCTCCTTGAAATCCAATCAGACCCACTCAGATACAGATAAAACTGTATCTGAATGAGGTCCATTTACAATACAGCTTGGCTTTAAATGTTTTTTTACAGGTGCTATAATCTTACAAGTGGTAAAAGTATGACTTCTGTATAGAATTTGTACCCCATGCAAACCATATAGGGGCGTAAATGGCTTCTATCTTTGCCAAATCAAAGATGCTCAAATATAAATAAAGCTATTTTTGTTTCCACTTATAGCTCTTTTAAGTTCACTTTGCCCCCCAAAACATTCCTCATAACCACACCACTCCATTTAAATTTCTTGGGCCCTTTTTGTTCATTCCCCACCAAATCTAATGGTGCAAAAAATGAGTCGCCCTAACAAAATTTGCACTTGTAACGAGCTTGGCTGTTGCAATCAATATTATGAAGATTTGAACAATATTGTTCAGCATGGAAAACCTATGTCTGACCCAGCTTGGAAGACACATCAATTGGAACTAGCAAAACTCAGGAGACCCCAGCCTTTGGTTGATCAGATGTTTTTAGCCCAAAATAGTGAAAATGTAAGGACTCTTTCCCTCACCCATTTCAATTATTCATCATTACTTACATCTAATTTTCCACAATCCTTTGGTGAAGCCAACACAGAAACCCATGGATCCTCTCAAATTGAACAGATATGTCATCAGAATAATGAAAGAAATTTACTTTTTGATACCAAAAAATATGAAAACAAGACCTTTAAATTCATTGACTCTCATGCTCTTAAAGTTTTGGTTCAAGCGTCCAGCCTATACCTCAAAAATGGAATGTCCAGAGATAGTATCAAACAATTTCTTCTATCAGAAAGGGAAAAGATAACTAGCCTTGGAGACAAATTCAATTTTTATGGATTATCCATTTCTAAAGAAGTTCCACTTTCAATTGAAACTATTTTGGTTCAGCTGGGCATATCCATGGACTTTGAAAAAAAGATTTGCTGTCCAGAATGCTTCAGCTTGTATGATCTGACTGAAATGGGGTACATCAACAAACAGTGTAAATCCAAATTTATTCAACCTTTTCCTTCCTCCATTGTCAAATTAGGATCTCTTGCAAGAAAAGAATGTGGTTCTCTTTTATTTAAAGCTGATGACAAGAATGATACTTCACTTCAAAAACCAATCTGTACCTTTACATACCAATCCTTGCAAAAATGGTTGGCCTCCCATATGTTGATTCCTGGCTTTGAAAAGCTATTAAATGCTCACCATACCCATAATTCTCAAGCAGACCCTAAAGTTATTTCTGATATTTGGCATAGCAAAATTTGGCACACATTCAAATCTTCCCCACGTAGTAAACAAGCTTTCACAAATAGAACAGGTAATTTGATATTTAGCTTATACGTAGATTGGCTCAATCCATTCAGTAACAAAGGGGCTGCAAAATCCATCTCAATTGCGTCAATTCTTCTCACTTGTTTGAATCTTCCTCCAAGTGAGCCTCACAAAGAGGAGAACATGTTTTTATATGCAATAATTCCTGGTCCCAAAGAGCCATCTCTTGATCAAATGAATTCAATCTTGGAGCCTCTTGTGATTGAGCTTCAAATGCTATGGAATGGTATTTGGTTATCCAATACCCATGACTTTCCACAGGGTAGACTTATTAGAGTGGCTTTATTACCTTTAATAGCAGATCTTCCTGCTCTACGTAAAGTGGCTGGATTTGCCTCTCATTCAGCCAATTGATTTTGCTCCTTTTGTAATATTACAAGGGTGGACATCAATGAAATAGATTTTTTAAAATTTGAAACAAGGACACATGAAAATCACATTTCCAAGGCAAATGAATGGCTCCAACTTCAAACCAAAAAGGAACAAGATGAATTTGTAAAATCCCATGGTGTCCAGTGGAGTATTCTAAATAAACTAGATTACTGGAGACCAATTGAATTTTGTGGCATAGATATTATGCATTGTTTGATTTTAGGGGATATCAAAGACTATTGCATATCATTCCTCAAGGTGGGGTTGGCTGGTCACGAGTTAGAGGTTCAAAGGAAAAAGAAAAGTTTTTTGGCACACTCAAATACATCCAAATATCCTTTTTGTTTATTGGGGCATCCAAGAAAAAGGAAAAATGAAGATGACAATGATTCTGACCAAATAAGTAGACCCAAGAAACAAAACCTTACAAGAGCTAACCCTGCCCGCATTTGACCTTGTACATCCCAAAGGCACAAAGGCTCTAGTGAAGCCTCCAGGACCAAAAGTGATCAAACTGCAAAAAGCAACAGAACTTCAAACTCCAGGTATTCCCTTAGATCCCAGACAACCACATCTACAGTACTCAACTTATTACCATTTACACATGGTAGTGATTCATTGGTTCCCTCTGATTTATCTTCTGATGATAATCAGTATTTAAATCCAATGGGGGATGAAACTCCAAGATTAAAAAAAGACGAATTAGAGGTACTTCAAAAAGTCATCAATCAAACAAGAGTCCCATCATGGCTTTCTCGTCTACCCAGAAAATCTGGTTTCAAAAACTTTCAGACACTCAAAGCAGCTGAGTGGCAAATCTTGATGACATTGTATTTACCTTTGGCACTTGTACCACTATGGAGTTCACAAATACCTCACAGGGAGGAAAGGGTAAAATGCCCAGGGAACTACCTCCATAAGGATCTACTACTCAACTTGCTAATTTCATTAGTTACATTAACAAACATGTTACTCAGAACAAGCATTCATGAAGAAGACTTAGATAAGATTGAAAGTACTACAAAGATCTATTGTCAAACACGGCGTTTGGGTTGGTCCATGATAAACTCCAAACCTAATCTACACCTAACACAACATTTACCAAAGGTTATCAAGGAGCTAGGGCCACCAAGAAGCTTAGCTGTGTGGGCATACGAAAGAATGAACCGTACATTTGGGGACGTACCACGGAATAATAAGCCATGTTGAGCTTGAATTATATATTTTTATGTCAAAAAATCACCCTCACAATACTTACCCACATATAACCAATTGTAGCTGAGATCTCCCAAACAATATGAAAAGATGGATATCTAAAGTACAATATCAATGGATTTCCAAATTGCCTAATCTTCAACAAAGAGTTGGTAGGAACAATCCCCTCGTTTCTCTGCATCAATCAAAAAATATCAGTACCTGTCATACAATTCAATTGCATGATGATATTTTTCAACAGTGGAAACTACTAGTTTCAAGAGATTTAAGGGATGTTGTAAACCTCTTTGAATGCAAAAAGTCAATAATTTTTGAAAAAAAAGGTATTGTAATGTAAAATCACATGTTGAAGACAGTATCATAGAGTATAGCATTAATAATGTGAAATCATTGGGCCATATTGATAATATTGCCACATTAGTTGGAGGTGATCCTGACATATGGTGGCTAATAGTCAAACCTTTCAAGAAGCTTGAAAATAATGAAATAGAAAAAGACCCTTTCCATCCTTTTCCAGATCTCAATTGTTCTATTCTATTGGACCAGACAGAGGATGCCATAATCATCAACTCCCAATCAGTTTTGGGTCATGCTGAAAGCCTCAAGAATCCTCCTGGAAGCTTTGGAATTGATCAGGCTACACTCTGCTTGGTATCTCTACATTCATCAGTAAGTGATTCAGTGGACTGCCACTCATTATCTCATATATTTTAACAGTTTCTTACCATTTTCTTTCAAACCTTGCCAGCAATGGATAGGTGATTGAAGCACCGCACCCCTTTCAGCCTTAGGTTTCCTTATCAATGCTCACTAAAGATTTCTTTGAAGGAAAAACAATACTTTTTCCTTTGTTGATATTGTTATATGCTATTAAATGAAGTTTTTTTAGAAAAATTCACTCCAATCCCTTTTAAAAGAGATTTAAATTGTCAATCTGCCATATTTAAGCCTCTCAAACATCTTTCAAGACATAATTTGGTTTTTTGGTGCTGGATAGAACAGGTTTGAACAAATGTGTATATAAACTATCTCTTCTCCACCAAAATGTCTGTATTTCCACTTCACCAAACTGCTTTAAGCTTTCCCAAGCTTTCTCATCCACCAAGTTCATTCTCATATGTTGAATTCTTACTCCAACTCTGTTTAACATACTCAAACTTTCTTTAATATAATTACCTCATTTTCCTCAATTTAACTCCACTTCTTTAAATTGATATTACAATGTCTTCCCATGCAATGGGTGGTTCCCCCTCTGCATTCAACAGAGAAAATTCTGGATCCTCATCACAAAACCCACCAACAGAGGGTGACTCAATAATTAACTCAGATGAAGAAAACCATGAAAGCATCCATACTGACTCTACTGGACAGAAATCCATCTTTCTGCAAGATTTGGAAAGACTTGGAATAGAGGATGCTGTTGCACAGAATGCCAGTCAGGAGGGACAAGAGGAAATAACATCTGGTGGTGAGTATCTTTCCTAAAGCTGATTGAAAATTACTAAATGATTTGGTTTTCAGTTGTTGGAGTAGAATTCCGGATTCAACAAGAAGAGGACCAACAGCAGGCTAAAAATAATAAGAAACTTTTGCAAGGGAGAAGTCACCGCATTACAAGATTGGTAACAAAGAACGATCTTCCAAGTCAGGCATCCACTGAATCAGTCCACTTGCGAGAATTTATCTACTTCTTAATGGGTATGCCACCTTCTGTAGATCACTTCCCACCCAATCCTACTAATGATGAAGAGGAATTTCATACTCATTGGGTCAGAAACCAAGCTAAACACATCAAGACCCATTTGGAAACCTTTGAATATGGACTGAGAGATCATCCAATTAGTGAGCGCAAAATTCTGGTCAAACAAGAAATCACCTCTATATCTCAACGATTGCAGCCACCTGAATTCAAACCAAGTCGTGATGTTCTGAATAAGAAGATCAAGGTCTCCATAGTTGAAAAGCGTGCTTGTGAAAAGGAATGCCAGCTAGTAGGCCTCAAGAGAATTACCTTCCAATGGGGGACTGCATTCAATAACTCCACTTGGAATGCAGCCATAGCTGACATTATCTCCAAACATTTTTTCGATTGGAGCCAGACTCAACCCAGCTTAAATATCAACAATCCTAATCAACTAAAACTATTAATTGAACGTTGGGTCAATGGAAGGGGTAAAGAAATGAAAAAGCTTTCAAAACTTGGCCAGGCTGCAGAGGAGGTTAAATTTCAAAAATCTAAGAAATCCAAAAACACTAGAGGGAGGCAGAATGTACGTGCTAAATCTTTTGTTAGACATACACCAAACTCTAATATTACTTTTATATTTAGGTGACAGCTGCCCGTTTCAAAATAGCACGTCAATTATTCCCTCAAAACAACAATTTCTCTGCAATATATACTGATATAAAAGCAACTTCAGATGTAGAGGATAATTCTGACTTTGGAAAAGCACCCAAAAGAATTGTTGGATTTTGGCGTAGTGAATCTTTGACCTTGTGTACAAGGCAATTGGATCTAGCAATGACCCTTGGTGCCAAAACCCAGCTTGAAAAGAATAGAGTTCAACGTATGCTTCATAGGGATGGAGAGAAATTAGACTATAATTCTGATTTAACTAATGTCCCACATTGCTTACCTTTAGATTGTTATTCCACAATATACTTAAACACAATTTCAGAAGCTGAAAGAAACCACTTACTGGTAAAAGAACCGATTGGACTCCAAAAAGTTTTATTAGAGATTGAGGCCAAGACAAAAAGGGGACGTCACATCATACAGAGGCCAGGAAGATCTTCTCTCAGTGGATTTGAAGCTGGTTCAAGTAGTCATAATCGTATGAATCCTGAATAATGTTTATCTCCTACTCCTTTTTTTATCCAAGATTAGAGTTTTGTAATAGATGTATTTGGAAATATAATTAGAGATAAATTATGTTAACAATTCACCAATTGAGTGAATTAATAACCAAGTCAAAAGATGCCTTTCAAAATCATGACTAGCAGTCATAAAATTAGTATTTTTTTAGTGTATTTGAGAGCTGAAGTGTCCTATATGTTTTCCAAGCTTAGAGTTTAGTAATAAATGTACTTCAAAAGAAAACATGTTTTAAAATATTTTAAAAAGTCACCCATTGTAAGAATTTATAATTTAGCCACAATGTAGGCTTTCACAATTATGACCATCAGTCATAAATTTGTTATTTATTTAATGTTTTCAAATCTGAACTGTGCTATAGGCTCTCAAAATTATTTAATATATAAGCCTCTTATTTATGCCTGCTTTGGTTTTCAATTCCCCCCCAAGGTATCATATATTGAGCAATGCTCAAACAAAAC
Source organism: Austropuccinia psidii (assembly GCA_023105745.1). Taxonomy (NCBI): domain Eukaryota; kingdom Fungi; phylum Basidiomycota; class Pucciniomycetes; order Pucciniales; family Sphaerophragmiaceae; genus Austropuccinia; species Austropuccinia psidii. Next base: position 24,202,310 of record JALGQZ010000011.1, read on the forward strand.
TATAGACATTTAATAAAAGTCATCATGATATATGCCTTCCCAAAATCCTACATTCCATAATAGTCCAATCTGTCTTGAACATTGTAAAGAACGCCCACCTTCTATTTTTTTCAATTTCATTTCAAAAATAAATTCATAAACTTATTTATAATAATTAAACCTCAGTCAATTTCAGTTAATCACTGCTTCAAAATGGATCCATTACTTGAAATAGAGCCAAAGCAAGTTGAAAAATTAGAATTCATATCCAAAATCTCCAAATTCCTTCCATCTCTCAAGCTTGCTACCTGCGATTCTCACTTTCCTGAATATGCAAGAAAAAAAATACAAGAGGTCTCCAAAAAACTTGAAGATGATCTGTATTGTATGTTTTTCCAGCTTTTGCCCATATGGAGCCATTTTTAATTGGAATTCAAATCATAATTTAGGTGTACAGCTAGGTGGATCATTACCCCCTGAAGCCAAGGTTGTTATTTCAGCATCCTCCCAAACATCAATAAAGAGGTATTTCATATCTTCTTCTAGTATGAGTAATAAAAAGGCCAAAATTTATCAAAGTATAAAGGAAAAGAATCAAGAAGTATATCTCAATATTTTCTTTAGGCTTTAATCAAAGATTAAACTATATTCCCTGAATCTTTTCTTTCTTAGAAATTGGAATGCAATTATGATCCTGAGAAATCACACCCACAAAATCAGTCAGATTCTCAAAATCTAGAACCAGGACTATTTTAACCTCAAAATGATTTTGAAAAAGCCCTATTCACGTCAAACTCCAGCCTTGAAGTCAATAACATTTCTCAAAATGATCAATCAAATATACAAAGTTTTCCAGCTTCAACCATGACAAAAAAAGAAAAATCAAAAATTGAGGAGCCCTTGATACAACCTACATCTACCAAACACTCAAAAGAAAAACCTAACTCCAATTTCATACTTGTAGATAATAACCCATAAACTTCAAACGTAATCCAAACCAGTAATGAAGAGCCTTCAAAATCCCACAAGAAGAAAAAGCTTCCTCAATCCGGATTATTCAATCCCATTCACTCAGATCACTTTGAAGAGAAAATCAGCCATTATCAGCCACTTTCTGTATCCTCATGGAAGAAATGCCAGGTTAATGTTGAAAATCTAGTAAGAGAACGATTCCAGGAAATTCCCCAAAGGCCATTTTTCTACCAAACTACCAAAAGGAATACACTTTCAAAGTATTTGATCTCTTAGCATTAGCAAATGGCTAGTGGATTTGGATAAATCTGGTAAATACAAAAGACATTCATTCATGTTTCATCCAGAACATTGATATTTACTTGCTTTTTTCAGGATTAGATATATTTTCACCAAAGAAATTTGATCCTTTCAATGATCCTGACACTTGGAATGTCCCTATCTTTACTTTGGATCCTACAATTTCAATGCAAAACATTCCCAAATGAAATCAACCACTCTTTCAATTGGCACAATCCCTCTTTGTCCCTAATCTTCAAAAGAAACAGTTCTGGGCCAATCTAATACTGGAGTCAATATCAGTTTCTGCACAAGATCTCATACAACCTGAAAAGTTTGAAATCACTAAATAAACAGAAGATGATCCCTTGTTAGTTCAAAGACTCAGCCTGAAATTTTCAGTTTCCTGCCTCAGTACAAGACCATCCCATTCAGCTCAAATTGAAAATACCCTTGATGAAAAGGAGGAAAACCAGCCAATTAATTATGGAGTGAATAGTGTAATATCTTTCAATGATTCCATTTTACATCTTATGATCTCATATGTCCTGATACTAGCACATTCAAAAGTTCTTCCAGTCAATATTCCTGATGGATTTGTGCTCACTCATAAAAGGTCCAAAGAACACCTTAAGACCTTATCAGAGCTACAATCAAAAATAGGCTTAGTTAAGCCCTGCTATCATATTTTAGCTTCATTTCTTGCTTCTGGGGTAAGAGGCTTAATGGTTTTCTCAAGAGATTGGAGAAAAAGCTCAGCTAAAGGAGCATTGCAGATGATTGAAATTACTGATAGTGTTGCTGAGGAAAGGCCTTATGAGCCTATTTGGAAGAGAACAAATGCATATATTTTGGATATTTTTAATAAGGCATTTTTCTCAAAAACCCATGAATTTGTTCCCACTGCTCCAAAAAAATTGGAAGTGGCCAAATTTTTAGTATTAGACTTCAGTGAGGCATGGCTTGAAAAAAATACCATAGATGGACAGCCTGTACTAGATCTCCCTGATAAAGCCAATATAAACACCTTGTTAACTTGATCAGTTTTTTCTGTAATTTAATTTTATTCTTTCAAAACAGGGTGATTTCTATTCAAATAATCTTTGAGTGTGCTAAGATTACTTTGCTTCACCCAATACCTCATTGCTTAATTTCCCAAATAAGCTCCTTTTACACAATATAGCTTCTTCCAGGCTCATTCAAACTTTGAGAAATAAATACAGGGCTCCAGAATCCTCTCATTTATGATAAATAGGAGCCTTTCTCTTGATTCTTCCACCTATACCCGGAAATCTGACTTTAATTAACCTGTTTTACTATGCGTAAAGCTTCACATTACTTTTTTGAGACCTCTATACCCCAATCAAACAGGACTATCAGCAAGATATTACATCCCATCATCCCACTACCTACCAGTGCAATATCAAGATCCATACATCAATTATGCTGGTTGATCATGGAAATCAACTATTTCCAATCTCCATCTGATATAAATAGTTGGAAATCTCTGTTGAGAACTTACCCTTTTCTTGCACTGATAATCCAATCACAAATCCCCATAATCACAGCTCAGGAGAGGATAGACTGTCTATAAACCCAAGAATATTAATTTCACCAATGTACAAAACTATGTTTCTAGAGGATCTCTTCAAATCAGGCTTCGCATTGCCAACCTTTGCTTGGAATCAATGTTGGGAATCAAAATGGAATCAAATATCTGCAAAATTTGCTCTCAAGCACTGGAACTATCTACACCAACAAGGAGAATTGAAAATATTCTTGATAAATCCAAAGGAAAATACACATAATAATAAGTCTTTAATACTAATGTGCTGGTTCAGAGGGAAGCAAGAGGATCTTAAGAATGATAAATTGGTTCCTGAAGCACTTTCAAAAAAAGCCAGTCAGAAGCAGAAATCAAGGGGGCGTAAAAAAGTATGTTTTTATTTTATTTGTGATTGATTTTTACACCAATTGATGTTATTTAATATTCAGTTATTGTCAAATCGCTCAGAGACATTGCTATCATTGAACATTAATCAAGATGAAGCTTCCATATTTGATGAGCCACGATGCTGCTCTGATACTGAAGATGAAAATGGATCATTAATAAAACTAAAGTCCCCTTGGAGGTCAGCTTTATTCTCAAAGTTAGCAAGTCAATTAGATTCTCTATTAATTCAAAAGCAAATTCAATAGAATTCCAAATGTCTTGGAAAGTAGAAGAGTACAAAGTAGTATTTTTGAGAAAGATGCCAAAGTTCCAATTGGACTTCCAGAAAATCTTTATTCAGATGATTATATTTCCAAGCTTACTAATGATGAGAAGCTAATGTTACAATCAAAGCCATGTATAGATATTCATAATTTACTTCAACTATCTGAAACCTAAAAAAATAATTCATGATTTTTCTATTGTTTCCACAATCAATTTTTCCAATTCATGATCCACAGTACCTAAATGTCCAATGCTCAACCTGAAATGAAATAAAAAAATTTTAGCTACTAAAAAAGATAAATATTGGTTGAGTATAAAATATCTTACATCTGAAGCTGCTGTTTCTTCCTTCTAACTTGCTGAATATTCACCTCAATACTACCAACAGTTATATAATGAAATACATGAACTTTGTTCTTTTGACCTAACCGATAAAGCCTATCAACTGCTTGATCATCAGCTGAAGGGTTCCAACCTGGTTCCTAATTTAAGTAATTGGAATAATATTAGATTAAGCTTCAAGTGTATCAAAATACTGTCTTACCATTATGTAGACATTTTGAGCACATCTTAGATCAATACCAACACCACCTGTGCCTTTTGTTGTAAGAAGAACTTGGGATTTTGGATTTTTTCTGAATTCTTCAAGGATTTGTATCCTTTGATCATTTTTGAGCATTCCATGCATCATCAAATTGGATATTCCACTTTCATCCAGTGCAATTTCAATACTTTTTACAATATTTAATCAATAAAATCATTCAAATGACAGGTAGTAGAAGTATCTGAGCTCACATATCAAGAAACCTTTTGTATTCTTAAAAAACAACTGCTTTGGGATATATTAAGCGTGGCTCCTTCTGAAAAAACTCCTTGAGATGGTTAACAAGATGAACCACTTTGGATACTTCTTTCCAGGTATATCTCCTTCCCCCTTCTTCCCTTTGTATTAGTGCTGGATGATTGCAAAGCTGCCTCAAATCTGATAATCTGGAGAAAAATTCTGATGAATCCCATTGAACGGCTTTGGACCTCTGTTTTCCATACAATGCACTAAACTCTTCATGCTTTTTGAAATAAAGTGTTTTCCATGGCTCATAGATCTCAATTCCAACTCCATGTTGCACTTTATTGGGAAGATCCAGTAGGTTGGCTTTCAATCTTCTCAAGGTGAGTGTTTGCATTATAAGCTGTAATGATTGGATTTCCATTTGATTCCCAGATGATATTTGTTTGATTGTGCAAATTTCCCATAAAGGCTTGAGATTCCATGGTTCTACTTGTAAAAACCTCAACAGACTGTGAAGATCCCAAAGATTCTTTTGTAATGGTGTTCCTGTAAGGCATAACTTTCTTTCAGATTTTAAATTCAATATTGTGAATGCTCTATGAGTAGATTGTTCCTTTATGTAGCTAATTGATGTAAAAATTTCAGTACTTTTTTATTTAAGAATCACAAAGAGAAGCTTACTGTGCTTCATCCAACACTATTCTGAACCAATTCACCAAAAGAGGATTTATTCTCATCCCATGAACATCATCAACATTATAACTAGCAATAACATCATATGTGGTGATGATAATTGCATTCTGCTTCAAATTTTGGAATGAAATGAAATTACAATTGGAACAATGGAATATTGAATATGGTAAACTACCATCATGAAAATGTAGTCTTATTTCATTCTCCCAGTTATTCAAAGTAGAAAGTGGTACAATGATCAAAGTAGCTGGGACATGGTCCTTAGATATTACTGAGTACTTTAATGCTTCATGTTGTGTTTTTTTAATCAAGCATAAAGTTGTGAACGATTTTCCAAGTCCCATATCATCAGCCAATATTCCACCCCTACTTTTGCACACAATATCTTGTGGTATCAGCCCATTTTCAACAGCATTAGAAAACACTTTTTTAATCCACAAATTATCTGGATGTTTCCTTAGATTTTCACAAATTTTTTCCATATTATTTTCAATATTTAAAAGAAAGGAAATACCCTGGATTTGGTGCAATGAAAGATTGGTTTGACAATTAGGTATTGAAGTAACAGAACTAGTTAAACTTGTATTGTTGGAAGCTTGATAAAGATCACAATCTTGAGGAATATCAATAAATAAAGGTGAGATATAGTTTCCAATATGTCTCAGAGCCATGTTTGCATTCTTGAAAGCCTCTCTTGTTTGGAAAATATTCCCTTTATCCACAAAAACACATCCATGTAATATAATATTTTTATCTTTATTCTTGAAATTTATGAAAGAATTTATAAAAAGCACTTTATTATTGTTTTTGTATTTTTTATATGTTTCAGGATTCAAGCCTTCAGCCACTCCTCCAAAAATATCAAGCAGTGGACCCATATGGAAACTCTGGAAAGAATTAAGGCTCCCAATATGACTCAAGTCAGATTCTAATAGTATATGAATAGAATTAAATACTCTTCTGAATATTACTGAGCTCAGAGAGGTTGGAAAGGATTGTTCAATATTGATTTTTTTTTCAATTTGAATAATAAAAAACCCAAGACAAAATATTGAAATCATACTGTAAATTTTTAGAATGAAAATTTAATATATCAGTGTGATATGAATTTATAGGACAAATGGAACCTAAATGATAGGATTGCATGGGTTATATAGTGGAAAGACCCCGGGGAGTTTGTAAGTGATTTTGATAAGCTAAAGATTTAGCCCCTGAATTGTTCTTGATAGTGTAAAAAATGAATTATATTTTGAAACTTGGTTTATTAATGGACATAAATATATTCCAAATCTGCAGATCAATTAAATTTCTTATTACTGTTGTCCCAAATTCTTGGATTTTGATTTTAAAAGAAATTATCTATGAGGAGACAAGTTCCTTCCCAAATGTGGAATTCCCTTCAAGATATATCCAGCACTGAACAAAATTTCTCACTTGTGGCCCATGCAACACCTTTCCAACTCTTTTTTAATTCATCAAATTATTCCTATACTCTGTATATTTTTCCCTTGCAGAAATTCTCAAGAATCTAATTTCAAAAGTATTCATTAAATCATGTTGAAGGCCATTGGCTCACTATTTGAAGAGCTTCAAGTTTATTATTTATCCATATTTTATTTTCAACGATTATTCTAATAAATTAATATTAATTTGTATGGAAACATCTTTTCCAATAATTTTCACCAATTTCTATGATGATAATCATCACTCAAGGAGAGGTATTTTACTTATTATAAAATTATTAGATCTTATTTTTCCAAAATATTCATAATTTTAAGGAGGAATACCCATTTTTAATTTAAATTTGGACAGGATTCCCTCAAAATAATTACCATAACAATTTTCAAATTCATCATTACTTATTATTATCATTGTGTGAAATCAATTCAAGCTTAATTTTTGATTCATCTGAAAACAAGAATTCTGGTAAATAGAATTTCTTAATTCTTAAGTTATCCTCATTCTTTAAGCCAACATGAAAGATAAATTAAACTCAAATAAATTCAAGAATCAAGGCAGTGGAATGACAATACGATCAAAGAAGCAATTAATGCTACAAGTATCAAAGAATTCCTTTTCTTGGCTCCCCATGTAGCTGGATGAACTTTCAAAATCCACAAGCATTCATGAAGTGAATTGTAAGGAGCTCAATTGATGAGAGGATTTGAAGATTATTCTACTAACTATAAGCATCATGGGGGAATTTCAATGTTCTCACAATCCCAAAATTGAATAATATTCATTACCTATGTTTGTTGCCAGTGGATATATTGGGTTGAGAAAATATTAATAAAAATTAAAGGGGGAGTAAAAATCTCAGAATACAATGAATGTGAGTTAAACTAGGGATACTTCCAGAGATACACTCAGACATAAGCTGAAGATACTGTAAAGGACCTGTATGCAAGTCCCCAGTCTTTTTCTGTGGTGTATGTTATGTAAATGTCTCTTTTAAATCAATTGGGATGATTCTTTCTTATATTTATCTTGTTGGCTTTTATGCTGAGTATTCCCTTTTCTTATCCAACAATATATACTTTCATTTAATTCAATCTTATTCTCACTATTTGTATTGCTATTATTCCCAAATGATTTTGATCTTTTTCAAAAAAGGATGAACACAATGGAATTTTTTTATGCTATTAGTATCATTGAAAAAAATCTATATGTTTTAAAAAAGAATTATAGTTTTTCCAGTTTTTCATAAGAATCTTAAATCCTCTCATCTAATTATACTAGAAAGAGCTCCAGAATGTATTGAGTTTTCTAATTAAACCTGCATAACACTAGTTAAAAAAAGTAATTCATGGAAAGAAATAATCTCATTGCAAAGAAAGATGAAAAATATGCTTATTTTTGATTTCAAAGTTGAGTTTATTACCCTTGTTCCATATAGTCTATCTCATCACAGTTCATTTGATACTAAGCTGACTTTGGGATTGATACTGAGGTACTTGTAACCCTTTCTCCTAGCTTAATATGGTATCTTAAATATAGATATTTTTGAAATAAGTTCTAAGATAATTTGGGGAAGCACATGGAAATAGTTCTGAGGTTACTAATAAGTTAAAATGAATATATGAGGAGGGAATTCTGTAAGGGAACAAAATTTCTTTTGCAGAATTGACATTTGTTTCCACAAAATTGAATGAAATCAGGAATTAATACCTTTTGAATAAAAGATTCGAGACATTAGTATTTATCTCCTATTTATTACATATTCTTATACAGTTTTCCTGAAAAGATAAAAGAACAAAAAACATATGATGAGCAAAAGTCAAAAAATAAACAATAAAGCTCAATATTCATATGTAGTTTAGTTCCTTTCCACAATTTTAATTCAATTAAAAAAGATCATATTCAAAAAACCATTCCAAAGAATTAAGAAAGAACTATTATAGAAATTGAAGGGAAAAACATTAAAACAATGATTATTTAATTTCAATTTCATTCATTTCTTCATTTAAGACACAAATAATGTTTTGAAGTTGATTAAATGAAAGAATAATATATTCCTCAGTCCTTTAAATGATTTTTTTGATCATTGAAATAACTGAAATTATTCAAAATGGAAGAATTACAAACTAAAATTGAAAGCATTCAAATACAAATGATCTACTTGAAAATTACATATGTATAAATCCAAAGCTTACATTTCGTTATTTTATTAGATGTTTAATTGGTAAAAATTCTCAAAAAAGAGCATGAAAATTAATTTTGAAATTTCCATCAATTAGTCCAAAAGCTGGAAAAAACTCCTTGACAGTAAAAGTAAAGTTGATTTTTTGTGAATTCATTGTAACAAAATGCTTATTAGCTTCATAGGTACTGCAAAATAACTCCCATTAATTTAGCTGGTATCTATGTATCATCAATGTATCGGCTTATAATAGCTTGAAAAGCTCATTGAATTGGTTTAAGCACATTGAATTTATTATTGAAGGATAGATACTATATATAATAAGGAATGACATGCAGTAACAAGGAAGTAGACACTCGATGGTTGCAGAGGCTCTCCTGAGCTCAAATAAACAAATAATATTGATAATTGAATCATAAAAAGAGGAGACTATTGAATGAGATTTAGCTTGGTTTGTGAGATGAAAAATTTGAATATTATCTATTCAACATAAATATTTTATATACAATCTTTTGGAAGGGTTCATCTTTTTTTATTATAAAACCTAATTTCCAAAAAATATAAGACATACAAATTGAAAAAGGGGAATATTTAGCAGCGAAAATCAGGCTTCAAGTGCTGGCACTTGACTTCAAGTCAAGGAGGTGTAAGTCTCAATTCCCTCTCATTTAAGTTAGTGGGAATTCCTATTTCAGGGCTACTGGACATTCACTTCACACTCATATAAAAGAGCTATTAGGAAATAGAAATACTGTGATATATATATAATATATATGTCACAATGCCTTAGATTCTATTACTGGAGATCATTTAAGCACTTAATTTCAATCACTCAAACTAACATCATTTCAGGATAAGGTAAATAAAGCCCACACTTTTTGAAAAAACGATATCCTAATGGAGAAAAAAATAATTCCTCATTCATATCAAATAAAATCCACATTTTTAACAAGAAGAAGCCCAAATTAAGACAAAAAGAATTCCCTGTTGGTACCAAAAGTTCCTTATTCCTGAAAAAACTGATGCAAATTGGTATTGGATTAATCCTGCATTTTTATCAAGATAATTGACCTATTGGAGAAAAGAAAAGCCTTGTTGGTATCAAAAATTCCCATTTTGAAAAAAGCAAATCCCTAATCCAGAAGAAGAACGCACTGGAGGACTGAAGAAATACTGCATTTTTACCAAGATAATTTCCCTATTGGAGCAAAAGAAGAAACCTTGTTGGTTTCAAGAAATTCTCGCTATAAAAAAGGAGGTTTCCAGATGCAACAAAAAGAAAGTGAATTGTCCTTCATTTTTTGAAGAAATATTTCCCAAACCAACACAAAAAATTCCCTAATGCAGCAAAAATATGATGCACATTGGTTCAGCAAAGTCTGTATTTTCAACACAATGATTTCATAAGTGAATCAAAAAGATCCATTTTGACAAGATTAATTCTCTACTTGAGAAAAAAAAAGAATTGAAATTGGTACTAAATAGTTTCTGCATTTTTATTTCAGTCATGAAGCCAAAAATATTCTCTTGTTGGTATTGAGCAAACCCTGGTATTTCAAAAAAATAATTTTTGAATTTTTTCTAATTAATCTGCCTATTTCAAAATTACTAAAGTAATTTCAAAAAGCTTTATTCATCTCATACTTGATTTATCAATTTAATTGGATAATTAATTTACAAATTTTATGATTAATATGTTTATTTCAGAATTATTCAATGGATTCTATGATTAATGTATTAAGTTTATAACCAGTTGATTAATCTCATATTGGATCTATTAATTCTAGAATTGATGATTAATTTTAGAATCAGCTTGCTAATAATTTGATAAATCAATTGATTTTATATTTGATTTATTAATTTTGTAATTGATTGATCAATTTGAAAATTCAATTACTAATTTTAAAAATGATTTGTTAATATTATGATCATTTGATAAATTTGTCAATTTTTTAATTAATTTCTCAACTTTAAAACTAATATATTAATTTTTTGGTTAATTTAATAATCTAACAATTAAATTTTAATTTATACAGCTTATGGTTAGCTATTTAATTTTATAGCTAATTCATTGATATTATAATTGATTTATCAATTTCATAATTCATTGAATAATTCATTTATTTATTTATTAATTTTAAAAAAATATATTTATTTCATAACTAACTTATCAATCCTACAACCAATTTGTTAGTTTTATGATTAATTCAATAATTTAACAATTAATTTATGAATTTTAAAATTTACTTAATAATTTTACAATTAATTTATCAATTTGATAATTAACTTATTACTTTTATAATTTATTTATGAATTTTATAATTAATATAAAAGTTTTATAGTTAATTTTGAAATTTTATAATAAATTTAGTAATCTTAGAGTCAAATTATTCATTTTATGATTAACTTTTTGAATTTGTAATCAATTCAAAAATTATAAAATTGATTTAGGAATTTTATGATTAATTCATGAATTTAATAATTGATTTATCAATTTTGTAATGAATTTGTTAACTTTAGAATTAAATTATTAATTTTGGAATTAATTTATGAATTTTGGAATTGATTCTTGAATTGGAAGTAATTTATTAATTCTATAATTAATTTTTGAATTTTACAATTTATTATTAATTTCATAATTAATTTGAAAATTTTCTAGTTTTATAATCAGTTTATTACTTTTATAATTGATTTATCAATTTTGTGATTAATTTATTAATTTTATGACTAATTCAATAATTTTTAATTAATTGCATGATTTGAGAACTAATTTATTACTTTTTTAATTAACTGATTAATTTTATGATTAACTGATTAATTCTAAAATAAATTTCTTAATTTTATAATCAACTTAAAAATTCTAAAATTAACTTACTCATTTTATAGCTAATCTATTGCTTTCAAAATTAATTCATTAAACATATGATAAATTAAATAATTTAGTAATTGATTAATTGATTTTATAGTTGATTTATTAAATTTATAATTAATGTCTTGATTTTGAATTAATTTATTAATTTATTCATTTTAGAGTTACTTTCTTAATTTAATGATTCATTTCTCAATTTTATAATCAATTTCTCAGCTTTATACTACATTTATTAATTTTATACTTCATTTGAACAATTTTTCAATTAATTACTCAATTTTATAATTGATTTATCAGTTTCATAATGAAATCATTCATTGAAAATTAATTCAATTGTTTTATAATTCATTGAATAATCTTTTAATAATTTCATAATTAATTTATGAGCTTTATAGTTAATTTATTAATCTGATAGTTAATTTGCTTATTTTATACTTAATTTATTAATTTTAAAATTAATTGATCTATTTTATAATTAGTTTATAAATATATTTTTTAATTTTAAAAATAATTTACTGATTCTATAATTAATTTGAGAGTTTTGTGATTAATCTATAGATTTCATAAATAAATCCTTAACTTCATAATTTATTTATGAATTTTATAATTAATGTAAAGATTTCATAAATACTTTGGAAAATTTAAAATTAATTCATTAACTTTATAGTTGATTTATTAATTTTATAATTGATCTTTTCATTTCTAATTATGTTTAGAATTCTAGAATAAATTTACTAATGTTATCATTGATTTATTAATTTCATAATAAATTTATCAATTTTGTAATTAATTTACTAATTTTCTAATTGATAAATTAATAAATTGCTTAATTTTATAATTAATTTGAAAATTTTATAGCTAATTTGGAAGTTTTTGTAATTAGTTTACTAATTGTAGGGTCAATTTATTCATTTTGAATTATTATTTGAGTTTTATGATAAGTTTAATAATTATAAATAATTAGCTCATGAATTTTATGACTAATCAGTTGATTTTGGAATTAATTAATTGATCTTATAGTTAATTCAATAATTTTGTAATTAATTTTTGAATTGTATGATTAATTTGTTAATTTTATAATCAATTTATTAATTTGATAATTAGTTTAATTATTCTAAAATTCATTTAATAATTTTAGAATAATCAATTTATGTTGTAATTAGCTTATTAATTGTTTGAATTATCCAAAGATTTGATAATCCATTTATTGATTTTATACTTAATTTGTAAATTTTAGAATTAATTTATTCATTTTATGATTAATTTATTAATTTTATAATTATTTCATTAATTTTGTATTTCATCTATCAGTTTTATAATTAATTTGTTAATTTTACAATTGATTGATTAATGTTATATATTATTTATTAATTTTAGAATTCATACATTGATTTCCTAATTAATTTCTTAATTTTATAGATATTTATTAATCTTTGAATTAATTGATTGATTTCAAAATTAATTGATTTATTTCATAATTAGATTATTAATCTTATAATTGATTCCTAATTTGATAATCAATTTCTTAATTTTATTATTGATATATTCATTTTATTTTTAATTCATCAACTTTATGATGAATCTATCAATTTCATGATCAATTTCTTCTAATTCTATCATCAATTTAATAATTTTATTGTTAATTCAATAATTTGATAAGTAATCCATTAATTAAAAAATTAATTTATTAATTTTCTACTTCATTTACAAATACTAATATATTTTATTATTTTTGTATTAATTTAATAATATTATAGTTAATTAATCAGTTTTATAATGAATTTATTAATCTTATAATGAATTTATTAATATATAGATTAATTTCATAATTCTATAGTTAACTTAACAGTTTTATAATTAATTTGTTAATCTTTTGATTCATTTGATAATTCTATAATTGATTTATCAATTTCATAATTAATGTAATAAGTTCATTTTTAATTTATCCATTTTATAATTGACACATTAATTTTCTAAATCATTTATTAGTTTTATAATTAATTCATGAATTTTCTAGGTAATTCTTCAATTTCATTATTAATTTATTTTTTAGATTTATAATGAATATATGAATTTTATAATTGCTCTATTAACTTTAAAATTAATTCAATAATGTGAAGTTAATGTAGTAATTGTATAATTTATTTATCAATTTGATAATTGATTCAATAATTTGATAATTAATTTGTGAATTTTATAAATCATTGATTAATTTCAAGATACATTTATTAAATTCTTAATTTTATAATTTATTTCTTAATTTTGAATTTTATTTCTTAATTTTATAATTTATGTATTTATTTTCTAATTAATTTATCAGTTTTATAATTGATTTATTGAGTATCTAATTAATTTCCTAGTTTCACTGGTAATCTATCAATTTATAAGCATTATTATTGATATATTCATCATGCAGTGAATTTCTTAATCTTATAATTAGTAGAAGAAATGTCTAATTAATTTTTGAAATCTCAATTTCAATTATTAAACTTGTAATTATTTGATCAATTTCAAAAAATAAAAGTAATTTAACAGGAATATATTGTTAACAAGAAATACTATTTAGAAGTAGAGGCTAATCTAGTTCCAATTTGGGTATGATAATCTATCCTAAAATCAGATATTTTCTCCTCATATAGATTTTTGAAGATGTTGGAAGTCTTTCTAGAAATTTGTAATGACATTGATAATCTTGTGATAAAACCAGAAGATCCACATTCTAGATAAAGTGTAAAATGGCAAACACTTTTTGCTTTCCACACCATTTGAGCAATTCCTGGTTGTCATCAGAAGTATCATAATTATTAAAAATAATACTACCATTTCCTTTGGAGATTGGAATAGAGAGAAAACAAGCAAATTACAAATGATCAGTTTCATCACAATGTGGAAATTTAGAAAAATTATTGATTGTATATGTTAATTGATTTGAAAATGATTCAGTTTGAGAATCACAAAGATCCAACATTTCAAAACCAGGAATGCCAACTTCAGTCATATCTTTGTTGTTGTTTTTGAAGATTGTTGAAGAGAGGTGTTGGAGAAATTCCTTGAAAATTTCGGCCACTTCAGGAATTGTTTTGCTTAAGTGATCATACATTGGGATGTCTTTTGACATTTTAGGAGAAGAGATACCAGCCAATGGTTACTTTACCAAGTCTTGGAGGATGCCAGACAATAGCATATGTAGAACCATTGATTTTTTCTCTGATTCTTGAAGCTTTGATAAGAAGGGGATGTATTCAATTAAAAACTGAGAGACAAAATTTAATTTTTCTTTCTCATTATCAGTATTTTCTCTCAATGGAATGAAATTATTAATAGAAAAGAATCGATCTGAGGAAGGAGATATTGAGTTATCATGAATTATTGTAAGGCCTGAATCAATAGAATGATAATAGTTTTGAATGAAATATCCAAAAACAGGGGTTTTTTCTAAAAAAGGAAGCTCAATTATCTTCTTTCAAGCTTATTAAAAGGAGCTGGGTTGAAAAAACATTCAACAGAAAATTGACAATATCTAAAATAATGATTTGAATTTTAACAACCTAGTTTCTTCCTTTATTAAGAAGTTGAGATTGATTCCAAGATTGAGAATGGCTCTTTCCTTTTCCATTATATCTACATGCTCTTTGCTTTCCAGCCATAGCTCTAAGGAAGGCACAATTTTTGAAAAAGCATGGGGGTTTTGAAATTGATTTTTCAATATAAAGGAGAAATTATGGAGAGATGTGTATTAATAAAAAGTTCAAAATAAGATGCAGGCCAAAATCAAGATCTAAGTACCAAAGTATGTTTAGTTGAAGGGAAAGGCACTGCAGCTATTTAAAAAAAATAGACAAAAAATTCCCAAAATTATGAACTTAGTATTACTATTCCTGAAATGAGGGAAGGATTCACTTTTATTCTGGGTAATGTCTTACAGCCACAAAAATGGGTTTAGAAAGTCTTTCACAGGCAAGAATCCACCCAGAATAAATGAAGAAATTTATGAATAGAATGGGACTAAAAGTTTAAAGGTAACAAAGAGGAATTTGTTTGAGGTATCAATTTTCCAAAAAAGTGGTTTTTTTGGAATTACGTTTGAGATATGAAGAAGAAATTTTGAGGAGATGTGTATTAATTGAGAGCTAGAGACAAGATCCAGGGCTACAGTCAATGAATTGAATCTTGAAGCATGTTTAGTTGGAGGGTAAGGCACTAGAGCTGTTTAAACAAAATGGACAAAAATCCTGAAAATTATTGAGTTAGTATTACTATTCCTAATACAAGGGAAGTATTCACTTTTATTCTGGGTGATGTCTTACAGCCCCAAAAAGGTGTTTATCAATTATTTCACAGGAAAGCATCCACCTAGAATATAATGAAAGGGGTGAATAAATTGGGGCTAGCAGCTAGAATAGAGTGTGATATTCTTAAAGTCTCAATTTTGACAGAGAAGTGGGTTTTTTGAAACCCTTTTTGAGATGAGAAGATGAGGTCTGGGGAAAGGATGAAATAATGCTGAAATGTAGTGGAAGGGAAGGGCTAAAATCAATATCTAAGTCCAAAAGTATGTTTACTTGGTAGGTAAGACACTAGAGATGTTTGAAAAAAGAGCAACAATTTCCAAGAATTTCAATCTAGACTAGCTGGTGTATCTAACATAAGACCAATCAAGAAAGATACACTACCTTTTTAGGGAATGGCTGGGCTGCTCAAGCTATGACAGAAAGGGCTCAAAGAAATTTTAAAATAAATAAATAAATTGGATTGGGGTTGTGAAGAAAAAGAACTAAGAGGAGGTGATAAGCTAAGCTAAGAGATTAATTTTGAGAAAAAAGTGGGATTTTTGAAAGTCTTTTTGAGATAGGAAGATGAGGTCTGGGAAAAAGAAAAATTAATAATAAAATATAAATGACGGGCAGAGCTACAATTAATATTCAAGTTCAAGAGTATGTCTCCTTTGCAGGTAGGACACTAGAGCTGTTTGAGAAAGAAAGAGCAAATAATTCCAAAAATTTCAACCTAGACTAGCAGGTATATCTAATGTAAAACCAATCAAGACAGATACACTAGATTTTTAAGAAGCTTCTGAAATAGTTCAGGTTAGAAATAAAGGGCTGGGAAGAAATTAAAATTATAAGGAACCTGAATTGGTAGTTGTGAAGGAAATGAAGTAAGCAGAAGTAATAAAATAAGAAAACAATTTTGGAAAAAAGAAGGTTTTTTTAAATGACCTTGGAGATTTTGAGATGAGGTGTGAGAACAAAGTGGCTAACTAACAAATTATAGCAAAGGAACAGGCCTACAATTGCTATTTAGGCTCAAAAGTACTTTTAATTGGAAGATAAGGGGCTATAGGTGTTTCAAATAAGGAGAAAAAAATCAGAAAATTTCAATATAGACCAGCTGGTGTAGCTCAAATATAACCAATACAGACAGGATACATTAACCTTTTAGAGATTCCTGCGATTTTTAAATTAGGAAACAAAGGGTTTCAAAAGCTAGCAACAAGGAAATGAAAGATAAAATAAAATAGGGAGTCATATGCTTGAAATTTGATTTTTGTTAAAAATAAGGTTTTTAAAATATCATGTGTCAAGCTTAAAGGTGACTTTTTGAAAAATTGTGTATTGAAAACCAAAGATTAATAGGAAGGGGCCTTCAATTGATACTTTTTTGACATCCAAAATTGCTAATATTTATCCATCTCATGAAAACTTGAGGTCATCCCATTAAAATGAGACATATTGCATTGAGAATGTAAAATTTATCCAATGAACTAGATTTCAAGCATCCAACTATGACAATTCCATCAATTCATACAGTGAAAAAATACCTTATACTTCCCAAATAAAAAATCCCTGTCACGATCATAAGATAAAACAGTATATAAAATGCAAAGGTTTGTATAAAATGATACATTATTGAAATGCATCCCCATTTGAATTAAAAATTGGAATGTCTAACATTTCAAGGGCCTCTATATTTGGTTTGCTTAAACCATGTAGCCATTCAGGGTTAAAGACTTGTTTGGAAAGCTGTTTTGGAATATTGCCTTCATCAACACTTTTGATTTCAGGCAGTCAGCTTATAAGCTGGGGCTTCTTCTTTTTCTTTAGAGGGAATCCCATGGAAATATCTTTATCAATCTTCTCAATCAGCTAATTGAACAAATCTGAATGCCATTTCACCCCAATCTTCCACAAAAAAAATTTTCCATCTTGTTCAAGTTACTCAGTATCTGAACAACTCCTTGAGTAATTAAACTGTGAGGCTAGAATAGGTGATTTGGAATTTTCACACCACTCTGCTTGGAATTGGCATGCCTAGAATTAATAATCAAACCAATTTTTCAGAGACATTTTAAATCACCAATATCAGAAAGATACATACCTTTTCCCAAATCTTTAATCTCCTTGCTTCTTCCTTTTTGTGGTCACATGCTCTGGATTTTTTTTGAATTGACTTCCATTCCTTTGAAAAAGATGAAAAGTATTGTTACATTAAGCTTGAAACTACTCTATAGGTGTTGTGATCTTTATCCCAACCAAAATGATGGTATTCTCTCCTGACCAGTGCAAGGGGGAAGGTACAATAAAGGCCAATGGTCATGAGCTCATTGGATTGGTGTTTCCATGAGCTTTCCTAATTTCATGTTAATCTTTGAAGACCAATATTATGCAGCTCATGTCAACAATAGATACAGAAATATTGTGATTGAATTTCTTTGGATGGCTCATTAATGGTCTCCTCTGTCAAGTAGCCCAAATGACCAGAAACTTCAACCACCACTTTTATTTCTTCAGGGGTTGGTGATTCTGGAAGCTTTTCCAAATCTTTGTTAGGACCATTAAGGAGGAACCAGCAATGCTGATGAACTGCTGATCTCATACCATGAACATTTTCTGGAATACAACCCTTTTCTTTTTTGGATGAAGCTTTTGAGATCTGCCGAGTTTTTTGGGTTTCCCTTAGGTGAAAACAGGCCTGTTATTGATCAAACAACTGATATTCTAGAGCATGCTGGGATATCTTGGCTGATTCAAATTATTTGATAATTATTTTGTTTACATTTGATCATCAGTGTGAATACTGGCTTCATCACATGTATTCTGATTGGTACTTTTGGATGTATTTTGATGGACCCTATGGCTATTTCTATAAAGCTTTTCCTGGCCTTTTCCCTTTCTCCTATTCCCTAAAGGTGAAGAAGTATTGGATCCTGAACAGTACAGGTCATCATCTTTATTAAAAAATTCAATATCAATACCCAGATGATCTCAAAGATCTTGATTACAAATGGACTCATGGTCAATCCTTTATTCCTTTGTATGGACTGTTTTCTGCCCAAGAGGATTCTCTGCTTATGAGTAAAATTTGAAACAAATTAGTCCTCATTTCTCCTGAATAATTATTTTTCAAATGAACACATACCCCACATAATCCCACCACCTTTTCCTACCTTGGAAATATCCCTCTTTTCAGAAGTCCAATGTTTTTGGCTTTCCCTTTCATGTGCCCCAGATACCATATCCATGTTTAAGACTGGTTGTTTGTTTAGCCTCATGGTTTCACTTGGGATTTGTGCATTTGATTGGGATTGAACTGAAAGGTTGAGTAAAACATTCCTTAGATAGGAGCTTTTCCCAATGGAAGCTTTAGTATTTGTAGGATCTGGAGTTGAGCTAATGGTGATTCTGGGAATTCCTTTTGTAGCTTCAGTTACTGGGACAGCTTGTTGAATTTGGAGAGAAGAAACATTCATTAATGATGCCACTCACCACAGAAAAAAGCTGGGGACTTGCATGCAAGTCCTTTACAGTATCTTCAGCTTATGTCTGAGTGTATCTCTGGAAGTATCCCTAGTTTAACTCACATTCATTGCATTCTGACATTTTTACTCCCCCTTTAATTTTTATTAATATTCTCTCAACTCAATATACACACTGGCAACAAACATAGGTAGTGAATCTTATTCAATTTTTGGATTTTGAGAACATTGAAATTTGCTCATGATGCTTATAGTTAGTATAATAATCTTCAAATTCTCTCATAAATTGAGTTCCTTACAATTCACTTCATGAATGCTTGTGGATTTTGAAGGTTCATCCAGCTATATGGGGAGCCTTGAAAAGGAATTCTTTGATACTTGTAGCATTAATTGCTTCTTTGATCTTATTGTCATTCCGCTGCCTTAATTCTTGAATTTCTTTGATTTTAATTTATCTTTCATGTTGGCCTAAGCAATGAGGATAACTTAAGAATTAAGAAATTCTATTTACCAGAATTCTTGTTTTCAGATGAATCAAAAATTAAGCTTTAATTGATTTCCCACAATGATAATAATAAGTAATGATGAATTTGAAAATTATAATGGTAATTACTTTGAGGGAATCCTGTCCAAATTTAAATTAAAAATGGGTGTTCCTCCCCAAAATTATGGGTATTTTGTAGAAATAATATCCAATAGTTTTATAATAAGTAAAATAACTCTCTTCGAGTGATGATTATCATCATAGAAATTGAGAAAAATCATTGGAAAGGATGTTTCAATACAAATTAAACTTAATTTATTAGAAAAATAATTCAAAATAAAAAATCAATAAATAAAGAGAATAAAATAAACTTGAAGCTCTTCAAATAGTGAGTCAATGGCCTTCAACATAATTTAATGAATACTTTTGAAATTAGATTCTTGAGAATTTCTGCAAAGGAAAAATAAACAAAGTATAGGAATACTTTGATCAATTGAAAAAAAGTTGGAAAGGGGTTGCATGGGCCACAACTGAAAAATGTTATTCAGTGCTGGATATATCTTGGAGGGAACTCCACATTTGAAAAGTAACTTGTTTCCTCATAGATAATTTCTTTTAAAATCAAAATCAAAGGATTTAAAACAACAGTAATAAGAAATTTAATTGATCTGCAGATTTGGAATATATTTATGTCCATTAATAAACCAAGTTTAAAAATATAATTCATTTTTTATACTATTAAGAAAAATTTATGGGCTAAATCTTTAGCTTATCAAAATCACTTACAAAATCCCCGGGGGTCTTTCCACTATATAGCCCATGCAATCCTATTATTTAGGTTCCAATTGTCCTAAAAAAATTATATCACACTGATATATTAAATTTTCATTCTAAAAATTTACAGTATGATTTCAATATTCTGTCTTGGGTCTTTTATTATTCAAACTGAAAAAAAAATCAATATTGAACAATCCTTTCCAACCTCTCTGAGCTCAGTAATATTCAGAAGAGTATTTAATTCTATTCATATACTATTAAAATCTGACTTGAGTCATCTTGGGAGCCTTAATTTGTTCCAGAGTTTCCATCTGGGTCCACTGCTTGATATTTTTTGGAGGAGTGGCTGAAGGCTTGAATCCTGAAACATATAAAAAATACAAAAATCATAATAAAGTGCTTTTTATAAATGCTTTCATAAATTTCAATAATAAAGATAAAAATATCCTATTAGATGGATGTGTTTTTGTGGATAAAGGTAATATTTTACAAACAAGAGAGGCTTTCAAGAATGAAAACATGGCTCTGAGACATATTGGAAACTATAGCTCACCTCTATTTATTGTTATTTCCCAAGATTGTGATCTTTATCAAGCTTCCAACCATACAAGTTTAGCTAGTTCTGTTAATTCAATACCTAATTGTCAAACCAATCTTTCATTGCACCAAATCAAGGGTATTTCCTTTCTCTTAAATATTGAAAATAATATTGGAAAAATTTGTGAAAACCTATGGAAACATTCAGATAACTTATTGATTAAAAAACGTTTTTCTAATGTTGTTGAAAATGGGCTGATACCACAATATATTGTGTGCAAAAGTAGGGGTGGAATATTTGCTGATGATATGGGACTTTGAAAATTGTTGAAAACTTTATGCTTGATTCAAAAAACACAAAATGAAGCATTAAATTACTCAGAAATATCTAAGAACCATGTCCCAGCTACTTTGATCATTGTACCACTTTCTACTTTGCATAGCTGGGAGAATGAAATAAGACTACATTTTCATGATGGTAGTTTACCATATTCAATATTCCATGCTTCCAATCGTAATTTCATTTCATTCCAAAATTTGAAACAAAATGCAGTTATTATCACCACATATGATGTTATTTCTGGTTATAATGTAGATGATGCTCATGGGATGAGAATAAATCCTCTTTTGGTGAATTGGTTCAGAATAGTGTTGGATGAAGCACAGTAAGCTTCTCTTTGGGATTTTTAAATAAAAAAATACTGAAATTTTTACATAAATTAGCTACATAAAAGAACAATCTACTCATAGAGAATTCACAATATTCAATTTAGAATCTGAAAGAAAGTTATTCCTTAAAGTAATACCATTAAAAAAACAACCTGTGGGATCTTCATAGTCTGTTGAGATTTTTACAAGTAGAACCATGGAATCTCAAGCCTTTATGGGAAAATTGCATAATCAAACAAATATCATATAGGAATCAAATGGCAATCCAATCATTACAGCTTATAATGCAAACACTCACCTTGAGAAGGTGGAAAGCCAACCTACTGGATTTTCCCAAGAAATTCCAACATGAAGTTGGAATTGAGATCTATGAGCCATATAAAACACTTTATTTCAAAAATCATGAAGCGTTTAGTGCATTGTATGGAAAACAGAGGTCCAAAGCAGTTCAATGGGATTCATCAGAATTTTTCTCCAGATTATCAGATTTGAGGCAGCTTTGCAATCATCCAGCACTAGTAGAAAGGGAAGAAGGGGGAATGAGATTTACCTGGAAAAAAGGATCCAAAGTTGTGCATCTTGTTAGCCATCTCAAGGAGTTTTTTCAGAAGGAGCCAGGCTTAAGATATCCCAAAGCAGTTGTTTTTTCAGAATACAAAAGGTTTCTGGATATGTGAGCTCAAATCTTTCTACTACCTGTCATTTGAATGATTTTATTGATCAAATATTGTAAAAAGTATTGAAATTGCACTGGATGAAAGTGGAATATCCAAATTGATGATGCATGGAAAGCTCAAAAATGATCAAAGGATACAAATCCTTGAAGAATTCAGAAAAAATCCAAAATCTCAAGTTCTTCTTACAACAAAAGGCACAGGTGGTGTTGGTATTGATGTGAGATGTGCTCAAAATGTCTACATAATGGTAAGACAGTATTTAGATACACTTGAAGCTTAATCTAATAGTATTCCAATTACTTAGGTTTGGAACCACGTTGGAACCCTTCAACTGATTATCAAGCAGTTGATAGGCTTTATCGGCTAGGGAAAAAGAAAGAAGCTCATGTATTTCATTTTATAACTGTTGGTAGTATTGAGGTGAATATTCAGCAAGTTAGAAGGAAGAAACAGCAGCTTCAGATGTAAGATAGTTTATACTCAACCAATATTTATCTTTTTTAGTAGCTAAACAATTTTTATTTAATTTCAGGTTGAGCATTGGACATTTAGGTACTGTGGATCATGAATTGGAAAAATTGATTGTGGAAACAATAGAAAAATCATGAATAATTTTTTTGGGTTTCAGATTGTTAAAGTGAATGATGATTATATATACATGGCTCTGATTGTGACATTGGCTTCTCATCATTATTAAGCTTGGAAATATAATCATTTTAATAAAAATTTTCTGGAAGTCCAGTTGGAAGTTTGGCCTCTTTCTGAAAAATACCACTTTGTACTCTTCTACCTTCCAAGACATTTGGAATTCTATTTAATTTACTTTTTTGAATTTGCTTTTGAATTAATAAGGAATCTAATTGACTTGCTAACTTTGAGAATAAATCTGACCTCCAAGAGGACTTTAGTTTTATTAATGATCCATTTTCATCTTCAGTATCAGAGCAGCATTGTGGCTCATCAAATATGGAAGCTTCATATTGGTTAATTTTCAATGATAGTAATGTCCCTGAGCAACTTGATGATAACTGAATATTGAATAACATTAATTGGTGTAAAAATCAATCACAAAAAAAATAAAAACATACTCTTTTACGCCACCTTGATTTCTGCTTCTGACTGGCTTTTTTTGAAAGTGCTTCAGGAACCAATTTATCATTCTTAAGATCCTCTTGTTTCCCTCTGAACCAGTGCATTATTATTAAAGATTTATTAATATGTGTATTATCCTTTGGATTTATCAAGAATATTTTCAATTCTCCTTGTTGGTGTAAATAGTTCCAGTGCTTGAGAACAAATTTTGCAAATATTTGATTCCAAGCAAAGGTTGACATTGGGAAGCCTGATTTGAAGGGATCCTCTAGAAATATAGTTTTTTTACATGGGTGAAGTTAATATTCTTGAGTTTATAGATGGTCTATCTTCTCCCAAGTTGTGATTATGGGGATTTGTAATTGGATTACCAGTGCAAGAAAAGGGTAAGTTCTCAACAATTTTGAGACTTTCTTCTGATGGAAGAGATTTCAATCTATTTATATCAGATGGAGATTGGAAATAGTTGATTCCCATGATCAACCAGAATAATTGATGTATGGATCTTGATATTGCACTGGTAGGTAGTGGGATGATGGGATGTAATATCTTGTTGATAGTCCTGTTTGATTGGGGTATAGAGGTCTCAAAAAAGTAATTTGAAGCCTTAGGCATAGTAAAACGGGTTAGTTCAAGTCAGATTTCTGGGTATATGTGGAAGAATCAAGAGAAAGGCTCCTATTTATAATAAATGAGAGGATTCTGGAGCCCTGTAGTTATTTCTTACAGTTTGAATAAGCATGAAAAAAGCTATCTTGTGTAAAAGGAGCTCATTTGGGAAAGTAAGAAATGAGGTATCAGGTGAAGCAAAGTAATCCTAGCAAACTCAAACACAATTTGAATAAAAATCGCCCTGTTTTGAAAGAATAAAATTAAATTACAGAAAAAACTGATCAAATTAATAAGGTGTTTATATTGGCTTTATCAGGGGTATCTAGTACAGGCTGTCCATCTATGGTATTTTTTCAAGCAATGCCTCACTGAAGTCCAATACCAAACATTTAGCCACTTCCAATTTTTTTGGAGCAGTGGGAACAAATTCATGGGCTTTTGAGAAAAATGCCTTGTTAAAAATATGCAAAATAAATGAATTTGTTCTCTTCCAAATAGGCTCATAAGGACTTTCGTCAGAAATTACACTATCAGTAATTTCAATCATCTGCAATTCTCTTTTAGCTGAGCTTTTTCTCCAATCTCTTGAGCAAACCATTAAGCCTCTTACCCCAGAAGCAAGAAATGAAGCTAAAATATGATGGCAGGGCTTAACTAATCCTATTTCTTATTGTAGCTCTGATAAGGTCTTACGGTGTTCTTTGGACCTTTTATGAGTGAGCACAAATCCATCAGGAATATTTACTGGAAGAACCTTTGAATGTGCTAGTATCAGGACATATGAAATCATAAGATGTAAAATGGAATCATTGAGAGATATTAAGATATTCATTCCATAATAAATTGGCTTATTTTCCTCCTTTTCATCAAGGGTATTTTAAATTTGAGCTGAATGGGATGGTCTTGTGCTGAGGCAGGACACTAGAAATTCCAGGCTGAGTCATTGAACTAACAAGGGATTATCTTCTGTTGCTTTCCTGATTTCAAACTTTTTCAGGTTGTATGAGATCTTGTGCAGAAACTGATATTGAATCCAGTATTAGATTGGCCCAGAACTGTTTCTTTTGAAGATTAGGGACAAAGAGGGATTGGTGTGATTTGGGCATGTTTTGCATTGAAATTGTAGAATCCAAAGTAAAGATAGGGACATTCCCAGCATCAGGATTGTTGAAAGGATCATATTTCTTTGATGAAAAGATATCTAATCCTGAAAAAAGCAAGTAAATATCAATGTTCTGGATGAAACATGAATGAATGTCTTTTGTATTTACCAGATTTATCCACATCCACTAGCCATTTGGTAATGCTAAGAGATCCAATACTTTGAAAGTGTATTCCTTTGGGTAGTTTGGTAGAAAATGGACTTTGGGGAACTTCCTGGAATTTCTCTCTTACTAGAGTTTCAATATTAACCTGGAATTTCTTCCATGAGGATACAGAAAGTGGCTGATAATGGCTTATTTTTCTTCAAAGTGATCTAAGTGAATAGGATTGAATAATTTGGATTGAGGGAGCTTTTTCTTCTTTTGGGATGTTGAAGGCTCTTCATTACTGGTTTGCATTACTTTTGAAGTTGATGGGTTATTATCTACCAGTATGAAATTGGAGTTAGGTTTTTCTTTTGAGTTTTTGGTAGATATAGGTTGTATCAAGGGCTGCTCTATTTTTGATTTGGATTTTGTTCTCATAGTAGAAGCTTGAAACATATATTGATCATTTTGAGAAATACTATTGACTTCAGTGCTGGAGTTTGAGGTTGATAGGCCTTTTTTCAAAATCATTTTGAGGCTGGAATAGTCCTGGTTCTAGATTTTGAGAATCTGACTGGTTTTGTGGGTGTGATTTCTCAGTATCATAATTGCATTCCAATTTCTAAGAAAGAAATGATTCAGGGAATATAGTTTAATCTTTGTGTAAAGCCTAAATAAAATATTGAGACATACTCCTTGATTCTTTTCCTTTATACTTTGATAAATTTTGGCCTTTTTATTACTCATACAAGAAGAAGATATGAAATACCTCTTTAATGATGTTTGGGAAGATGCTGAAATAACAACCTTGGCTTCAGGGGAAAATGCTCCACTTATCTGTACACCTAAATTATGATTTGAATTCCAATTAAAAATGGCTCCATATGGGCAAAAGCTGGAAAAACATACAATACAGATCATCTTCAAGTATTTTGGAGACCTCTTTAATTTTTTTTCTTGCATACTCAGGAAAGTGAGTATTGCAGGTAGCAAGCTTGAGAGAAGGAAGAAATTTGGAGATTTTGGGTATGAATTGTGATTTTTCAACTTGCTTTGGCTCTATTTCAAGTAATGGATCCATTTTGGAGCAGTGATTATCTGAAATTGAGTGAGGGTTAATTATTATAAGGAATTTTTTAAATTTATTTTTGAAATGAAATTGAGAAAAATAGAAGGCAGGGGTTCTTTACAGTATTCAAGACAGATTGGACTATTATGGAATGTAGGATTTTGGGAAGGCATATATAATTATGACTTTTGATAAATGTCTATAATTTTGTTTGAGCATTGGTCAGTATATAATAGCTTGGGGAAAAATGAAAACCAAAGCAGGCATAAATAAGAGGCTTATATATTAAATAATGTTGAGAACCTATAGCACAGTTAAGCTTTGAAAACATTAAATAAATAACAAATTTATGACTGATGGTAATAATTGGGAAAACCCACATTGTGGCTAAACTATAAATTCTCACAATGGGTGATTTTTTATAATATTTTAAATCATGTTTTCTTTTGAAGTAAATTTATTACTAAATCCTATGCTTGGCAAACATATAAGACACTTCAGCTCTCAAATACACTACAAAAATTGTAATTTTATGACTGCCAGTCATGATTTTGAAAGGCATCTTTTGACTTGGTTATTAATTCACTCAATTGGTGAATTGCTAAAATAATTTATCTCTAATTATATTTCCAAGTAAATCTATTACAAAACTATAATCTTGGATACAAAAAAGGACTAGGAAATAAAGATTATTCAGGATTCATACAATTATGACTACTTGAACCAGCTTCAATTCCACTGAGAGAAGATCTTCCTGGCCTCTGTATGATGTGATGTCCCCTTTTTGTCTTGGCCTCAATCTGTAATAAAATATTTTGGAGTTCAATTGGTTCTTTTACCAATAAGTGGTTTCTTTCAGCTTCTGAAATTGTGTCTAAGTATATTGTGGAATAAAAATCTAAAGTTAAGCAATGTGGGACATTAGTTAAATCAGAATTATAGTCTAATTTCTCTCCATCCCTATGAAGCATATGTTGAACTCTATTCTTTTCAAGCTGGGTTTTAGCACCAAGGGTCATTGCTAGATCCAATTGCCTTGTACACAAGGTCAAAGCTTCACTGCACCAAACTCCAAGAAGTCTTTTTGGTGCTTTTCCCAAGTCAGAATTATCCTCTACATATGAAGTTGCTTTTATATCAGTATATATTTCAGAGAAATGGTTGTTTTGAGGGAATAATTGACATGCTATTTTGAAACGGGCAGCTGTAACCTAAATATAAAAGCAATATTAGAATTTGGTGTATGTCTAACAAAAGAATAAGCACGTGCATTCTGCCTCTCTCTAGTGTTTTTGGATTTCTTAGCTTTTTTGAAATTTAACCTCCTCTGCAGCCTGGACAAGTTTTGAAAGCTTTTTCATTTCTTTACCACTTCCATTGACCCAACATTTAATTAATAGGTTTAGTTGATTGGGATTGTTGATATTTAAACTGGGTTGTGTCTGGCTCCAATTGAAAAAATGTTTGGAGATAATGTCAGCTATGGCTGCATTCCAAGTGGAGTTATTGAATGAGTTTCCCCATTGGAAGGTAATCCTCTTGAGGCCTACTAGCTGGCATTCATTTTCACAAGCACGCTTTTCAACTATTGAGACCTTGATCTTGTTATTGAGAACATCAAGACTTGGTTTAAATTCAGGTGGCTGCAATTGTTGAGATATCAAGGTGATTTCTTGTTTGACCAGAATTTTGCACTCACTAATTGGATGATCTCTCAGTCCATATTCAAAGGTTTCCAAATGGGTCTTGATGTGTTTAGCTTGGTTTTTGACCCAATGAATATGAAATTCCTCTGCATCATTGGTAGGCTTGGGTGGGAAGTGATCTACAGAAGGTGGAATACCCATTAAGAAGTAGATAAATTCTTGCAAGTGGACTGATTCAGTGGATGCCTGACTTGGAAGATCGTTCTTTGTGACCAATATTGGAATGCAGTGATTTCTTCCTTGCAAGATTCTCTTATTATTTCTAGCCCTCTGTTAGTTCTCTTCTTGTTTAGTCCTGAATTCTACTCCAACAACTGAAAACCAAATCAGTGAGTAATTTTCAATAAGCTTTAGGAAACACCAGGGAAAATCTTGCGTCAATCATTGGCAATTGACTTCACATTGCACTGCGGTCAGTATAAAATCTTGCTTCAGTCACTTTAGTGCTACTTTATAGTCACTGGATTTAGTGGGTCACGTCAGGTCAGCCTCAATACAACATCAATTGTCACATGTGTCACATGAGAGTGTCACTCAAAGCCCAAACCCATTTCAACACTATTCGCAAAGCTCAGGTATTTTCACCTCATTGGTTTCTGCCTCCCTGAAGCTTAGCATGCTTACGCTCCTGCACCGCCCTCCAGATGAGACTCCAACACTGCCCCCCCATCTCTGTCCTCACCACTCCTTACGCTTTCACACCCCCGCACTTACCATCCTTACGCTTGTGTAGTGCCCTCCTGACATGCCTCCAACACAGCTTACCATCCTTACGCTCACGGAGTGCCCTCCCGACACTGCTTACCATCCTTACGCTTCCCTATTACATCCATAGTGTATGGTGGCTTGTTGGCGTACATGATGAACGCAATTGCCAAAATATGCTGAGCCACCTTCTCTGCCAACAGGACCTAAGGGGAAATTGGTCAGTATATTCACAATGTTGTGGTTACAAATTAAAACCTAATAAGTGGACTATTTAAGACAAGAATTTTGTCTCCTGTTTCCCCGACAAAACCATTTTATTTCATATCATTCAAATGGAACACTTTGCTTAATCCTTACCTCATGAGCGTTGAATAGTTCAAAAGCTGACTTTAGTAGGTTTTTCACTAGTCAAATTTATTCAATGTCTCACAGGGAAGTGATTTCATTTGAATGAGATGAAATAATTTGTAACACATTTCCTCCTTCAATTTCCTGACAAATCTTATTTTGCAAATGCAATACAATTTCAATAGAAGGTTCCAAGTCTGTTGATGCGCAGGTTTATTTTGGTCAGCTTGTGGTTCTAAAATGTATTTTTTGAAAATATTCAATAACTCTTAAACTGCTTCAAATTGATATTTAACTTCTTTCAAACTCTCCAATATTAACTCAAAAAGAATCAACTATTTTAAACTTATTTTACTTCCACATTTTTTCTTCAATTTGGATCTTTTTATTCAAAAATTTTCAAACAATTTATCAATAAACTCATCACCATCTATTTGCTTAATAAACTACCTCCGCTATGGCCCAAACCCCTAGAAATTCAACTGAATTCAATGAACAACCAACTTCAGCCCCAGAGAGTGGAAGTGAAATCTCTGATATGGCCAGTAGTTGTGAATTAGGCATTGAAGTAGAGAGCCAGTCACATGAAGATAATCAACATCCACCAGTTCTTCCAGAATGTGAGTATGCATCCATCTTGAATATTTCAAATCTCTCAAAACCTGATATTGTGTGATAGCCTTTATTTCAGGTCAGCCTCCAAGCTCTCAGAAACCAAATTTTGAAAGCTATTAGAAAGAAAAGACTGTTGAACCTTGTGCAACAACAGAAGATGATGGGCAAGATGATGTAATTTTCAGTGGGGAGGTGGAAATTATATCCAAGGAACAATTTGTCTCCAACATTGCTCAAACTATCCCAAGGCTCAAAAAAATCCAAAATGATAGTGAAATTCCTGATTATGTGTGTCAAAAGATTGCTGAAGCCATGAGCCTCCTCCAAATGGATTTGAACCATAAGTCCATTATTAATTCAAAACAAAATTGATAAAAATAGCTGCTTACAATATATGGGCAGGTGTGGAGGTGGGAGAATCTCTACCTGAAAGATCTCGAGTTGTAATTGGATTTCCAGGCAAAGGATTAGGAAAACGACCAAATATACATGTGACCAAAAAAACAAACAAAAAACTCCATACCTTTGAAGCCGCAAAGGATTCTCAGGATCAAGGTGATGAAATGATAAATGTTGAAGTGGACCATATTGATAATTAACCTCCGCATACTGAACCCCCCCATACTCAATGAAACAATCCATGATGAAGCTCCACATACTGAAAGCCCCCGATACTCAATGAAACAATTCATGATGAAACCCCTCCCCCCTCTCCTCAAAATATTCAAGCCTTTCAAGAAAGGGAGACAATTAAACATGATACAATGGGATGAGATATGACTGATATAATTCCTGACCCTGAGCCCGAATTGTCATCCTCTGCTAATTTTCAAGGAATATTTTTATCCTGCATGGAAGAGTTTGCAGGCATTTTGAATTATCATTTCAATATTACTCAATAATAATGGAAAAGGGGTCTTGATAATATCAATAGTATTTACAAAAATCAATCAGACAATTTACCAACAAAGGATGCTCATACATTCCTGCCTGTTTGTATTAAGGTGATCAGTAACCAAGAGCTTAAAATTTTGGCCTGGCTGGAGGACCTTGAGATGGCAGGTGAGTTTTATCTTTGTGCATGATACATGATTATTGGCTGTTGACTGGTGATATAAATTGCAATATACAGGGTTAGATTTTTTTAAGCCAACAGAAACATGAGAATTTTTTGATAACAACATTTGGAATCTCAAATTGATGAAGGAATCAGCTAAACCTCCAGATAATCTGCCAAAATCTGAACACTCCTTCTTCAAAATGGTTCAGAGCCTTCTTTACCCTGCCAATCCAGTTAAACATTTTTGGGCAAATGTTATGTTTAAATCCATTAGTTTATTCTCATATGATGTGATTGCACCCAAACCATATGCTGCACCAACATCAAATTACACCGATCCTCTGGGACTCAAACGGGGAGCAGTTGAATACCTTGCCTCCTGCTTGAGTAAATCAAAGCAACGTGCAACCCAGCTCAGCATTGAAGGTGGCGGGGCTGACAATGAGATATCCACAAAGCCGCACAAGAACCTGGAGGATCTAATGGATACAGTTATCCATTTGATGATTGCATACAACATGGTACATGCACATACAAAGGCCAAAGTTAATGGCATCAAAGGCAAACTCGCAAATGCAAAAAAATGAGGCCATCAAAGATCTTTTGACGTGTCACAAGAATCTCGGAATAAATCAAATTTGCTATGGTATATTAGTGGCTTTCTGTGCGGCAGGGGTTCGTGGTTTGATGGTATGCTCAGATGACTGGAGAACAAGCTCAGTTAAAGGGGCTTTATCACTCATTGACATTTCCGAAAAACTTTAAGAGGGTAAAAATCTAGTGGAGCCAGTGTGGCTACGTACTAATAAGCATATATGTAATTTACTGAATAAAAGCTTCTTCTCATCAGAGTCTTTTAGCCCCACTGTACCTCTTAGATTTGAATTTGCACAATGCTTGGTATTAGACTTTGGTGATTCCTGGGTAGCAAAGCGCGGTCTTGGTTCAAGTGATGAGGTCACATTGACTGTACCCAGGTCTGCTAAACTTACAACCAGGATTGACCCGTTTTAGATTAGCTTTTTACTAGATAGATTGTAATTGAATTTTGAAAAGTCATTTATGAATTTATTAATAGTGAATACCTATCCTACTACTGCCCGGATGCCACAGTATGAGTACCAATATTGATTGTACAGCGGCATGCCTCCGTACACCATTGAAAATACTCCGACAAGACGCAAGCTGAGTCAGGCAGTTGTGCCCACAAGTAGCACATGCAGGGGCATTGCGGGAAGTTGCTTTTATCACTTCCCGCCAGCCCATAATAGGCCAAATGTTACTGTGTCTTTCAAGAGGACTAGGATAACTAGGGATCCGGAGCAGGGTGCATATTGCATTTATGTGTGCTTGCAATATTCCACATGGTTGGATTGCAAAGTGATTGCATGGGAACATCAATATGTCAAATTGAATAATGCACTATCCACTGCAATTTTCAGGCTCAGGTATTTGACATCGTGAATTTGCAAAGGTCAGGTGTGATCTTTCTTTTTCGCCGCAATTAAAAAAGATTCATCAACCGCAATCCAATTTAGGTGATATTAATAAATCAGTAATCATTCGGTTTCATTTAAATTTCCGCTGCAAGAATGCCATTCACAAAAATAGGAAAAGAGCATTAAAGGGAACTCGCAGGAAACCATTGGGCTGAGGAAGGAAATTGTGAGTTGCTCGCTTAATCTCAGTATATATATATAGATATATATATATGCTTACAAATTTATGTGGAACCCTCATTGGGCCCCACAGAAGAACATTGGCTTTAGTTGGTTCAGATTATGCCAATGTCATGTGGGCTCCAACAGAGAAGTCAAAGGATGTGTGCCATATAAAGCTCCTTGGGCTTTGGGCACCATGCTGGACTCAAAACTCCTTAGCTTCAAATGGCAGGACGCAGTATTTGATATCTTGTCTGCTTCAACACAAAGTGATCCCTCAACCACTCGGGAATAGTGGGAGATCCCAAAAGACAAATGAGCGCAAAATGACCTGAATGAATAGGTTGTTTTCCTCCTTGAGCAACAGCACAAATATCAATGCCAGTATCAGCAAATATGACCCCAAGTGAAATTTGGAGGGTTGTGGATGTCAATCAGATCAAACGCATTCACTTTGGCCCTGTGTCAATTTTCTCTTCAACTGGATTTCTCATTGCCCTTGTCAAATTCAGACCATTCACAACAATGAGCGAAGGCAAGGTCAATCAATGGGATGAATTATCACAATTCTTATTTCGCGAAAAGAGATTCACCGACCCAATTGCAACAAATGGAGCATTACTGGAGGGATTTATGTTTGCGATTGGGTGGCGCAAATGCAGCACGAAGAATGAACAATTTGGTCTGTATGGAAGTGTTGGAAAAATTGAAAACACAAAAGATGACTGGCAGAACCAAGGTGCCAATCTTAGCTCAGTGGATTGTATTCTAGGTCAATCCTTATGATATGTTGGGGATAATCTATTTGAGAAGATTCAAAATTGCTACAACTCATTGGGGGTTCTGCCTTTTGATCAAGTCAACTATGAAGGCAATATTCCCGCAAATCAGGGTGCATGCGAGTTTGCTTTCACACTCACTTTCACCATGAATGGATTCAACAACTCACCTCATCTTGATAAGGATGCATTGCTGTATGCTTTGGGATGGTGGTTTCAAGCTGATAAGCGGACCGGCCAAATTCAAAGAGATGTGTCAAAGTGGTGTACAGGGGGAAAATTGATTTTCCCAAATGAGCATTTTTGGGTTGATCTATCCGCATGTCATGGGCTCATTCAGGTAGTGTGGGCCAGTAGTACATTTGCTCATTATACTGTTCCGGCACAGGAAAACAAAAGCACAACACTAGTGGGTATGTCTGTGCAATGCTCAAGGAGGTTGGCAAAAACAATGTACCAAAAAAGCCTTGGCTATTATAAGATTTTCAAGAGAGCAGGCTATCAAATAAGGGATGGTCATACAATCTCATGTTAATTCAAAGAATGAGGAGATTTGCATGTGTTGGAATTGCAGCATGATGGGTGAATAATGGTGGGTTAAGGGAAAGGACAATATACACCAGGATTGGATGGTTTGGAGTGCGGGAGATAGGGTGGCTCGCATGAAAAAGGGGTGAAGTGGATTATGTACTGTGGCATGCCATTGTAAATATGTCCTGGTTTGTTGCTCTTGTCCAGGATTCCAATGCTTCACACGTGAATCCTTACGCTTGTGCACGTTCCCACAATGCTCAAAGCTCCTTACGCCTGTGCGGGCTGCCGACGCTTCACACGCAAATAATTATGATTGTACAAGCTCCCGACAATTCAAAAACCTTGCTACGGCGGTGCAGGCTCCCGACAATTCACATGCCAATCCTTACGCTTGTGAAGGTTCCCAAAAATGCTAAAAATTCCTCACACCTGTACAGGCTTCCGGCAATTCACACGCCAATCCTTATGCTTGTGAAGGTTCCCAACAATTTAAACAATTAAATACATGAATAAGATTAATAGCATGTGACTATAGGAAAGGAAATGTCTCATGAATCTGGAGTGGATTGCTCACATACGGGAACCTCCCGCTTTTTTACAGTTAAGATTTGATATGGCTCTAAACCATGGAAGAAGAAAACATAGGAGATGGTAACGGTGACTATTGGCGCATTTTTGGCAAAAGAGGTTCACAAAAACAAATACTCACTCAAACTTTTGGTGGGGCACTTATAAAAATTATTCTCACGCAATAGGATATTTGAACTATTGAGGAAAATATAATTTCACGTGAGCAAAGAATGTAATATAAATGGAAAATAACAATCATTGAATACAAATAATTTATTTGAAAGAAAGTAGTACAAAAGATCAAAAGAGTAAATAATGAGATTTTTTTAAATTTTTATTTTTCTAAGAATTTGGAGACTATCCCGGTGTTGTCCTCCTTTGGATAAGCCTCGAGTGCCTGGGCAAGGAGGAAATTTAGTTCCTCCCGGAAGTCCTGGTGCATCTCATTTCAATGAGTTGTATCCACAAAAGGAATCATGTGGAGCAAGCGGCGATGCTCCAACAAGATTAGGTTGACCGATTCGTGAAAGATGGCTCAAGGAATCATCAAAGTCGGTAAATTCCTGGCAAGCGTCATTGTGGGAATGAGAGGGGCTTTGCACCGGGGTTGGAGTGGAGGGGGGGAACAGGATGGGAAGGTGGGGCAATCGGGGAAGAAGAAGGGGGAGGGGGGATCCAATGGGCGTATTGCCAATGATAATGATCAAGCAGGGAGTGGTGGGACGAGCTGGAGATGGCCAAAGAAAAGGTGAGAAAAAGTTGATAGGAGTGGAGAAAGAGAAGAGGACAAAATGTTCTCCTGTGGATTGCATAGGAGCCACCTCAGGTTCTGGCTCACGAGTCCAAACGTCCTCAGGTGGCTGGGAGGATGGACTCGGGCCAGGAATAGGTGGCTCTTTGGTTTGGGATGGTTCTAAAAAAGGAGTAAGAGTCAGTTAGCTTGACTCAAAAGTGAAAGTGAAAATGAAATGAAACTTTGGCTGCTTACCACGGAATAATTCCTCCAACCATTGGGTGCCACTCGTGCCTGGAGTGGGTTGCCGCGGGGTTTGCTCACAAGGCAAACTGGGAATGGGAGAGTCTTGTCAGGGGGGATTTGGTGGGTTTTGTTCTATGAGTAATGGAAAAAAGTCAGTATTATTGCATGAAGAGAAATGAGATAAGGAGGAGAAAGAAAACTTACTTTGGCATTTGAATCCCATCTCTGACAAGACATGGTGACAATTGGCTCAAGCTCAAATGTCCTCTCGCCATCGCCAGCCTTCATCGGCTGGATAATCACTTCCCTCCGGTTGAGGAGTGAAGTGACCATCGGATGGTGGGTGGAAAAATCGATACTTGAGGGGACAGGGCTAATTGTCTGGAATAGTTCCTGTTGGCCTGCTTGGGGTCCCGGTTTGCATCCGCGCTTGGATATGGTTTCATCATTGTCGACCACAAAGGAGTCCTCGCGGGGGCGTCTTGGGTGAGAACTCCTCTGGCCGCGTCGTCGGAAGGGGCGGACAATGAATGAACATTTCTTGTGTGCTTGTCGGCAAGCATCACAAGCGTCAGTTGTTGTCGAGGAAGAAATGCAGGGGATACCCCACTTGGTGCATAAAGTGCACGAAATCTAAAAACAAAACAATTGAAGTTAGTAACTGAATAGAAAGTAAACAATCAAGAAAGAAAATGAAGACGTACAATGAATTATATAAATTTAAAACGGAAACAATATGAAGATGCTCTAGTCCGGAGTTTTTAAAAGTCTGGAAGAGAAGCAAAATAAGTATTAAGATTGGAACATAATGTGGACAAAAGTTTAAAATGGAGGTAATGCACGAGGTGGATAGAAGTGGGGTTCTGAAAGTATCACCAGGAAAAACAAACAGGCAAAAAGAAGGGGAGTGGGTTTAGTGGAGTGTGAAAGAAAATAGTTGAAAGGCAGGAAGACCAAGGGGAATACGCACAAGAAGGACAACAGTGGGTGAGAAAGAAAGTGATGGGCTTGTTGGGTGAAGATGGTCTTCTATACCATGGTGAAGTTGAGACGATCTCAGCAGTTGCAGCACCCGCAAAAGTCTCAGCTTCAAGGCGTGTGGGCAAAATTGAAGCTCAGTCGCAGCCAATGCTGCAACTTAGAAGGTAAATGCTCGCGTGAGGCAGAAGAACAATGGGGTTCTGGCTGAGTATTGCAATTGATTGAATTGTCAAGCTCAGTCAAATCCCCTTTGTTTCCTTAAATAGCCACCCAATCACCCAGGAGGGTGGTTGTGAGGCCCTTGTTGAATGTGCATAGTGGGTGCAATGCAGAAATGCACGTGGTGCATTTGGTCACAAGTGACTGCAGAAAGATTACCGGCTGCATGGCCTGGTGATAGTGTTTGAACAAAGGGGGGGCTGTAAGACAAGTGAATACAGCGTGAGATTGGCTCGACCCATTGCTCAGGTTTCCTTTCAGGTCATAATTGAAATGCTCAGTGGCTGAACATTTCAATTTCACAGTTATTGAACTATTGATATAACAATATCAAATGCACCATGCTAAGCATTTGATAGGTCATTTTTGTAAGCACCCAATCTGAGTATTTGGCACAGCATTGGATGACATTTCAGCCAGGTGCAGCATTTCACACGCTTTGATGAAGTGCTCCAAACTGAGCCTTCCAATGAGCTATTGCAAAAATGGTCCTGACCATGGCTTTACTGAACACTTCTACACAGTGATTTTGACTATGACATGCTCAGCTTACGTGTGCAAATCAGATGAAACGCAATGCTGAGCATGTGGCACATGAGCTACATATATGCAAATGATTGGAAGGTGGATACCCATTGGCTATATGCATGCAGGCTGAAGTAGTATTACACCATCCTAATCTGTACAGCCTACACTGTAGTACGCAGTACACCTTTGTAAATGTATGCTGCGGGGCAGAGAAAAAGCTGTACAACAATGTAACATGAAATCATGCGAAGCCATCAAGTCAAATTTCCCAACTGCATCCCTTTGATGCACCTTGTTGGAGAGCTCTGCCTAACTACGGCACAGATGCGCGTTTAATCCAAGTTAATGTAAGTGTGTCATAATGGGATGACTTATTCTTTGGGTGATACACAAACAGTGGATTCACTCCGGTGCCATTGTCAGGGAAAACAATGACTGGCCCCGCTTGTTCATTGCATATGCTCATTGACGGGCAGCCACACGCACCCCTGGCAGGTCATAAGCAGGCAACTTTCACAGGCCTGGAAGACATTTTACTGCCAGTCTTCCAACCATCTATTATCTTGGTCAGGTGGTCAGCTTGACTGCAGATGCTCATCTGCTTGTGCATGGAAACCTGAGGCCAATCAGTGTGGATTTGCTTCAGCTCAGTCTATGATTGCTGAGGCTGGTTATGTTTGTGTGGGGATCTGCCACCGCGGGTCATTGTCTGCACATTCTCACGCGCCCCGCCCAAGCTGTGGTGCCTGGCTTGCAGCCAAAAAATCCCTTGGGCGGGTGGCCTCTTTCGCCGGAGTTTCGTACACACATGAGGCAAAGACCCTGATGCCAATCTCCATGGATTAGTACCTTCCTCAAACACAATAGGGTTAAATGTATATGTGGCTCATGGCTCATGGCCAGTGCCCCCTTTGATCATGCCACACATCCCCCCTGGAAGCCCAGTAGGCGTCAGTCAGCAAAAAACTTCACGCAAAATCAAAGACATGTTTGGTGGCATGCCACCAAACATATCTCACCCGCCCATACACAAAAATCCCCACAATTAGATTGCTCTTTGAAACTGCCAACATTTCCCAGTAGGTCCCTGTACAACAATTAACCTGGGGAACATATGCTCATTGTTTGTTGTCACACCAGCGAACATGGCTGCATGCCTATAATATGCCCTGCCACAATAAGTTGCTACAACCCACCCAATTTTGGATATGCTAATGTCAACCTTGGTTCACCAAAGGTTGCATAACTTTCTGCAGATCCAGCAGTCATATCGGTGCACCCACACTTTTGCCACCTTGCCTTGATATATGCCCCAAATCGGATATGAAAATTATGAGCCCAAGAGGCCCATCTACCTAAAGACCATCCCCCTTGAGCCCATTTCTGCCTCTCATACAAGTTCCCCACCTGCGCTTATTCATCTTCATTCCCTTTAGCTAACCCTTCCCAATCATATCATTTCCCACTGTCCCCAAATAATTCATAATAGCCATCATGTCAACCCCTTCACAACCACTTTGCATTGGGATGATTAATATTTGTATTCAAATAAATAGTGATATAACCTTAAATCCTGATAATTCCCACTTAGCTTCTTGGATTATCCTATGGCACAATCAACACAACATATTTGTATATCTCCCCAATCACCAGCGTGCTATTGGCTCTCTCCCTGGAGCCCTTTCCAAAAACGTTGATACCATTCCTTGGGGCACCACAGGTTTTCATTCACTTTGGTCCTGGTGGGGCATGGATTGAAAATATCCAATCCAATCCTACTCAAATATTATTTGTTGAGGGTGTATTTATGACTTATGCAAATGATCCCTCCTCATCTCAGAAACCCAATCTAGTATTTATGTTCTTCACATGGTATGCAAACATTCTATTCATAATTGAAACCTTTCAAACACAAGATTGAAAGCTTAAAATGCCCCAAAAATATGACTGTAATACTCATAGTCAATGTAAACTCTTTACTCCCACATTTCCTGCTTCAAACTTGATGCCAGCTTCATATCCTGCTGTTTCATAATTGACTTCCAAGCAAAAACTGATACAATTACCCAGTGGGTCAGACCTCCCCATTCCATTATTCAAACCCCCCTCCTGCCTCATCAAAAGTCCGGCCTAGCTTTTCTCTGGGATCAAGAAATCCCCAATAGCCAATCAGCCCATACCATTTGGGCCACCTCACATCCAGGATCCACTTTTAATGCCAGGCACATAATTACAAACAAGGTCGTTAGCTCATTTGAAACCCTTTCAACCAATACCCCTCTTGGAGGACTGCTTGCAGATGATATGGGATTAGGTAAAGCCATTCAGGCCATTGCTCTAATTGGTACCTCCAAGGCGTGGTTGATTGCAAACCCCCATCGCTCCACACCCACCATGATCATCTGTCCCCCTTGCTTAATTGCCAACTGGCAATCAGAAATATCCAAGCATGCTCAGGCTGGAGCACTGCATGCCAAAATCTACCATGGTCCCACTTGTCACTCATTATCTGAGGCCGACATCTTCAAATATGATATAATCATTACTTCTTACAATACTATCACGCAAGAATTTAAGCAAAGCAATACCTCTACATCATTCATTTTTCAAATCAGCTGGCATTGTATAATTTTGGATGAAGCACAGTGAGTGTCTGATCTTTAAATGATTCAAATTACTTTTTATATCCAATAACCCTTCCCCCATCTTCTAGCTATATTTTCTCTCAATACACTGCCACTTACTGTGCCATTAATAGCCTCCTTTCATCCCGTCAAATATGTTTAATGGGCACACCTATTCACAACACCATTTATGACCTTTTGGGCATAATATCATTCGTCACCCAACCCCAGAGCTCAGATCAAGATAACTGGTCACCATTCATCCTGAGTAGTCTTACCAAAGGTAGCAATGATAATTTGCATCTGGCATTGTGGCATTTAAGTTTGCGCCACACCAAAACCACACATCTCAAATCCCTCCCCACTATTAGCCATCATTATGAGGTGCTCCCACTCAACCCAACCATGCAGCAAGAATATTCCACATTATACAAAGAATTCTTATCATCCAAAAGAAAAGGACCAGGAGAACTTTTCAGAAATATTAATAAGCTGCGAATATGTTGTAACCATCACATCATGCTTAACACAATTGCGGAGGCGGATTTGGAAGACCACAAGGGCAGGAGAACTCAGGATAACTCCCCAACAATCACACAAACTATTGTGGATGTGGAAACATGCATGATGAGTAGTAAAATTGCACACCTCCTACAAATCTTAATGAAGAACAAACAATGAAAGTGTGGCCCAACCAAATTGGTGGTTTATACACAATGGACCCAATTTCTTGATTTGTGAGTTAATTCTAATATGCATCCATTACCAATTGAATCCATATGACTGTTTTTATTGTAGAATTGGTATTGCACTTGCCCATCACTCTATCCTTTCAGCACAAATTCATGGAACAATTACATCACAAGCACAGGAGAAGGCACTGGAGAATTTCTTCAATAATCCTGAATGTGAAGTACTGATTGAATCTATTGCTGCAGCTGGAGCTGGCCTCAATATAACTTGTGATAATATTGTCTATTTAATGGTGAGGGGACCCCCAAAGTTCTACTGTGATTTTCGGACCCTGACATCAACATTTCCAGGAGCTCAATTGGAACCCAGCCATTGAGGCTCAGGCTGTTGATCGACTCCATTGTATTGGCCAACAACAACCTGTAAAGGTCATCCACTATATCAATCCTCATTCAGTTGAGGTCAACATGCAGAAGGTACCTTTCAAGCTCATCTTTGTCCCTGATTGTATTACTATTCTGAAATATTTCTTTATGGGAATCCCATAAGCAAACCACCAATAGGTCCAAGAAAAGAAAAAATCATTAACTGTGTGAGCCTTACTGATATTATCTACTTTGTGTTTGACCAAGTTGATAACTCCTGTTCACCCTGGCACAGGTCCACAATCATGAACACCATGAGCTGGATTGAACTTCTTCAATATTTCCTCAATGAAAATGAGCAATAGAGTCTTATTTCTAAGGGAGACACTGATACATTCAAATTCATATTGTCTATATTCTGACATATTTAGAAAGTTGTTGCATCTTTAAGAAATAATAATCAGATTGTCTTAGAACTGCACAAATAATTCCCAAAATGTTGATTTGTAATGGTGCTATACATTTATCTTACTAAGTTATTGCAGAGCATCACCACTCGGCCTAATAACTGGCATGTCAAGTAT
The DNA here is from genome assembly GCA_023105745.1 of Austropuccinia psidii. Taxonomy (NCBI): domain Eukaryota; kingdom Fungi; phylum Basidiomycota; class Pucciniomycetes; order Pucciniales; family Sphaerophragmiaceae; genus Austropuccinia; species Austropuccinia psidii. The sequence goes on from JALGQZ010000011.1 coordinate 24,243,627, forward strand.
TTTGAGGGCGCTAGTCTGCATCTTACTACACCTCTTGCACCAATCTTGATCAAATACCCAAAATAATAGGCCTTCTGGAATATCACCATCATCTGTCGATTGTAATTCTGGCAATCTACCAATAGTTTTTTTACCCTTCTTTTTAATGTGATTACAAAACTCTATGTCTCAATCCATTTTTAATATCAATTCTTTAAATAACTGGGAGTGCCAGCGTAATCCCACTTTGTGGTAAACTTGACATCCATTTTCCAGTACCTCCTCAGTATCTGAGCATACTCGGGGGTCATTGAATTGTGATGCTAGAATGGGAAATTTAGCTGTATCACACCATTCACGATGGTGCTCACAGGTCTGCACATAATCAAGTAGATCATCATCAGTCTTTGTTCACAATGAAGAGACACAGTAACTAACCCTTTGACAAATCTTTGCAAGCTTTTGATTCTCCTTCTTTTTTACCAAATACTCTGCATCCTTTTGAATAGACTTCCATTCTCTTTTCAAAGAAGTGAAATATTGCTCCATTAAAGCTGCCATGACCCCATAGTTATTATGATCTATGTTCCATCAGTAATGATGATACACAGTGATGACCAGTGTGAGACAGAATGTACGGTAAAAGACCACAAACATCAACTCATTGAACAGATGTTGCCATGAGCTCTCCCAGTCCCAAGGAAATTGCTTTAGTCATAGCTTGTGAAGCTCATTTTCGCAGTAGCTTTGGAAACCCTGAGACTGAACCTGTGTTGATGGCTCATTGAAAAAATCCTCAGGGACATATCCAAGATTCCCAGCCACTTGAATGCCACTCCACACTCTTTTGTGCTGGGTGGTGCTGGTAGTGAGGAAAAATCCTTATCCCTAACTTTGAGTAGGAACAGGAAATAGGCATGTACTGCTGATCTCATTCCATGGACATTCTCTGGAAGTTCTACTTTCAGCCATTTTTGTTTCTCCTTCTGGCTTGCATGTTTTGCCACATTGTGAGCTTTACAAGCCTGGTTCCTTTGCTGTCTGACCTCAGATGGTTCAAGCATACTCTGGGCAAGGCCCATTTGAGGATGGGTGAACTCACTATTTGACTGAGTGCCATGCTCATGCGCCATGAAATTGTCCCTCCTTGGTTCATAATTTGTTTCCATTTGAGTTGGAGACATGTTCTCATCCTCATCATCCACAATTTTTTCTCTTGATGAACTGGCATGAGCGGTTCGTGGTTTGGAGGCATATGGATGATGACGTCCAGTGACTTTCTCTTTATGGACCAGAGGTGAAGATGCATAAAGTTCATCACCTGCCATGCAAATCATCATTTAATACATCAGAACATTAATAAAGACTGGTCATACTCATGATCTCCAATTGGCTCCTGAGATTGGACTGACTTGCCTTTAGGTGCTATATCTAACCCATGAAACAAACATTTCAAATTGTGAAAACGTTTATACTCCAAAATTAAAATGACTTACTTTGATGAAGCATCAATCCTGGATTTCCCTCTGACAGACCACTCCAAGTTACATTTTCCAATGATCTTTTTTGTCGCCTTTCATCGCCCACATGAACCTGGGATCCTGATGGAATATTGAGGGTTGGCTGTTTACTTTGACCAAAGGGATCCTGGGATGCAACTGGATTCCAACCAGGATTAAGGAGGAACTCACGTGGAAATTTTGATTGGGGATTAGCGTTTGATGAGATTTGAGGTGTGCCTTCTGGCCCCTGAGACACATGCATTTGTGTATTGGTCGGATTCGGGGGAATTGAGTGACGGAAATATTTGGGATCGACCAAGTACTTGAAGTTGGAGCCTTTGGATTTCTCACATCAATGTTAAGACCTGATACCTTCATCAAGGATGCAATAGGGGTTGTGAGAGGAATGTTGGGACTCAATGGTGACTGTGTTTGAACATATTCTATGCTAGATTCACTATCTGAGTCATGAACAGAACCTGAACGGGATTTACGTGGCTTGGAAGATGACATAAGGGTTGAAAAAGTACAGTAATATTCTTAACTAGATAAAACACCTCAGTATTATGATAAAATAGAGTGATATGAGATGAAATCTTTTCAAATTTAGAATAGAGAAATTCTATGAATAGTTGGAACCAAGTGTCGCGTGGAAGTCCAATAAGACTCTTTTTAGGAGAATCCTCCCTGCCTCCTCTTGAGCTCCTCCGCTTTTGTCGGAAACCACCCTGCACGGCCTACCACCATATAATGTAATATTTCCTTGATCTCAAAGGGGACCCATTATCCATAAGTAATCATATTCAGTAACATTTCTGCCTCCCCATTGTCACATTTTGTGAATTATCTAAACTGCCAATATATGCATTGAAATTCCACAGAATTGTACATTTGTAAAGGGGTATATTCATGAAGGATTTATCTACAAAAGAGACATCACCTTTTCAAGAAAGGCGAGACAATCCAAATCACATTCCAACCGATTAAAAGTATGCTGCACTCAAACCAAATACCAAGACCTTAGCTGCACTCCAACCCCTTATGTAATAGAGTTATATCATTATGTCTGTAATAAGGCTTAAGCCATGTACAATGGCATGCCAGCGTACATGGTTTGAATGTTAATCCCCTCAATTCAATGCTGAAACATCCCTATTGGAATGCCCCTCAAGGGTCAAAACCGCAGTATCACCATGGGTAAAATATGTATGAGAATTGAGTAGCATGGCATTTTACCCAATTAAACTCCTAACCAATTCCACCATCCAGATGAGACATGTTACAATGTATCCCCTGCAGCTCAGCCACCATTGGCTCAAATCATATCCCCCTTCATAAATAATCACTCAATTTTTTTTCCAATTAATAACACTCCTAAACACTTCCACATCAGCCATAAATATCTATACACAAACCAACTGTACTCCCAATTCCTGCAACAATGACAAACCACCGCTATTCCTAAATGTGTATATGCACATGTCAACACTGCTCAACTCAAACACACTCTTCCCCTGAGGGTTCTAGGCACGGAGTTGCCTTCACACCTTTCCAATATTAATAGCACATTAAAAGGTCAAATCAACCATTGCACCCAAATCTCTTCCAAACATCCCTACTTCTGCATCAGGATCTGAGTGCCCACAGCTTCTATTGGATCAAATATTCCCAGCTGAGCATTCATAATTGACCCAAAGCAGCTTTTCCACAGCACCGGGTCTCAATTCAACTGCACAGAAACCATACAGCAGCAGCCAAACCCTTCCCCCACAAGACCTTGGAATGATAATATCTGCCATTCTATCATTAAGGTATAATATACCCTGCAGGGCTTCATGCATTCGCAACCCTGCCCTGAACCTGCTGATCAAGTCCAGCATCTCAAGCTTTGGTGGTCCCCCCACTCCTGCATTCCATATACCTCAAGATCTGAGTACCATATTTGAACATCTCCAATTGGAACCAGTGATTCAAAACTATATATGTTGTTCTCAATGTTTCTCTCTTAATGGCCTTACGGAATCAGTCACAGCTGACCAACCCCACTGTCAACGCCATAATGACCCAAATGATCATGATCCCCCTTGCACACAATCATTAGGCAAATTCATCCACTAATTTGAACCCCACACCCAAAACACAACCAAAATGAAGCAAGAATTTATACCAACAAAACATTCCATTTATCAACCATTCAAAAATTGGCTTGCCAAATTTCTCCAGTGCGCTGGAGTTATGGAAATTCTGCATCAACCTCAACAATCCCAAACTCCCAAAGGTTCCCCCAAATGTGATGTCTGGGATGGATTGGTCTGGAGATGCTTCACTGGCACTAGAAATATCAACGACCCCCCATTCATGTCCATTCCTGGTGCATTGGCCTTCTCCATTTATGTGGACTGGTTTAATGCACATGGAACGTCAACCCAGTTGGCCAGCATTGGACCTATCATGCTTATTGGTCTTAATCTCCCCTCAGGTGAAAGATTGAAGCCAGAGAATTTCTATGTTGCAGGAATCATCCCTGGTCCAAAGGAGCCAACTTCCCTTCAATTGAATTACCTATTAATGCCACTCATCAAGGAGCTCAAAGAGCTATGGCAAGGTTACCATTTTTCACCCACCTCAACAGGTCCTGTAGGATCCTTTATCCATGTTGCCATCCTCACAGCCATTGCAGATGTGGTTGCCATGCGCAAGCTTACTGGATTTATTTCCCATTCAGGCAACCACTTTTGTAATTTTTGCACCATTCACAAAGCTCAAATTGAAGAAATTGGTCCTCAATTTCACTACACACACTCATACCAAAATCATAAATCAACCATTGCCAAATGGCTTTGGGCAACCCCACAACAACAAGAAATTTTCTCTGAGTACGGAGTGCAATATTCAATTTTGGAAGACCTTCCGTATTGGGATACAACCAGAATGGTTAATCTTGAGGTAATGCATAATTTAATACTTGGAATTTTGAAGGATCATGCAACTTTCAAATTGTGCATTCCAGAGTCAAAATGAAAAATTTACTTCAGGTCCTGCAGGAAATCCAATGACACCAACAGTTCAGACTCAGATTCCATGACCTCCAACAGCTCTCTTGATAAAATCACATTAAGAGAGGCCTTCTCCCTGAGAAGAGACACAGCAAAACTAATAAATGAGCCACTCCCCAGTATTGCCACCCAGAAAAACTACTTCCCAATGCCCACCCCTCACACAGAACATCCATCCAGTGGTTCTGTGGAGATTCCTTCATTTGATGTGGATTACATCCCCACTTCTGAAATCCCTTCTGAATTGGATATCACTGCACTGAGTGATCACCAGATCAAGGGTGAGGCTCTGGAGCATCTCCGACAAATCATATCTGAGACAATAATTCCCTTATCATGGACAAGAGTACCTTGCAACATGGGTTCCCCCTCTCATGGTAGCTTAAAAGCCACTGAATGGGCTCTCTTATATAAGGTCTATATGCCATTTTTAATTCTCAGTCAACAGATGTCATTAGATGCACACCACTCTGGCAACACTCGAAGAAAAATGGGTCAGTCAGAAGAACTTGCAAATGAACTAACCAAGAATACATTCCATTTGATTAGTGCTATCAACATTTCCACAAGCTGGACTGTTTCAATGGATGATGCAACTGCATTTGCTGAACATTGGAAAAAATTCTGCCTTTCCAATCAACACCTCTTCCCAAAACAGAAAAGTAAACCAAATCATCATTTTGCTGATCATATTCCTGAACTCTTCCAGCATTGGGGCCCAGCACAAGCCTCAGCCACATGGGGTTATGAGCGCTTGATTGGAGTATTTGCAAAGATGCCAACAAATAACAAAATCTGTACGTCAATTGATAAGATCAATATATTCACATTGATTAAACACCTGAACTGCATAAGAATAACTTCTTAAAACTCTGAATAGATGATATAGATAAAGCCTTACTTCAACATATCTGTTGATGTTCCAACCTTTCCGTTCTCCTGAAATCCACATCCATGCCATGTGAAATAAAACAGCTTTTCAAATCACAGCCACCTTCCCTGTTCAATCACCATAAATATGACAAAACATCCCGCCATGACAAACAAATTCTGATTGCCTTGTTGAGTACTTACAGAATTTTCATGCAACAAGGGAAATAGTTTATTGGATCAGCTTAGACACTACCATGCAATCCACAAGTCATCCCACTTCAAGGATTGTCTCGCCTTGGTATTTTCCAGTTTGAAACATTAATATTGGGAACAATATATTTTCAACTGAATCCAAAAATGTCAGCAACAGTGTGATATGTTTTCTGAGGGGCAACTCACGATGATTTGGTATTATTAATAGCATTTTTGAAGTCTCTGAGCCATCTAGAATACTGAACAATAGCTTTCTGATCTTGTAAACTTTGAAGATTGATGTGAATTTCTTACCAGACTGGCCGAATCTCAATATTTATAAAGCTGTTGGCTTTGATGATGGACACTTGATTATATCTGAAGAAGAGATAGAAGGTAACTGTGGATTGTATGATAACAAAGTTCTGTCATGTGGAGTGCTTGTAATAATAAAGCCGTTATTTCATGATATTTAGTCTACAAAAATGCAAATCTCTCAGATTCATTAGCAATTTTGCTAGTGAAATAACTTCTTCAAAATTTAGTGACAGAGACATGCCATTGTGACAAGCAAAGCCCATTATTTCACATTACCACAAAGAACTTACTATTTTGACATTGGGTACAGTGTGAATAAGCCAACTTCAATGATTAAATGACCCACACACTCACCTATCACAGCATCCAAAATTTCTAACTGCACCATCATCATGTTGGAAGGGGGATCTGCCCTTGCGCACCCGCAAACGCACTCGCCATGAGTGGTTTCATGTTTCACCCACAAATGGTCAATTCCACCTGACATTAGGCCCTCACATGTATTGCCTTTGTGTGCATGTGTCACCCATGCACCCACTGCATTGTGCAGTGGGCTCTAACCATGTCACCCCCCTCCTGCTGAGCTAGCTGATTCATGGATACACAAAATTACGACAACACATCATTTGGCCATGGTGTGCCCGTCACACACACACACCCACACCTGCCGTATTGTGTGGCGGGCTCTAGCAGTGTCATCTGCAAAACAACAATCCCGCTCAGGTGGAGTACTTTCATGGATGACCTGGTGAAGTAAAACCCCCTGCCTACATCAAGACTGGCTGAAGGACCTCTTTGATATGTGTGTGTGCAAACAGGCGGGTCTTGTGTAATTTTTACCAACCATCAGACAGTTGCGGGATGATCAGGTGGTGAGGAATCTGAGTTGAAGGCACAGGGGAACCAATATTGGTGGATATCACAGGATTTGGTGTAAGACAAGAGTGTGACATGTGCTTGACGTTCGCTTGATTTTTGCTTGACGTGAGCTCGACTTTTATCCTGCTTGACGTGAAGTCAATTGCCAACAATTGACATGAGATTTGCCCTGGTGAAAGATACTCACCACCCCATGTTATTTCCTCTTGTACCTCCTGACTGGAATTCTGTGCAACTGCATCCTCTATTCCAATTCTTTCCAGTAGAGTCAGTAAGGATGCTTTTGTTGCTTACTTCATCTGAGTTAATTATTGAGTCACCCTCTGTTGGTGGGTTTTGTGATGAGGATCCAGAATTCTCTCTGTGGAACGCAGAGGGGTAGCCACCCATTGCATTGGAAGACAATGTAATATCAATTTAAAGAAGTGGAGATAAATTGAGGAAAATGAGGTAATTATATTGATGAAAGTTTGAGGATGTTAAACAGAGTTGGAGTAAGTATTCAGAATATGAGAATGAATTTGGTGGATGAGAAAGCTCAGGAAGGCCTAAAGCAGTTTGGTGAAGTGGAAATACAGACATTTTTGGTGGAGAAGAGATAGTTTATATACACATTTTTCCAAAACAGTTCTATCCAGCACCTAAAAACCAAATGATGTCTTGAAAGATCTTTGGGAGGCTTAAGTATGGCAGATTGAAAGTTCAAATCCCTTTTAAAAGGGGTTTGAGTGAATTATTCTAAAAAGACTTCATATAATAGCATATAGCAATATCAAAAAAGGAAAAAATATTGTTTTTTCTCCAAGGAAATCTTTAGTGAGCATTGATAAGGAAACCTAAGGCTGAAAGGGGTGCAGTTCTTCAATCACCTATCCATTGCTGGCAAGGTTTGAAAGGAAATTGTAAGGAGCTGTCAAAATATATGAGATAATGAGTGGCAGTCCACTGAATCACTTACTGATGAATGTAGAGATACCAAATGGAGTGTAGCCTGATCAATTCCAAAGGTTCCAGGAGGATTCTTGAGGCTTGCAACATGACCCAAAACTGATTGGGAGTTCATGATTATGGCATCCTCTGTCTGGTCCAATAGAATAGAACAATTGAGGTCTGGAGAATTATGTAAAGGGTCTTTTTCTATTTTATTATTTTCAAGCTTCTTAAAAGGTTTGATTATTAGCCACCATATGTTGGGATCACCTCCAACTAATGAGACAATATTATCAATGTGGCCCAATGATTTGATGTTATTAATGCTATACTCTATGATACTGTCTTCAACATGTGATTTTACATTACAATACCTTCTTTTTCAAAAATTATTGACTTTTTGCATTCAAAGAGGTTTAAAAAATCCCTTAAATCTCTTGAAACTAGTATTTTCCACTGTTGAAAAATAGCATCATGCAATTGAATTGTATGACTAGCACTGATTTCTTTTGATTGATGCAGATCAATGAGGGGATTTTTCCTACCAACTCTTTGTTGAAGATTAGGCAATTCGGAAATCCATGGAAATTCTACTTTAGATATCCATCTTTTCAGTATTGTTTGGGAGATCTCAGCTACAATTGGTTATATGTGGGTAAGTAATGTGTGAGGGTGATTTTTTGACATAAAAATGTATAATTCAAACACAACATGACTTATTATTTTGTGGTATGTCCCCAAATGTATGGTTCATTCCTTCATATTCCCACACAGCTTAGCTTCTTGGTGGGCCTAGCTCCTTGATAACCTTTGGTAAATGTTGTGTTAGGTGTAGATTAGGTTTGGAGTTTATCATGGACCAACCCAAACGAAGTGTTTGACAATAGATCTTTGTAGTCCTTTCAATCTTATCTAGGTCTTCTTCATGAATTCTTGTTCTGAGTAACATGTTTGTTAATGTAACACCAGGGAGAATCTTGCCTCAATCATTGGCGATTGACTTCACATCAAGCAAACGTCAAGCACATTTCACACTCTTGTCTTACACCTAGCTCTGTGACATCCACCAATATTGGTTCCCCTGTGCCTTCAACTCAGATTCTACACCACCTGATTGTCCCGCAACCCTCCAAAAATTGGTAAAAATTATACAATACCCACCTGTTTGCACACACACATCAAAGAGGTCCTTCCACAAGTCTTGATGTAGAGGCAGAGGGTTTGAATTAACCAGGTCATCCATGAAAGTACTCTGCCTCCAGGGGATTGTCATTTTGTCAATGACACTGGTAGAGCCCGCCGCCCAATACCATGGGTGCGGATGTGTGTGTGATGGGCACACCAAGGCCAAATGATGTGTAGCCATAAATCCGGTCAGCATAAGCGGGTGACATGGTTGAAGCCCACCGCACAATGCAGCGGGTGCGGGTGCATGGGTGTGACACATCATGCACACAGAGGCAAGACATGTGAGGGCCTAATGTCAAGTCGCATTGACCATTTGCCGGTGGCACATGAAACCACTTGTGGCGGGTGCAGGTGCTTAAGCCTGTGTGGTTGCAATTGCGTGTGCATGTGCATAAGGGCTGATTCCCCTTCCAACGTGATGAGGGCACAGCTGGACATTTTGGATGCTGTGATAGATGAGTGTGTGGGTCATTTGATAATACAAATTGGCTTATTCACACTGTACCCAATGTCAAAATATTAGTTTCTTTGGGGCAATGTGAAATAATGGGCTTTGCTTGTCACAATGGCATGTCTCTGTCACCAAATTTTGAGGTGGTTATTTCACTAGCAAAATTTCTAATGAATCTGAGAGATTTGCATTTTTATAGACTAAATATCATGAAATAAGTGTTTTATCATTACAAGAAGTCCACATGACATAACTTTGTTATCATACAATCCAGGGTTACCTTCTATTTCTCCTTCAGATATAATCAAGTGTCCATCATCAAAACCAACAGCTGTATAAATATTGAGATGTGGCCAATCTGGTAAGAAGTTTACATCAATCTTCAAAGTTTTTAATATTAGAAAGTTATTGTTCAGCATGCAAGATGGGGCAGAGACTTTAAAAATGCTATTGATAACACCAAAACGTTGTGAGTTGCCGCTCAAAAACATATCACACTGTTGCTGACATTTCTGGATTCAGTTGAAAATATATTGTTCCCAATATTAATGTTTGAAACTGGAAAATACCAAGGTGAGACAATCCTTGAAGTGTGATGACTTGTGGATTGTACGGTAGTGTCTAAGCTGATCCATTCAACTTTTTCCCTTGTTGAATCAAAATTCTCTAAGTACTCAACCAGGCAATCATAATTTTGTTGGTCATGGCGGTATGGTTTGTTATATCTTTTGTGACTGAAGGGGGAAGGCCGCAGTGATTCAAAAAGCTGTTTTATTTCACATGCAATGGATGGGGACTTCAGGAGAACAGAAAGGTTGGAACATCAATGGATATGTTAAAGTAAGGTTTTATCTACATCATCTATTCAGAGCTGCAAGAAGCTAGTCTTATTCAGTTCATGTGTTTAATCAATGTAAATATATTGATCTTATTAATTTACGTACATATTTTGTTATTTGTTGGGATCTTTGCAAATACTCCAATCAAGCGCTCATAGCCCCATGTGGCTGAGGCTTGTGCTGGGCCCCAATTCTGGAATAATTCAGGAATATGATCAGCAAAATGATGATTTGGTTTACTTTTCTGTTTTGGGAAGAGGTGTTGATTGGAAAGGCAGAATTTTTTCCAATGTTCAGCAAATGCAGTTGCATCATCCATTGAAACAGTCCAGCTTGTGGAAATGTTGATAGCACTAATCAAATGGAATGTATTCTTGGTTAGTTCATTTACAATTTCTTCCGATAGACCCATTTTTCTTTGTGTGTTGGCAGATTTGTGTTCATTTAGTGACATCTGTTGACTGAGCATTAAAAATGGAATATAGAACTTGTATAAGAGAGCCCATTCAGTGGCTTTTCAGCTACCATGAGAGGGGGAACCCATTTTGCCGGGTACTCTTGTCCATGATGAGGGAATTATGGTATCAGATATGATTTTTCAGAGATGCTCCAGAGCCCACCCTTGATCTGGTGATCACTCAGTGCGCTGATATCCAGCTCAGAGGGGATGTAATTTACATCAAATGAGGGAATCTCTGCAGAGGCACTAGATGGATGTTGCGTGTGAGGGGTGGGGAGTGACTCATTTATTATTTTTGCTGTGTCTCTTCTCAGGGAACGGGCCTCTCTCAATGTTATTTGATCAAGAGAGCTGTTGGAGGTAATGGAATCTGAGTCTGAAGTGTTGGTGTCATTGGATTTCCTGTGGGACCTGAAGTAAATTTTGATTTGGACTCTGGAATGCACAATTTGAAAGCTGCATGATCCTTTGAAATTCCAAGTATTGAATTATGCATCATGTCAAGATTCATCATTCTGGTTGCATCCAAATACTGAAGGTCTTCCAAAATTGAATATCACACTCCATACTTAGAGAAAATTGCTTGTTATTGTTTTGGGGTTGCCCAAAGCCCTCTGGAAATGGTTGATTTATGACTTTGGTATGAGCACGTGTAGTGAAATTGAGGACCAATTTCTTCGATTTGAGCTTTGTGAATAGTGCAAAAATTACAAAAGTGGTTTCCTGAATGAGAAATAAAGCCAGTAAGCTTGCGCATGGCAAATACATCCGCAATGGCTGTGAGGATGGCAACACGGATAAAGGATCCTGAAGGACCTGTTGAGGTGGGTGAAAATGGTAACCTTGCCATAGCTCTTTGAGCTCCTTGATGAGTGGCATTAATAGGTAATTCAATTGAAGGGCAGTTTTCTCCTTTGAACCAGGGATGATTCCTGCAACATAGACATTCTATAGCTTCAATCTTTCACCTGATGGGAGATTAAGAAACATAAGCATGATATGTCCAATGCTGGCCAACCGGGTTGACTTTACATGTGCATTAAACCAGTCCACATAAATGGAGAAGGCCAATGCAACGGAATGGACATGAATGGGGGGTCGTGAATATTTGTAGTGCCAGTGAATCGTCTCCAGACCAATCCATACCAGATGTCACATTTGGGGGAACCTTCTGGAGTTTGGGATTGTTGATGTTGATGCAGAATTTCCATAATTCCATCCCACTGGAGAGATCTGGAAAGCCAATTTTTGAATGGTTGATAAATGAAATGTTTTGTTGGTATAAATTTTTGCTTCATGTTGGTTGTGTTTTGGGTGCAGGGTTCAACTGAATAAATGAATTTTCCTAATGATTGTGTGCAAGGGGAATCATGATCATTTGGGTAATTATGGTGCTGACAGTGGGGCTGGTCAGTCGTGACTGATTCAGTAAGGCCATTAAGAAAGAAACATTGAGGACAACATATATAGCCTTGAATAACTGGCTTCAATTGGAGATGTGCAAATATGCTACTGAGATCTTGAGGTATATGGAATGCAGGAGTGGGGTGACCAGCTGAGCTTGAGATACTGGACTTGATCAGCAGGTTCAGGGTGGGGTTGAGAATTCATGAAGCCCTGTGGGGTATATTATACCTTAATGATAGAATGGCAGATATTATCATTTCAAGCTCTTGTGGGGGAAGGTTTTGACTGCCACTGTATGGTTTCTGTGCAGTTGAATTGAGACCCTCTGGAGTGTAGAATGTGCCTTGGGTCAATTGTGAATAATCAGCTGGGAAGATTTGATCCGATAGAATTTGCAGGCACTCAGATCCTGATGCAGAAGTAGGGATGTTTGGAAGAGATTTGGGTGCAATGGTTGATTTGAGACTTTAATGTGCTGTTTATATTGGAAAGGTGTGAAGGCAACTCCCTGCCTATCACCATCAGGGGAAGAGTGTGTTTGAGTTGAGCAGTGTTGACACATGCATATACACATTGAGGAGTAGTGGTGGGTTGTCATTGTTGCAGGAATTTTGAGTAAGGCTGGTTTGTTTATAAATAGCTATGGTTGATGTGCAAGTGCTTAGAAGTGTGATTAATTGGGAAAAAAACTGAGTGATCATTTATGAAGGGGGAGATGATTTGAGCCAGCTAAGGATTTTATCCCATTTGTAATGGTGGCTGAGCTGCAGGGGATACAGTGTAGCATGTCTCTGCTCACACATATCCTATTTTTTTACACATGGTGATACTGGGGTTTTGACCCGTGAGGGGCGTTCCATTAGGGATGTGTCAATATTGAATTGAGGGGATTAACCTTCAAACCATGTACACTGGCACGCCATCATACATGGTTGAAGCCTTATTACAGAAATAAAAATATAACTCTATTACATAAGCGTTTGGAGTGGAGCTAAAATCTTTTTATTTGGCTTGAGTGCAGTGTGCTTTTAATCGTTTGGATTGTCTTGCCTTTCTTTAAAAGGTCATTTCTCTTTTGTGGGAAAATATTTCATGAATATACCCCTTCACAGATGTAGAATGCTGTGGAATTTTGATGCATATATTGGCAGTTTGGATAATTCACAAAATGTGACAATGGGGAGGGGGAAATTTTTATTGAATCTGATTACTTATGGATGATGTGTCCCCTTTGAGATAAAGGAAATATCACATTATACTCTGGTAGGCCATGCAGGGTGGTTTCCGACAAAAGCGGAGGAGCTTCAGAGGAGGCAGGGAGAATTCTCCTAAAAAGAGTCTTATTAGACTTCCACAAGACACTTGGTTACAGCTATTCATAGAATTTCTCCATTATAAATTGGAAAACATTTCATCTCATATCACTCTATTTTATCATAATACTGAGCTGTTTTATCAAGTTAAAAGAATTACTGTATTTTTTTAGCCCTTATGTCATCTTCCAAGCCACATAAATCCTCTTCAGGCTCTGTTCATGACTCAGATAGTGAATCTAGCATAGAATATGTTCAAACACAGTCACCATTGAGTCCCAACATTCCTCTCACAACCCTTATTGCATCTTCAATGAATGTATCAGGTCTTAGCATTGATGTGGGAAATCCAAAAGCTCAAACTTCAAGCACTTGGTCAGTCCCAAATATTTCCATCACTCCAATTCCCCTGAATCCCACTAATACACAAATGGATGTGTCTGAGGGCCCAGAAAGCACACCTCAAATGTCATCAAAGGCTAATCCCCAATCAAAATTTCTATGTGAGTTCCACCTTAATACTGGTCGGAATCAAATTGCCTCCCAGGATCCCTTTGGACGAAGTAAACAGCCAACCCTCAATATTCCATCAGGATCTCAGGTTCATATGGGCAATGATAAGCGAGTTGATGGCAGGCAACAAAAAAGGCCATTGGAAAATTTTACTTTGAGTGGTCTGTTGGAGGGAAATCCAGGATTGATGCTTCATCAAAGTAAGTCATTTTGATATTGGAGTACAAACATTTTCACAATTTGATATGTTTGTTTCATGGGTTAGATATGGCACCTAAAGGCAAGTCAGTCCGATCTCAGGAGCCAATTGAAGATCATGAGTATGAACAGTCTTTATTAATTTTTTGATGTGTTAACTAATGATTTGAATGGCAGGTGATGAACTTTATGCATCTTCACCTCTGGTCCATAAAGAGAAAGTCACTGGACGTCATCATCCATATGCCTCCAAACCAAGAACACATCATGCCAGTTCATCAAGAGAAAAAATTGTGGATGATGAGGATGAGAACATGTCTCCAACTCAAATGGAAACAAATTATGAACCAAGGAGGGACAATTTCATGGCGCATGAGCAAGGCACTCAGTCAAATATTGAGTTCACCCATCCTCAAATGCCCCTTTCCCAGAGTATGCTCAATCAATCCAAGATAAGACAGCGAAGCAACAAGGCTTGCAAAGCTCGCAATGTGGCAAAATGTGAAAGCCAGAAGGAGCATCAAAAATGGTTGAAAGCAGGAATTCCAGAAAATGTCCATGGGATGAGATCAGCTGTACATGCCCATTGTCTGTTCCTACTCAAAGTAAGGCATAAGGATTTTTCCACACTACCAGCACCACCACCATGTAAGAGCGTGAGATTGCAGTTCAAGTGGCTGGTCATCTGGGATATGTCCTCAAGGATGTTTTCAATGAGCCATCAACACAGGTTCAGTCTCAGGGTTTCCAAAGCTAGGACTAAAGAAATTCACTTGGGACTGGGAGAACTCCTGGCAACATCTGCTCAACGAGTTGATGTCTATGGTGTTTTACCATACCTTCCATCTTGCACTTGTCAGCAGCGAGTATCATCATTACTGTTGAAACAAGGATCATAATAACTATGGGGTTGTGGCAGCTTTAATGGAGCAATATTTCACTTATTTGAAAAGAGAATGGAAGTCTATTCAAAAGGATTCGGAGTATTTGGTAAAAAAGAAGGAGAATCCAAAACTCACAAAGCTTTGTCAAAGGGTTAGTTACTGTATCTCTTCTCCATTGTGAAGTAGATCTGATGATAGTGTAATTCATGATGTGCAGACCTGTGAGCACCTTCATGAATAGTGTGATACGGCTAAATTTCCCATTCTAGAATCACAATTCAATGACCCTTGAGTGTGCTCAGATACTGAGGAGGTGGTGGAAAATGGCATTCAAGTTTACTGAAAAGTGGGCTTATGCTTGTGCTCAGGTCTATTTAATGAGTTGGTATTAAAAATTGATCAAGACATAGATTTTGTAATCAGCTTAAAAAACAGGTAAAAAAACTATTGATAGACTGCCAGAAATACAATTGACTGATGATGGTTATATTGCTGAAGCACTATCTTTTCAGGTATTTGATCAAGATTGGCTCAAAGGTTGTAGTAAGATGCAAACTATTTCCCTCAAAATACTTGAAATGCCAGTTATTAGCCCAAATGGCAATGCGCTGCAATAAGTTAGGAAAATAAATGCATAGCACATTGACATAATAAGGTTTGGTGAATTGTTTGTATGGGTGTAATACAATCTGATTATTATTTCTCAAATATGCAGCAACTTGCTAAATAAGTTGGAATATAAACAATATTAATTGGAATGTATCACAGTCTCCCTTAGAAATAATACTCTATTACTCATTTTCATTGAGGAAATATTGAAGAAGCTCTATCCAGCTCATGGTGTTTATTATTGTGGATCTGTGACAGGGTTAAAAGGGATTATCAACTTTGTCAAACACAAAGTAGATAATATCAGTAAGGCTCACACAGTTAATGATTTTTTCTTTTCTTGGACCTATTGGTGGTTTGCTTATGGGATTCCCATAAAGAAATATTTCAGAATAGTAATACAATCAGGGACAAAGATGAGCTTCAAAGGTACCTTACGCATGTTGACCTCAACTGAATGAGGAGTGATATAGTTAATGACCTTCACAGTTTGTTGTTGGCCAATAAAATGGAGTCAATCAACAGCCTGAGCCTCAATGGCCGGGGTCCAATCGGGCTCTTGGAAATGTGGAGGTCAGTGTCCAAAAATCACAGTAGAATTTTGAGGGTCCCCTCACCATTAAATAGACCATATTAGCACAAGTTATATTGAGGCCAGTTTCAGCTGCGGCAATGGATGCAATGCATACTTCACATTCACAATTATTGAAGAAATTCTCTAGGGCCTTCTCCTGCGCTTGTGCTGTATTTGTTCCATCAATTAGTGCTGAAAGGATAGAGTGATGAGCAAGTTCAATACCGATTCTACCATAAAAAAATGGTCAGATGGATTAAATTGGTAATGGCTGCATATTAGAATTAACTCACAAATCGAGGAATTGGGTCCATTGGGTATAAGCCACTGATTTGGTTGGACCACATTTTGATTTTTTGTTCTTCAGTAAGATTTTTAGGAGGTGTGCAATTTTACTACTCATCATGCATGTTTCCACATCCACAATAGTTTGTGTGATTGTTGAGGAGTTATCCTGAGTGCTCCTGCCTTCGTGGTCTTCCAAATCCACATCTGCAATTGTGTTAAGCATGATGTGATGGTTACAACATATTTGCAGCTTATTAATATTTCTGAAACATTCCCCTGGTCCTTTTGTTTTTGATGATAGGAATTCTTTGTATAATGTGGAATATTCTTGCTTCATTGCTGGGTTAAGTGAGAGCAGTTCATAATAATGGCTAATAGTGGGGAGGGCTTTGAGATGTGTGGTTTTGGTGCAGCGCAAACTTAAATGCCGCAATGCCAAATGCAAAATATCATTTCTACCTTTGGAAAGACTACTCAGGATGAATGGTGACCAGTTATCTTAATCTGAGCTCTGGGGTTGGGTGATGAATTATATTATGCCCAAAAGGTCATAAATGGTGTTGTGAATAGGTATGCCCATTAAACATATTTGACAGGATGATAGGAGGCTATTAATGGCATGGTGAGTGGCAGTGTATTGAGAGCAAATATAGCTATAAAATGGGGGAAGGGTTATTGGATATAAAAGGTAATTTGAATCATTTAAAGATCATACACTCACTGTGCTTCATCCAAAATTATACAATGCCAATTGATTTGAAAAATGAATGATGTAGAGGTATTGGTTTGTTTAAATTCTTAGGTGATAGTATTTTAAGAAGTGATGATTATATCACATTATAAGATGTTGGCCTTGGATAATGAGTGACGAGTGCGACCATGGTAGATTTTGGCTTGCAGCGCTCCAGCCTGAGCATTATTGGATATTTCAGATTGCCAGTTGGTAATTAAGTGAGGTGGGCATGGAGCGCTGGGAATTTGTAATTAGCTGCTCCTTGGAGGTAACAATGAGTGCAATGGCCTGAATGGTTCTACCTAATCCAATATAATCTGTGATCAGTCCTCCAAGAGGGGTGTTGGTCAAAAGGGATTTGAATGAGCTGACAACCTTGTTTGTAATTATGTGCCTGGCATTAAAAGGGGATCCAGGGGGTGAGGTGGCCCAGAGGTTATGGGCTGATTGTCCATTGGGGATTTCTCAATCCCACAAAAAAGCCATTCCGGTCTTTTGATGAGGGAGGAGGGCGCTTTTAATAATGGAATGGGGTGGGGTCATCATGGGGAGGTCTTATCCACTGGGTAATTGTATCAGTTTTATCTTGGAAGTCAATGAAAAGAGAGAAAGATATGAGGGTGGCATGGAGTTTGAAGCGGGAAATGTGGGAGTAAAAAGTTGACATTGACTATGAGTATTACAGTCATATTCTTTAGGCCTTTTGAGCCTGAAGTCTTGTTTTTGAAAACATTCAATTATGAATAGAATGTTTGGATACCATGTGAAGAACATCAAACCTAGATTGGGTTTCTGAGATGAGCAAGGATAATTTGGATCAGTCATAAATACTGTGTCAACAAATAATGTTTGAGTAGGATTGGATTGGCAATTTTCAATCCATGCCCCACCAGGACCACAGTGCATGAATGTTTGTGGTGCCCCAAGGAATTATATCAACATCTTGGAAAGGGTGCCAGGGAGAGAGCCAACATCATGCTGGCTATTGGGGAGATATACAAATATGTTGTGTTGATTGTGCCATAGGACAATCCGATAATCTAAGTGGGAATTATGAATTCTTGAGGTTATATCACTATTTACTTGAATACGAATATTAATCATTCCAATGCAAAGTGGTTGTGAACGGGTTGACATGATGGCTATTATGAATTATTTGGGGACAGTTGGAAATTATATGATCAGGAAAGGGTAGCCAAAGGGAATGAAGACCAATAAGCGCAGGTGGGGAAGCTATAGAGGAAGTAATAGGCTTAAAGGGGGATGGCCTGTGGCTATGTGCATGGTCGTTAGGAATATGGGCCTCTTGGGCTCCTAATTTTTATATCCAATTTGGGGCATATATCAAGGCAAGGTGGCAAGAATGTGGGTGCACCAATATGACTGCTGGATCTGCAGCATATTATGAAAGGATTGGTGGACCAAGGTTGACATTAGCATATCTGAAATTGGGTGTGTTGTAGAAACTTATTGTGCAGTGGCATATTAGAGGCATGAAGCCATGTTTGCTGGTGTGACAGCAAGAAATAAGCATGTCTTGCCCAGGTTAATTGTCATACAATGACCTATTGGGCAATGGTGGGAGTGGATAGAAAAAATTTACTGGGGGCCAGTGAGGTATGTTTGGTGGCATGCCACTGGAAATGAGTTTGGTTTTGCCCAAAAATTCTTGTGGACTGACACCTACTGGAATTCCAGCAGCAAATGTGTGGCTTGATCAAAGGGGGCACTGGCTGTGAGCCATGATCCACTTACACATTTACCCCTATTGCATTTGAGGCTGTTACTAATACACCCAGATTGGCATCAGGGTATTTCCCTCACATGTGTGAGAAACTCCAGAAGAATAGGCGACACGCCCAAGGTATTTTTGGCTGAAAGCCAGGCACCAAAACCTCCGCAGGGCATGTGAGAATGTCTGGCATATGACCTGCGGTGGTGGATCCCCACACATAAATAACCAGCCTAAGGGATAATAGGCGGGGGTTAAGCTAACGCATTAGAGGCTTAAGCAAATCCACACTGATTGGCCTCAGGTTTCAGTGAAGAAGAGGGTGAGCCTCTGCAATTAAGCAAGCCACCTGCACAAGCAAATAGCTGGTTGGAAGAGAGGCACGCAAAAGGTCTGCCAGGTGTGTCAAAATTCCATGGGTATGACCTGTGGGGGCAAAAAACAAGCGGGGCCAGTCATTGTTTGCCCCAACCTTGGCACCAGAGTGAATCCACCGTTTGCATATGACCCAGATCATTAGTAATCCCAATATGCACCCCTTACATTAACTGGGAATACACCAGTATCTGTGCGGTAGTTAGGCGCAGCTCTCCAACAAGGTGCATCAAAGGGATGCATTTGAGAAATTTGACTTAATGGCTTGGCATGATTGCCTGGTACATTCTTGTACAACTTTTGCTCTGCCCTGCAGCATACATGTACAAAGGTGTATGTACTACAATGTCGGCTGTACAAATTAGGATGGTGTAATACTACGTCCGCCTGCATGCATATTACCAATTGGGATCCACCTTCCTATTGTTGGCATACATATAGCTTATGTGCCACATGCTCAGCATTGTGATTCACCCAATTTGCACATGCAAACTGAGCATGTCGTGGTCAAAGGCTCTATGTGGAAGTTTTTGGTAGAGCCATAGTTGAAACACTTTTTGCAATAGCTCATTGGAAGGCTCAGCTCGGAGCACTTCACCAAAGTGTGTGATATGCTGTGCCTGGCTGAAATGTTATCCGATGCTGTGCCAAATTCTCAGATTGTGTGCTTACAAAAATGACCTAGCAATTGCTTAGCATGGTGCATTTGATATTGTTATATCAATAGCTCAATAGCTGTGCAATTCAAATGTTCAGCCACTGAGGATTTCAATTATGACCTCAAAGCATACCTGAGCAATGGCTTGACCAAAGCTCATGCTGTATTAACTTGTCATACAGCCATGTGACCCTTTGTTTAAACACTTTCCCCTGGGCATAATGCTGATATGCTTGCCGCGGTCACCTGTGACCACAAGTGCCACGTCCTGATATGCATGGGCATTTGTGGATTGCATCCACCGTGCACATTCAACAATGCCCTCACAAAAGCCCTCCCAGGCAGTCAGGTGGCTTTTTAATGCAACAAAGGGGATTTGACTTAGTCTGCCAATTCAATAAATTGCAATACTCAGCCAGAATCCTTTTTTTTCCTCTGCTTCACACAGGCATTTCCCTTCTAAGTCGCAGCATTGAAGCTGAGACATTGGCAGGTGCTGCAACTGCTGCAATTTTCTCAGCTTCACCATGGTATAAAAGAAAATCTTCTCCTGACACACCCTCCACTTTTTTTCTCACCTGCTCTTCTCATTCTTGTGCGTATTCCCTATTGTCTTCCTGCTTTTCCACTCTTTTATATTGCACTCCACTAACCTCACTCCCCTTCCTTTTTGCTGTCTGTTTTTCCCACTTATACATCCAGAACCCCCTTCTATCCACCTTGTGCATCTCCTTCATTTAAAACTTTTGTCAATATTATGTTCAAATATTAATCCTAATTCTTCTTCATGACTTTCTTCCAGATTCTTAAGACCTTCCAACTAGAGGGTCCATATTTTAATTCCGCTTTAAATTTAGAATTCATTGTATGTCTTCATTTTTTTCTTGATTGTTTACTTTCTATTCAGTTATTAACCTAAATTTCTTTGTTTTTAGATGTCATTTACTTTATGCACTAAGCCGGATATCCCCTGCATCCGCCCCTTGTGATGCTTGCCAACAAGCACACAAGAAACTCTTGTTTGTTGTCCAACCCTTCCAACCACATGGCCAGAGGAGTTCCCAACCAAGATGCCCTGGCGAGGACTCCTTTGTGGTCAACCATGATGAAAGCATTCCCAAGGGGGAATGGATGCCGGGACCCCAAACAGGCAGACGGGAACAATTCCGGAAAATTAGCCCAGTCCCGTCAAGCATTGATTTGTCCACCCTCCTCCTAGGTCACTTCACTCCTTGACCAGAGAAAAGTGATTATCCGGCAGATGAAGGATGGCGATGGCAAGAGGACATTCAAGCTTGGGCCAATTGTCACCATGTCTTGTCACCCATGGGATTCAAATGCCAAAGTAATTTTTCTTTCTCCTCCTTAGCTCATTTCTCTTCATGCAATCATATTGACTTTTTTTCATTATGCATAGAACAAAACCAACTGAATCCCCTGCAACAAGACTCTCCCTTTCCTAGTTTGCCTTGCAAGCAAACTCTGCAGCAACCAACCCCTGGCCCAAGTGGCACCCAATGGTCGGAGGACTTATTTCACGGTAAGCAGCCAAAGTTTCATCTAATTTGCACTTTTGACTCAAGTGAACTGACTCTTCCTCCTTTTGTAGAACCCTCCCAAAGCAATGAGCCACCCATTCCTGGCCCAAGTCCACCCTCCAAACCACATGAGGATGTTGCAACTTGTGAGCCTGAACCTGAGGTGACTCTGACACAATCCATGGAGGAACCTTTTGGTAAGTCCCAACTTTCCCTCACCTTTCCTTCGGCCATCTCCAGCTCGTCCCACTCCACCCCACTCTGTCATCATCATCAACAATACGCCTGTCTAATCCCCCCTTGTGTTCCCCCTTCATTCACTCCTACCCCAGTTCCCTCCAAGTGCCCCCAAGAACCCCAGTGCCAAGGTCCCCTCATTCCCATGATGAGCCTTGCCAGGAATTTACCGACTTACAACCAACCTTAATAATTCTTTGAGCCATCGTCCACAAATCCATCAACCAAATCTTGTTTGAGCATCGCTGATTGCTCCACATGATTCCCTTTGTGGATGCAACTCATCAAAATGAGATGCACCGGGAATTCCCGCAGGAACTAAACTCCCTCCTTGGTCAGGCACTGGAGACTTATCCAAAGGAGGAAATAACCGGGATAGTCTCAAAATACTTAGAAAAATAAAATCACATTCTTTCCTCTTTTTATCATTTGTAATAATTTCTTTTAAATAAATTATTTGTATTCAATTATTGTTATGTTCAGTTTATATTACATTATTTGTTCATGTGAAATTATATTTTCCTCAATGGTTCAAATATCCTATTGCATGAGAATAATTTTTGTAAGTGCCCCACCAAATATTTGAGTTAGTATTTGTTTGTGAGAACCTCTTTTGCCGCAAATGTGCCAATAGTCACCATTACCCCTCCTATATTCTCTTCTTCCATGGATTACAACCATCTCAGATCTTAACTGTAAAGATCTGGGGGTTCCCCACATGTGAGAAATCCACTCCAGATTCATGAGTCATTGCCTTTCCTATGGTCACAGGCTATTAATCTTAGTCATGTAAGGAATTTTTAGAATTGTGGAAGGCTGCACAGACATAAGGAATGGTTTGAATTCTTGGGAACCTGTACAAGAGTAAGGATGTGCGTGTGAGGCCTTGAGAACCTGTACAGGAATAAGGATTTGTGTTTGAATTGTTGGAAGCCTGCCCTGGCATAAGCAATTTTTTGAATTGTCGGGAACCTGAACAAGCGTATGGATTTGCGTGTGAACCATTGGGGGCCTGCACCTGCATAAGGAAGTGTAAGAGCTGTTGCAAGGCTTCCCCAGTGATGTGGGAACTCCTTTTGGTGTGGGATGAAACAAGGCAGTACCTTGAGGGGGAGATTATTGGTAAGTCTGTTTTGAATTTCAGAATTTTCCAATAACCATGGGTGCTAAGGTGTATTAGCTGCCCGTCTAAATAATACTGAACAGTCAGCCTACAGAGAATCACAAAATAAAATAAGATTTGTGGCTTTAACAGATAGAAAAGACTTCTCAGCAGTCTCCAAATCAGACCTATCAATAACACTACAGTAAAAACTCTGATCAAAAATTTCTGATAAAATAAACACTAAGATTTTTTGATTTGATTTTAGTAAAAGTGATGATAATATATATATATATATATGTTTTGGTTTTCTGTTATTTTAATAACACTAATAAGAATATATATCTTTTTTATGGTTTTATGTTGATTATAATGATTTTTTTGATATGAGTACTAATAGTAAGGCTACTGGATTTGATTCTTTTAGGATTTTTTTAATACTGAGTTTATATCACTACTACTTTTTCTGTTAATAACACTAAGCTTTTGAGCAAGGCTACTAAGCTTTAACTATGGTTATACTACTATTTCCTTAACAATAATAAGCTACTGAGCTTTTTTACTACGGTTATACTACTATTCTTCACTAATACTAAGCTACTGAGCTTTTCACTACTAAAACACTACTACTATTCTAGATATCCTGCTAATTCAGGGATGGTGGTGATCCTGGATAGTGGGAACTTCTTCCATGATGATGGGAAAGATGAGGGAGAGAGGGCCTCTATTTATAGCTTTTGGGCCTCCATAGAGCTTCTCAAAACAGGGTACTTAGAAAAAATCATAGTTGAGAGGTTTTAGCTAGTGAGATGTGTAGCTTTGGTGTAGCAATGTGACACAGGATCCAAGTTCTGACCAATGAGATTGAGTTGTCATGTCAGTTGGTAATTATAGGTATGCACCTGGAATTGATTTGAATTCTGACCAATCACATAGTGTTATAATTTTAATGAACTTTGGACGTGAATTCTGACCAATGAGATTGATTTATCACATCAATTTGTAATTATAGGTATGTACCATGAATTAATTCGATTTCTGACCAATCAAATGATTTTCTGATAAGTCTTGAGTAATTTGTGGTTTGTATTTGAAAGGATTAGTCAGCTGCTGTGCAATTGCTGTCCAATTTTGATGTCCAGCTTATGGGTTAGGTTAAATTAATTCTCTTTTTTAAAAAAAAATATTGTCTGTTTTCTTCCAAAAAGATTTTATTCTTCTTGGAACTTCCACAAACAATAATTTTGAAGTTGCCTTCAATGTGGCTTGAGCCAGCTACATGCCCAATCCAGAGGTGAATAGCTCCTTCTTGTCAACTGAGACAGGAAGGTTTTCTTTTTTTTAGTCCGGAGTTCTAAGTGTGTCTGTAGCACTACACTCCTTTTCAGTTCTCTAAAATCTTCAAAAATATCAGATATATTTAATTCTATATTTTTTTATTTTTTTTTCTGGTAAGCTTGAAACTGATAATAATGGTATGGAATACCACATCCCCCTCTCCATTTAATGCTGTCCCCAGCATTCCAGCTGAAAAGCTTGCCAGTATCAATCATATTAATTTTGTTCAATTTATTCTCCCTCCAATATTGACTCTTCATCTTCAATTTCTTCACTGCTCTCATTTTCTGACTCTGAACTTGATTTAACTTTCTTTACTCTGGGATAAAGCCTCTTGATGTGACTTGCTGCAAATTTTCTTGTAAGTTTAATGCCATCCAATTCTTCAAGCTCATAAAGTCCATTATTAATTTGATTTATGACTCTATAAGGTCCATTCCAACAGTTCTTGAAGAGTAAACACCACTGTGACTCAAGTGGTTTATTATAAACTAATACCAAGTCCCCTGGTTCAAGTGGATTTCTCAGTCTATGTGCCATCTCTTTGTCCAAATATTGAGCTGATTTGTGTCTTGAATATCTTAATTTCTCTGCTGCTGCTAATCATGTTTCCTCTTTTGCTGCAATCTGTATAGCTCTTGCTTCCAATAGTTTTTCTCTTGTTGATATTTTATTCCATTCAATGGCTAGATATATATTTGTTTCAATATCAATTGGCAAAACAGCTTGCTGACCAAATTGAAGCTTAAATGGTGAGTATCCTGTTGTTCTTTTTGTTGATATTCTATCTGCCAAAGTCACAATTGGTAAGTATTCTTTCTATTTGGATCCATTTTCACCACACATTTTTACAAGGGCATCTTTCAATTTCTTATGTCCTCTTTCAACCATTCCTTGTGATTCTGGGTAGTAAGGTGTAGTTATTCTGATTATTGATCCTTCTCTTTTGACTGCTTCTTGTAGTTCTTTTCCAAATTCTGCTCCTCCGTCAACTGTCACTTCTTTTGGAGCTCCATATCTACAGATCCATTCTGACATAAGCCATTATGAGACTGATTTTGCAGTTAGCCTTGTTAATGCCACAGTTTCTGGCCATCCTGAAAAGTCATCTCTTGCTATAACTAAATATTTCCATCTTCCTGCCTTAATGTGAACCGCATCCATGCTGACTCTCTCAAATAAAGTAGATTTTATAGATATCTTTGCTTCTTCTTTTTGTTGAAAATGACTCCTTTTTTGACATTCTTGACATGATTTGACTCATTTCTTGACTATCTTTTTCTTTCCTTCCCACCAATATATTTTCTTGATTCTCCTGTATGTTTCATTTTCCCCTCTATGCCCCAGCTCTTCATGCATTTTATTTAGTATCTGTTTCTGAACTTTTTCATTGTATACAACTATTTGTGGATGTGATTGATTTCTTCTTTTCAGCTGCCCTCATTCTAAATAGAAATTCACTGATCTTCCTTTAATTTTCTTGAAGTATTCTTCCCCAATACTTTGTGGCTTTCTCAAACTATTCAAATATTCCTGCATATATTTTCCAAATCCTTCCTGTTTTATTGGAATTTCAATATTTTTTGTTTTATTCCTTGAGAATTTTCCCACTTTGCTTGTATTTACTTTTATGCCAAATCCTGGATGTGGTTTAATCCAATCTTCCTCTTCATCAAAATAATCCCTTTCACTTTCTTCTTTGTCTTCTCCTTTTGGTCTTCTTGATAACCCATCTGGCATAGTAAATGTTTTTCCTGGTTTGTGTAAAAGATCAAATGAAAAAAGTTTAATGTATGCCACCCATCTTGTCATGGGTGCATTTGGTAAGCAATGTGTGTTGATCATTTCTATTAAAGCTTTAGCATCTACTTGAAGTTCAAAGTGTTGCCCCCATAATATTGTTTGAAGTTTTTTGAGTATTCTTGCTACACCGCAAAGCTCTAATTTTGGCTGAGAGTATTTAGATTCTAGTCTGGAAAAGGTTACTGATTCATATAGTACTGGTCTATCCTTTCCATTCTCATCCTCTTGCATAAGAACTGCCCCTGCTGCAATATAACTTGAATCTATTGCTAATTTTATTTTCCCTGAGCCTTTATCATAATTCAATGTCTTCAAAGTAATTCCCTCTCCTACTATCTTCCTGAGTTTTATAAAAGCTTCTTCCCATTTTTCATCCCATTTCCATAATAAATCCTTCCTTGTCAATATTCTCAATGGTGCTTCAGCTTGTGAAAAGTCCTTGATAGACATTCTGACATATGCCCATATCCTAAGAATCCTCTAACATCCTTCTTTGTTGTTGGTCTAGGCCAGTTTTGTATCTTGTTTATCTTCTGTTTTTAAATCTTTCTTCCTCCCAAAGATACAACATGCCCCACAATATCAAGTGCTGGAACACAACATGCAAATTTTGATCCTGAAATTGTGAGTCCTGCCTCTTCTATCTTGAAAAGTATTCTTTCTAATGTTACTGCATATTCCCAAACAAATCTTCTTATGAGCTGATTCTCCTTCAATGTTTCATGCTGATATGTTGATCTGGGTCCTTTAATTCCTCCATCATCTATAAATATTCCAAGGTGCTCTGGTATTTCCTCCTGAAGTATCCAAGTCATTTGTGCTTGATAAACTGCCACAGAGTTTGTTGCACCTTGAGGTAGTCTTGTAAGCTGAAGTATTCCGAGTGGTGTTTCAAATGTTGTAAGGGGTCTTGTAGTAATATCCAATTCTCTTTCATCGTATTCTCCCATAACATGCTCTTCCTGAAAATGATCCTACAAACGCGTCAACATTTGGTGGAAATCCTGCATCTTTAATTGTTACTTTATTGAGGTCTTGAAGATCATGAACTATTCTAAGTTTTCCATTGGGCTTTGCCACAAAAAATACTGGGCTGTTATAGCTTGATGTTGATTGTTCATAGAGTCCTGTATGTATTCTTTCTCTGAGTAGATCAATAAATTGAGGTCAAATTGATTTTGGTATTGGTATTGGTTTCTTTTGCCATGGTTCATGTGGTATAATTGGTATTTTATAAGGTTTTCCATAAGAATGTTTTAGTACACCTCTTTCTTCTTCACAAAATGCTATAGCCTTTTGCCTTAGTGATATAACATTCTTTAATAACTTAATCTCTTTTTCTGATAACCATCCAGATGGTCCAAAGTTTATCATTGAAATTCTTTCTTCTGTAACTTTTGATGTTTCAAAAAATGGAGGTGGGTTAGGTGATAGGGGTGTTTCATAGGGATCTCTTGATAATTGAGCTCTTTCCAAAGGTGGATTCAGATCTTGAGGCATAGCTTCATTGACTGCTCTAACCCTCTTGAGTACTGACTTATATTTTGCAGCATTGGCTTGAGCTTCCATGATTATTAGTCTGGTTTAAAGTATAAATTATAATAATATTTTTTTTCAATTTTTTCTTAGTTCAAATAAAAACAGTCTCTTCAGTGTCTTCTTTTATTTTTAATCATAATTAAATTTGTGTTGTAGTTTCAAGTCATGCAAGGACTTTACCTCTAGGTGGATAAAACCCAGTATATTAGGTATACCAAATCCTGCAGTTTAATGTCATACAAGGACATTTGTGAACCCTAGTCCTTATTTTACTGTTTTACTTGAATCCTTCATTATTTCACTTTTGTTTTACTCTTGATATCTTCTTTTTTTTGATGCCTTGATTTTACTTGCATATTCAGCCCTCTGGTGTGCTACCCCTGTAGTTTGAGTCATACAAAGACTAAATTTTGGCCGTCTGGGAACCACCCTGTAGTTTAAAGTCATAAAAGGACTGATTTCAGCCTTCCGGTTGCTACTCTGTAGTTTAAAGTCATGCAAGGACCAATTTTAGCCTTCAGGTTGCTACCCTGTAGTTCAAAGTCATACAAGGACTAATTTTAGCCTTATAGTTGCTACCCTGTAATTGAAAGTCATAAAAGGACTGATTTTAGCATTCAGATTGCTACCCTGTAGTTTAAAGTCATTTAAGGACCAATTTTAGCCTTCAGGTTGCTACCCTGTAGTTTGAAGTCATACAAGGACTAATTTTAGCCTTCAGGTTTCTACCCTGTAGTTTAAAGTCATACAACGACTGATTTTGGCCATCTGGGAACCACACTGTAGTTCAAAGTCATAAAAGGACTAATTTTTGCCTTCTTTATTTGATCTGATCTTTTATCCTTAATGTTAATCAAGACAGTTTATCTTATTATTTTTATTTATTGAGAAAAAAAATTCATGTTTAAAAAAAATTTGTTTTTTTTTATGTTGAAATTTTTCATGTTGATAAATTTAATTTTTTTTTTTATGTTGAGAAAATTTTTTTTTTTTATTCTGAGAAATTTTTTTTTAAGAGTGATTAAATTGATGAGTGATGTTGAATGAGGTTTCAATTTGAGGAGTGATGTTACATTTTCAAATGGTGTAGTGGTTAGTGATTCCGGGTTGCTGTCAACTTTCATCAAATTTGAAATGGGTTCAATTCTCCCCTCTGGCAGTAATTCTGCTGCCAGACCTGTCAGTTTCAGGAATAGGGTAACCATGCTGGCTAGCATATTCTGAGCCTTGAGAAAGCTTAGTGATGGAATTTGGTATTGTTGTGTTCCTTGATTCTGTCAATACAATTGATGTTTGGAAACTTGTTGTGATTGAGGGTGCTCAACCTTGATCATGATTTGAGAAGTACTGATTTCAATTTGCTTATTTAAAATGCTGGAAGGATGTGTGCTTGTCAAAGATTGACTAAACTCATTAATTTGGGGCTATAAGAACATCATCCAGTATAAATTGTAGTAGTCTTTTGGTGAGCTGAATTATTTTCTGTATTGAGGTGTTCATTTTATGACCGGTGGTCATAATTTGACATTTTAAATTCTTTGATCTTTCTTTTCTGTACCTGAATGACCTAGCTTGTTTGGTTGGTTTTTCTTCCCTGTATTGATATAGTTTTCTTGCTTTTATGGCAAACTATGACCGGCGGTCATAATTTTGACATTTTGAACTTCTTCTATCTTCTTTTTCTGTATCTGAATGGCGTAGCTTGTTTGGTTGGTTTTTGTTTCTTCTTGTTTTTCTTTCCATATTTTATCTCTTCCTATCTCAAAGAACCAAATTATGACCGATGGTCATAATTTTGATATTTTGAGATATCTATATCTTCTTTTGCTGTTTCTTCACACCATCTTTTCATTGTTTTTTTTTCAAAAAAGAGAAATAACATTAATAAAGGCATATGGGCCCACACTTCCCCAAACTTGTGCTATTTTTTATATGAGGTGGCATAAGAATAGATAACCACCCCTGTTTTTTTGAATAAAATCATGATACTTGTACATTGAAAAAAATCTCTTGGAAAATGTTGAGTTTGAAGTCCTTTATTGAATACTGATTTATAGCCTTGAATGATAAGATACTTGAAAAAAATTGAAAAATTGAAAATCCTCTTTGATAAGGCAGGAGGTCACTGCCCTTGAGTGATAAGAGACTTGAAAGAAAAATTGAAAAAAAAAATTGAAATTCCTCTTTGATAAGGCAAGAGGTTACTGCCCTGAATCATGGGAATTTTGAAAAAAGATTTCTTTATGTTTTGAATGATTTGAAATTCCTCTTTGATAAGGCAGGAGGTCATTGCCCTGATACTAATACAGATATGAAAATAATTCTCTTTTTTTTAGGTTATTTCTTTTATTATTTTGCTAATTTTTATGGTGGTTTTTTTTAATTGGTGATTGAAATTGGATTACTTCATTTATTATTGAGAAATATTCAACCTTCTGGTGTGAATTACTGATCAATATTTCTCCAAATATCTTGTTGCGTTGTTTTCTTTGTG
This sequence comes from Austropuccinia psidii, assembly GCA_023105745.1. NCBI lineage: Eukaryota > Fungi > Basidiomycota > Pucciniomycetes > Pucciniales > Sphaerophragmiaceae > Austropuccinia > Austropuccinia psidii. The sequence goes on from JALGQZ010000011.1 coordinate 24,273,629, forward strand.
TATTTCCTTTCCATTCTGAAAAAAAACCTTTGACTTCATGAATAAACATGTAGCCAAAATCACACCAGAAAAGAGTTCCTCCCAAGAGTCCCAAACCATCTAGATTCAAGTCTTCTTGAGCCCATAACATTTTGTGATACAGCCCTTATATTGTCATTTGATAATATCCATAAGGCTTCTGTAAATTTCCTTTAATTCCAATAGTGGTTAGTAATTCCAAAAAATCAACATTTGTAAGATTGGATCCAGGTAGCTCTGAAAGATATTTGCTTTGAATTATTGGTGAATCTAGCTCATAATTATACAGCTCTTCAAATGTTATCATTGGAAGTATTACGTAATCTTCCAGTCCTTCATATTCTGGTATGTCTTCCTGTATGCCATTTTGATTCTGGGAGTCATTTGGTAATTCAGATGTAACTCCTTGATTTTGATTAAATAAATCAGTTGAGCTTGAAAAGCAGCATATTTGATCATAGGCATCATTAAATTCTTCTAGAATGCTAATCCAGAGAGCCTTTGTGTATTTTATGATAACTCTCCTTCTTCTAGATCTTCAAATATTCTTCCTTGCTTATATTTATCTTCCAAATATCCATTATTTTGTTGACATAACTTCAATTCATCTTCTGATTCTACCAATTTTCCTTCTAAAACTATTTCCATTCTTTCTTTAATCCCTTTTTTAATATAACTATTCCAAACTTGATCCATTTTGTCTTCAGTAATTATGGAAATTTCCTTTTCCAATTATTCAAATTTTCTTTTTGCCAATGGCTTGATTATGTTATCTTTTGGTTCTTCACTTAGTAAATCTTTTTCAGTATCACTGATGTACCCGGTTTCCTCTTGAAATAAATTGAAATAGTCTTCTGAAATTCTTGAGGAATTTGCTTTAGGTGGCTTGAGATCCATTTCTATTTCTTCTGTGGGCTTTCTACTTGATCTTCTTTGTTCATACCACTTAACTCAAGTGCTAGCCATTTCTCTGGGTCTTCTATGGCTATGTCCAAATTTCTTCTCATCTTCTTCAGTTCCTCTTTGATTTTTTCTATTGCTTCACTATCTTCTACCTCCAGTTTATCTTCTGTCTCCTTTCCTTTAGATTTTATATGAGTTACAGCAGGCATACTTTCTTTAGATGAAGATAATATGCTGGACTTTTCTTCAATTATTATTTGATTAAAATTTTCAAATACTAAGAAGTCCAAGTAGGTTTTCCTTCACTTTCAAAAGTGACTTCAAGATTTTTAGCTTGACCAATTGGCTTCAAAGAGTTTACTGTTGATTTTGATGCATAAGGGCTGATGTTTAATTCTGCTTTTAGGGCTATTTCCTGAGTTATAACATTCAAGTAATTTTTTGCATCAAAAATAGCTGAGAAGGGTATTTTGTTAGGTCCAAGAAATACTGTCTTCACTCTGGTTGAAGATTGACTTTCTGTTTCCTCTGTTTTGTTTCTTTTCAATGATTCTGCTTGATGTACTGACCATCTTCCAATCTCTGAAGATGCACAAAGTTCCATACCACTGGGTGGAGTAATTTGCCAACCCATAGCTTGAGGGTTAAATATTGGTAAACATAATATACGTCCATCTTGCTCTGGATAACTAAATATTTCCCCTTGCTTGTGTGAGAATTCCAATTTAACATTATTATCTGCTAAAAATGATCTTCCAAGTATAGTGTGTACAGCTCCTTTTTCTATGAATAAATAAATTTCTTTCTTCTCCTGTTATTATAGTAATTGGTATAAATTCTGAGAGTCCAACCAAAGATGTTGTATGTCCAACAATTCCTCTGAGATTCATATTGAGCTTTCTACTTGTAAGTGAGGCTTTAATTGCAATTTCCTCTGGTATTATATTAATTTCTGATCCAGTATCCACCAATGCCATTGTAGGATATTGTTCTCTTCCAATAAATACTTCCATAAATCCAAGTGGGCATGCATAATGTAATCTTGGGGTATCATAGTCCCATATCTTTAATGAAAGTAGTCTTTCTTGAATATTTGACGTATTGACTGATTTTATCACCTCTTTTTCCTGGGTAGTTAAGTTTTGTAATTTATCAATAAAGGTTGGTGACATTGATAATATTTCTTCAAGAGTAAGATTTATCTTTTGTTCAAGTATTTTCTTTATCACATGTTCAATTATTGGCTTTAGATTTTACCTTGTCTTTTAATTCCATCTTTTGTGACTCCTGTCTTAGTCCCTCCTTATTCTTGTTCCTAGAAATGATTTCAATAACATCATTATCTACTTCCTTTCCTTCTTGTGTTTTCTTGTATTTTGCTGGAATTAGAACTCTTATTTCTTCTTCTGCCTCATCTTCCTCGTG